>WOXC01011525.1:0-600000 GCA_011680675.1 Gymnobelideus leadbeateri | reverse complement strand
TTGGCTACTGTTTTAATGTTAAAATCTAAAATTGTCAATTGATTACTGTATGTGGAAAGGAAGAGATTGGATGAAAACTTTATTCTGACTAGTTCTACCCATTCAGAACAGTCCTCCTGCATGTATGAGAATTGGCTAAGCAGGGGCATCATTATTAGCCCTTCCCCCAGTCTCTCCTCCTTAGAATTCATATAAATTTTCCTTATGTTGTAAAACTGCCAAATTCCCCAAAAAACTATCTCTATTAGGCAAGGTCTTTCAGCCTGTGCAAGGAACTTATTTAAGTGTAGTTTTAAATGAACCTAACTTGATAAGGAGTTGCAAAGATTAGAAGGATTTCTGTCAATTGGCATTTAGATTTCAGAAGGAAAGATGGTAAATGGAATTCTTTACATTTGTGAGACCTGATAAATCTTCATTGCTTAGTGCAGCTCCATGAAAATAAAAATAACTAGCTCTAAGCTGTGATCGGTGAAGCTTGTTGTTTAAGGTAAAAGGCACTTGGGACCAGAACTAAATTTTATTTTGAGTTTGAATTTGGGTATAGTTGCATTAAATCAGTATCTCAGAGAAAATGCCACAAGCTACTCAGAGGGAATGTGATCCTGTACTGCTGATAGGTGGAAGTCTACATTCGGTAAAGGCTGAAGGGACAATCTTAGCCTCTGTCTGGGATCGGATCCCTCCTGGCTCAGTTTACCCATGGGATTCCTTTGAAAAGGAATGTTTCCCACCTATTCCTGAGTCTAGCTATAAGATGGAACAGATTCTGCATGGTTGGATATCTGTGACTTACCTGAATTGAAACAGAGTCAAGGATGTTTTATCCTGTCATATTTGGAATGTCACATGTCCCTGCTTTCTCCTTCTATAGCAAGTTTCTATGATCAGAGCAAGTAGTCAGTAACAGATATAGGTTCTTTCGTGTAAGCTTACTGGAAAATCTAATATTATTTTTCATTTGGAATTGGAACATGTGCAGAAAGTATGCAAATTGCTTAAGATCATTTTAAAAGTTTTCAACTAACTTTCTTCATAAAAGTTTAGTGATCAATTATAAATCTTGAAACTGTTTTAAAAGAAGGGAAAATACTTTCAGAAGAAATTTTCAAATCCCTAGCGTAATTTTAAGAGGCCTATTAAAACTTTCATTTGCAAGATAAATTTATTGCTAAACTAATGTAATGAGTTGTGAATCAGAAGAGATCTTGCTGTTTTGATTTGAATTTGCAGTTATTCCATTATCTAAGCAAAAGTTAACATTTGTAACTGAATGTACATGTACAAGATTCACTTTCTGAAGTGTCTCTTTCTCCCAGAGTGAATATAATCAGAGGATAAACAAGCTTTGTGAAACAAGGATGTATGTGTACCATTTAGCTGTGAGGTTCAAGTCAGAAGCCTCTTTTGTTAAAGGCAGTACAGTTATGTTAGTAAAAGAATAAAGACTTATGAGGTATCTTGTCTATGTAGTATGTAGAAATATGAAGGGAAGTGAAATAGTCTGAGTAATGGCTTATGCTAGCCCATCCTCACCCCACTTCTGGTCAAATTTCTCTTACTTATTTTTGGCTCTTGCCTGCTTAACCTCCTTGCTAGGTTTATCTCTTCTAGGCTCAGTGCTTTCCATCTGCAGATGACTGCTCAGACCGAGTACCAACGGTTGCCCGAAGCTGCTACTCATCACCCCTTGGATCTAGCATCAGCCAGATTCTGGACATTGGCCATGGACCCCACCCCTTGAATGATGGAACCCTGTGAGGCAGGGACAGCTCTACGCCCCTTCCCATCGAGAAGCAGTTCGGGAAGCTGAGACCATCACCCCTTGTCCCCAAATGATTTTGGGTGCCATCTGTTTAAGGGGGTAATGATGGGGACCTTGGGATGTATATATGTCTGTAGTATCAATCTGTAACATCAGTTTGTAAACGGGGTGCTTTAGGATCTATGTCTGTAAAATCAATTTGTAAAACCAGTCTGTACAATCACATTTCCACCACCCCCCAGTCTCAAAGCATTGACTCTGCCCCTTCCCCCTGCCAGCACTCTGCCCAGCAACAACTCATGAACCGTTTATCTCTGCTTGAAACAATAAGCTACTTATGAATCCTTCACAAAACTATCTATAAACATTTTTAGCTTAGGCAAATGTTTCGCTTGCCATTCAGCAACTCAGTGAATGGATCTCCGGGCCCTGGGATGCCCGGCTAAGTGAAGAATTGGCCAATTTTACCTTTGCTATCCTGCGCCTTAATGAAACACGCTATGCCCCTGTTCTCTCCAGTTCCTTTTTTAATGATATCTTCCATGAGTTCACTTCATGGTTTTCCCTCCCTCGCCTCACCCTAGGACTCTTGGGCATTTAGGATCCTAAGCCGTAAGCTTGTGCATACCTGCCAAGACACCTTGTTGGCGGTAAAGACCCTTTCCGCTTCTATTAAAAAGGAAGGGGGATATGTGGGAGAGCCAACGTGGATTTACCTCAGTGCCCTTGAGAGGTCCCTGGACCTGTGACAGCACTGCCTCAGGGCTTAGGCGATGATGGCAAGGCCTCCCGCCCCCATTAACCCTCTAGGCACTTGAGGGACTGCTAGGCCCCCAGCTGACCCCGCCTTGTTCTAAGGAGCGATGCACATCCGGGCCCACAAGGAATATCCTTGCTCCAGGTAGAAATCTCGAGATAAGAGTTCCAGGGTTAAGGTGTGCTTGACCTTAAAAGGCAAAAGGTGGTGTAATTGGCCAAGAGCCAAAATGGAAAGTGCTTGCCTAGGATAGGCTATATATGTAGAAGAGCAGGAAATAAAGTTGGAGTTGCCCCCTGAGTTGCTGTGTAAGTGTGCTTTGTTCTGCTCGGAGCTCCCCGCCACGTGGCGTCCGGAAGGCCCCAGGAAAGGATCCGACGACACAGTTCCATTTGACCAATTAACATCAATTGGTGCTGGTTTTCCAAATTACTTTTACATTTATTCTTTTTAGGGAATTCTGAAAAGGAGACTTGTAAGCCATTGATCACCAAGGCCACAATCTGTATTTTTTTGGAAGTGGACTGGAGGGACAGAGGGGAGAGAAGGAGATGTTAACTTTTCCCATTTCTATTTCCTCTTTCCAAAACACAGAATTTAAAAAAAAGACCTAAAGGGGAATAAATAAACACTCAAAGCCCCTCAAATAAAACTTATGGAGAGATACTTAGCAACATGCTCCTTGACCAATTATGGCAAAGATTCAGCTTTCTCAGCCAAGGGAGGAAAGTGAATTCTATTTTCCATAGCACTTCAGAGTTTTCTGTGTTTTTATTTTTAATAATCCTACTTGGTTGGAACTGGAAAGAACAAAAATATCCATGCTTTCTAAAGACTTTATCTGGAAGATTCCACTGATAAGTGTTTTCTTTTCAGAGCCTGAGGCCTAGGTGTCAATGGCATGACATCTGCACCACCAGACTCCCATCACAAGCCACTGACCGTGTTTTGTCAATTATAGCTCCTATTTACATAATAATGGGATTGATTGTTGGGGTTAGAGGGAGGGAGAAGTTATGCCAGGTGAAACCGAGGCACAGAGTGGCATGCCAAGGGTTCTGTCTATCAAAAAGAACAAGACCTCTAGCTGTGAATAAGGCATATTCCAATAACGCAAAAAATATCATTGTAAACTTAATAATTGTACAAACACAAGCATTCTAATGAAGAGCCACTCACTGGGACTGTTTTAGGGGAATTTTCACTTGTAGGTTGGATGAGATGGCTGCTGAAGTTTCCGATATCTTCACATTCTCTGATTCTGTAAATATACAAAGGACAGAAAAGACGATTGAACATTTAAGGACGTGCATATCTTGTGGTTATTGTTTTTTTAAACCATGTATTAAATTTTTAAAGTTAATAAAAGAATTTCCCTCTGTTTCTTTTGAGTTTTTTTCCTCTTTTCATTGTGTGTGGGGGGGGCAGGGAGAGAGAGAAAGAGAGAGAGATTGAAAGAGAGAGACAGAAAGAGAGAAGGGGAAGAGAGAGAGAGAGAGAGACAGAGAGACAGAGAGAGGAGAGGGAGAGACAGAGAGAGAGGGGGAGGGAGAGGGAGAGAGAGAGAGAAGGGGAGGAGAGAGAGACAGGGAGAAGGAGAGGGAGAGACAGAGAGACAGAGACAGAGAGAAAAGGGGAGGAGAGAGAGACAGAGAGAGGGAGAAAGACAGAGATAGAGAGAGATAGAGAAACAGAAAGAGAGAGGGAGAGGGAGAGAGACAGAGAGACAGAGAGAGAGAGACAGACAGACAGAGAGAGACAGACAGACGGAGAGAGAAGAGGGAAGAGGAGGGGGATGGGGGGGTGAGAGAGACAGGGAGGGGGTGGAGGGGGAGAGAAGTTTCTGTAGGGACCATGAAGGACCATATGTGAGAGGTGTTGACTGAGGCTGACCTTGAAGTCTTCCAGATGAGCCTCATGTGATTCCAGAAATCCTCAAAGAAGACACTAAAAGTAGTTAGAACCCTGGGTCAGAAGTCAGAAGACATGAGCTCAAATTCTGGTTTTAACATTTTGTTTTTGTCTGATGTTAAACGTCATTTCATGGGTTTGGGCCTCAGTTTCCCCATCTGTCATATGGGAGGGGAGGGAGGAGTTTGAGGTTCCTTCCAGCTCTGATGGTAGAACTGTATTCCATGATTTCTAGGCTTGCTTTCCACCCTAAACGCCATCACCCTAAATTCCATCCCTAAGAAGCTATGATGCTGTAAAGAATTCTCTATACTTGAAGTTCCTTTCAGGGGACAAGGTCTTTCGTTGGTAAAGACTTCTGTCTGTGTGGGCAGAGCCCTCTTCTTCATCATGCTTGGTGCTGAGATGGAACCTTGCTCATCGGAGGACATTGGACTACAGCTCCCAGAAGGCTGTGTGCCATCTCTGGGTCCTCGTGATGTCGCCCAGCACTCCCAGCGTGGGGAGCCAGTGGGTATGGATAGCACTGAGGAAGGGATAGAGGGGAGAGAAGGGAGAGACAGCAGCTCCATCCTAAGCTGGAGTGTCTTCTTTGCCATCTGCTTCTGGGCTTTTGTTTTGTTTTTTCAATTTTATCATATTCTATGAATGCCTTATTTTTTTGTGTGTGTTATTTATTTCCAGATATACAACTCATCCTCTTCAACCCAGTGAGGCATTCCTTGTAAGAAAGCTTTGAAAAGAAAATGTAAAAAAATGTTAACATATGCCCATGTCTGCCAGCATCTTCCCCACCCCTAGACACACTTTCCCTCCCACTCTCAACCCTCAGTAAAGAGAGGAAGTTCATTTTCTCAGCTTTTTTTCCTGGACCAACAGTGGTCTTCATAATGGCAGTGTTGGGCTGTGATTTTTTGTTTACTTGGTTGTAGTTAGTGTTGGACATCTAATTTAAGCACTTCCTTTGACAGGTGAGGAGACTGAGGCCCACAGCCACATAAGGACTGGATGGCCTGGCTGGGGTCTGAGTCCTTCCTCAATGCCCAGTTTCATTTGTAAATGGCTCGTCCATCAGTGGAGATGCAGCTGTGAGTCAGCCCCGTCCTTTCATCACTTCCTCATTTTTAGAATACTCTAAAATACACGAACATATTCATAGCCTGGTCTGGGTCCTTCACTATCTTCCCTCCTCCCCTCTCCAGCTTCTTTCTTCCCCATCCACAGTCTGTTTTCGATTTAGTCCCGATCTCTGGAAGATATAGGAGGGACTTAAAAAAAAAATCTCTTAAACGGCTGTAAGGCCATGCAAATAAACAGACATTAAATCATTTTGTCACAAAATAACACTTTCTGAATTTCCCAGGCTGCTTCAAGCTGAGGTACCTCCCCCTCATCAAGCCCAGAGGGAGGGGCTATGCTGCCTTGTCTTCAAGGATGGAAGAAAGAAAGAGCTCATTTGTTAGGGTGTGGGGAAATGAAAGCCATGAACCAGGCCTGGGGGTTTGCCCAAATTCAGTAACCTAGTTTCTCCCTCACTAGTGAAGACATCCTTCACTCATTTGTGGGTAACAGAGTTGAGACCTTAAAGTATTGGGGGGGGAATTGAACAACTGAGAAGAGTCCTGGATTTGGAGGCAGGGAAGCTGGGTTTGAATCCTAGGTCGGTCACCTCTGGGCCTCAGTTTCTAAATCTGAAATGAGAAGGTTATACAGGATAGCTTTGAAGGCTGATGGTCCAATGATTCGAACAGCTCTGCTGTTTGGAAGCCAAAAGCCATTGGGGGTTACTGGACAGAGGAAGAAGGAAGTTGTGCATAGTGCAATCAATAGAGGGTTGGGCTTGAATCAAGTCAGGGAGACCCATGTTCAAATCCAGCCTTGGACACTTACTTTGTAACCCTGGGCAAATCATTTCACTGCTACCTGCCTGAGTTTCCTTCACATGAGTAAAATGAAGGAATTGCCCTCAATGAATGTCAAAGTCTCCACCAGCTCTGAAACATATATTCCTGTAAGTGTTTCTATCTTGCATCACCCGAAGGAGAGAATTCAGTGTAGCCAAAGGGACCAGGGCCACTGCAAGGTTCAATTCTGGGTGATCTGGAGTATAAAATGTGGGGGATAGAAACAAACAGAAAAACACAACTGGGGCTTTGTGTTCCTAAGTGTCACTGACCAAGCTCAGCTGTTTCCCGCCATGCCTGGGAAATGGGATCCATGTTTGCATTTCTTCTAAGAGGATATCATTAATCTTCAGAAACATAAAACAATACGCAGCTCTATAGGAGCTTGCTTCCAACAAATGTAACTGATTATTTCCAAGGGGTGGTGAGGAGGGCTGTGGCAACGGTTTTGATGTGGGAACGAGCACACCCCCCCATTGTTATTGCCTTTCTATGGTAAACACCCTGTTAAAATAAACTGAACTGGGGGCTTCAGCCAAGTGTCTACTATTGTGGGGGACAGGGATAAAAATAAGCCCCCTCTTAGACTCAGGCAAGAGGGAAGGGGTGCTGCTCGTTCAGCCCTCTAGCCTTCTTACTGGAGGCTTTTGTTCACATGTGTTGTTGAACTGCAAAAGTAAAAGGTGGCCCCAAGTGCCTGATGGTGATATCCGAGGGAGGCTAAGACAGGTTGTGCCCGCCTCATTTTTTCTGGTGGCTTTGTTGGAGAGATCTTACCTAAGATGCTGTGCATGCCCACTGCAGTTCAAGGGACTAGCTCATCCTTGGCAAGGGTGGCTTGTGCCTACACTTATTTTCCTGCATGTATCTTGTACCCATATATTATTTTGTATCATGGTTTTTAAATGCAACAAGAAGGTTGTATTTAAATATTACCATACTGAATATTCAGCTTGAGTAATAAGAATTCAATGCTTCAAGTACTGAAGGACTAAATGTTTTCTCACCAGCCTGTAAGTTACACGAGATCAGAGATTATGTTTTGTTTAATATTATGGCTCCTTTAGTACCCAGAATAGTACACAGTGGGTGCTTAAGTAAGGTTCACTAAAGTGTCCCCCAAGAGTAATTGCTATTATTTATTTTAAAATACGTCTTTGAAGGACTAGGAGTCTTTAGTGTTGATCAGAAGGAGGAACACAAATTAATTCCGGACACTGGTCCATCCAGAAACATAAACATCTATCTGTCTGTCTATCTGAGTCTTGTCACCAGGTTGACTGCAGAGTGATGACTATTTTGGCTCAAGTAGCTCTTGAAGATGATCTGCCTTCTAAAGCTACTAATGTCTTCACTACAATTCTTTCCCATTTGATCCTCTCCATAGAGACGCATCATGGGAGAGCCCTGCCATTGGCTCTGGGAAGGGACAATGGATGTGCTTGCTCAGGGTATGAGTATGCTACACCCCCACAATCTGCAAGAGGCCCTTCTGGTCTCACACACATTGCATAGATCTTGTATGCACATGACTGTTTGCATGTGGTCTCCTTCACTAGAATGCAAGCTCCTTAAAGAAAGAGACCATGGTCTCTTTCTTTGGATCCCAAGGCTTGGCATATGGTAGGTACTGAATAAATGATTGTTGACTAACCACCTGTGCTCACTTATAACATTGTCTGGGGTTATAAAAACTGCTCCCCATGAGAGGGGTTGTGTCCTCCAACACTTGTGGGTTTTTGCATTCCTAGTCATGCATAGATGAGGTTTGCCATATCCTCTATAAACAGGAACCTGGGCTTCAGGGTGATTTGGCCCTTGATTCATGGCTTGCTCTGGATAGTAACCCCCAGTTCAAAGGGTTGCTTATTGATAGCTATTCTTTTTTAAATGTTTCCACTCATAAAATTTAATTTTTAAAATTATTTAGTTTTCCCAAATGCATGTAAAAACAATTTTTAACATTTGTTTTTTTTTTTAATATTGAGCTCCAAACTCTCTCCCTCCCTTCCTTTCCTTTGCCTTCTCTGAGATAGTAAGCAATTTGATATAGGTTATACATGTGCAATCATGCAAAACACATTTCCATATTAGTTATCTTGTGAAAGAAAAAACAGGAAAAATGAAAGAAAGTGAAAAGTTTTGTGCTTAGATCAGCATTCAGATTCCACCAGTTCTTATTCTGAAGATGAATTGCACTTTTCATTATAGGTCCTTTGGAACTGTTTTCTTGGATCATTAGATTGCTGAGAACAGTTAAATCATTCACAATTGATCATACAATGTTCCTCTACTGTGGACAATGTTCTCCTGGTTCTACTTATTTCACTTGGCATTAGTTCATGTAAATCTTCCCAGGTTTTTCTGAATTCATTCTTCTCATCCTTTCTTACAGCACAACAGTATTCAATTGCGTGTCATCCCCCCAATCTCCAATTCTTTGCCACTGCAGAAAGAGCTGCTATAAATATTTTTGTGCATGTAGGTCCTTTTCTTTTTTCTCTGATCTCTATGGGATACAGACCCAGAAGTGGTATCGCTGGATCAAAAGGTATGTACAGTCTTATAGCCCTTTGGGCATAGTTCCGGATTGCTCTCTACAATGGTTCGATCAGTTCACAACTCCGCTGACAATGTATCAGTGTCTTAATTTTACTACATCCCCTCCAACATTTTCTTTTTCTGTCATATTAAGCAGGTGGTACCTCAGAATTGTTATAATTTGCATTTCTCTAATCAATAGGTTGACATCTTTTTTTTTTTTTTTTTGCTTGTTGGAGGGCAATTGGGGTTAAGTAACTTGCCCAAGGTCACACGGCTAGGGTTTTTGCTTGTGTGTGCGTTGTCTGAGGCCGGATCTGAACTCAGGTCCTTCTGACTCCAGGGCCGACGCTCTACTCACCACACCACCTAGCCGCCCCACTGACATCTATTCTTGGGTGGTTTTCTAATAGCTTCACTTGATAACCATATGTCTCTCATGTAGCAATCCCTGTACCTCCTAAGTTGGACTAAAGCCCTGATTAGCTTGTCCATGAGGCTAATCAGTTGCTTACTGCATTCTGACAGTGACCCTGGATCTTAAAAATTCTTGCAAGTGAATCATCTGAGGACCAGTCTAGCTAAGCTCAACCAGTGTGGCATTGGGGTCCCCTAGCAATTCCGATGGACCATCTCCATGTCATCCAGGGGCTGTCATCTGCAACAATGGGGAGACCACCAAATGAGCTTATAGGTCCTTGGAACACTGAAATAATTGGTGTAATAGGTACAACCATTTACTGAAATTGGAAAAGGAGGTTAGACCATTAAAGAGCTTGGTTCTGTCAAATGCTTCAACATCAGAAAGTGACATGACTTTATCCCTGGGTATGAAATTAATGACAGTCCATGGCTACCATGGGGACCTCTCCTCTGGTCTTGCCGCTCCAGGTGCTGTCTCTGCCTTTAGAACATGGGCTCCTTGAGAACAGGGGCTGGACTACTTTTCTATTTGTGTTTCTAGTGCTTAGCCCAGTGCTCTGTACATAGGAAGTGGTTACTAAATGCTTTTATGTTCATTCAGGACAACACCCGATTTGCTGGTCTGGGGCACCTCCCATGCAGCTGACCATGCCCTCTGGCCCCATTCTATGAGATATGTGCTCCAGCCCCTTGCTGAAAAACATATATTTTGTTGAGATGACATAGCAACCCCTGGTTGGTTACCAGAGTCAGGGGTTGCGTCAAATATAATTGGAGACTGAGTCAGGAGGAGCCACCCTCTTTGTGGTCTGTGAGAAGAACAAAGATGGCTTTAGGCCTCTCTTGAACTCTTCTCTTTTGGGTTGCATCCAATGATTTCTCTCCCTCGGACTTCCAGCATTGAGAAGAAAAGGACTGATTTATCCTTCTTCCCTGCCCTTCCCCTCAGCCCTCACAACAGCAGACGTGAGCACTTGATAGTGAGAACATGTGTTTGCCCAGGGAGGCCCACGTGTTTTGCCACTGGATAGGTCAGAAGTTGATGATCCTAAGAAACAGACATCTCCAGCACTGGTACGGACCAGTGTACTGGTCAGTGTGAGACATTCTGAATTAGACCTCTTGTCCTGTGTGGTAGAAGAGTTCTGAAAAAGCTCTACTTTTTGGAAGAGAAAGTGACCCCTTCTAAGAAAATCCTGATGGAGAGCCCATGCCCTGCCCTCCCTGGCCCAGCAGGGAGATTTAGACTTTCTGAGGTGGCTGGATAGGACAGGTGCAAGTTAAAGATGAAATTTCCTATCTGTTCTGTAGTCCTTCAGAGTTGTCTTTGCCTCATGGAAGACTATAATGAGTGTCTGGGATGGGTCACTGATTTGTTTTTGCATTTGCTAATATGTGCTTGTGAGTGACATAGATCTTTTCTTTTTATTAAAGCAATTGGAGTTAAGTAACTTGCTCAAGGTTACACGGCCAGTCATTATTTATGCGTGGGTGCTCATTTTCTGAGGCAGGATCTGATCTCCGGTCATCCCAACTCCGAGGCCGGCGCTCTTACTCACTGCATCCTCTTGTCTCCAGGGCTGGCGCTCTTACCACTGTGCCACCTAGCCAACCCAAGTGACATAGATCTTAAGCCTTATATCTGGTAAAGGAAACAAACCTCTGTCCTATGTCCAATGTACATTATACATTGAGCTGCCCACACTGGGATGAGACCCTCGCTGGAGCTATTACAAAGCTTTGCGTTAGAGATTTCCCTGAGGGAGGGGGAATGGGAAAGATACAAAAAGCTTGCCAATGAGCCTGGTGCTTGTGAGCCCAGAGGAAATCCCCTTGTGGGAAGGGCATACATAGGCTGGGCAACTAGGAACAGCTATATAGTATTTATACCCACATATGCATGCAATATTGTATTCTATGCATATTATGTATTCATAGTTAAAATTCATACCTACACACTTTTAGAAAGTTGGATCTATGATATTATTGCCTTAAGGAATCCCCAGTGAGGAAACTCCCTCTACCAATGTAGACTGGCCCTGCTCTGACTAGAATACTGGCAAGTTAGGTGACCTGTGCTGGGTCTCACAGCCAGCAAGGGTCAGAGGCAGGACTTGAACTCAGGTTTCTGTAACTCTGAGGCTGGCTATCTATCCTGCAGTGCACATACAAAGAGTATATGTCCACACACAAAAGGCACACACAACACATATATGTATATTTAAACATATGTGTATATGTATGGAGAATACAACATGTATGCACATGTGGCTTCATTGACCAAACATTTGAGAACTCGATTCTGTTCTTAGGTATATGAGAATAATGAGGGCCAGATTAATTTAGTAATACAATGATGCCCCACAGGGTAGAGAGCTGCCCAATGGATGCTAAGATATTGTACTCAGTTATGGGACCCATGTAAATGGACATTGACAGCCAGGAGGGCAAAGGCCTTGGTGTCAAGCCATGTAAGGATCCATGGAAGGAGTTGGATATATTTAGCCTGGGGAAGGGAGGACTCAGGAGACTGATAATGGTTTCAAGTATTGTAGGATTAGCAAGAGATTAGACTTTTTCTGCTTGACCCTAGAGGGCAGAACATGGAGAAAAGGGTGGAAGCTATAAAGAGGGAGAAACATTATTCCTGAGGAGGTACCCTGTGCGTTTTTATAGCCAAAACATATATGCTGTGGGAATTTTTTTCTCTCTACATCTATGCTTATAGGGAGCCTTAACCTAGGGTCTGTGAACTGGTTTGTTTTTTTAAATATTAAGATAACTGTTCTTCACTATAATTTGGTTTTGTTTTTTTTTTTTTGGTAACCCTATAGATTTCATTTTATGCATTCAAAAACCTTACTTTGTGAAGGGGCCCAAAGGCTTCACCAGACTTCCAAAGGGACCTATGATACACAATGGTTTAGATGAGGCCTGAGCTGATATCCCCTTGCCCTCTGGGATTTATCCATTTAACCCTAAAGTGGCTTTCCTAGAGCATATTGCATCATTATTTCCACACCCTTTTTTTAAATCCATTTAATTAAACACCAGAGGTCCATGGCCAGAACACATTGTGGCATTCCTCAGCCTTTCCCAGGGAGTGGGCCAATGGCTTGGAATTCTGAAGCTCGTGAGAGATTCTCCTTTGGCATTTATCATCTAGACAAATGGAAGACTCCACAATCCACCTCTGAATAATTTTTAGAAAGAAAGCTATCTTTGAGAATGACAATGGGACCAGACACTCGGGAAGGGAAGGCGGCACAGACAGAGGCCCAATTTACATTCACACCCTCAGTCATCCTGAGAACTCTTCTTAACAGCCCATCTAATGATACACTGAAGAGGGAACCCAGTCATCGCTGGCCCAGTTCCAAGGCTAACAGCTGGCAGAGTCCTTCACTTCTGCCTCTGACTGTGACTCTCTGGGTCACTCAGACCTGGAAACATCAGAACTGGATTGAATTTGGTTCATGTCCTAGACACTACGGAAGCAGCTTGTCCAGCCTGTACCTGAAGAGTAACCCACTCTATGATTGTTCCAAACCTATTCTTGAAAACCCTCAGTGAGGAGCAGGTTATTAGTGCCAGCTCACTTTTACAGATGGAAAAACTGAGGCAAACAGGTTGAGTGACTTGCTCAGGGTCAACAGCTACTAAGTGTCTGAGGCCAGATTTGAACTCAGTAATGTAGCTCTTCCTGACTCAAGGCCTGGCGCTCTGTGCACTATGGTGCCACCTAGCTGCACCATCAAAAGTTTACCCTTTTGGTAAATAAAGCCCTACTCAAAACCTGTCCTATTCCCTTATTTTACAGAGTGATTAAGTGAATTGCCAGAGGTCACATAGCTGCTGCCAGGGGTCAGGATGAGATATGTGGCCTACAGGTTCAATTCTTATGACACCTGACTCCTCTAGGAGTTGGGTGTCCCATCCAACGCTAGGATTCTTAACCTGAACAAATAGGGGCAGAGATCCCAGAAAGCTGAGCAGCCTTCAGTGTTTCCTGGGGGACAACCCTACTGCCCAAAGAGCCCTGTGGAAAATGCCAAAAACACTGCCATATACTTGGCAAAACCAGTACAGAGAAGAAACCCAGGTGCGGACTTTTTTTTTCCAGAGCCTGATTAAAGGCAAGGGACAGGAAGGGAAGAACAGGGTAGAGAACATCCCAGAGTGGGGCTGTATATTTTAGCACCACATTAATCTGGGAAATAAGAGCCAGGAGAAAAGAAGGATAAAGAAAGTAATCCAGCCAAGGGTGGGAGCAGAGGGGAGGGGCAGGTGCTAAGAAGTGCCGTTGAAGGAGTAATTCTTGGAGTTAAAGAGGGTGTGGTGGGCAAATAGTGGGTCTGGGCTATTAGTAACCCTCTGGCAATGTCTCAGTCAAGGAGGTTACAGCAAGTTTCAGCAAATGAGAAGTCTGTATTAGCAGCTCGACCAAGGGCTGAGGAACTACCATTAAAATGGGGCTTGATGTCACATGTCTAATAGCAGATCCCCGCTGGCCAGGGGCATGGAGTGGTGCCTTTTCCCACAAAGTGGCCCCCTTTTCTGGCCTCAGCCCCGGCCGAACCTGACCTCTAAAGAGAGGGGTCATGATTTTTCATGCTGTCTCTGGCTTTTTACATTCCTGAGAAGCCCAAAGAAAATCACTGAAGGCTTAGGTTTGGCTCATGCTTGAGGTCTTTCCAAAAGGAAGTACCCAAAAGGGATTTAGTGAATATTATATATCAGGCATAGGGCAGCTATTTATTTCCTCCGTGCTTCAAACTCACAAGACTATGTGTTCATTGACAAAGACTCAAAACATAAAATGGTAAGTAATTCGTTGCTCTTATTAGACTCTTCTGGGAGGTTAATACTTAAAACATTAATATATGAAAGACTTAGTGGTACATCTATTCTACAATGTCTGTACAACTCATTCAAGGCCCACAGCTTCTGGTAAGACAGGGTATGGGCTGTCACATATGCTCTTGTCAGTGGTCACTTCCTTCTCTGAGAAGCCTTAAGTAGCAATAGGGAGATATTTGCCATAGGGCAACCGGCATGGACTGAGAAATTCTGGAGAACTCAGGTGAGGCACTCTCTGGAAATCTATCTCTCATCAATGATGTTTGGTCACCGACACTTAGCTGTAGAAACACAAAACAGAAAGAAGCATTCATAAATGGATCTGAAATCTAGCCTCAGGCTCACTGAGGTCAACAACATACGGACTCAGACTGCTATGTTCAAGTAGCAGACAGAGCTACATGTTCAGTTGGTGGGGGTAGCAGGAGGAGGGAGAGAGAGAGAGAGAAAGAAAGAGGAGGAGGGAAGGGGAGGGAGAGAGAGAGAGAGAGAGAGAGAGAGAGAGAGAGAGAGAGAGAGAGAGAGAGAGAGAGAGAGATGGAGAGGGAAAGAGAGACAGAGACAGAGAGATTGCCTAAGAGGTAATTTAGCTAAGACAGGTAAGTTTTGACAGGTGAGAGGGTGGGGTTGAGATAGGGAGAGAAGAAGACAAGCAGGGGAGCTTGAGAATGGGGGGAAAGAGAAGTTATTAGGAGAAAGGGAATTTCCACTCAATTAAATTCAACAGACACTTATTAAGTATGGATTGTATTCAAGGCATCTTCTGGCATTGGAAATATAAGCACAAAACCAAATCCCAAACAGTCCCTGCTCTCAATCCTCCTTCTTTCACAGTCATGCCCAGGCCCTGTGACTTCATGGGTCCTGTTGGGTCCTGACACACCAGCCAGCACCATTTTGAAATGAGGCCACTTTGTGTAGTTTGTCTGATTTTCTTTCAGGGGATGTTCTGTCACCGAGAGATCCTATGTCACAGTCTCTACCTTCATGGAGCTTACCTAGCTCCCTATATTTACACCTGGAAGGCACCTCTGATACCATCTGGTACAACTCCCTTACTTTTAAGAAGAGGAACCTGAGGCTCCAGGGAGTTTAAGTGACTCCCTCATAGGCACAGAGGAAGGAAGCATTAGGCTGATTCACCATCAATGACAACAGGGGCAAGTGTGGTACAGTAGGAAAATTATTGTTTTTGGAGTCGGGGTCCCAAGTTCAAATCTAGAAGCCCTGTGACCTTGGGAAAATTACTTGACATCTCTAGGACTCATTTTCCTTAACTATAAAATAAAAGGATTGGACTAAATGATTTCTCAGCCTCCTTACAGCTCTAAATCTGTGCTCCCCCACTTCCATCTGAATTGTCTTCGGAAGATTCTCAAGATCACCTGGTAGGATAAGGTACCAGACACTGAGGTCCTTTCTTGAACTGAACTGCCAGGCATTCAAACTCTGCTTCACAGAGCGCAGCTCCAATGGGGTGGTCACATTTTTCCAATGTCAAACATATCCTTGCCTAAAAGACTATTTTATGAAGAACTCACACAGGGCAAGTGTTCACAGGGTAGTCAGGAAAAGCGATACAAGGACTCTCTCAAGGTCTCCCTTAAGAACGTCAGAATTGATCATGTGGCATGGGAGACACTAGCACAGGAGTTCTCAGCATGGAGTGCCCACATCAAAAAAGGTGCTGTGCTCTATGAGCCAAGCAGCTCATTGAGTTGAAGTAGCTCTAAAGAAACCCAAGATGCCCAAATTTAGAGAATCCACCCCAAATATTCACACAAACTATTTGTGCCCAACCTGTGGTGGAGCATTCCGAGCTCCTATTGGTCTGATCAGCCACAGTCAGAGCCATTGTAACTTGACTCTAATATGGTGATGTCCAGTTCAAGAACAAAGGACAATAAACAAGCAACTGACTCCCCTGATGATGTCACACCTCAGCCATCCATCCATCCATCTGTGTCTACACACACACACACACACACACACACACACACACACACACACACACACACACACAGCAAGCCTTGCAGACAGTACAGCATAGAGGTACATGACTCATGAGTTTGGCAATAGGATAAATGAGCCTTTTACCTTCAGTGGTGATAGATAAAGAGCCTTAAGGCAAAGCCTGGGCTGTCTGCCTCCCCTTTTTGGTCTTCCTCCTCCTCCTCCTAGATATTTGCATAGCTTCAAGCATGATACCAGTTTCCAGCAAACCATTCATTAAACAACTCTTTCCGGTCCAGGTTGGAATAATCCAGAGGTGTCAGTTAGTGCTGTGGTGTGTATGGGAAGCTTGTGTGAGAAACACCGCCAGGCTGTTGACTTCACAGTCCACCACCATCAGTATTTTCTCACTTTCACTCACCTTCAAAGGGCCACAGGCTACCAGGAAGGTCACTGTTCTTCAATGAAGGCTTCAAAGACTTGGTATGTCCTGAAAATGACTGCTCTAGTCTAGGAATTCTGCCCCCACTCTTTGCCAATTTCTGGCCAGAGAGCTGGAGGGGAGAACTTTAGGCTAACACTATCAAGGAGGTTTAGGGAGCTATTGAGGAGGGACTAAAAGTGCCATCCCTGCTGGCCTGGTGTAGTAGAAAAGGAGCCTGCCTTTGGAGTTGGGTTACTTGGTGGTAGTTCAAACCCACAAACTATTAAGCTTTGTGGCCTTGAGCAAACCAAAGCCTCTCTGAGTCTCATTTGTAAAGTGTTGAACTCGGTCTCAAAAGTCTTGCATAGTTCTTATTCCAAAGATCTCTGGGGTCCATACTAATTCTAGTGTAGTGCCTTCTCTGGAATTATTTTCCAGAACCCCACTCACATTGATAAGTCAGGTCCTCAAAGTGAGGCTGCTGCATCTGCCCCCAAGGTCTGAGGTGTTGGGGTGGTTGATTTTCTAATGCTGTCCTGATGAACCCTTCACTGTTCTACTGCCCCTCCCCTCCATCCCCACCCTGTGATTACTAGTTGATCAGTCAGATTTAATTAGCTTCTAAAAATGGGTATTTACTAAGTGGCATTGGTACAAAACATTGCCCTAAACCAGGACAAACTTTCCTCCATATATGAGCAGAATCCATAGGAAAATGGTTTATGGCTTAATCAAGAGGACGATACATGTTTCCTGGCATTCTCTTTGGGGGAGTCCTCTTTGACCATAGGTGGCCTTTCTGTGAGGGCTTCAACCTTTATCTGCGTCTATCAGCACCCCTCATACCCCAGACTCAGGTAGACACAGCAGAACCAAGATTCAAACTCTCCGAACCCACCGCCCCTCTCACTTTAGCAGACCTTAGTAGGGAGGAGTGGGGATGTCCTTCCTCACCTCCCCCTTGCCTTTTGGGGCTGGGGGCCTCTGGAGGCATTTCAGGGAAGGCAGAAGAAGGCCATCGGGAGACCGATGCCTGCGGAGACACTTTCTCTTCCCTTCCACAGACAGTAACAAAACCCAGCTCCGGAAACTGGCCGCTCCCTGGCCAGTGGCCATCATCACCCCTTCGCAACCTCACTCCCCGCTGCACATTCGGCCAGCACTTCTCCTTTTCGCCGCCAGAGGGAGACTGGCTCTTCGGAAACCGTCCAAGGTGCGGGGGACCCGCGGAGCTGGCCTGGCTGGGGCAGAGCAGGGCTGGCTGCAGGGCTGCGGCCTCTCAGCCGCCCCTCTCTGGGACCGCCTGCTGGGGTCGACACCCTCTCTGCCCACGCACCAAGCACCCAGGCAGGAGAAAGGAGGCAAGGTCGGAGGCTCGGGAGGTCCCTAAAGGACTCTGTTTGGGCCGCTTTACATGTCTCTCCCCATCAGAGACCGTAATCTTGACTGCTTCACGCTGCGTGCCATTGTCCAGATGCTGCAGCAGCATCTGTGTCTGTGTCCTGTTAGCGTCACCGGTGACATAAACCTGGGAAACCATCTAGTCCAACCCCTTTCCATTTACAGATGTGGAAACTTAAGGGGACCTGGTGGGACCATGGCTTTAGAGCTTAGGAGGGACCTCAGAGGCTGTCTAGTTCAATCCCACTCATTTTACAAATGAGGAAACTGAGGCTGTGTTAACCATAATGAACCAGGCAGCAAAGTGCAGAGTCAGACTTGGACTCGGGTCTCCTGATTCCACAGCCATTGTTCTTTCCGCTGAATTATAGAATCGTGGGCTTAGAGCCAGAGAGAACCTCAATCCATCTTAGGTGAACTCCATTTTACAGCGGAAGAAACTCCAGAGGCTAATGACTTGTCCTAGGTCATACAGGTGGTAAATATCAGAGGAAGATTAGAACCCGTGTCCTCCACCCTAGCAAGTGCTCAGGGGGGTAGGATGGCTAAAGTAATCTTTTCCTAATGTTATGATTGCCCCTCTCCAATCCCTGTATGATGCCACAAGGGTCACTAATGGGACCAGAGGGGAATATGATCTTTCTCCACTCTTTCTTGGCTGCTGCTGGTGTAGGGGGTGGGGGTGGGGGGAAGCCAGAGGGATATCTGTTGAAACAGGTCATTCATTTCACTGACGTCTCCTTCCCTCCCTCATCCCTTCCCCCTGCAGAGCCTTAATGAAATGCTTTTAAAAGCAGTATGGATTCTGAGGCAGAGAGAAATCAGTAGGAAAGGTCAGTCATTCAGTGTCTCTAGGTGTTTGAAGTCAGGTGTCGACTTTTGCAGCTTTGTTTAGTAGAAGAGGGGATAATTCTAAAGAAATGAATACAAGAAAGAATACAAAAGCTTTTGGAGGGTTCTCACCATTGCCTGGCTAAGAACAGTTCAACCATCCGCAAGAATCAGCATTCAACCTCCCTAACGCTAGACTAAATAGCTGCAGCATAGTGTCTTCTGATTTCAACCTCTGGGTCTCAGTAGAGTCATGATTAGATTTCACGAATACAAAAGCTTTGGAAAATACTGATATAGAGGAGGATAGAAGGGCCTGGGGTGCTGTGGTCCCTAGGGTTGGTGAGAGACAGACAACTAAATAATGACCCAGCAGAAGCAGCAGCAACAGCAACAGCAGCAGCAGCAGCAGCAGCAGCAGCAACAACAAAGTTACTAGTCAGTTTGCTCATCTATAAAAATGGGCAGGGGGTGAAATGGGACGAGATCACAGAAGCAGATTTAGAGCTGAGAGGAACCTTGGAAGTCACCTGATCTAACCCGTTCATTGTATGGAATCTGTACATTTACAAATGAAGAAACTTATGACTATGGTGGTCTCTGGGATCTTTCCAGTTCTTAATCTATACTTCTCCGACGCCTCAGTCATCCAGAATGTTTTTATAATCCCTGAAGAAACTCACCCAAGATCCATCAAGTCATGTCAAAGAAAATTAAGTTCTTCTTTTTTTTTTTTTAAAGGCAGGCAAACTAAGCTTGAAACTTAAATATGGAAAAAAGAAAAAAATCCTACCATGGAAAAAGTCTGCAGAATTTTTACGGGAAATGGGCAATAATGTCATATTTAAACATCCTCAGATGAGGAAAAAATTGAGATTTTTGTTTTTTTAATAACACAAATGATTTTCACTGGGTTATTCCCAGACCTCCCCTAATGGACTTCAATTAAATCCAGTCACTGATCTTGTTGAGACATTTGGGCAAATATTTACATATTGATGAAAGTCGGGAGATTTTTTGAAAGAGATTGCTGTGCACATTTCAGGAAGGCTCAATCCCACAATCCCATCCTGGGGTGCTCTTGGACTAGAGTTTCAGGCTGATGTCTAGGATGCCCCTGTGCCCCATTCCTTTTCATTGTAATAAGTTGACTCTTGTGTTATTCCTTTTATTTACAACCAATATGTTATAGTTAACAAAAGACTTTTTTTTTTCACAAAGAGTATATTGTGAACTACAGTTAATCTTTGTAAAAAAAAAAAAAGAAGATTGCTTAGATGGGCTCTTCCTATATAAGACATAGAATACAGGCTTCAAATGTTAGTTATAATTCAGGGAGTCCTGAGGGTAAGTCAATATTGGGCTCCATAACACATTATGGAGTAATGTTTATTGGGCTTTCCCTTCAGGTAAAATGGGCTTCTATTACAACTCTCTAAGAGCCTGTATACCTAAATGGCCTTGTTTTTCATAGTTAAAACTGTATACGTAATATCTCTTTTTTATTTGCTCAATCAAAGGCTGCTAGAATGAATGACCTTAATTGGCATCCAGGGGTTTAGAAAATAAAAAACCTCCCTCGGTAGAAAACTTGCAGGTGAGCGACTTCCAAACAATATCTCGGTATTCAGCAGTAGGCGGCCAGCTGGGTCCCCAGCCAGGTGAGCCTTTCAACTGTGCAAATGTGGACTCCCAATGAAAGAGTCATCTATTTCAGAGGTCTACGGATGTCTTTTAAATAATCAAAAGGAAAAGCTGACCAGCTTGATAAGTAGAATTGTCTACATAGGCAACGAGGCTTGAGGGGTTGAATTATTAGGTGTGGAAAGGTTCAGTCTTTCAGAAGGTCCACAGCAGTAGGACACGTTGGACAAGCATCAGTTGGTGGTCTGCTATTCAGTGACGTCAGAGACTTACCCTTTTCCTCCCCATTAAGAAAAAATTGCCCTGAATTCCCTTCTCTGTTAAACCGACACAAAACCTTCTTTCACTTGGAGAACCACCAGATAAGATGGAACAGATAAACCTATAATGGAGAGGAGAGAAAATGGATATATCTTTGTTCCACAAGTCTTTATTTCTCAGTCCAAGCAGAAGTGCTTTTTCAAATTCTTCCTTTACCTATGAGAGAGAGGGAGAGGAAGGAAGAGAGAGAGAGAATGATTCTTTTTTTTTAAGCAATTGGGGTTAAGTAACTTGCTTAAGGGTACATGGCTAGTTATTTATGTGTGAGTGTGAAGTACTTGAGGCCAGAACCGATCCTGGGTCCTCCCGGGTCCTCCCAACTCCTGGGCTGGCACTCTTACTCACTTCTCCACCTACCTGCCCCAAGAGAGAATGATTCTAAAGTTAATGAGACCAAGATTGGAGAGAATCAAGAGATAGAAGATGATGATATGGGAGGCTCTGGAAAGAGAACTGGCTTTGGAGACAGATGATCTGAGTTCAAATCCTGCCTACTTTTTGTGACCTTCAGCAAGTCACTTAAACTTTGGGGTCTCAGTTTCCTTATCTGTAAAATGGGGAGGTTAGCTAAGATGGCCTCTGAGATTCCTTCCAGCTCTAGGGTCAGTGTTGCAGAGGATAGAGCTCCAGGTCTGACTCAGAAAGATCTAAGTTTAAATCTGGTCCCAGATACTACTAGCTGTGTGACCCTGGGGAAGTCACTTCCAATTTGCTTCAGTTTCCACAACTACAAAATAGGGATAATAATAGCACCTACCTCCCTGAGTAGTTGTAAGGATCAAATGAGATAACTGTAAAGTGTTTAGCACTGTACCTGGCACAAAGTTGACTAGCTTTATTATATTATTAAGTCATTATTTTCTTTTTCTTTTCCAAATGATGGGAACATGAAAGCATTAAGTCTGAAACCAGTGAGTGAGTCAGCCTTCCCTCTAAAGGAGCAGATTTTAGCTTCCACTAATTCACTGCTCTCTTGGTGCCCTTTGGAAGTCAGTCTGCTGATTCCATCCCCACTTCAGTGACTTGGTTCCAGTTTTCTCCCATGTATAGAATGCACACCTCTTACCTGCCTGCTTCTTAGAATCTCTAGCTTCCTCTAGGCTCAGCTCAGGAGCCTCTTCCAGGAAGCCTTTCTCCAGCCCTCTACTTGTTATCACTCTCTTCTTCTTCCTCAAATAATCATGTGGTTCCTTATCTCCTTCCATCTTCCCTCCCACCATGTAAACCCCTTGGGGGCTGGAGAGTTTTTAAAAGTTTTCTCTTTGTATCCCTAGCACATTGGACAGTACCTTTCATACAGTAGGTGACTGAAAAATGCTTGTGGGATTAGGTTGGATTGGATTCTTCCCAATCCTTTTGCTTCATTTCTTTTACGTCTCATATTACATCATAATCTGAGAGTGAGGAGGGGAACTTTGGTTTGGGGACATCATAGCTTTCTCTTCAGTACCACGTAGCAAGTAGGGAATACTTCTATTTGAGGAAGATTGGACATTCTGGGAAGATGGCAGAGTAGGTCAGAAATTTCTAGGCTTTCCAGATTTCCTTCACTAATAGAAAAATCACCATGAAATTAATGTAGAGCAACAAAAACAAAGGGGTAAAGCAGTTGTCCTCTTAAGACACCTTGAGAGGACCTCAGAAAAGACAGGACCTCCAGGGGCTAGGATTTAACCATATTTTGAGACTGCAGCATTAGGATTCATCATATTTTCCTGTTACATTATTGTCCTCTTAATATTTTTATTCTGGGGCTCGGTCTATGTGTTCATGACCCATAGTCTTTTCTGAAATAAGTTGAGGGTTGGGTCTTTCAAGAGGATGCCTGGGGACAAGAGGAATCTTTCCAGGTTTCCTTCCCTTCCTGCCCTCATCTCTCCACAGCTGAAAATCACCACTCTTTGCTGATGATGAAAATCTGAATAGTTCTTTCTCTACTGTCTCACAACGTTCTTTGTCTGACAAATTGATACCTCTAGATAATGAGTATAATTCAGTGAGAAGAACAAACAATGACCCTAATGATTGGCCTGGGTATGAGAAGGATGTTATACTGTAATGAGACTTTGCAGGGAGGGGGAAGACAGTTCATGCTAAGATGTTCTAAATGGGTTTTGGCAAAAGTGAAATGTCAGAGGTTTTCAAAACCCATCAGACATAGATCCAAAAACAAATTGTGAAAAAGATGACAACTGTCAGAGGGGGAAATGTGTGTGACTGATTGGCTTTCTTCTCCCATTCTGCTGTCATGGGGCCTGATGGTCAAGTTTAACATCATAGGAAGGGCCTACAGATACAGATGAATTGGGGATGGGGAAGGGGCAGTTGGAGTCCATGGGGATAGTGAGAACTCTCTTTCAGGATTTTTGTCAAAAGTCTCTAGAGAATGGTTCAGTGAAAAAAACACTCAACTGGGAGACTGAGACCCAGATCTCAATTACAGCTGATGTTTCCATGGCATATTAAAGTATGTAAAGCACCTTAAATTCATGATTTTGTCTGAACCTCCTGACAACCCTAGGAGGAAGGTACTACAGTTATCATTATCCCCATTTTGCAGATGAGGAAACTGAGGTGTAGAGAGATGGCATCACCTATGATCACGTAGCTACTAAGCAGCTAAAGTGAGATCTGAACTCATTTCTTACCAACAAACCTAACACTCTATTCACGATGGCATTCTGTGTCTAATATGCCATTTATTTGTTTTTTATTTGGCATAAGCCATTTGACATCTTAGGGCCTCAGCTTCCTCATCTGCAAAATGAGGGGCTTGAATAGATGATGTATGTTCAAGCACTTTGTAAACAACAAAAAGGTTTTGTGAATGTAGAGTATTTATTATCAAATTAGAGACAGAGATTATAGTGGCATCATTCCTTCCTGGATCTATTTTAATGACTAGATAAGGCAAACTTCTTGAGTGCTAACAGTCTTTAAAAAGTTGGTCCTCCAATGTAGGTTAAAGAGTCCTCACACAATCTTGTTTCTCTGCTATCCATTTATATTGCAGACCCATGATTTTTTTGAGGCGATTTCCAGCACTTTTAAAGTAAGTAGTCTACCTGGTTACCAAAAGAAACCAGTAAGCAAAACCAACCAACAAATTGACTGTGCTTGATGGCACACCCAACATTTAGTCCATGCAGTTCCCTGCTTCTGCACTCAAAAATAGAGGAATACACTTCGTCCCTGTTCTCCAGAACCAAAGTTGGTCATGACAGCACCTCAGAACCTGACTTTGCCTCTGGGTTTTTCTATTGTTGTGGCCACAGTGTATCTCGCTCTTCTGATGTTACTTCTTTTGCCCTGTATCAGTTCATATAAATCTTCTGTTGTTTCTCAGACTTGCCCACACTTCCATTTCTCCATTTCTTATGGTGCAATGATATTCTGTTATATTCCTATACCAAAATTTGTTCAGCCATTTCTTGATCAATTTGTTTCTAGTTGTTTTACCCACACAAAAGACAGTATTATGAATATTTTGTTCTTAGGGTACATGCTTAGTAGCAGATCACTGAGTCAAAGAGTGTGCATAATTTAGGGCTATCCAGAGTTCCCTATCTCATTTAATTCCAAACAGTTTTCCAGAGCACTTGGACCAATTCACAACTCTACCCAAAGTGTACAAGTGCCCCTTTCCTCACAGTCCTTCCACTGCTAGCAAACCTTTCTTCATGGAACATTTCCAGAAGTCAAGGCTCCATCTACTAGATTTGCCCTAAATTCTGAATGAGTTGGCTTTGAACAGAGAACTCATTGTACTTTTGTTCATAAAGCATCCCCCTAAAGCCATGAAAATGAGGATAGAAAAGTAAGTGTGATCATGGGGACAGAACAAATGTAGTTATCATCTCCCTTGAGAGAAAAGAATCTTTTGAATTCACTCAAATGAATAAGTCACCATATGCTGATCCTATTTCTACCTACCAAACTGGAAAACACACTCTTCCTTGAAGGAACCATTGGTAGGTGGTGTGGTATGAATACAGTTGGCTTGAGATGTGGAGATGATCCTGTGGTCATAAAGGATATAATAATAAAATGTAACCTCTGAAAGATTGTATCAGTTCATAAAGGCTCTGAGGGAGGCCCTGGTAACAGATTGCATCTGCTCTCTGAGGTCCAGAATAGGTCAGCAAGGAGAAGCTTATCCCCAATGTGCTGAACACGTGGGAATGAGTTCCTCTGCCATGACACTCCATATAGAACAAAGATTTTATTCCAAGGCTCAAGGGTCAAAACTAGAAGGCATGGAACTTACAAGTTCTGATTGTATTTATTTATTTTTTATTTTGGAGCAGTAAATATATGAATTGCCTGTTGACAAAGTGGATTATTTGTTTCTTTAACACTTATTATGTATTGTTGTAGTCTCAGGCTGAATGCTAGAGTCTTAGAATCTTAAGAGTCAGAAAGAATTTCAACTATGAGGCAGCTGGGTAGAACAGTGGGTAGAGCTGTAGGATTTCGAGTCAGGACAACTTGAGCTTGAATTCTGTCTCATATATTTGCTAGCTCTGTGACCCTGGATAAGTCACTTCACTGCTCAGTTTCCTTATCTGTAAAACAGTGCCAATGTCAGAGAGTTGTTGTGAGGATCATATGAGTTAACTTACATTAAATGCTTTGCAAACCTTAAAAATGCTATATAAAGGCTAGCTATTATTATGTCACCCTGGTCAGCCTATGGTCAGAGCATAAATTCTATCTACAGTACCTGTGACAAATGATCATCTGACCTTTGCTTGTGAACTTGTAGGGTTGGGGAGCTCACTACTGCACTAATGCCTGTTCCATTTTGAATGGCTCTAATAGCTGGGGATTTCTTTCTTATCTTGAGCACTAATTTTAACATCTACCTCACGAAAATCAGTTACTTAAAAAAAGTTCATCAAGTTGGTTTTTAGAGACAGTCAGGGTAGTTGGAAGGTTTGAGAAAAGCGTGTTTAACAAATACCTTGGAAGCCATTGCTTAAAGATGGCGGCTCTTCATACGTGATTAAGGGCTTGGGCATTTCTGTCGTGTCTTCTTGGGAGCTCAGACAACAGAGATTGAACTATTATAAAACATGCATGAAATGACTTGATATCATCAATGTGGAGTCTTATCCCACAGGGATACACTAATAATACCTTAGCATCTCTATCCTTTCTTCCTCCCCAAAAGAACTTGCTTTCCACACTAGGAAATGTGGTTCATAGAAGGCCGTTACCTGTAGTTTCATTTTTTGCCTCTGGCTCAGGATTCAGGACCTTCAAATTAACATAATGAAGTTAGAAATGTCAGGCCCAGGGAGAAGAAAACTGGATGGGGAGTCAGGAGAGACCTGAGTTCAAATCCAGGCTGTGTGTCCTTGGATGAGTTACTTAGCCCCACTAACCTTTGTGTCTTCATCTATAAAATGGGGATAATCACACATGTATGACTTACATACCTCAAAAGGTAGTTGTGAGGAAACTATTGGGTAAATCTGAAAATGCTGCAAAAGTTGATTCATAATAATGCATCAATCAATCAACAAACATTTACTAAGTGCCTACTCTGGTCCAGAGGCTGGACTAGAAAGATAAAAACAAAGATGTCCTTGCCCACAGGAGGCTGACATTCTATCAGAGCAGAAAACATGTACACACATAAATACATGAAAATATGTACAAATATATACAGATAAATAGATGTAATATATGCATATGTAAATATACACACATATATAAAGATATAGATAGATTTATACCTCATGTACATGTATAAATATATACAAATATGTGAGTATATGTAGACAAATACATACAAAACATAGCGATACCTATCTCTAGAGGAAAAAAAAAGTTCTGATCTTGAAGTCACAGGAACTGAGTTTGAATTCCAGCTCTGCTGCGAACTCTCTGTGCTGCCTTAGCCAAGTCACTTGCCTCTCTGTGCTTCAGTTTTTTCATTTGTAAAATAAGGGGGATGCACTAGACAACATGTAAGCTTCCTTTCCCCTCTGGACCCCTGATCTTGTGATCTGAAATCTGTCCTGTAAATGAGGAGAGAGCCCAGAAGGCTGGACTAGGGAGATAGCTCTCACTGGGCCGAGGATTCTACCAGCATTGAGAGGCCCTGGGGAGATCTGAGTGGAGCTCTGGCTGATCAGGGGTCAAGGGAACCTAGATTCAACCATCTTGATTGAACTATTTTGATTTCTCTTGGTGTTTCTGCTTCAGGGTTGAGCTGAATCTGAGCCCTAGGCCCTTGGCCAGAATCAGGCTGTCATCTGGGAGTGGGGTGGGGTGGGGTAGGAGGCCTGCTGGCTGTTTGCCTTCTGTTTTCAGACCCCAGTTAGCCCACACCTCCAATCTGCTTGGTTTGCAAAGTTACCCTTGACTGTCTGTCTTAAGGGGGTTCCATGACCTTGGCTAGGGGCTGGATCCAAGAAATCTTCCTCTGTCATACAGAGCCTGATGCTTCCCTACTGTTTTTCCAAGGCAGCTGAGGTACGGAGCCTTCCAGGGACAGCTAATGAGCCACTCTTGGGAAGCTCACTCATGATAGTTGATGAGGGGCAGGGTGGGAAGGGAGAGCTCAGCTGAAATCTTGGCTAAAAACTTAGAAGGGACCCCACCTAATGGTTTACAGAACACAAAGTCTGGATCCAAACCTCTACATATGTAAGCTGACTGCCTCCGAGCTCCAGCCAGAGCTACCAACCTCTTTAGAATGGTGGCTTTGAGGGAGACAGTGCCCTTGACTTTAATTTGGGTTGCAGTCTGAAATACTGATTTTGTTTCTAGTTTTTCATGGATATGGATTGTACCAGTGATGTCATTGAGAGAGGAAATCCCTTTGACCAATGCTGGTCAGTACCTTCTCTGCAGCTTATAGACCCCTTAAATAGCTGCTGACAGCAGCATAAATAACTTGTTCAGAGTTTCAAAGGCAAGACTTGAACTAAGGTCTTCCCATCTTCAAGACTGGTTCTGTCTTCATCACCATGATGGCTTTGCTACTATACAAAACTACTGCTATAAAGATTTTGTGGTCCATGGGGTCTCTCTTCCTCTCTTCAACCTTCATGCAGTAGGAGTTTAGCTGTGGGATCTCTGGGTCAAAGGAACATTTTTGTCATTTTCTGAGTGTCATTCCAAATTGCTTTCCAGAATGGTTGGATTCATCTATAGCTCTACCAACAGCATAGCCAGGGGCCATCTTTTCTTAGCCCTGGAGTGTGGGTTTTCAGGTATGGTTTGAACTGAATAACCTCAGAGTTCCCATCCAACATTAAATTATGTAATTTGGCCACTTTAGACCTCGGATGCTTCATGTCAAAGATGAAAAAAGAGGACAAAAGTCCTCGAAGGTCTACCCTAGTTCTAATTCCTATAATCCTTAAGAACTGCCATTCCTGATATTTTATCCAAGACATAAGCAGGAATGGTTCTGCAGAAGTAAATATAATCTCAGAGTTGAGAGAGACGTTGGAATGGAAATCCTATCCATAACATCCCTGGTGTGAAATTGTCCAACTTCACTTGAAGACCTCATGACTTCCATTGGCAGCCCAGTCCACTGTTAGTCATTAGGAGTTTTGTCCTGAGGGCAACCTGAAATTTGCCCCTTTGCTCCTTCCCTCGATGGCTCCTACCTCTGTTCCCCAGGGTCAAGCAGAATAAAGACTTTAACCCTCTTCCAAGTACTAGTTTTTCAAATACTTCAGGATAGTGGTCATGGACCCCAAAGAGTCTTCTCTTCTCCAGGCTGGACATACCCAGTCGCTTCTACTGATCCTCACATGATGTGGTCTCAAGGCCCTTTGCTGTACTGGGTACCTTTTTTCTACACTTATTGACTGACCTTCCTAAACCTTGGTGCTCAGAATGAAACACAACAGGCTGACCTGCATTGTGGAAAACAAGCTGTTCCACCAGATCATCAATTATCCAGAAAAGACGAAGACTCTCCTTTGCTACTCCTCAGGTCGATGTGTGGACAGCACTTTCCACTCGGGACTTTTCTACTTAGATCCTAAAGGTAAAGGGTTGATATTTGGAGGCCTTCTATACCAAACCCTGGGTAACCTTGGAACTAGAAGATGCAAAAAGTAACTGGAGAAAACCTGCTACTTGAAGGAAAGTTGGGAAGACTGAAACTCTCCTTGTTCCTGGCAGGCCTAGATCCCTCACCTCCCCCAAATCCAGTAGGGTAATTGCTGTGAGCAGGACCCCTGCAGGGCTGCATGGATGGAACTGAGGCTGCAGGAAGTCAGAGCCGCTGTTTGGGGGCAGAGCTATTTATTACTCCACTGAATTGCCGCTGAGTGACAAGGGGCTCCAAGCATCCCAGTAGGCTGGCATCTATGGAACATATTTTTAACATGAGCATAGTCCAAAAGGAATGAAAAAAATAAGTTAATGGCTAATTAGACAGCCATTTATTTCACAAAGATGCTGCTTGATGACAAGGTTCTTGGTTTGCTATTTTCCAAGGAGAATGAGGTCAGTTGTACCGAAGGCTCAAAGTCAGGTTGGAGAGCAGGAGGGGGCAGGGAAGAAAGAAAGAATGAATGCAACCATATGGTCGGGTCTTATTTAATGTTCCCGTGAATCAGTCATATTGTTTGAGTTACCTTTCTGAGTCTGTGGGACTGTTCTCTGAATTTGATGGAAAAGGGGCCACAGTGAAGGACTGTTCATTACTGCCCCTGCCCCAGCCCCAGTCTCTTTTCCAAACTTCTCTGTGTTTGTTGAGGGCATCACCAACCTTCTAGTAACCCGGGCTCACAACTCCAGCATCATTTTGGACTCCTTTCCCTTTTCTGAACACCTATGTCCCAACAGTTTGTGAGTCTTATCCACAGTCCACATTGTCTCTCACTTTGATTCCCTTCTCTCCACTCCCAAAGCTTCTATCTGATCTCAGGCCTGCATGACTTTTCACTTGAATACTTGCAATAGTGCCCCCGCCTCCTCCTCCTCCTCCTCCTCCTCCTCCTCCTCCTCCTCCTCCTCCTCCTTCTTCTTCTTCTTCTCTCTCACTTTTTCTTCTTCCCTCTCTCTTCCTCTCTTCTTCTTCCTTCTCTCTCTCTCTCTCTCTCTCTCTCTCTCTCTCTCTCTCTCTATATATATATATATATATATATATATATATATATATTTACTTATATAAAATTGCAACCAAATCTGTCTCTAACCCACCTTCCCAGCCCTAGTTCTCCTTCCTTTCTCTTCTTCTTGACACCAGCCACCCTGGCCTGCTAAAGGGTCCCGAGATACCACAGTCTCCCTCCCACCTCTATGGCTTTGTGCAAATATTTCCCAGCACCCAGAATATCCTCATTCCTTAATGTTCCCTCATAGAATCTTCCATCTTCAAAGCCCAGGTTTGGGTGATGTCTCCTTCATGAGGACTTTGCTGACCCCACCAGTTTTTCCTCAGTCACTTGAAACTATTCATAAAGCATCTTGGAAATCTAAAAAACACCCTATAAATACATTGTTATCATCATTATTTCTTTATTTATACTTTGAATTTCCTGATCTGTGTACATATGTTGAATCAACCCCTTCATATGGACCATCATTTCCTTGAGAACAAGAACTGTTTCATTTTGGCATTTGTATTCCCAATGCCTAGCACTGTGCCTTGGGGCCCAGTTCAGGGAGGGTGCTTAATAAATGTTTGTGAGCCAGGCAAGGGAGGGTGAAGTTGGTGGCTCCCTTGAGCTCCAGAGTTCTGAGCTGCAGTGGGCTACACTTACTGGGGTCCTCTTGAAGTCTCCCACTAATATAGTGAAAGCCCAGGAGAGGAGTGGGGTGGACATCAGGTTGTCTAAGGTGTGCAAACTGGCCTGGGTCAAAACTCCAGTGCCCATCAGTACTGGAATAAAGCCCATGGGCAGTCTTTGAACTTCAAGCCTGGGCAAGATAAAGAAATGCAGATTAAAAAAAACTTATTGAATGAATTAATGAACTGTTAGTTTTCTTTCCTGCCTCAAAGTAAATCTCTATTGCATTGATTTATCTATTATGCTTTTTCCCCCCTGCTGTTGTATCCCCTGTGTCTAGCAAAGTGCCCTACACAGAGCTGGGGGGTTAATAAGCATTTGTTGAATTTAACTGGATTAAAAAATGAAACACTCTAGTCCATTCTTTCTAAGGCCACATCTTTTTCTGGTTTAAGTTAAACCCAAAGTCATGGGCAATGCTGATGCCCCTCCCCCTCTCCAGAATGTTTAGCAAACATCTGTTGCCTCATTCTCTCACCATGCCGCAGTAGCTGAGAATCAGGTAACGGAAAAGAGAACACTTTACCATGTTTTCTGGAAGAGGTTTTTTTTTTTACACTTCTGGACAAGATAATTGGCCAAATGAAATCAGATGAGTGGCAAGAGCTTCAATCTTTATTAATTTGTGCCTGAATATACCTTTACAGGTTATGAAAGGGATGAAAGAGACCACACCTCCAGAGAAATGTCCTCCCTGGGGAAGGACCCATCATTAGGCTGCTAAAGACTGAAGTCATTTTTTCTTTAAAGGAAGGACTACATAAAGGGCAACACCCTTGTAGTTTCCCCAAAAGATCTCTTTAAAAACCTTTTCAGAGGGTGTCAAATGAATTCATAAATTACCTACCTTTCACCTACATGAAGGGAGAAGATCAGTCATGGTATATTTAGATGCAAAATAGAACTGAAGACTAGAGGAGTGAAATAAATGGAATGAATGCCTAGACTGAAATTATTTCAAGAAATAAGGGTGGCTGAGCTATAGAACTTTGAGATTCTCCTTCCCTACTCCCTCCACATTTAGTTTTCCTTATTTACTTTCCAGAGAAATTGAATTCTCTGGCTTCAGCTACTTCCTACTTGGGTGACCTCGGGCAAATTAACTTGTCTGAGCTTCAGTTTTCTCTGTAAAATGGGGAAAATAAAGCCACCATCAGGGAAATTTTAAGGTTCAGAATAGAGAAAGATCATAGGTTCAGAGGTGGGAGGGGCCTTAGAGGACATCGAATCCAAATCTGATTTTACAGATGAAGAAAGTGAGTAAAGTCCAGAGAGTGACTTGCCCAGGGTCACAAAGTAGTAAGTGACAGAATAGGGATTTGAACTCAGGTTTTCTTGACTTCAAGTCTAACATTTTATCTCCTATGCTGCCCTAACTCTCTGTGTATTTAAAGTGCTTTGCAAACCTTAAATCTATATAAGCAGGAGCTAATATTATTACCTAACCCTTCTCATCTTTTCTGTTGGGGTTCAGATGGGAACCACCCCAGATGGTACTGTCATCATTCACTCTCCTACTATTTTTTCTTTTTACATTCAATGTTCTATAAACTATTGCACCCATGGATGAAGTAACTGCTTTTTGTAGCTGAGCAAAAGCAGTATTTTGTGAGCTCATCCTTCATAGGCTAACTGAAAGCATCCTAGGTACATCTCCAGGAGCAGACAGGATGATGGGGATGATGTATGCTAATCCTGATACATCATGGTTCTGATCTCTTCTGCTAAGTTTCTACATGTTGAAAGCTTTTCATTCCATGTAGTTTAGAGATAGTGACTATCCATTACACTCGTTGTTCTTAAGTTTTTATGGATCAATGTTATGTCTGAGTAATTGTGGGCAACAGTTCAGTCTGGTTCCCTTACAATGCATTGGTTCAGTTTGCCAGGATATTATGAAGCCTGTATTTGTAGTATGGGGATTTGTCTCCTATCAGCCCATGAAAGACATATAATCCTAGCTACCAGGTCATTCCTTGCTAGGTTTTCAGCCAGTACTAAAATTTTGCAACCTATAGGGATGCAAATAATTTATAATTTCTCCTGGTTCCTTGCATAATCTACATTGATTGCAAATTCCACTCTTCTTAAGGATAACTCTTATGTAATTTTGTGTGGCAGTGACCTAGCCCTGAATTATCACCATAAACCCCACGATATCTATAAACAAATAGCCATGACACAGCCATTTGGCCACTCATCTTTGTTGACATATTATTGGCTACATTCATGTGTATATTGCCCATGGAGGGCCTTTTGATTCCACCCTTGGATCTTAACACTTTCCTACCCCCCCCCCCATCTGAAGATAAACCATTTTTGGTTAGTTTTGGAAAAATCAAATGCAGGGCATGTGCAGTCATCAGTCTTTACTATTATTTGATAAAGAGGGAAGAGAAAGGGGAAGGAAATGAGCATTTATACAGCACCTATTATATGCTAAGTCCTTTTTACAAATATTATCTTATTTGATCTCATCTAATAGTATCTCGTTTGACTCCTAAAATACTTCTGTATGTTTTTGTTCTGTTTATCAATATTATAAGAATATCTATCAATCTCCTTTCTTCTTTTTAAACAAATATTTAGCTTTCAACAGCTGTCTTAGGGTGATGGAATCTGTGATTAATATTGTCCAACTCTTTTAAAACTACTTTCCAGTATGTTATAGTCCATTTTGTAGCTCCAAAAATGTACATTGAGACTGATATTTCATAAGTGCTAATTGCTTTAAATATGTTCTTTCCCTTAAGCTTTGATTTCATTGTGCCAGGAAGTCTCATAATGTACGGGGGCAGAGCTTCCTCCATGCTGTCTTTCTGATCAATGTATCTTGCCTAGTTTCTTATCTACAAGGCATGTGTAGCTATTGTCTTCATTCCTTGGTTCACTTTGACTTTCAAATTCAAATTTAAAGCCTTTAGTCTCTATATTTCCTTTATAAGAAGCTATGCCTATTGAATTCAAATGACATTTTGATATCCATGAAATGACATTGCTTTTTGCAGCAGTCCCATAGATTGGAGTCACCCATGTACAACAAGTGGTTAAGATGTTTTGGTTCAACTCCTCTTCAGACTGAAAGTCATAATTAGTTCTATTTTGGAAAGATGATAATGGACTGAAGATTGGGCAGAACCCTCTGGGACTTGAAATTGTTATCCTGAAAAATGCCATGTTTTATATCAATTGTTCTGGATGTTACTGTGTTGGTGTGTTTTAAAGAGAGAACTGTTTTCTATGTTGGTCACACTAATCTCATTAATAGTAAGAAAAATAGTCTGAAACAAAGGAAGAGTTCCTTAAGGAAAGGGACTGTCTATTTTTCTTCTTTTGCTTGTATTTGTATTCCTGCTGTTTAGCATAGTGCCTGGAATATATCACTTTAAATGCCTTATGTACACACACACACATATATGTATATGTATATATGCATGTATCTATCTCTCTATCTATCTATCTATTAACTTCCCTTGACTTAGCTGGGTGGGTCCTCAGATGGCAGATGTCTAGCCCATGGGAAATCCCCATTTTTAAAACTGATCCAGCCTGGTAAGACATTCCAGGGTTTACTCTTTACTGGTAGATTCTGGGAACCTCTAGTCACCATCATATGGAGAAGAGGCATTTGTGGAGGACATCCACAGAGGATGTATTATAAGAGGGTATAAAGACTTCAAACTAATTATCAGAGCAGAAGATGGCTCTTATCAGGAGAGAAAAAGTGAAAATATTTTTAGGTGGACCTCTTGATCAGGAAGAGGACCACTGGTCCAATTAATAGCGAGCGCTCGCACGCACACACACACACACACACACACACACACACAAATTCAGAATTGTATCTGTTTATTTATTCATCTGTCTGCTTTTGAAAGAGCTGTCCCCAAGAGCTAGGCAGAAAATCTGTGGGAAGGCTACAATACAATGAAGTGTGATAAAATGAGAGAGAAGATTTCTAAATTCCAGAGCACTGAACTTGGTAAAAAGAAAACCTGGGTTTGAATCCTAGCCCTGACACTGACAAGATGTGTGACCCTGGAAACTCACTACACTTCTTTGGGCCTCAGTTTCCTCATTTATAAAATGAGAGTGATGGAATCACTAAATGATCTCTTAGCTCTCTGTCCTCTGATTTACATTGAGAGGGGGAAGAACTGTTCTAAGTTGTTCCTGATTCTCCATCCCTCTACGTCAAAAGGCACTGATTTTCTAAAATACTTTCATTTCAATAGATATAACCCCCAGAAACAAAAGTTCCTGGGAAGTGTCTTCAGTCATTTTTAAGAGTGTAAATGGGTCCCGAGACCAAAAGTTTGAAGAACTGCTGCTTCGGGATCTGTTTTGCCCAACTCTGATGACTGTTGCTTCTGATGTCTTTCTGCTCCCTCCTCCAGCTTTACATCCTCAGCAGACATGATAGAATGCCTTTATCCAAGCCACTGATAAATGTCCCAGCAAGTTCGATAAGGCAGGGCTGAGGAGGGATCCCTGGAGCATCCTTTTGGACATTTCTCTACAGCTGACCTCTCTCACTGCTGTCAGGGCTAGGGCCTGCTGCTTTCAGCAATAATAGTTTTCCAGAGGCAAATATTTAGAGGAAAAGATAATTTTATGTTTCCTTTCCAGATGTCAAGTAGAGAAAAAAATTGGAAAAACATCAGCCAGGAAGCAATAGAAACCTAAAGTACAGTATAGGGAAATAGGGAAGGGCTATTGTGTTTAAATAATACCTACTATGTGCCAGGAGTTGTACTAAGCACTTGACAATTATTATCTCATTTAATCTTCACGACAACCCTGGGATGTGGGTGCTATTATTATTCTCACTTTACAGATGAGAGACCTAGGGCAAATAGGGATTAAGTAACTTGCCCAGGGTCACACAGCTAGGAAGTATCTGAGGCTGAATTTGAGCACAGCCTTTTCTGACTCTACGGCCAGGACACCACCCACTGTCTTCATCTTATTTCTGTAGTTGCTAAAATCTGGAATAGGAAAACTCGCTTATCAGGTGCAGGTTACCACTGAGACAAGTCTAGCAATGACCGAATTGGCATGTCTGCACTCTAGGTGTAAGTAAACTTCCAGCATTCCTGTCTGGAATAATCAGGAGTGACCTTCGAGGGTTGCAGAAAACCCTTGAAGGCTTAGTCAACACTTCAAGTGGCTTCCCAAGTAGAGATTTGTTGGAATTTCTTATCACTTGGTTCTTTAGGGTCAACAAATTCTTAATTGGGGTTAGGAGAACCAGGAATTTCAGGGAACAGGGATCTTTGTCGGGACAGGGATTGTTTATATCATATGAAAGCCTTTGGAAATTCATTTTTTTTCTAGAACTTTTCAGAACAGGAATTCAGTCCTTAATCTTTTTTGAGTCCAGGACCCTTTCGTTAGTCTGTGGACTCCAGTTCAGAATCACATTTTTAAAGAATTGAAGGAAATACTCAATTTCATCTAATCAATTTACATTTACTGAGCAGCGTTTTTATGCCAGACACTGTGCCAGGCTCTGGAGATATAAAAAAAGGCAAAACCAGTCCATGCTCTACAGAATTTCATAATCTAATGGGGAAACAACACGTAAACAAATACAGACAAAGCAAGTTAGATACAGAATAAATAGGAAGTAATTAACAGGGAGAAAGCACTGGAATTAAGAGGTAGAAGGGAAGGCTGCCTGGTTGGGGAAGTGACTAAAAATAAAGGTGTAACGTTGGTTATAGATAGAAATGGAGGGAGAGATGATTGATTGATGAGGGATAGATAGAAATATAGATGATAAATAATAGCTAATAGATGATTGATAAATGATGGAAAGAGAAATGAGAGAGAGAGAAAAGAGGAGAGAGAGAGAGAGAGAGAGAGAGAGAGAGAGAGAGAGAGAGAGAGAGAGAGAGAGAGAGAGAGAAGGGAGGGGAGGGGGGAGGGGAGGGGAGAAAGAAAGACGGAAAGAGATGGGTAGGTGGCAAGAGAGAACATATAGTAACCAGAAGCTATGCTAAGTCTGGCAATACAAATATAAGTAAACAAGAAAAGCTCTTACCCTCAAGGAACTCACTTTCTATAGAGGGAGGATAATTCAAATCAGGAACAAAGGAAAGGACCCCAGATGGCATTTGATGAGGAAATGGCTGACCCACTGGTTTAGAGACTTGGGCCTAGGTAGGATAGGAAAAAAGCTCACTTATTTGGGCCCCAGAGTCCAATGTTCTGGTAGAAGGGAATTGAAAATGGCAACTAGAAAGTAGATGAAGGTATGTGGAGAGGAATTTGTCAATGGAGAACTCCAGCATGGAAGCAGTGAATGAGGAATGAAGTAAGAGTGAATAGAGAGCCTCGCCCCAACCTTTCCAGCTACCCAGCTACAAATGGCTACCTTTCCTGTATTCTGTGGTCAAGCACAAACAACCTTTTTGCTGTCCCTCACACACTCCATGTTCTATCTACATGTCTTCTTATAGACCATTTCTCCCTTCCTGGGATTCAATCTCTCCTTTTCCCCACCAGTTTTAAAACAAAACCCAGCTACGCCCATTGCAATTACCTTATCCTTAGTTTATATAAATTTAGTAAGATTTTGTGTGTGTGTGTGTGTGTGAGAGAGAGAGAGAGAGAGAGAGAGAGAGAGAGAGACAGAGACAGAGAGAGACAGAGAGAGACAGAGACAGAGACAGAGAGACAGAGACAGAGAGACAGAGACAGAGACAGAGACAGAGGAGCATCCTCCTCCAATAAAACAAAGGTCTGGACATCTCAGTTCAATCAATCAATCAATCAATCAGTCAGTCAGAGGTATGAATGCGGTATGAACAAGGTCCAGAAATCTATTGAATCAAATCAATCAAAGGAAAAAGCTAGGTGCCAACATGGGAAGGATATTTGCATTGGTTGAAGCCTATGGGACTTGGATATAAACCTCAGACTGATCTAGCATTCTATTGATCAGCTATTTTTCATTTAACAGCTATAGCTGAGCCCCAGAGAAGGAATCACTTTCGGGGTGGGGCAAAAGAGAGGTCCTTTGTCTCTGCCATTCCCTTGACCAGAGGAAATTTGTGTACATACACACACACACAAAGCTATATATAATATATACACATATGTACACACAGTCTATACAATATGTGCATGTGTGAATATGTATATTATATATAATATATAAAGGAGTATTGCGTATATACACACACATACACATATATGCTAGATTAGTGTGTAGTTTTATATCCATATATATACATATATATGTAGTCTAGAATATTAATTCCTTGATATTTGGTCTTTATTTCTCCATCCTCAGAGCCTAGCATAGTATATACCATATCCTATACATAGTAGTCACTTAAATGATTGATTGGTTGGTTGGTTGATTTCAGTGTGGTTAGTGAGTCACTGAGGGAGAGAACTGGCAGGTGCCAAGTTGAGTACTAGACTCTGTACGGAACCATGGTTTGAGAGAAGCTTCACGCATAGTTCAGACTGAGTCCTGTTGTCCTGCTCTGGACATGGCAGAAATAGAAGAGGAGTGAAGAATCTATAAGAAGAGGATGTGTTTGATACAACACTGGGCCATGTGTTTTCTGAGCTCTTTGTAGTTCCTTTGGGGATGACGAGGGGGCATGTTAAAGGAAAGAAGAAGGAATGAATTTGAGAGTGACAGGTTTGTGATAGAGCCAGTAAGAACTCCCTGGGAAATAGAAATCAGCTGTGGGTTCTTTTGAACTTATTTATACTTTGAACTGAGGGTGCCAGAATCATTTGGACTAACTTCTGGTAGTCATCGTAAGTAAAATTTAATATTCACAGAATGTGGAACCACAGGCAGAAGGTATCTGGAAATGAGGGCTACAATTCTTAATCTTGATTTAAAAAAATGATTTAATAGCACTATTTAAAGAATGAGTAGCCATCTCCGAAAAGTGGGAATATATGACTTCCTATATCATGGTTTAATATTCGAAAAGTGTTTTGCAAACTTTAAAGTGAAATAGAAATGCCATAATAATAATATTAATAACAGTAGTGTAGTAGTAGTAGTAGTAGTAGTAGTAGTAGTAGTAGTAGTAGTAGTAGTAGTAGTAGTAGTAGTAGATAATCTTAATGAATTGTTCTAGAAAAAATCCTTTCCTAGATGCTGATATTTTAGTGATAAGCCTTGCCATATGTCACTAGATTAGTCTCTGGCAATGATGGTTCTTGGGTTCCAAGTTCCATGCTCAAGGTCTTCTCAGTCTGCTAAGTTCTTCCAGGTCCGTCCACTGGTATCATCTTTAAGAACCAAGATTAACCTCTCTATCATAATGAGGCATTTCTGAATTGGGTGTGAGTGTATGCATGTGTATGTGCATGTGTGTGTGTCTGTGTGTGTGTGTGAGTGTGTGTATGAGAGAGAGAGATAGACAGAAAAACAAAGAGAAAGGAGAGACAGAAGGAGAGAGGAGAGACAGGAAAAGAGAGAAACAGAGAGCTAGACAGAGAAAAGAGAAAAAGGGGAAACAGAAAGAAGAGAGAGGGGGGAAAGGAAGAGAGAGTGAGAGACGGATAGACAAAGATAGACAGGACAGTAACAGAGACAGAGAAAAACAAAAACAGAGACATATGTAGAAAGATGAAGAGACAGGAAAGGTCATTATAACATTGGATACAATGCTGTTTTGAGTGGTGCAGTGTCCTGCCTTCAGAAGCTTATTGTCTAATTAGAGTGATATATAGGCTCACAGTTAAGTCGAGGGGTTTTCTGTTGTGACAGGGGATCTTCTTTGTGAAGAGGAAATAAATTCACCAGATTTCACTATATCAGATTTTGTCCAGACAGATCTGTGTCAGAGCCAGACAAGGTTTCAGCTGCTCATGAATATATTCAGTTTAATGTAGTAACAACTTTGCTTACCATGGGTTAGTGCTAACCTGGCTAGTAGGATTCTCTCTCCCCACCCCCTCCTCTAATTTACACCTCCCATGATCCATCAATCTCTCTTTACAACTGGGAAAAGCTACACTTTCCATAATTCCCTTTGCTGATAAGGGGCTACACTTTCTTGGTATGCTGACATGTTTTCCACAGAATTTGAGGTCTGGGAATTTAGCAATGGAGAAGATTTTCCAAACAGGTCTCTGACCGATGGACTTCCTCTATTGGAAAAGACTTGTCTTGCCTCAAACTGGCAGCTGGCCTCTGGAGAAAGCTTCAGATGTTGTATTTCCAAGTGTGGGCTAGAGAATTGTGGCTTCATGTGCTCTGAAAACCCTGGGATTGTTTTGAATACATCCATAGGAAACCTCTTTTATATGATATAGTCTCCCCACTCCCCTTCCCCCCAAAATAGAGTTAAACGATATATCTGGGGACTCTAAATCAAAACAGAAGACACAGGGGGAATTCATCATCATAACAGCTAGCACTTATATAGAACTTTAAGGTTTGCAAAGAACTTTACAGATGATATGTTCTTTGATCCTCATAACCACCCGGGGAAGTAGGAGCTATTATTATACAGATGAGGACACTAAGGTTGAAAGTAGTTAAAAGACTTGGCCAGGGTCACATAACTAAGAAATGCCTAAGGCAGGATTCAAACTCAGGACCAGAACTCCATTGACTGCACCATCTAGCTACCCCAGAGAGGAAATGCAGTTCAATGAATGATGGGGAGATTAATGTGATTGTAGACCAGCCACTTCACCTTGATAGTTCTTCATTTACTTAATTGCAAAAGAATGATGACAATGACGTTGGTGGCATCTATCTCACTGGGACATTTTGAGGACTGTATGAGATAACCTGCATAACATTTGACAATTCTTTCTTTTCTATTATGATCAATTTCATAATAATGAGAGGGGTCATTTTACTGCAAGATGCAAGCCTTTGGTATCCCACAGATTGCTGTTGGGGTCTGTCCAGAAGAGAACTGGCATTGCTCCCATGCCTAGGCATTTTTTCACCTTCAATGGAAGATCCTGTTCAACCATGAAGATTGGATAGGACCCTGAGGCTAAATCTGTGGACTATTTTGTCACTGTCCATTTTCACTCTTGGGAATGTTCTGAGCCCTGGCTCCCAAGCAGTGTATAAAAAATTAGTCAATATTCCCAAGTATTTATTAAGAGCCTACTGTGTGCCAAGCACTACTTGTTCTCAAAGAACTCACAATCTAATTAATGGAGGAGATTCAAACAACCATATTCAAACAAGATACAGACAAGAAGAAATAAGGGATATGGGGAAAGGCTGTGATTTGTAGCTCCAGCAAAGAACAGGCATCAACACAAGCTCTCCTGCTGCTGCTACTGATAGGATCACACACACCACCATTGGGGACAGCAGGAGAAAGCTGCCTGAGACCACCACAGCCCAGCAGCTACAAGGATCTTGGAGCCTTGCCCTCCATATACTTCTTCACCCTTGCACCAAAACTCACGAAGGTTGGGCTAGTCTGACCAGGGTACCCCAGTACCAAAGTCAGTATTAAATTCTGACTCCACTTGGGTGGGGTCCCTGCTCAGTCCCTCCACTGATACTTATAACTCCCACTCATGTCTGCTCAATAGCAATAGAGGAGAGAACTCAATCACACATTGATTTAGAATGGGCAAGGTTCTCATATGTCATCCAATCCAATTTTTCAGCTTACGGATAACACAGCTGAGACTCAGGGAGGTTAAAGAACCCCTCTGAGACCACACAAAGTGTCAGAGGCAGGACTGGAGTATAGATTAACCTCCAAAGAGAAGGATCTTTCCACTACCTCCAACTCACTGCTCATTGCTAATCGCTGAGAAGTAGGGCAAAGATTTAACATCATTTGACTCTTTCCTATGTATCCTTTAATTAGATCCTCAATATTGTAGTTGTCTGTGACACTTTAATCAGTCATAATAAGAAATTTACCTATGGTTATTGCACCCTGAACAAGCCCAATCTTATTTGGTGTCAAAAGCTAACAAGGCTGGACCTGGATTTCTACTCAGAATGGAGACCACATGGAAATATTAGGTACCATTGCATAGAAAAAAGAAATAGGATAGGAAGGTAGCCGAGGAGTCAGAAAGACCAGAGTTCAAGTCTTGCCTCTGAATCCTACTGGCTATATGGCCTTGGGATCATCACTTAACTTTTCAGTACCCCCAGAAGCTCTCTGTGACCAGAAGCAGTGGCATGATTATTGCTTTGCATCAGTTTTCCTAGTAGGAATTTTCTACATCAATGAAATAGCTTGTTAGGAAAAAATAACTACTGCACAGGGTTACTATGAGGATCAGATGAAATCATGTCTTTTGTCAAGGCCTAGGTGAATGTGCACCATGATTATTAAATTAAGAAAGTAATGTACAAGAAAAGTACAGGATGAGAAAGTATAACTTTGTGTGGATAGGTTGTGACCTGCACTTTCAGAGGGAATGTCCACATTAAGGAGCTCCCAGACCCATGGAAGGGCACAAAAGAAAATTAGGTTGCCAGTGCCTCTCAAACATCACTAATGTGACAATAGATATGTAAACTCTAAAATTAATTTTCCAGTAGTCCAGGAAGGCACACAAGTCCTGGGATTTACTAGGACTAGTTATAGTGACATACAAGTGAATTCAATTCAATCAGAATTTATTGGGCATCCACAATGAGTCCCATGGGACTGGGAACCATTTCAAAATCTTTTTTTTCTTTCATAGATTGCAATGGTTAAAAAAATTTACCACCAGGCAACCAGTCTATCTATGATGTGTAGAGAGCTAGGTTCATCCTTGGAGAACAGTCCAATCTCTTTCCAGGGCCATACTCATATCCTTTCTAGCACAACATAAAACTTGTCAGAGCTGGAGCTCTGGATCGTTGGAGAACTCACATTGTCTTCATGCCTTGAGGAGGCATTGAAGTAAAATTTTGTGTCAAATGGAGAGGATGGTAAGTTTTGATTCAAAAAGTCAAATCAAGTCAACTCAAGAAGCATTTATTAAGCACCTCCTATATGCTAGGCATTATAAGAACAGCTGGGAATGCAAAGGCAAAAACAACTCTGCCCTCAAGCAGCTCCCACGATAATGGGGTGACATCCTGCAAACAGCTATATACAAACAAGATGTATCAGGAGAGACGGGAGATCATCACAGAAGGAAAGCACTAGCATTCGAAGGGGTTGGGACAGGCTTCTGGAAAGAGGTGAAATTTTAGATGAAACTTGAAGGAAGCTGGAGGAGTCAGAAGACAGAGATGAGGGAGGGAATCCCAGTCACGAGTCAGCTGGCGAAAGCTGAGAGATGGCATTTCTTCTTCCCAGAAGAACAAGGAGACCAGTGTGACCCCACTGAAGAGTCCTTGGAGGGGAGATTGGAAAGGTAGAAAGGAGCCAGCCTATGAAGGGCTTCCAGAGCCAAGCACTAGGGGCCACTGGAGTTTGCTGAATGAGAGTAGTCAGACTTGCACTCCACAGCTTGGATAGCTCAGTAAGAATGGCGGAGTGGGAGAGTGGACCATGGAGTCAGAGGGCTAGAAATCGAATTCTCCTTCTGCCATTTGTGGGACATTCCCCTCCAAAATTCAGTTTCTTCAACTGTAAAATGAATGGGGTTGAATTGATTAATTTGAGGGTCCCTTCCTGCTCTAAATCTATGACCCTATCATTATATTCTATAGCTTTTTTGTTGTTTTGTTGAGTCATTTCAGTCTTGTCTAACTCTTTGTGATCTCATTTGGATTTTTCTTGGCAGAGATACTGGAGTGGTTGGCTATTTCCTTCTCCAGTTCATTTGACAGATGAGCAAACTGAGGCAAACAGGGGACTTGCCCAGGGTCACAGAGCTAGCAAGTGTTTCAGGTTGGAGTTGAACTCAGGAAGATTATTCTTCTTGATTCCAGACCTCACTGTGCCATCTATACTTTTACCTCAACTATTAAAACACTTTGTTAATGAATCCAATTATTTACTAAGATTAGGATGCTTGCTATTATTTTCCAAGATTACAAAAGCACCTATTTTTGAGTGCCCTGGAGCAATGAAACCACAGGCCCAGGAGGAGTACCTAGCTGGATATATTTCCCTGACACTCGGGGAGCCTGGACCCCTCTGTGGCCTTTGCGGCTTTCACTGGAATTACACCTCTCCTACATCTCTTTCTGGGGCCCCATTGCTATGAAATTCCTGCCTCCATACTCTGCACCTTTGGAATTGCTCCCTCCACTAGTTTTTGGCGTTCCTGCAGCCTTTGCTGTAACGTTCTCCAAGAAAGTCCTCAGAGATTGGGCTGATCTGTTTGCAAATGGGAAGGGATTTTCTTGGTATTTGCTTACACAATGCTAGCTGGAACCTCTCTTCAATATTTTATCAGATCTAACTGGTAGTTTTATAACAAGCCATCATGTTGCCCTAGAGAATAGAGACAAAGAAAAAAGAGGACCTTGCTTAATATTGATAAAATAACATCTCTATATATTATTCTATTATCAAAAATGGGGATAACTTGATGGTAACGAGACATATTGAGACAGGCTTCTTTTGGCTCGTAAACAGAGCTGTTAAAACACAGAACACTCCACTTAAGCCCTGCTCACTTAGCCATCGAATCATCTCAGGAACATAAAAAGCACAGGCTTCTGACCTGGATCCATCAGGTCACCCTCTTCTCTAAGGAGATGTCCTTTGGCATTATTTGGTCATTTACATACCAGATTGAAGTTTAAATCTGCCTTGCGGCTAAATGAATACTTGAAATAGATTTTTTTGTCCATTAGTTTAAAGAGCTAGAGATGCCACAATATTGAAGTGACCCACTCCATCTGGTTGTAAAATCTAAATGTCAACAAGAATGAAATAAAGTAACTAAAAAGCTATGGATGTTTAAGCTCTAAAAATGGGAGGGCCAAGACCCTCAGGCTATGCAACTGTGACACCTACTTACTATTTTTCAGTTAGCTGATTAAGCTTTTTTTATCTTCACTCTATCTTTTGCTGTAGAGAATTCACTTGGGCAAATTCCAAATTTCATTTTGGGATTGTTTTGTTAATGCTGATGCCTTTTAAATATATGCATATGTGTGTACATATCTACATGTATTTATATACATTTGTGTATATGTATATATGTGTGTATACTATCTACCTATCCATCTACCCATCCACCCATCCATCTTTCTTCCCAGTGATTCTCTCCACCCTCAATACAAACAAACATACAGTTGAGCTAAACCATCCTGGACCACTTCTGACAGTGTATGCCTCCTTCCATACCTATATTCTACTACATCTGCTTCTACCAGTTGTTTTTTCCTTTTTGCCAAAAGGATGCCCTATTTCTGATGGGCATTATAGATCCCAAACGTCCTGTTTAGTTCAGTTTCTAATACTTCATTCTCATTGGCTGCTTCAATCCAGCAGCCTTAACCAACTGGGTGCTGATGGGCTTTCTCAGGTCACAGGAAATGGGAAAGGACGTTGGATATTAACAAGACCCCTCTTCACATTTCATTTTTAAAGTTTCTAGTATTATTTCAAATAACAAGTATTTATTTTTCTCTCCCATCTCTTCCTAACTGAATGAAAAGGAAAAAAAAGAAAATCATCATAACAAACATAATTAGTCAGGCAAAACGAATTCCTGCATTGACCATGTCTAAAAATGTGCGTTTCATGCTGCATCTTGAGTCCATTATCTCTCTCTCAGGAGATGGGTAGCATGGCTTATTTTCAGTCCTCTGGAATCACGGCCAACTCTCTTGTTTTGCAGATGAGGAAATGAAGGTCCAGAGAACTAAAACAACCTTCCCAGTGTCACAAAACTAATATGAGTCTGGAGTAGAATTAAAATTCAATTTTTTAAAATTCAATTTTATTTGATTCATTTATCAACCAGTTATTTTTCCTTCCCCTTCCCCAACTCAGAAAAAAAGACAAATAAAATCTCTTGTAACAAATATGCCTAGTCAAGCAAAAGAAGTGTCCATATTGGCCATGTCTAAAAATGAAGGGCTCTCTCTATATCTTGAATCTATTATCGCCTCCCTCAGAAGACAGATAACATTCTTCATCACCCGTCCTCTGGAGTCATGGCAGAGCATTGCATTGAGGAGAGTTGTTAAGTCCTTAGAAATTCAAACTCGGGTCTTCTTTACTCCAAGTCCAGTGTTCTAGCCAATATACCCCACTACCTCATAGCTTGTGGGTCTTCTGATTAATTTTTCATCTGATCATTCTGCCATCAAATGTTTGGTTCACTTTACTAAGTGGTATCAAGTACTGGGCTGATGGTTGGAGATTTCTATCTTTTCTTATGGACAATGCTTCTAGAGTAGCATTTCCAATCAATCAATCAATAAGCATTTATTAAAAGCACTTTGTGCCAAGCATTATGCCTAACTCTTCAGGTACAAATATGAGAGTGAGTCAGTTTTTGCCTTCAAGAAGCTTACATTCAATTGTAAGAGAGGGGTACAAAAGTAAATATGGGATATACACAAAACACACATGTATATATGTATATACTATATAATATATCTGTACGTATATATATGAACAGACACAGACATGCACATATATACACAAAATAAACAAAATGAATGGCGGAAACAAGAAAATCCTGGTTTGGGTGGCACTTGAACTGAGCCAGGATTCTGAGAGGAAATGATGAGGAGAGAGAGCATTCCAGGCATGGGGGCAGACCATCTCCAGTGGAGACAAGGTTTTTCAGCCTTTTTTTTTTTTCATGACTGTGACCCTCTTCCTGCATACAGTTGAACAGGGACTTTATTAGTCCTTTCCTGTTAAAAGAAAAAAGAGATTCTGCTTAGAATGATTTTATCCACATTTTCTTGTGTTTTCTCTCTTAGACCATTCTGTGTTAAAAGTGATAATTCTGTGATAAACTCTGGGTTTCCAAGCCCTTGTCTGATCATTAATCACTGACCCTAAGAATACAGAATGATATAACATGCTGCTACTGTTGCATATGGTTGAATATGTTATGTGTACCCCCTATGACACTCACCAGCATGGGCAAATCATTTAACCTCAGAGTCTCAGTCTTCTCATCTGTAAAATGGGTATAGTAGTACCTACTTTGCAATTGATTGATTATAATGCATTGGAATACCCAACAGGCACCTCTCTCTGTTGCCCCTTGGGAGAATGTTTAATTTTAGTTCTTTAGAGTCTGTGATCTTATGCAATTATATAAACTTACCCAGGGGTGTTAAAAATACTATGCTGTTTCCCAAAGGCAATTCGGTCTGCTTTCTTCCTGCTGTCTAACTCATTGTCCATGTGAAGTCTCTGTCCAAGGTACATTTAAACTGACAGATGAGCTACCTACCTTGTGTGCTCATTTGAACAGCATAGTTGGGATAACGGACATTCATTGCCCCACATAGATCGTTAGGCAAAACTCCTTTGAGTCATCATTAATCAAATTAGTTTTTATCCCTTTTCCTATATATTCTATATGTATCTGTATTTGCCTCCCCAGCCTCTTGCACCAAGTCTGGAACATATTAGGTACTTAATAAATGCTTGTTAATTGAATATTTTCATGTTGTTTTTCCTGTTAGAGGGTAAGCCCCTTGAGGGCAAGAATGATTTCGCCTTTTTGTCTTATAGTGCCTGGTACATAGTCAATGCTTAATAATTACTTGTGGATTGATATGTGACCATGTTGACTTCCTTGTTATGTGTACATTGTCTCATGCCTTAGTCATGCTCCATACATGAAGGCTCGCCTTCCTCATCTACACTTCCTGGCTTCCTGTAATTCCAGCCAAAATCCAGTTTTCTACAGCAAGCTTTTCCTGATCCCTATTAACCCCGATGCCTTCCCTCTGTTGATTGTTCCCAATCTCTTCTATCTCTATTTTGTACATAGTGGTTTGCAGGTTATCTCCCTTATTTGGCTCCGAGTTCCTCCAGGGCAGAGACTGTCTTTTGCCTTTCTTTGTGTCCCCAGTGCCTAGCACATGGTAAGCTTTTAATAAATATTTATTGATTGACAGTGAGAATATAAGCTCCTTGAGAATAGGAAAGATTTCACTTTTGTCTTTGGGTCCCCCAAAGCCTAGCACAGGGACTAGAATGCAGTAAGTGCCTAATAAATCTCGATTGATGTATCCAGGATATCCTGAAATATTTGAAGGCTTGATACACAATGTCATCCACCAACAGGGACATTACAAGCTATTATGAATAATGATAATGAATAATAATTATTATGAAGGAGAAAAAGAGGAGAGGATCTTATTTAAGGAAAAAAAAGGTAAAGAATGAAAAAGAAAAGGTGGCCAAACCGCAAGATGAAGAGATGACCATCAGACAGCCTGTGTGCTCCAGTACCAAGATGACATTTGGGGAGGGGATCTTATGGGGAATGTAATCGAAGTTAGCATTTTTACAGTCCTGAAGTTTCGCAGAGTGCTCTACAAATGCCTAATTTTATCCTCACAACAGCCTGGGAGGTAACTGATGCTATTTTATTACCACTTTATAAAAGAGGAAACTGAGGTAGACAAGTTAAGTGACTGGCTCAAGGCATATAGCTAGTAAATGTCTGAGGCTGGATTTGAGCTGACTGCTCTAACCACAACACCAACTGACTGCCTCATAGGAGGGCATGGACGAGACTTTGACAGGACAGCCATCATAGAAGTGAGCATCCCCTCGTCACCTCTACCTGGACAGAGTCATGAGCCTCATGATCAGCAGCTCTGCTGCAAGTCTCTCCCTACTCCAGTCCTCCTTCCACTCAGTTCCTAACACAGATGGCTGACCACGCCATCCTCCCATCCCTTCCTTCAGCAAACTCCAGTGGTTCTCTGTTACCTGAGTGTAGCAAATTCACTTTCTGTGAGAGCCCTGCATACCCTGATCCCTTCTACCTTTCTTGACTTGTGACCCCTCCCTCCCCTCCATGCCCTCTTGATCTAGTGATCCTGGGCTCCTTGCCATTCTTCAGACACAATGTGCCATCTTCATGCCTGGAATACTCTCTGCTCATCTCTGCCTCCTTTAAGTCCCATATAAAATCTCACTTTCTACAGAAAGGCTTTCCCAATCTCCTTTAATGCTAGAAACCCCCCTTGCTGGTTATCTCCAATTTATTCTGTCTACCTTGTTTATACAGAATTGCTTGGATATTGTCACCAGCATTAGTGTGTAATCCTTGAGATCAAGGATTGTCTTTTATTTCCCTTTTTCGTATCACTGACAGCACAGTGTCTGGCACATAGTAGGGGCTTAATAAAGCCAAATTGACTTGATTTGATATCAGCATGAAGCATGAAGCTTTTCTATTTGCTATCTGAGTAAGCAGTAAAGATGGGCTTCCCACTAATAGCAAGCCATGGGCATGGGCAAGTATAACCAGGGACAAATGGAGCCTCTTTGGACCTTACTTTTCTATAAAATTAGGACTAAGTTCTGAGAATCTCCATACCTAGCTTGCCTAAAGGGGGATAAAAGTTTGGGCCACAGAGGCCCTTGAGGATGGTCTGGGTGGTGGTGGTGGTGTTTACATATGGTATGGTAAAGGGGTAGTGTGGTACCTGTGCTGACTGAAATTTTGGAGGGCTCCTAACTCCCCAGAAAAACTAGAGAGAGAGAGAGAGAGAGAGAGAGAGAGAGAGAGAGAGAGAGAGAGAGAGAGACAGACAGACAGAGACAGAGAGAGGCAGAGAGACGAGAGATTTCAAAAGAAACAAAAGTAAAATCCAATACGTGAGGAATATTTACATTTTCTTCTTTAAAAAGAATATACCATTGTAGAAAGATGCTGGACTTAGAATAATAGGACATGCCACTTGCTACCTGTGTAATGTTGGGTAAGTTACTTAACCTGTCCTTGCCTCAGTTTCTCTATCCATAAAATGAAGGGGTCAGCCTAGATGACCTTTAAGCTTCCTCCCAGCTCTTGCTGTAGGATCCCAAGAACAATTAGAAAATATCATGTATTTGGAGGTTCAAGGTGAACATAAAGCACCTTTATGGTTTTCCTCCTTGATGTATTTTCATCTCCATAAATTATAGGAAATAACCATTCTGTGTAGCTCTTTCCACTTAGATCCCAGGAAATCACTGGGAAATATTGGGTTCGGAACTAGTGTTGTCACCTCCTCCTCTCCATTCCCATCCTTTCTCAGAGCCCTTGGCCAATTCACAAGCAAGTCAAGACATCACCTGTGACACCACTGGTCATCTTCAACCACTGAGACACGGAGTTGCCCTGGGGACCCAGGAGAACAAGTGAAATTCCTCTTCCAAGAAAGCTTTTTCCTGATCATCCCACACCCCGACCAATTGTTTTCTCTCCCCTCAAATGATCCAGTATTTACTTAGATGTTTTCACCTCTCAAATGCAATCTTCCTGAGGGCAGGGAAGTCCTCCAAATCCTTGAAGATGTTTATTATTTCTGCCCTAAACTTTCTCTCCCACAGGCTAAACATCCCTGGTTACTTCAATGGACCCTCACAAGGCGTGAGGCTTTTTACTGCTAACACTCCAACCTTAGAGTCAGGATGACGATTCAGATTCTGCCACATTTGCTTCCTAGCTAAGTGGCCCTGGGTAGATCACTTCTCTGGGCATCCATATCTCCATCTATAAAACGAGGAGATCAGACTCAATGATCGCCAGCTCCCAGGCCTGTCACCCCATGACCATCTTGGCTGCCCTCCCTCAGGGAGGGCATTAATGTCCTTCCCTAAATGTGATGCCCAGAGCTGAATGGGGCTTGACTGGAAAGAGTCTACTTATACTTCAATTCCCTTAATACTAAACACCCTGCCTCTCTCTTATACTCGATTTTTAGGCCCACTGTGATCTCACCATTGGCTCCTATCAAGTCTGTATTTCACTAAGCTCCCTAGATTTCCTTTGGATGAATTGTCATTGGGTCAAACTATTCCCCGCCTTGAACTTGGGAAGTTGATTTTTCTGAACCCAAGTATCAGGTTTCACATTTATTCTTCTTACCCTTAGCTACTTCCTCACTCGACAGCCCACATAACACTTTTTTTCTGGAAAATGTTCTGGTGGTTCCAACAACCAGATAATCTGAAATAAGTGAACCAGGCATAAAGCAACAGCTCAAGAAAGATGAGGTTATGAAAGGTGAGGATTTAGTTATTGCTTCTCAGAAGGAAAAGTGACCTTGTCCTCTTTCCAACTTTAATTCTGATTTTTTTGGGGGGGAGGGGGGGTGATACAAACTTGTAAATTTATCGGTCTAGGGAATTCCTGGTTAGGTGTATCCAGTAGAAAGTGACCTTCAACTCTGCTCCCTCTTCATTCCTCCAGCCTGTCACCTGCCACTCTCTATGCTCCCTACATAGGACCTCTCCTCTTCTTTCACACACACACACACACACACACACACACACACACACACACAGTCTCACACACATTCACACACACACTCACACACACACACTCACAGTCTCACACACATACGCACACTCACAGTCTCACACACACACTCACAGTCTCACACACATACGCACACTCACAGTCTCACACACACACTCACAGTCTCACACACACACTCACACTCACAGTCTCACACACACTCACACTCACACACACACTCTCTCTCTCTCTCTCTCACACACACACACACTCTCTCTCTCTCTCACACACACACACACACACACACACACACACACACACACACACACACACACACACACACACACACTCTGTCCCTGGGAATTCGCATAAGGATGCTAACTCTTCTTTGGACCATTTTAACAGCTAGGTGGCGCCATAGTGCATAGATCGCTGGGCTGAAGTTAGGAAGATTCACCTTCATGAGTTAAAATCCGACCTGACACTCACTATGTGTGTGACCCTGGGCAAGTCGCTTCACCCTGTTTGCCTCAGTTTTCTCATCTGTAAAATGAACTGGAGAAGGCAATGGCCAAGCACTCCAGTGTCTCTGCCAAGAAAACCCCAAACGGGGTCACAGAGAGTCAGACACGACTGGTAGCTCTGCCTCTGGTGTCTTCCTAAAGTACAGACTGGTTATATCACTGAGAGGCCAAAAGGAGAGTGGAGTTAGAGCTGAGCCATCTTTTAATGACCAAATTCTTCCAGTGATCCTGCATCACTGGGAGTCTACAAAGAATTAAAGTTGGGGGTCACCGAAAGGGCAATGGGGAGACGGTGGGTGGCAGCAGGCTTGAGGACCATGCCAGAGAAGCTTGGTAAAGAAGGCTATCAGAGAGATGATGGACCAGAAAGAGTCGTCAGATCGCTGGAGGTGGCAGGGACTTCATGGGCCACTGAGTCCCACGGCTCCATTCTACAGATGAGGAGCCAGAGGCAGACAGGACTGAAGGGACTTGTAAGTGCCTGAGGCAAGATGGGAACCTGAGTTTTCCTGACTCCAAGTCCGGCTCCACAGGCATTATTTTGTGCTGCTGCTTAACAGTCTTTAATTGCTTCCCGTTGTTCACACAAACTGGTCAGTCTGGTATTTAAAATCCTCTACAGCTTGGGCCCAGCCCAGTCTCACTAGGCCCTATTCCCATTTGTACTTTTGTTTTAGGCAGCATGGATCCTAGACTGTTCCCTAGACTTGCCTTGGTCTCCTCCGGTCTTTGTACGTATTTGTCACTCAGAGAGTGTCTTGGGATAGCCATCAGGTTGGCCTCCAACTCATGGTAAGTTTGAATAGCTCACTAGCACATTCTCTGTTGAAGAAACTCCCTTTTTGGGATCTTTATAAACCTTCATTTGTATAACTCCCTCCAACCCTACCCAGCCACCTCTACTAAGAACGTGTCTATGTCTGAGGTGGCCACAACGAAAAACTCCCATCTAGGTCCGGTCCTCTCCTTCCCCTTCTACCAACAGGCAATTCCCATTCCCCATTCTCCACCTCCCTGCTCCAGGCAAACAGGCTTCCTTGACAATATCCCTGCCCTATTTGTGTAAGGGTCCTACCCTGTATTAGATAACAAGCTTCAGCAAGGCAGTGAAGGCCAAAGACATCCACACAAGCAAGGCTATGGCTGATCAAGAGGCTGGAAAACCTCAAAGCAGAGACACAAGAGACCAGTGCATTTCCACACTGTGTAAAAAACTGGGAAAATCGACAGAGAAGATTGAGAAGGGAGGCTCACAGAGAGCCTCTGCAGGAAGGGAATAGAAGAGAGGAGAGATGAACCACAGATCGACGTTTCCTTGGCTTATGTATGGGGTGATCTATGGGGGCAAGCAAACACACAGGTTTGGGGAGAAAGTAGCCACTGGGGAGCCCAAAGCAAAACCCAGAAATGACAGTTCTTGCTGCCAAACTTGTTGGCTTTGTGAAATGGCCCAACAACAGCAGGACATTTGAGTCTGTCAGTGAAAATGACATTAAAGATGTATGATGGTCTGCTTTGCCACTGCCCTTTGGGGTCCTCGGGTCCTCCCATCTGCCCTGCAGCTGACCCCTCTTCTGTGTCCTTCATTAGGACAGGAACTTCTGGGGGACAAGGAAAGCCAGCTACAGCTGTGCCTGACTGTTACTAGGACAGGCTTCGGACCATGAACAAGATAATAATTGGCATTTATATAGTGCTTTAAGGTTTGCAAAGTACTTTATAAATACTGTCTCACTTGATCTTCACAACCCCTCTGGCAGGTAGGTGCTGCTATTGTCATCCCTATTTTACAATGGTAGAAACTGAGGCAGATGGGGGTTAAGTGACTTGTCCAGGTTCAACACAGTTAGTGGGTATCTGTGAATGGATTTGAACACAGCTCTTCCTGACTCCAGACCCAGCATTCAATCTACTCGAGCCTAAGTGCTTGAAGGTATCGCTGAATGTTAGTGAAATGAAAGACAGATGAGTCGAGGGGGCGTGTCTGGATGCTGAGGAGATATAGAGAATGTTGGACTAGATTCCCTACCCACGTGAGGGGAGACTGACACAGGTTTGCCCAGGTGCTATGAACTGGACTCTCACCTGCTCCAAACACAGTGATTATTTGACACAGCATCCCTTGAAGCAGTACTGGTACCCTCCCCCATCTCCTCTAATTCCATTCCCTGGCAGTAAGATGGGCTCCTTCAGGGAAAGCGATGTATTACCTCTGGGAAAACCAGGGAGAGATGAGGGGTGAGTGGCTGAGATCCCAGGACTATGGTTTGGGGAAAAAGAAATCTCTCTCTCTCTTTCCCTCTCTCCCCTCAGGGTGTATTGGCAAGGTAAAGGGGACCCCAGACCTCCCCTGGATGAGGCCAAGGGCTGGGGTAAGACCCAGGCCTGGCCTCCCACTCCTGACCATCCCAACAGATTCACCACACTGAGCTCCAGCCTTTCTTTGCACTTGAAGGCTTTATTATATTGGAATTGCAGTGATATTATTAACATTTGTACAAATGCACAAAATCTCGTCTCTTCTCGATAGAAAGAGATGTAAAAATCTGACCGAGTCGAACAGTCTCAATGAACCCATTGTCCATTTGTAACAATACATGTGTTCACGATGCAAGAACAGCAACAAAACAACAAAAAGCTTAACGTAAAATTAAAAATACCAAAGGCGGCAGCGGATATTTACATGTATGTACCAAAATGTTCTCTCCTTCCAGGAAGGAAGGTGGTTGCTTTACATAATTAAACAAAGAGACAAACAAACATGGAAATTTCTGCTGTTGACAATGACAAACAGCCCCAAACCCTAACTCAGAGGGACAGCACCTTTTGGAGGGACCTCTGAATGCTCACTTTACCCAGTTCAAAAAAAAAAAAGAAAGAAAGAAAGGAAGGAAGAAAAAGGTCTCTGTGGGCCATCCCCCTATTGTACCCAATCCCAGAACAGTCATGTTCAGGGGGGTGGTTGTGGGGACCTTCAAGCCATTGAAGTTGCACCCCCTAAGCTCTAGCCTCTCTAGAAAGACTCTGCCCTCTAAGATGCTTCTCAAAGGTATCCTGTCCACTCTTTAGAAGCATCTTCATGAGGCAGAGATGGGGTCAGTGGTGTCCAGGCACTAGAGAAGAGACCAAGCTGTTGGAGTCATTTCAGTGGGCTGGAGCATTTCCTCTGCCCTAATCATTTCCACTTCAATTCACTTCATACTATGTGCAAGGCACTGTACCAGGGATACAAAGAGAAAACTCACTTCTCTCAGTGCTCCCCTTCCCTTAACCATCTCTAGTCACATGTGTAGGGTTGAGATTCTCCATGGGGAAGCCAGAATGTGAGAGGGTGTGGGGCTCATGGCCATTTCCAAGGGATATTTACACTAAGTCTTTTGGGTTCCGCCTTCTCAGTAAGCACCCTGAGTCCAAAACTCTTTTACAAAAGAAAAAGAAGCTTTAATATAGAGCTTAATCTAGGAGAAGTGAGCATGGTGTTGGAAAAGACATCAAGATATTGAATTCTAACATGCCGGATATCAGAACTGGGTCTAATTGTAATTCCAGAAACCTGTCCCATGAAGGCGCAAGTCTGACAAGATAACCGAAGACCTCTGAAGGAGTCCATCTTTGAACTCTAGGTCAGAGGTTGGGCCTCTCTTCTTCCCACCTGGTGAGAAAACATGTTTCCCCAAAAAATTCATGAACATTAAAAAAAAGACAAAACACTCCAGAAACAATTCTAGCAATGGTCACTGGAAAACATCCCCTTCCTTCTTCCCACCCCCCTTCCCCAACTTAAAAAAATAAAGAGAGATTTTAGAAAGCGATCCATGTCCCGCTTTACAATGACTCTATGCACTGAGAAGTGGGGAGTTGTCATTTGGGAACTAGGGGGCTTTTTTTTCTTTTTTGGTATTTGTCTTCATTAGAAATATTATTGCTTTTGCATTTGCATGTCCTTGGGGTGAGTCTTAAAGCAGGGATGCTGCAAGGCAGCAGAACGTTCTCTTCTAGGGACTTGGGGTCCACCATCTCTAACCACTTGCGTATCAGTGGCCTCATTGCTACGTTAGGTCAGAAACTAGCTAAAGTGCATCCGCCATTCTGCCCTCAGATGACCCAGCCCCTCACCCATTCAGGACACTTTGGTTCTCAGGAGGAACAAGGGAATTTGGGAAGTTAGCTGAGGCTTTACTGCCCACGTTTTGCATTTTAGAACATCTGTGCGCCATCATTGGGTGGTGAAGAGGCGCCGTCTTCTTGGGCACTGTTTGGTTCTTCTCTTTGCAGTCCTCATCATGGCGGCTTGGGAACGGAACGAGGCTTAGTAACCAGCAGGAGATGCTAGAGTGTCAAAATCACCAGTGCCAATGTCTGAGCCAGGGGGAGAAGTGGGTTTGCATGGAGTCATGGAAAAGGAGCAGAGGAGAGAAACCAGGAAGTCGGGCCAGAGGTAGGTAAAGGAGGGCCAAAGGACCAGGGGCAGAAAAGTCGGGGCTGGGGCAAGAGGGGAAGTAGAAAAGGAGCAAAGACACTAAAGTGCAATAAAAATATAAATAAGGCAAAGAGCAGAGAAGAGACTCCAAGTCCCAGCTGTCCTGGGAGGCAGGGCTCTTATCCAAGTCTTTATTTGCTATTTCCTTCCCCTTTCGCTTATGTGGGGCCCAATGGGGCTTCAGAAGTCTACTGCATTGGGTAGGGTCGCTGGAGGGATTCAAGGGAAGAAAGCTGAGACACAGTCATTTGGACATTTGTGAGATGTGGTGGATGGCTAAAGAAAGCATTTCCAGTTATAAGAAAGATTCCCCTTTAGTTGACCTTGGCTGCCTAAAATAAAAGAGCTCTTTCCAAAATAAAAAAGGAAATAATTGCCATCATTGTTTCTCAGTGCTCAGAAGCAGATTACAGAAAACTCTCAGAAAAATGAAGCCCCCGAAAACTTTAAGTATCCACCTTAGCAAGTTTTTCCATCTAGAGATGGAGAATGGCCATTTGAGACTCTGAAAAAAAAAATAGGGATACCACACAGCTGGGCTTACTATAAACTAACATTTGACTTACAAAAACGAATATAGCTTCTGCAAGAATACTGCTCAGATGGAATGTTTTAAAAATAACATTTATTAATAAATATGTTATAAAATTCTAACTGAAAAATTTCCTGTTCAAATGTTGCTTTGGTCCTCAAACTTGACTTCATAATTCAATGGATATAGTTGAGAAAGTTTGACATTAAACCACAATGAAGCACTTTCTATCCTAACTGAAAGGCCATTTTAATGGCAGTCATAGTTGCTTAAAATCATGAATTTCTTGCCCCCCAAAAAAGCTGGTTTATGATATAAATGACAAGCTCTGCTACTATACTAAAATTCATAACTAATGGGTAGATCTGACCATCTCCCATTGCCTTGCCCCCACTCCTAATATGGGCTGCATTTAGTTGCGTTGCACGGAGGAGAAGCTCCCAGGAATATTCACTCCTCTTTAAATCATTCTCATTCTTATAAAACACGCCAGGAAAGCACAGCAACCACTTGTCCCTCACTGGCAGTGTTATGACTATGGCTTGCATAAATTGGCTCTGGGAGTGGGGGAATGCTAAGTGGGAGGACCAGGAAAAAACATGGGGCTTACAACACAAAGCTTGACAATTATTGCAATCACCCGGGACTGGGATTTTTGCCCTGCCTTTTTGGCCCTTGGATGTTGAGAAATGTTTCATGAAGTGATTAAATTGTGGATGCCTCAATTGGCATGAGGCTCCCTTGGTAGAAATGCCATCAGGTATGTGTTGCTGTTAGCGTCCATCAAGTAAGGCATGGGAGGCCCTGTCAGAGTTCCCAGGTAGCCTGGCAGGGATCTTCAACAGAGATGCTGTTGATAATGAATAAACTACATTTGGATGAAGAAAGGCAGATTTGTAAACTCTTTCTCTTGGCCTCTGGTCAGGAGGTGCTCTTGGGAAAATGAGATTTAGTTCACGGATGAGATGGCTTTCAAAAGAAATAGGAGGGAGGGGGCTAGAGATGCATTGAAGAAAGGAGAACATCATCATCCTATGTGTTGAAACATCCTAAACAAAAAGACTTAGTGGGCAGGGACTATTTTAGGAAAGGAAGAGTATCCCATGATGTTTTACTTAAGGTGCTTGGTAGCCAAGTTGGTCCAGTCAGTAAAATAGCCCCCATCACTTTGCTCAGCGTTGGGTTTGTCCAGGGAGCCATCCATTTTGTTCAGCATCTCTAGAAGTCCTGACAAGTCCCCTGACATCTTTTATTGCCTGTATTTCCCCATTGCTAATGAATACACCTAAAGGCCCTTGGTCTGGAAAGAAGACAGTTTATTCTAATTATACGTTTAGGCTGCTTTGCTACCGTGTGGTTGGCTTGGCCTGCTTAGCATAAAAAACAGACGTAATTGAGCTATATAGAATGCCCATCAGTCAGGCTGTCACATTGCTGAATTAAGAAAAACTCAGGCAAGTCCTTAACCGTCAGAGGCTTTCAGCTTAATGGCGAAATATATCAATTAAGAGGCTGAACAAAAAGGAAAACCCAACCTTGATTTAGTGACATGTCACTCCCTGGGCTTTCTGACATTAGCAGAACAGTTTTAGAAGTCTGTTTCATTAAGAACTACATGGACATGAAAACGAGAAAAGTTTTGTTCTACTTGTGTGTGTCTCCCCCTTCAAAAAAATTACCAAAAAAAAAAATCATAAAATGAACACTGCAGCAGCCCATCTCCCCCTCTGGCCATCCCTCCCAACTTTTAGGACAAGATGGTGAAGTCCTAGGAAGGAATTTTTGATGAAAAACCTCCTCTTTTCAAAGGTGAGATACAAACGACATGTTTCTTTCAAAACTAGTCCTTGGAGCACTTTCTTGGGAGGCAAAAATCAAGCAAACCCATCCAGTTGTTAACCTCTGGAGCATTTTTTTAAAATGAACTATAGATTCAGTATTTAAAATACTTTAAAATTATATGTTTGTCTAAAATATAATAAAATCCTTTACATTTATTTTTTTCTTAATTTTTTTTTGGTTCTTAGACTATATAATCAAGTCATGAGTTACATGGTACACTCAGAACCTTCTTCTGAAAGCAGTCGTATACATGGCAAGAGTGTCAGAAAAAAATATCAATAAAGAGTTAAGTGTAGTACATAAACTGTCTTTAAAATCATGACTTGTGACCGTCATACTTTTCTTTTTTTCTTCCAGAGAGGCTCTATTCACTCTGAGAGAGAGAGAAAAAAAGGAAAAGAGTAAAGAACCCAATATTCATCACTTGGGGAACTTTTGAGAAAAACCATAGTGCTGATCTTTAGGAGCTAACAAACCCATGGACAAAAAAAAATGGAGATGAAGTGCAGCACCTGTTGAAAAAGTCTCCTTGACAGTGCCACTGACTAGCTTATTTCAAAGAGACCAGCCTTGATTCATTGGGCAGCATCGAAAGGTGCAATTTCACACAAGTTGTCAAGATGAGAAAACATTTTGGGTTCAGCCGGGAACCTTCTTTGCCATTCTCCTGGTGTAAGTGCCTTGGAGCCGAAGGCTACTTTCCATGTGATGGAAGGGTAGGAAAAGTACCTGAGGAAATACTGTCTTTCCAGTGGACTCCAGGACTTGAAGCTACTCTTCCTTTGCCCGTCAGGATGGTGAAGTCGATTTCACAGGCTTAAAATGAAAAATAAATCTCAGGCTATTAGCAGTCGACGATGGAACGTGTGTAGTGAATAGAGCCCCTCTGAATGATTATATAGTACATGGATTTTCAATGTTCAGACGGGCCATATAAAACCCGTTGTAATTCAAGGGTGTGATGTTATTACCAGTATCAGGCATTGACTCACAATACAGGCTTGAACAAAGCTCCCTTTCCCAATGTCCCCACAGCTGCCTGTCAATAGCATTTCACCTGTGGTGAGGCTGCTCCTAACTTGCTCTGTTTATTAAAAACATTAAATCAGGCACACGAAACATCTCCTGGTTTCTATTTTGTAAAAACCTGAGAGCTTAAATGAACCCCAGCTGTGGGTGAAGGGCTCTTGAAAGCCAATCGTTCTGAGAAGTGTGTTGTTTAAAAAAAAACAAAAACTTTTTTTCTTTTTTGCTCATAGAGGGGAGAAAAGGGGGTGGGGAAGGTAGAAGTAGGTGGAAATGAAGAAAAAAAGGGAATGTAGAGGAAAGGAGAAATGTCACTGGTGGGACAGGGAAGGAAAACAGGTAAATTTGCTAGGGAGAAAATGAGAAAGTTCAAGCCAAGGGAATGAAAAGATCGAAGAAAAATAGATGTTAGGGAGAATTTGGGGGGGGTGAATTTTATGTTATTCATTTTGCTCAGACATCCATGTATTATATAATTTTTAAAGGAAAAAAAGAAAAAAACCCAACAACAGCAGCCGTGAAAATGTTCTAAATATACCTTGGGAATCTGGGGATGTCACAAGGCCAACTCTTCCATGTTGGCTATGATGCTTTCCCCCAGATGTACCCCCCCAGTTACCTCGGTAGGAATTTCAGTGGATTATTCCATTGGGCCTATTGTTGGTGTTGACCCACTTTCTTGATCTGAGGTCTTGGGGTTAGACTGAAGCCACGGCTATGTACAGAAAGAGGTCAGTTTATCAATGAATAACTGGTACCAGAAAGGTGAAGAAAGCACCAAAGTGTTTCCCAAGCAGATAGCATATTAATTGCATAACTCCCTTTTTTTATAACTAAGTATAAAAGACACATTTCAATAACAACTATAAAAATGAATGAAAGCCAGTCTTGGAAGGGCTTCAGGAGTTTTCCAGGTTTGAGTTAATTCTAAAAATGCCCTTAGCGGAAAAAGGATGCTCTTGAGGAGGCTGACACTGCTTGTCTCTGGAGCAACGGGGGGACGAGGAGTCTTAAAGGATGGGGTTCAGGTCTGTTCTGTGAGAGGTGAGCTGGCTGAGAGTGGAGCTTCCGACGACCTCGCTGACGGATGAAGATGTAGTGATGGTATTGTGTTGAATGACCTGCTGCTGGGAGCAAGCTGGGACAGGGCTGGCCGGAGGGCTGCTCTCGGGACCTGGGGGAAACACACGCATATGCATACCCCAATGTATTGTGGGATCTTGTATGGACTTGCAGACTGCTTAGCGAAACACTTAGACAAACATTTTTTTTTTAATTGATGCATGTGAATTTCTCAACAGTTTCCCTTGGAAGGAAGCAAAAACTCTGTTTCCAAATGACTTTTCCAGAGCTGTACCTTAATGATGTTAACAATAATGATGGCAGAGTCAATATGGCTTTAGCAGGTGGTAGGCTAGCCTCAGTCACAGTCAGAAAAGACCTGGGTTTAAGTCCTGCCCCTGACACACTCCAATTGTGACACTATGAGCCAGTCAATTAAGCTCTCAATGCCTCCCAAATATTGTGCTTTACATTATAAACGCTAGTTATTATTATTGTGAGGACCTAGAAGTGGGACCTTGGTCAAAGTAGCTAAGTCATCTTAGCCTCAATTCTCCTCAATTGTAAAATAAGGGGATCATTGTCAGATGACCTCCAGCTTTAAACCTATGATCTTAGAGGTCCTGTCTCCTCATCTTACAATCCCGACTTCTCTGTGTGACAATAGGGTGAGCCCCTTCACTTTTCAGTGCCTCGGGCAATTCTGTAAGACTCTAAGTTGCAGGTGAGAAACACCTGCAGTGTGGAGCATGGGATCCTAGATCTGGAAAGAGCCTCAGCACAAGAGCCAAGTTCTTCCATCTGATGAGTCAAGAGGGATGGGGACATTGTACAATTAGTAAGTAGTAGCGTCATGATTTGAATCTAGGGCTTCTGATACCAAATCCAGGACCCTTTCTACTGTGCTAGGCTGTGTCTGACACTGAGAGTTTTCCCAAACTATGAAGTCATAGGTTCAGGGAAAAAAAACAAAGCAAAACAGAAACATCTGTTTATTTATTCATTTATTTTGAGCCAAGTCTGTGATCTTATCCCAGCTCCCTCCAACGAAGGTCAGCAACTTATAGTCTTAGAGAGTTGCCTGGGCATCAAGGAGTTAAATGACTTGTCCATAGTCACCTAAGTATCAGGTGTTAGATTTGAACCCAAGCTTTCCTAATGCCAAGGCCAGCCCTCTCTCCACTAGTCCATGCCCATTGCACATTGATGTCTATAAAAGAGCTTTCCTCCCAACACCCCTTCTATGTAAGGGGTGAGTTCCAAATTTAGAATTGCTAACAAACCCGTTCCTCCATGATCAAAATGGTACAAGGAAAATAATTCTTTTATGCAAACTTGTTTCTTAGTTATATACAGATGGTCAAGTGTGTTACCAAGATGGGAAGAGGACCCACATGAGTAGGAACATTGTAATTACTCAATATGAAAAACTCATTTGAAAACATTGATATTTAACCATTACACTCTGACCTTTGCCCCACCCTTAGTCACTTCTAACTTTGCTATTGGAGAAAATAAGATCTGAGAATCATAGGGAGCTTGAAGGGACTTGAGAGTCATCCAGACCAGTGGTGTCATACTTAAGTAGAAAGGGGGCCATTAAACTGGACATAAGGCTTTCTGCCTGCAGTATTTATAGATGTAGAAAGCCACAGAGTAACATTATCTTCCATTGTATTTTATTTATTTTTTTTTAATATTTAGCAATACATTTTAATCTGGTTCAGGCACTCAGGATTGTTGGGGTCTCTAATTTGACATCTCTAATCTAGAGCAGCAATCTCAATTTAAAGATGAAAACAGTAACCCTGACAGACTGACTTGCTTAAGTTCATACGGGTGGTAAGCAGAAAAGGCTGGATTAGAACCCAGGCCAGCTGACTCCATAGATAACATTTTTTCCATTGCACCATACAGGGAAGTCTGAAGGAACTTGACTGGGCTGTGAGGATGTGGGGAGCCCAGGTAGGAAATGGGTTCAGATCCTAGCCACTCTCTAGACATGTGGGTCCTACTTCCTCTATTCTAATTTACCCAGTTCTCTAATTTATGTTCAAGCCTCTGAAGGGCCAGGTAGGAACTAGTGGTAACAATGACAGAAACACCTCCTTTCCATAGGGGCTTCAGAATAAGGGAACACAGCTGCAAATGTGGTTCCCATTTCCATCTTTCCATCTTTCCTGGAGAACTTTAAGCTGTTTGAAGCCAGAGCAACATCTGGAAGGTCTGGCAGTCCATTGGCAACTGAGTGTTTCTCTACTGGCCACACAAGAGAATGGAAGCTGGGTGGGATTTCCCAACTTGGATTTTCATGGCAAATTCAGCCAGACCTATGAGGAGGGGGGCCAAGATTCCCACCAGTGTTTTGGCCCATGAAGAAGGCTTCACCAGGGTAGAATGGTCTGACTACATTCCATCTTGAGCTTGGCCTATATATGAATAGGAAAATTTACTTTTTGAGTCCCTTTTTGAGAAGACTGAGTTACAAAAAGATGAGTCTGGAATGAGATGAGTCAAAAAAGAAAATAAGCCAGTTACTTACTTAGATAGCCTTGTGACTCTTTCTGCATGGCAGTTATTGGGCAGTCTTTATGTGTTAACAGCAACTGTTTCAGCTGGGCTACCTCATTTTTCAACATGGAAACTTCATTCTGGAAAGAAAATGAGTCAGAGCCTTATTGGAAAGGCCAGTGAAAGCATGCCCCAAGCAAGCAAGCTTCTGCATTCTGTGCTTTGTTTGTTTTGTTTTTACTACATAGGATTTGAGTGATGGAGACAAAGTGAGGAAAACAATTCAGAAACTAGAGGTCATAGAAAGACAGACTTTTCATCCATCTCCTCGCCTTTCCACTCAAACAAGCTTATTGGCTTTTTCCTATACGCGTGTCTGCCTGGACTGAACTCCCTCCTCACCTGAGCTTCACAGACCCAGGTCTCCCTTCAAAGCATAGCTCAAGTAGGCTACCTCCCACATGTGACCTTTCCAGATAATAATCACTGTTGCTTATTATTAATCTTATGAACTTACAGTTATAAATTTATATGACTTATTATTATTATTCTAACAAGAGCTGGCTTTTCCATAGTACTTTCAAGTTTGCAACACATTTTACAAATATCATCTCATTAGATTCTCTCCAAAAGTCTGTGACATAGGTGCTATTTTACAGATGAGAAAACCAAGGATGATTAAGTGATTTACCAAGTGGCCACAGCTAGTAACTCAGGTGTTCAAGTCATCAATCAATAAACATTTATTTTATAAACATTTTATCAATAAACATTTTATTTTATAAACACCTGCTCTGTGCCAAGCACTGTGTTAAGCACTAGGAATAAAAAAGAGGAACACTCTCATGGGGGAGACATCATGAAGGATAGATAGGAAATGAGTCCAACACTATCTTCCTTATTTCCTAGATATCGGATTGATGTTATGTTCTATGCTTCTTGAAATTAATTTGTATTTATTAAAATTGATCTTTACTTGTACTCATATGTTGTCTCCACTGAATGGAATGTAAGCTCTTTAAGGGAAGGGAATATTTCATTTTTGACCTTAGTTCAGGGCTTAGAATTTAGTAGACATTTAATAAATGCTTCACTGAATTGAATTAAACGTAGACTTTCTAAAAGTTCATTTATATGAGATGGTTTTTATCAGACAAGGTGAACTGTACTGAGGTCTCCACACTCTCCAGACAATGGCTCCCGGGCATCATCATTAATTTGCCTTTATTCCACCCAATCTACATGCTCTGATTGGTGTTAATGACTGAAGAGGTGAATGGCAGGGCAGAGAACAGAATTTGGATGAGTTATATGGCTTGGTTGGTGGCCTTCAGACTGACAAGTGCAGGGGAGAAGCTGCCTCATTAATTCACCATCAGATCTCCAAGTCAGAAGCAAGAAACATGCACCACTCTAGTTGAAAGGAACTTCACAATCTGATCTCCAATTAGCGGTGAGACTGAGGCTGCTCAAGGCAAATCCCAGTCTACCTACTGGAGCAGTCGGGCCAGCACGTTAATGCCAAAGGAGGGCAAGCATTTAATGCTCTGAATCAAACACATGGGGTTGACCCATCAAGGGCCCTTGTATCTCCCATTTCCCTCAAAATAACGATTGTGCTATGTCTAGTACCTGGCACATAGTAGGTGCTTAATAAATTCCTGTTGATAGACTGGGATGTTATTTTCTTGATTTACTCAAATAAATTACTTCAACTTTCACTATGCCTGTGTGAATAGAGCTTAAATGGTGACCCAAAAAGGAAAAGCATGTTCTTAATTTTTAAAATATTTGTTGGCATCCTTGGTATCTTAGAAACAGGCAGGGGTAACAGAGGGCTGAATCCAAGGTGCTTCCACTTGATAAAAATTAACTTCAAACTAGACAATATTTTGGATAGTTCCACTTTATAATCATGACAAATGATGGCCTTATCGTTGGCTAATGTCCATTCACAATTTGCCAAAAACAATGGCCCAATGGACCTGAACAATTTTCCTCCTAAAGCACTAGGCATGGGTTTATTTTGGTTATTTTGGGTTGTTTGGATTTTGGGGGGAATGGGTCTCCCTATCTTGCTCAGACTGGAAGTAAAGCAGTCATTAACAGGCTGGATGCCACTGCCAATGGCCATGGAAGCTTTGACCTTCTCCATGTCTGATTCAGGCTAGCCTGTCTCTCCTTGGGTAGCCTGCTAGCTCCCTTGCTCCAATTGCCCACAGATCTAATGAACCAGATTTAATGAACCATTACCAGAAATGTACCAGATTTAATGAAGACACTTGGCTCACTTTTAGCCTTATTGCAGCTCGGAACTCCTGAGCTCTATCAATCTACCAATATCAGCCTCCTCAGTGGCAGGAATTCTAGGTGTGCCATACCCCATCTGGGCCCAGAACATGAGTTTTAACACAGTGGCCACTACATTCTCTCTATGTTATTTCTTTTTGGAGCCCCGGCGTTTAGCACAGTGCCTGTATATAGCAGATGCTTCATAAATGCTTATTGACTGCAATAGGAACTTGGCACTCCAGTCACTAATCTCACTAATAAAATAGAATTATTTTGATCCCTAAAGCTATATTTCATTTTTACTTTTATCTTTTTTTAAAGTGTCCTTTTCCAGTGTTATCAGCAAAAAGGAGATTGATTCAATTATCTGATATTAACCATTCCAATAAGCCAATCAATGAAACTTCTAACATTATGCTTTCTACTTATACATTATACTTCTTTATGAAAAGCTTTCAAAATTAACAACTGGCTGCCCAAAATAACTATTTGACAATGGAAAAAATCAGCCAATTATATATGGAAATTACTCTTATGATTTGAAACAGCTCACAAAAGAAGATTGGACTGACCCAAAATAGGGATGATTGAAGAATCATCAGCCCATTGCTCTCCAAACTGACACAACAATTTTAATGAAATTTGGGAAGAGTCAGTTTCACGTATGTGAAGATTTATTTTTTACCTTGGAAAAGCATGTTTCCTCTCTCATTTAACCCTTTCTCTCCTTAGGACATCTGCTTTAAAATAATATCATGAGCCATAGAGAAACTCACTTTTCAGACACGGCTTAGATCTGATAGGATTCTTGGTCACACAAATGTTCTTATTAAGTGATCAAGGATAAAGAAAAGATGAGAGGCAGCCTGGGGGCTGGGGAAGGTGCCAAGGCTTTGGGGTCAAGGGCCTGCCTGGGTTTGAATCCTGACTCTGCCACTTCCTTCCTGTTAAGTGACTTGGGACAAATCTTTTCTGGGCCTCAATTTTCTGGCCAAAAAAATGGAATCTTTCTAAATGTAAATGCATGACCCTTAGCAGCTCCAAATCTATGCTCTCTTGATAGCAACACCCTTCACATGCTTTGTAGAAGGCATAAAGACATTAAGTTTGCAAAAAATCACAACTGCCAGATATTCAGACTCCCTAATTAGGAGCTTTTAGATTCAGAAAACAGAAAATAATGCTTAAGAAAAGGCCAAAGGCTCTCCTAGTCTTTAGTGTTCGATGAATAGTAACTGGCCAGGTTTACTACATACGGAACAGTAGCTTTATTCATCTCCTCAGGGGCTAGGTGACCCATTTTCATGACTTGACCTGGGAAACAATATTCACCAAATCTATGAACTAGAATCCCCTGCTTTTCCCCATTGGAGAGGGGGAGGGAGATGAGAAAGGGAAAAAGAGGAAGAGAGACAGAGAGACAGATGGGGGAAGGGGGAGGGAGATGAGAAAAGGAGAGAGAGAAAGAGAAAAAGAGAGAGAGAGAGAGAGAGAGAGAGAGAGAGAGAGAGAGAGAGAGAGAGAGAGAGAGAGAGAGAGAGAGAGCATTCTGCCTTTTCTGATGGTTTAGAAGTAATGGAATTCATTTCCATTTATTCTTCCAGCCCAGTCTTGAGTCACACCCTCTCTGTTCAATGTTCACTCAGAATTGCTGATCGCCCCTTCCTTAGCAAAACAGTTCTGAATTCCGTTGTTTGGGCTGCACTTTGGGTCTGGCTGGCTCCCTCCTTTGGCACACCCTGACCCATTCTACAGTAAGATTTTCGCTTCCTTGAGAAGCTGCTGCAAGCAGCCAAATCACCTCAATGAGCTACATTATATGTTTTCCTGGCCCAGCACCAAAGTCTTATCTGAAATATGGTGCACTTGCAGAGTGTTTCCATCTGCTGATCTCAAAGCACATAATAAATGAGCCTGCCATTTCTCATGCAACAAACCAGGAAACTGAGACCCAAAGAGATAAAACTAAAGGGAAATTCAGGGAACAAACTGATGCCCTGAGAGGACATGATGCCATGTCCTCATGGAGATCCACATCTGTTCATATGAATGCTTTATGTCATGGTTAAAGGCTGGCTGCCAGATAATATCCCCAGAAGAGGACAATCACTAGCGCATCATACTTTCACACCTAACTCTTCAAGGGGCAGGAGTTAAGGAAGGTCTGGTGTCTATGGCAGAGAACACAAATTCGTGGGACGGTCTGTAGTGACAGGAAACCTGGTGGAGGGGATGGAGCACAGGCTGGCAAGGCAGGACAGCCTCCTCTTCCTTGTTTTAGTCCAGTGACCCCAGGTAGGTCACTTACCTACTCTAACCCACGTTTCCTCACTCACAAAACAGAGCTCATAACCCTTCTCACAGGGTTACTGTACAAGGGCATAAAATCATAGATTGGAAGTGGGGAGGGACGGTAGAGACTGCCAAGAGAGTCAATAAAGGCCCCAAAAGGTCACTCCACCAAGTCACATAGCCACTAGGGGTCTGAAGTGGGATCTAAAGCTGAGTCTTTGTGAGCCAATCTAGTGCCTTTTCCATCTCACCAGCCAACTTTCATTCAAGGATATGAAGTATTTTGTAAACTTAAAGTGCCATAGAAACATCCTATTATTGTTACAATACACAGAGGATCAGGAACCTGACTTCTGGTCCTCTCTCTTCCCCTAACTCATTGTGTGACCCTAGGCAGGTAAGTTCTGTCCTGTCTGATGCTGTCCACCCTTTTTATCTGTATCCCCAGTGCATACAAGAGCTACTCAACAAAAAAATCCTTGTCCGTTGGACATTTGTGGCTCTCCATAGCTCTAAATGTCTCTCCCACAAAATTACCTTGTATTTCTTTCTAATACATTTGAATATACTTAGAAACATATATATTTTGCTTAATTTTTCTTTCACTGAAACAATGTAATCTCCGTGAGGGTAAGGAGAGTTGTCAGAGCATAGTGGAGATAGTTCTCAACTTGGGGACAGAAAGAGCTGGGTGGAAATTACCCTTTAGAGCCTAAGGCTTGGGAGACACTAGCGATGTGATCGAAAAGAAGTCATTCAGCCCCTCTGGGCCTCAGTTTCCTCATATTTAAATGAGGGGGTTGAACTCAACAGCATCTAATGTATCTGTCTAGTCCTAAATTTATGATTCCATAACTGTTTCTTTTTTTATTTTTGTATAAACTGTACTTAGCACATAGTAGCCTCTTGATTATATATCATCATATACTGTTATATTAATTTACATAATATCAATAATATAATCAACAAGAGTTAATTTAAATATTAACTAGCTAATGAATATGAACAAATTTATACTGATCATCACTGAACTAAATAATCTCTAAGGTCTATTTTGTTGAGGGTTTTTTTGTCTTTTGTGGAGGGGGGAAGGCAAGGCAATTGGGGTTAAATGACTTGCCCAAGGTCACACAGCTAATAAGTGCTAAGTGTCTGAGGCTGGATTTGAACTCAAGTCCTCCTTTCTCCAGGACCAGTGCTCTATTCACTGCGCCATCTAGCTGCCCTCTAAGGTCTATTTTGGCTTACAGATTTGATCTCTGATTCTTTTTGTGAATAAAGCCTTCCGTCTTGTTTTTGTCGTTGTATGCTAACACATAACACAACTCCTGGCATATAGTAGGCACTTAATAAATGCTTTTTTTCACTTTTATTGATTGTGATCATTAAACAATGAAACTCATGTGCTTTTTTATGTATGAATTTCAGAAGTCATAGTGTCAAAGAAATCAGGACTGGAAATGACTGTCTCCTCTACCTAGATCATCTTTTCCATCGATTCCCATTTAATATATTGGTTAAGAAACTGGGGGCAAAGAGGAGATGCTAAAAAAATAAATCAACAATTGCTTTGATGACAGCCAATGGTCAACATGGCTGAAAGAAGGAAACTTTCCTGAAGCTAAAAGCAGAAGACAGAAAACTTGGGCAGTGTCAACACCCCAAAATAGGGCTAAGAAGAGCTGAAACACGCCTGGAAATGACTCAACAGCTACAGTGTGTTGGGAAGGGCCTCAGCTGTAATTGTCTTATTTCATGAATTGTGCTCAAAACTACTCTATCCCTATGTCCACCTGTGGGAGTATACCAGAAGAGCTAAATATTGTGCAAAATGCAAAGGTATCCTGAGTGAGGTAGCAGTGGCTTTGGATGTTTGAAGCCAGCTCTCCCACTTGGCATATTTTGAAAGAGAAGGTTGTGAGTAATCACAGCCAAGACAGGGACACCTCATAAGGTGAGGTTGCCTATGTGGCTCTGAATGAATCATTTCCCCTTTCGGAGACTCAGTTTTCTCATCTGTAAAATGAGCAGGTTCTGAATCAATGAATTGAGGATTACAATTCTATTCATGAGCACTGATAGAATCTTCTGCTGTTGGAAGCCCTTTCACCATGGGCTTTTGAAACCACTTGGGGTTGCTGTTCCAAAGCTGGTAGCCATCTGCCTATGCTCCCTTGGAAGGGTAGAGGATCTCTAGGATCTCTAGGCTCATTGATTCAGCTCAGAAGAGGTCCCAGTGTGGAGGTGCATGCCCACAGAGAGACACAGATGTAACTACAACATTCTGGGGAGAGGTGACATTCAAATACACTTCGAATAGTGGGGCAGGCAGTTTGGAGGAATTTCTGATGTCATTTGTGAAGGGACACAGCCAAAGTGTTCTTGGGAGGGAGCAAAATTCTGTGGCAAAAATATAATTATGACAACAAGCTGCAGGATGTAGGCATTTTTTTGTTGATTAGCTGAGGGCGATTTGGGTTCATTCAGAATCAGGGGACCTTCAATTTGTCAGAGAATGGCTCCCATCTGGCTGATGCTTTTGCCAAATCCCAAACCTGGGCTCTTGTTGTGTCTAAGATTTCAGCATCTCCTTGGACCATGTGTCTTTGCATTTAGATTTGAAAAAAAAAAAAAGATTCCACCATTGTTATGGGCGGCCAGAGGATCCCAACATCCTAAACCTAGAGATCCACTGAGAATCACATTGACCTTTGATAAATCTCAAGCTGACGTCACTTAATCTCTGAGACGAGAGAAAACAAAGGGCTTCCTTCTCTCATCTGCAAGGCTGGGGCTTCCTGAAGAAGTGAAAACGGAATGCACAGTGTATAGAGCAGGGAGTCAGGAAAACTCCAGCTAAGTTACAGATTTTGAGCTGGGACCTCAGAGGTCATCTGGTCAAAGGCTCCCACCCCTCACTTTGAGATAAGGCAACAGGCTCAGAAGGGGCATCACTGGCTGATGTGGACCTGGAGGGGACCTCCAAGGTGAATCAAGTCACAGTCTCTCCATTTTACGATTAAGGAAACTGAGACCCAGAGTCATAGACTGAGAACGGGAGGGAATCTGGGAGGGGATCCAGTCCAACCCTGCCATTTCACAGTTGGGGAAACTGAGGCTGAGAGTGAGTAAGGGGCTTGTCTGTGGTCATGTAGAAAGTAAGGCAAGAAGTGACAGAGCTGGCGTTTGACCCCGAGTCCTCCAGCTCCATTCAGCCCTCTTTCTGCCACAACACCTTTGCTGGGTACTAGGACAGAGGATTGGACAAGAGTCAGAAACATCTGCATTCAAACCCTTTCTCAGATACTAGCGATGGGACCCTGGACAGGGTGCCCACACACTCTCAGCCTCAGTTTCCCCATCTGAAAAATGGGAAAAATAAGAACACCCTCCTCAAAACATTTTTTATTTGTTTGGTTTTGGTTTTGGTGAGGATTGGAGGAGGTGACGCATGGAAGCACTTTTTGTTCAGTACAGGTGTTTTCAGTCCTGTCCAACTCTCTGTGACCCCACTTGGGGTTTTCTTGGCAAAGATCCTGGAGTGGTCTGCCACTTCCTTCTTCAGCTCATTTGACAGATGAAGAAACTGAGGCACACAGGGTGAAGTGACTGGCCCAGGGTCACACAGCCATCACAGTCAGAGTCAGATGGCGTTTGGCCAAATGCTATAGAAAGGTGATCGAATTATTACTGCCTTGCTATTAACCGTGTGACCCTGGAGAAGTCCCTCTAGAAACCCAGATTTCACTGTGGGTCGAGAGGAAGCAGGTGAAGCCCAGCACCTCGGAGAGCTCCCCCGACCCTGACAGACTACACACAGCCATGCACAGAACCCAGCTCACGGGGGACCTGCTCTAGGGAGGCTGTAGAGAGCAGGGCTTGGAGGGCATCTCATTGACTTAGGATGGCTCATTCCTAGCTGCAGAAGGCGAATGCCCCAACCTGACCAGGAGGCTCTTGGTTGGAAAACAACACACCAGTGGCAGAAAGCCATCTAGACCTTGGCTCTCCAGGCTGACGGGAGTTTGTTTGGTTAGCAGCTTCCCCCTTGGTTTATTTAATATTTGACTCTCTGGGGTGAGGGGGGAGTGGAGAGAGAAAGAGAGAGGGAGAGGGAGAGGGAGGGAGAGAGAGAGAGAGAGAGAGAGAGAGAGAGAGAGAGAGAGAGAGAGAGAGAGAGACCTTTGCTTCTTACAAAGGTCCAGTGAGAGGGAAAGGGTCACACAGAGATATGAAGATGGAAGGCTTCTCTACCATGCAGAACAATATGTCTCAAGTATAAATACTAGACAAGATGGGACACATTGGTTGGGTATAACTCCTACTATTAGACTCACCAGGAAGGGTGGGTAAGATTAAGTATTAACTTAGTATTTACTCCTCTGTGTGTGTTGGGGTGGGGGTAGATGTCTTATTTAACAAGAGGGGATATTTGTGTGAACTTCAATGTTTTTCCACCTTGGAGAGACTTGGAGTCCCAGCACCTCCTTTCCTTCACTGACTTGGCTCTAAAAAATCTTTTTAATTAGTAGACTGGGTCAAAGGAAGGGCATAATAGCTGTATATGCTGGATAAAAATGACTACTAATACACTAGTGTCAAGTAACAAGCATATTTATGAATCAACAGCTCCTTTTTCCCTTTCCCTCTTCTTATATCTCTCCTTCCCTATCCTGACAGTCTGATACTTTGGGGTGGGGTAATTTCATGGCATTCTGCTCTGAGGACTTCCAGGTATGGAATCTCCTTCACCAATGCAGTTTGGCCATTCTCTACAATGCAAGAACATAGTATTTGGAGCTAGAAGGGGCCATTAAGAAAATCCTCTCATTTTCTAGAAGAGCAAGCTGATGCCTAGAGAGATGAAGTAAGTTACCCAGAATCACCCAGCTGCCAAGGGGCATAGCTAGGCTTTGAACACAGGTCTTTGGATATCAGTTCTAGGCCATGTAGCCCTTTTAGCAGTGACCTGGAATTTGGTCCTTTTGGGTGTCTCCTGATATACAGTTTCCTTCTACCAAAGCAGAGTATGGTAACAGAGTATTATTGGAGGCTGCTCTCAGCACTCCAGTAATCAGTCTGGGGTCACACTGACAGGTGCCAGAGTTGGGATTCAAGCCTAGCTCTTCCTAACTTGAAGGTCAGCCCTCTTATTGACTATACCACATTGTCTCACATGACATTCATTTCCTAGAAAAATCTGTGATGACTCATTCAAATAGAAACTCACTAAAGTGAGTTCTATTTGATAGATGAGGAATATAAGACCTAGAGAGATGTGACTTCTTCTCTTCTTTTAGATGTATTCCACATGAAAACCAATCTATTTATGCTACTCCAATTGCCTTGATCTAAGTCCATGTACATCATGAAACTTGCTGAAGTAATGTGGGGTGCCCTCACGCTCTTCCCCACCTTTTTCACCTATCCCATCCCTCTGCTGGGGAACTTCTTTCCTTTTTTTGCAAAGTGGTCCCCATGAGAGGCACATGTTAAAAAAAGACAAGAAAGAAAAAATATGAAGACAGATTGAGATTTGACCATCAGAAGCTGAAGCCTGGAGTTCACAGAAACCTCCTAATTGTATGGTTTGGCCTCAAGGGCCTTTGAGATACCTCCCAACTCTGAAGTTCAGGGATTCGATGATCTTGTGAAAGATCCCTCCAAGGTGGTGGAGTCTAAGCATTCTGCACAGGAATTCCCAGTCAATGGTCATCATGACTTTACCTAAAGACCTCACATGAGGGGGCATGTCCCTCCCCCCTGTCCAGCTCCCGTCATGGGGAAGCTTCTTTTTACATGGTGCCTAAGCCTGCCCTTTGTCAGCTTCCTGCTTTGCTCTGACTTCTGACTTCTAGGGGAGGGAACCGGTAGAAAAAAACGAATTCCTGCCTCTAACATTTTCTCCCTTTGTGACCTTGGACAAGTCACCTCCTCTCTCTTGGTTTTCATTTCCTTCTATTTACAACTTGGGTGTGGGATGAGGCCATGTATAAGGTCCCTCCCAGATCAAAATCCTTGGAAATCACATCAGTTTGTCCCTTTAGCAATCCCCATTTTCAACAAGGAAAAACTATGACTATTCATTATGAGCAAAAGGGGGAAAAAACAAAAACCCCAAAGAAGCACCAGGTGACTGAATCCTGCTGGTCCTTCTGTTGGTCAGTCGAGCTGAAACCAGGTGTTTTCTTCATCAGATGGAGGCCACATTCTATTCTTTTCTGATGCCCCCCTTCTCAAAGTGATAGTATTTCTCCCTCCTCAAATTAATTTGTATTTACTTTGTCTATAGTTTGTACATATATAAAACATATACATAGTGTGGATGATATATCTATATATAAACACATACATGTATACAAACTATACATGTATGTATATATTTGTGTATATGTATCTATCTACCCACCTACCTATTTGTTGTTTCTTCCCGGTAGAGTGTAAGTGCCCTGAGGGCAAGGACTGTCTTCTTTCCTTGCCTTTCTATTCCCAGTACCTAGCACAGCATAGTTTACAAATAGTAGGCACTTAGTATTTACTGAATTGAATTGGCATCTTTTAAAAAGCATCATCTTGATTTGCTCTCCTATCTGACTAAAACATCTGCCAGTACATCTGGCAAGAGGGAAAATGGCACGCGCCCTCTGATTTTGCCAGATCCTACTTCAGTGACTCCCTGGCAAGGAGTCGAAGGGAGCAGCTATGGATTAAAGGCCTCATAGATGGCACCTATGTTTTTGCTGGCATCCCAATGCGCCATATTTGTGCTTAGGTCAACCAGGGCCTGTGGGTTCCCCAGTGCCCAGTGCACACAGGGCCTTTGTGTGGAGGCTAGAGAGCCAGGGGCCCGCACCTGAAGCTGCATGTTTGTCTGGGTGAGTTCTTCCGCTTTTTTTTCCAATGACATCACCCAGACCTTCCTCTTCTGTCTACAGCGGGTGGCAGCTGCTCGGTTCCTTTCCAGAAACTTCCTCCGCCTCTCGTCTGGGTCCTCGTCCACCACCCTTCGCCGACGCCCCCCAGTTGGCTGGGGCGGCTGTATCGTCTGGGTGGGTTGCATCTGCTGTGTCGCTGGTGAAACCTGCCCAGGGGTGGAGAGGGGAAGGAAGAAGAATGAACAAACAAGCCCAAGCCAGGGAGGAGAGACAGGGGACCAGGGACCTGCTGCCTCAGTTGATCACATGAACTTTTTCAGGTGTTTGAGAAAACAAAAATACACATGGCAACATTTCGATCTCTAGTCCCGTTCAAGGCTCAGATCAAATGATAACTGCTCCCTTCCCCCTATTACTTTGTACTTCCTTCATATACATTTCATATTCACTTATTTACACCTTATTCTTCATCCATAAAATGTAGACTACTTGAAGGCAGAAACTATTTTCATTTTGGTCTTTATATTTCTGAGAGTTTCTGGCTCAGAGAAGGCATTTAACAAATGTTTGTGGCATTGAACTGAATTGCCATCATTTTTCTAAACATATTACCTGAGTGTGTTCTCCTGTCTTTACCAAATATCTGACAGAATTCCTAGTAACCAATCCACTTGATCAGCATTAACTAAGTGCCTGCTGTATGCCAGGCTCTGTGCCAGACAAATACAAATAGGAAACCTTCCTTGTTCCTGAAGAGTTTGGCATTTGAGTAAGGAAGACAACAGATCCACAAATAGGAAAGGACCAGATAAGCTTTTTTTTTTTTTGAGGGAAGGAAAGATGGGGGAATGGTTGTAATTTGGTGACTTTGCCAGATCTGACTTCAGGGGGAAAATACTGGCTCTGGAGTCAAAGGACCTTGGTTCGAATCTTGCCTCAGATGCTTCCTCATGTTTGTGACTTTGGGGAAATCACTACACATCCCTGGCCCTCAGTTTCTTCCTAAGTAAAACGAAGGGGTTGAACCATATGTTCTCTGAGGTTCTCCCCAGCTCTTAATCTAGGGTCCTACGACCATTGTGGGAGGGGCTAGGGAGTGCTCTTCTGATGCCTTCTAATGTTCTGAGGCACTACAGAAAATCCTGCCCAGACCTTTTTCTCCCAACAGGAGTGATTTAAAATGTTTCATTTAGGCTGAATTTTAAAGCAAACAAACAATGTGGTAGAAAAAAAAAGAAGAGTCACAGGTCAGGTTTGTGGTCTGAACTTTGATGACAGATTTCAGCCATCTAGGAAAAGTTCTCCCAGGAATGGCCAGTCCACTGCTTCCATTCTGGACCCTGAGATACACGTTGGAGAACTGATCCCAAAGTAACAGAACCCAAGATGAGTCTGGTACAGTTTTTGCTGCCTCACAGGTCTGAGCACAAGGGAGTAGACAGTCTCCAGAAGGACACATGCACCTGGATGGCTTTGGAGCTATTTGCCTAAGATAACTAACATCCAGAGATCACTTCAGGGTTTGCAAAGCACCTCGAGCTTTGCTTAAATATTGGCAAAATATTTTTCATCAATTCTCTACCGCCAGCTTCATTCTGGAGGCCCTTCCTGTGGGAGGGTTGGAATTCATTATCTCTGAGAACAATCTGTGAACAAATGAGAAGGGTAGGGTACAGAAAAAAGAGAAGTGGGGCTTCAAAGATGGGAGAGACCTGAGTTCAGATCCTGTCTCTAGCTCCCTGACTCAAGGAAAGTACCTTACCATGTCTGATCCTGCTTTCTCACCTGTAAAATGGGCTAATAAAGCATCTGCCTCAAGGATTTGTTGTGAAAATTGAATGAAATAAAATAATGTACATAAAATGCCTCAACAATGCCAATGACAGAGTGCCAGGGAGCATTGTTAGGTTTCTGGTGTCTGAGAATAAGGATCCCATTTGCATCAGAGATGTTTGGTGTCACAGTGGATCAAATGTGCTATGGGTCCATGGTGTAGCTGGGTGCCTGGTATCTCCTAAACCTATTTTTACTGTGCTTGATCAGGTCTCCTCAAGGCTCAGGGACATTTCAAAGTCCAGCCACCTCCTACATTGCTGCCTTTGCCCTTGTTCCACACACAGATGCACAGCACCTTGTGAGACCCTCAGATCCACTTGTGTGGGCTTGGACACCTGACGCTCCCCCCAATATAGTTTACTCTTTCTTTTTTTTTCTTTTAGAGGAAAAAAAAGGGCATTTCTCAGTCACTCAGATTTCCAGCTATAATCTCCATGAAGCTGTTTTACTCGAGACTCTTTCTCTGTTTGACTATTGGTCTGAAAGTCTAAGAAATGGAACTCAACAGTCAGCCTCTCCAATGTTCCCTGGGACAGAATCAGTACTTGGTATATGTTTGTTGACTGACTGACTGACTTATGGGGCCTCATCTGCATGACTAATTGACTACAGGTTGACCTCTTGAGAGATGACTGATGGGTGGTGATGTAGTTTGACCCCAAACTCTATCAGGCTTTCTGTGGATTTATATGCCATTAGTCTCTGGGTTGTGTTTGTGTATGTGTGTGAGCTGACTTATGTAAAGTGAGTTTCTCAAAGCCACTTACTGGTGACTTCATAACCCCCACTAGCCTCCTAATGCATGCTAGTGAGAAAACAGATGAACAGTCTAAAGCCTTGGTCTCTCTAGGGACCATCGAGGTAACCAGCCCTGTTATTGGGAAAGACTGAGTGGTTGTCACTTCAGAGGCCAACACTGGAGCCAAACCACCCACTCCAAGGCAAAACATCTCCACAGAGAACATGCTGAACTGCTCAGTTCTTTCTGCTTTTATCCAAATCCTTTTCCTGTGTGAAATAAATCATGAGCTCATATTCACATTCAGGGGACCAAGCTTAGAAAAATGGTGAGCTTGGCAAAGTGGATTTTCAGTTACCCTCCATCTGCCTTTCAGGGGCTCCCTTCCAGTCTCTTCCACCAGAACTTCATCTCCCTAGGTGGCCAGCTCCCCTTCCTCTCCCTCCCTGTTCCCCCCTCTCTCGCCCCTCAATGCTTTAAGCTGAAGACATTAGTTAGGTTAAAATGTCAGACCTACAGTAGGGCCAGTCAATAGATGGTATTCAACAGGGGGAGCCCTCCCCTTGCTCCAGCCTTCCTGAAGTCTCCTGTGGTGCCCTAGAAGACTCAACCAGACAAGCCAAACCTTGCAGATGGCCATTCCAAGTGTTACACAGGAACAGGATTGGATGTCAGAGGGCTGACTCCTAATCCCAGCTTTGCCCCTCGATACCTGTGTGACTCTGGGCTTTAGTTTCCTGATCTGCTGAATGGAGACTAGACTAGAGTCTCGGAGGTCCCTTCCAGATTCAATCCTATGACCCTTCTTCTGTAACCAGGAAAGATTCCAAATACAAACCCAACACAGGCTTTTGTGCTTCCATCAGTCTATGCAACTGCAAGTGAATTCTCTAAGACTTCAATCCTTTCCAAATCTTTTTTAAAAAATCAGAATCATGAAACTAATCCTTATAAAAGTTTTCATTTATCTCAACAAACACTGAGTGCCTATTTCGTAGGTTAAGAGTACCAGGCAGGTATTTCTAACTTTTTATATAGATGTCATGGATCCCTGGCAATACCACATCTATTAACCCCTTCAGAATATTTTAAAATAAAATTTAACTACTTAAATAACTGGAAGGAATATTAAATTAAAAAATTTTTTTTTTAATTTTAGTTTAAGGTTCTGAGGCCATTAATCCCATTCACAACCTTGATCTCTTGCTCCACACCCAGGCTGTGTCCCATTATTTTATCTCTAATAGCTTCTCTATCTCCTTCTCTGCTGGCTCCTTCCCTTCTGCCTGGAAGTAGTTGAAACCTCCTGAATCCTAAAAGCAAACATCTACCATCAATCCTACCATACTCTCATGCTCTCATTCGGCATCTTGTCTTGTTTTCCTTGTTGAAATTCTAGAAAGAGGAGCCTACTTTGGGTGCCTCTGCCTTCTTACCACCCGAGGAGCCCACCACTTGTTCCTCAGGCTCCCAAGCATTATTTGAGCAGTAGTATGAAGGATGGAGAAGGGCAAGCCTGGGGGTTACAGGCAAGAGCTCGAAAGGACCCAAGCTAGGGACCTGGCCATGTGAGCAGAGAAAAAGGTGTTGCTGGAAGAGATATCGTGAAGCTTGGAGCAGAACAACTCGGCAGTGCTCAGCACCATGCCTAGTAGATAGAAGTCACTGTGTAGTAAATGTGGATGGGATTTACCTGGATAAGCAGAGAAAGGTTGAAGGAAAAGGAAGAAAGGTAAGATTTTGACAATGAGATTTTGAGCTTGGAGGATAGAGAGGATGGTGGTGCCATCAATAGAAGAAGGCAAGTTGGGAGGAAAGAGATGTTTATAGGGGAGATAACAAAGCTGATTCTGGACATGCCAGGGAAGAGACATCTTGTAGACAGTCGGAACAATGTGTCTGTAGTTCAGGGGGAGAAACTAAGGTAGATACACAGATGTCAATCAATCAGCAAGAATTTGGTAAGATCCTACTACATGCTCGGCTCTTTTCTAGGCACTGGGGATACAAATCAAACACTCGAGACACTTATATCACTTTGGGAATCATCTGCCTAGAGGTGATAATTGAAGTTACAGGAGTTAATGAGATCAGAAAAGAGACAGACCAGAGGGAGAAGAGAAGAAAGCCCAGGACACCATGTTGAGGGACATTCATACTTCAAAGTCAGAGGAAGAAAGATGAGCTATCAGAAACCGAGAAACACCAGTCATACCGAATCGTAGAAACCTTGTGAGAGCTGATTATCCAAATGGAGGGAGTACTTAATAGTATCGAATCCAAATAGTAAAAAAAAATGAGGAAAGATGGAAAACCACTTCAATAGGGCACTTAGAGAAGCAGTTTCAGCAGGGAAGTAAGGGCAGAAATCAAATTGTGAGAAGTTGAAGAGATGGGAGACAATGAAGAGTAGTCTTGGACTGCAATCTATTCTTTCTAAAAATTGAAAAGTGAAGGAGAATAGATATAGAATGACAGCTTTTAGGGAATATCAGAGGGGAAGGTAAGGGGTTTTATTGTTTTTTAGGATGAGAAATCTTAATACATTCACAGGAAGAGTGCAAGGGGAAGAGAGATATTGAATGATGAATAATGCAAAGAACTGAATGAGAGAAGGGATGGGATCAAGGATTCAAGTAGGAATACTTGGCTAAGAAGTTGATTGGAGGGAATGAAGAGAGGGTAGATAAAGACATCCCAGAGGGGCTCTGATGTATGGAGGAGAGGAGAGAGGGAGTTCAGGACAAGCAACTCCAATCTTATGTTAAATATGGAAGGACAAATTTTCTTCTGGGTGAGAAGGATGTCTGTGAGAAGATTTGGAAGAACCATTGCCTGACTTTGATAAGGAATCATCAGAGTCAGGGATCTCATTGAAAAGTCCAGTTCTTGGGGTCATAGATTTAAAGTTCATTGAGAACAACCCTCTTAGGTCACATATGTAGAAACCAAGGCTCAGAGAAGTTATCTGAGGTCTCCAGTGTCACACAGGGAAGAAGCTGAAGAAATAGGGATTTGAACCTAGGTCTTCTCACCCCAAATCCAGGGCTCTCTCCCCTCTGTAACACTCAAAGATTTTATGGCTTTGTCTAATCCAGGCCCTTGACTCCTGGGAAACCCTAGCCTCTGTCTGTTTGGGTTCAGAAATCAATAAAATCATTTGACATGAGATGATCAGAAATGTCCCAGTAGTATCTGGGGACATGGTCCAAATGGTTCTCTTGGTCAGATCTTCACAGGATTCTGACCTCAACTCTTTCTTGGACTGTGTAAGTAGGAAAAAAAAGCTTCATTCAACTAATTACATCGGCAATTAACTAATTACATTTACAATTGGCCACTTATTGTCTTGAGACTGAAATGGAGGGCATCTAACTAATGGCTAATGAGCTAATGAGTGTCTACTGCTGAACGTGTTTGTGCAGTAACTCACCATTGAAAGCTAAGAGCTAACATTCTTCTTTTATTTAGAAAGGAGATAAGTAAACACACTGACTTGCCTCCTCAGCTATTATCTTATTACTCTCTTTGCCTCAAGTCTTCACTTGGGAACCAGGGCTGGGAATCTGGTGACATCTTTGACCTAGAACTTGACTTTCCTCCCAACCTTGATGAAGCTGGTCCCATGACCCACATTTTTGTAAAGGACCCTTAAAAGGATGGGGTATGGACAAAACCCAGTACATTGTTCATGGTGATGCTTCCTAAGGCCTTGCCAAACCACTCTACATCATTATCCCAGAAAATGTCAGCTCCTTGAGAGCTTCCTTCACTCACTCAATGGACCCATCCCTGACACCTTCTAAGTGCTTACTCTGTGTTGGGCAGAGTGATTTGCTATTAGTCATTTTTCTGTTATATCCAACTCTTCATAACCATATTTGAGTGGTTGACCACTTCCTTCTCCAGATCATTTTTACAGATGAGGAAACTGAGGCAAACAGGGTTAAGTGACTTGCCCTGGATTATACAACTAGGAAGTGTCTGAGATAAGATTTGAACTCAGGTATTCCTGACTTTAGGCCCAGTGTTCTGTCCACTGTACCAGCTAACTGTTCCCAGCTACATCCCAGACTCTAACCTAGGGCCTGACACAGGAAACACCTGATCAAAGCTTTTCCAGGTGAGGAAAATTCAGGTTGAGAAGGGAACAGAAGTCACACAGGTAACCACAATTCAAACCCAGGACCTCGGACTCACATCTAATGCCCCTTCCACAGCCTTGTCCTGACTCGGCCATGCTCTTTCTCACTGGTTCTATTTTTGCATTTGAAATTTGTGACAGATTGGAGGTCAGCCTTGACTTCTGATGGTTGTGTCTGGATTGGCCCCCAGCCGTGGGGGCTGAATCCAAAATCAGTCATTACTTACTAATGGCCAGGTTCAATGCAATGAGAGGACAGAAGTACCGACATCCTCGGAAAAAGCTCGCCCAATGGGCCAGAGGCCAGAGTGGGCTGGAGATGCCGGCTTTAACAACTGCTTTAACAAAAGAGCTAGCCCTCCCGAAGACGCGCTGGACCTACCTGTGCTTGGCCGCCCGTGTGCAGGGGAGGGTGTGGTGAGGTCTGGTGGTGTGTGGGGTGTGCATGGAGGTGAGAGTGATGATGCGGATGGTTCTGCTGGTGATGGGTTTGCGGGTGAGGGTGGTGGGCAGGGTGCTGGTGCTGGTGCTGATGCGGGTACGGGTGATGGGGCGGCAGCGTCTGGTGCTGATGTGGGTGTGAGTGCAGGTGATGGTGGGGCGTCTGGTCCTGGCGAGAGCCCATCATTTCCATCATGTGTCCCATGCTGTTCATGTTTCCATTGGACATGGCCCCCGGGTGGTGAGTCAGAGCTGCCTTCAGCCTCTGGAACAAAAGAAGCAAATAGGAGAAAACTGAGTCCAGTAATGGAAATCGGGGCGGGGGAGTCTACGTGATTTCAGTTCTATTTAATTCAAGGAGTGTTTGGGTAAACACTTTCTGGATGTCAGCCATTGTGCTAGGTGTTGAGATAGATACAAAACCAAAAATGATATTTCATTTTTGATATTTCCTGAGGTCCCTGACCTCAGGAAGCTTACTTTCCGATGGGGGAGGGGCAAAGTAGAGACAACAGGTACACAGTTAAGTAAATGCAAAATCCATATGTGGATAATGTGGAAGGTGGGGACTCAATGACTCATATTGACAATGAACAACAACTATAATAACTGGCATTTTCTTAGTACTTTAAGGCTTGCAAAGTGCTTTGTATTCATCATCTAATTTGAGCTTCACAATAACTCTTTGAAGATGGTAATATCATATATTAATATCAATATGGTAATATCATTCCCATTTTACAAATGAGAAGCCTAATGTCCAAAGAACTGAAATGGTTTGGGACCACCCAAACGTAATCCCTAAACACTGTGTGTATAATGACTGCTCCATCAAATAGAACTTCCCGTGTCTTTCTCCCTCTCCTCTGCCTCCCTCCTTCAGATATAATATTGAAGTTAGGCCAGTTAATAACCCTCTAAGTGTTCAAGTGAAAGGTCAATCGAAACAAACCTTATTGTTTTTTGCCACATCTACCTCAACCTTCAGGGGAAAAAAAAACAACAACAACAACACACTGATCAGTTGGCGGCCATTAACATCCAGGCAAGACCCTCCACCAGCCTCACTGAAGGTTCAGGTGATGGATAGAATTTTTTTTAGCAATAAAGTATTTTAAATTAAGGTGTGTACATTATTTTTTTAAAGATATAATACTGCTGCCCACTTAATAGTCTATAGTTTAATGTAAATGTAACTTTTATATGCACTGGGAAACCAAAAAATTCATATGTCTTGCTTTATTGAGATATTTGCTTTATTGCAGTCATCTGGAACTGAATCAGTAATATCTTGGAGGGAGAGAGGGTGGGGGGGGGGGAGGGAAAGAAAGAGAGAAAGGGGAGAGAGAGGAGGAGGAGGAGGAGGGGAGAGAGAGAGAGCTAGAAAAAGGATCTCAGATGCAATTTAGTCCCCATTCCATCCCCACTTGGCAGATGAGAAAATCAAGACTTAAGGATGGTAATTGACTTGCCCAAGGTCCCTTTGATAATAGGCATCAGAGGTGGGACACACACACACACACACACACACACACACACACACGTCCCTCATTAGAAAATAAATTCCCTGCAAGTAGGGATTGTTTCATTCTTCGTAATGCATCTCCAATGTGCCTGACACAATGATTACTAAATAATTGCAGATTAATTACAGCACAAATTAAAAAACAAACCAAAACAAAACAAATTTGGAATGGGAGGTGGTATTAATTGATAACTTGATTAAGAACACAGTCCAACAGCACAGGCATGACAGCTTATAAATTTCTATCTAGAAAGGCACTGAGAGGCCAGACAGACCAACTACTTTATTTTACAGTTGAGGAAACTATTAGGGAGCTTAAGTGACCTAAGCAAGGCTGCTGGGTGGTGCAGTGAATAGAGCGCTGGGCCTGGAGTCAGGAAGACCTGAGTTCAAATCCAGCCTCAGAAACTTTCTAGCTGTGTTACCCTGGGCAAGTCACTTAATCTCTGCCTCCCTCAGTTCCCTCATCTGTGAAATATGGATAAAAATATAACTCCCAGGGCTATCATAAAGATAAAATGATATAATATTTGTAAGCATTTTGCAAACCTTAAATACTATATAAGTACTAACCATTACTATTATTGCTAGTATTATTATTATAATGATGATGATGATCTATCATAGCTTGCAAGAAGCTTCTCTTCCCTTCAATGGGTGTCACATTGGTTTCAGAGATGATTCCCTCATGGTAATACTATTCTTCATCACAAAAAGATTTCTTGACTTTGGGAGGGAATGAACAGGAAAAAAGAATAATGAGGAAAGCGGTATTTCTGGTTTAGGATGGGTGGGAAGCATTAAAAATGTTGGGCCCCAGAAAATTCCCAGGCACATCTGAAACGTTGAGTGGCTCTTGATTAAAAAGAAAAATAAAAGAAGTCTGTCAAAAAGAATTACTCAATGATTGACCCAGGCCAGATTCATCAAAATGGTTATTATTGGAATAAGCCATTATCTTCACAGATCAGAACAATGTCCTGGGTTTTCCATCATCAAATAGCTTCTCCTTTGGAAACAGGCCATGTCTTAAGAAGTATGTGTCATTGTAGGCTCACCTTGGGGACACAAACCCTTTTTACTGAGGCAAGGGGGTAGGGTGGGGGAGGGGTTAAGGAATAGTCTTGAACTTGAAGTCAGGAATACCTGAGTTCAAATCTTTCCCAAGATACTTAGTAGCTATGTAACCCTGGACAAGTTGTCCCCATTTATAAAATGGGGATAATAATAACAACACCTGACTCTCACGGTTGTTGTCAGGATGAAATGAGATCCCCATTTGGTATGTGATGGTGGGTAGAGGACTTTGCCAAACTTAAAATTAATTCTGTGTGTTGTCTAATATTATTCCTAAAGGATGTTGAGTTGTCTTTGTGGATTTGCATTCAGAGCTGATCACAGATTATAGTAAAAGCTAATTATGGAGCTCCACTAAAGCTGGGTTTTCTGTTACAGAATCTTCTAGTCAGAACCATGGCCGACATATTGGCTGCTGTCTTGGAGATGGGCTGCACTGGATCCAGCTGGGTTGGCGGTCAGAGCACACACCCTGACTGTTCCTGGGACTATCCTGAAAGCATTTTCTGCCAGGATCTGTCAGCATATTCCTCAGTGGTGGAATCTTTGGGAATCCAGAGTAACCTCCATGCTACAAAGAGGTGTTGGAATAGTAACTTAGAATAAAACTTAAGTTAAATCAATCCCATTTAATCAGAACTCTCAATTAACCACACTTTTAAAAACCACAGCATTTTTATACTTCTGCTGAAGTATAAAATGGAATATAAACTTGTGGGAGTAGATGTGTTTTGCTCATTCCCATTCTTTGCCTCCTTGTCTTCATATGCCCAGTGCCAAGCATAGTGTTTAGAAGACAGCAGGTGCTTAATGTGTGCATTGCATGGAATTGAATTGGTGTGGGTCCACCTGCCAGAGTTGTTTCAGCTCAGGTCTTTGACCACAGCCTCTCAGAGGAGAGCTGGATTCACCTCCCATCACACATATCACTTGATAGGCCCATTCATCACCACTGTAGGCATGGGGAATAACTTGTACCAAGGCAGGAATGGGTTGCCAGTTTCAGAGAATGGTGAATACCTGAAGAGATGGTAGGGGGATATAAAAAACCCTGGGAAGGTAGGCCAGAGCCAGGCAATGAAGGGCTTAATGAAAAGCTACATTTTACCTCAGAGGCAAGACTTTCAGAGGGAGCCAGATTCTCAACCAGGGGATTATTGTGGTCAGATTCGTGCTTTAGGAAAATTATTTTGGCATCTTTATAAACTAGAGAGGTGAGAGGTTAGAAGCAGGGAGGCTCTTATTTTGGAAAAATAAAAGCAAAGAAAGTCAAAAAGAAAGAAACAAGGAAAATAATAGGGTTTTGTTTTATTTTTTGCTTGTCTTTATTTTTTTTTAATCTTCTGCTTTGTCACAGCTAATAAATGTCTGAATTCAGATCTTCCTGACTTCAGGCCCAGTGGTCTATCCACCAAGCCACCTACCTGCCCCTACATTCTTTGTAGTTGTATCTTCGGTGGCTAGTGCAATGCTTAGCACACAGTAGGCATTTAATAAATGCTTGTTGATAACAAGAATAAAAAAGTCTTCCTAAAGAGGGACATGTCAGAATCAAGATAGGTATTTAGGGATGGATCAAGATACTATCACTGTAATATGTCACAATATGTTTCCACTTCTAATTAGAAACCAAAGAACCCCGATGTATGCCCCAGATTGTCATCTCTCCAATAATTAGCTTGCCCTATTGAATGAAATTTATTTGACTGCCTCCTGTCAACTCTTTGACTGGTTCAGGACAATATATTACAATAATTACTTCCCAGCTTTGCTCTCTACATTCCTCAGTCATGCTGAAATAACTTTATCACTGTGATTCCACCTAATCCCTGTAGGAAATGACGAGGTCTACGCAGCCAAGAGCAGGCTTTTACCTCTGGGTGATGAGAGACAGACACACCTACTGTCTGGGCTAACTAGTGGCTAGTTCTATCCACCCAGGACTCCTGGCTCTTCTTCTTGCCCTCTGGCCTTTAGCCTACATCTCACAGTGAACAAAAAATCGAAATAGACCAATTGTTAGATAATTTCACAAGGGCCATTTTCAGTATTCTTGGAGGAAGGCCGTGCAGGGTGAAGTGAAAAGTGAAAAGCCTCTGAGTGTAGAGTTAGGTGGCCTGGGATAGGTCCTGGCTCTGCCCTTTACTACTTGGATGACTTTGAGTAAGTTCCTTCTCCTTTCTAAGCCTCAGTTTCCCCATCTGCAAAATGAGAAGAGTGGCTTTATGATGCCTGAGGTACGTTCTGCTTCTCAGTCTCCCATACCGTCCTCCTCCAGTCCCTTCCCAAAAAGCTGAGGGCACTGTCGGAAGGCTCTCGTAGCCCACTGCCTGGCTCCACCATGTCCCAGGGTCAAGGAGAGCCATTATACTCTAAGAGACAGCAAATATACATATTCGTAATCCACCCTTCTAGGAATGATAAATCACCAGCAAATGAATCCAAGCTGTATTTGTCAGAATGATTTTTCTCTTTGAAGCTAAACCATGTCTTGTTTTAAATAACATTCTCTGCCATGCCAAGAAATGGGCTTGGAGGAGGGAGGCTGGTGGGAAATTAATGAGCAAATAAACATTTTTTTCTCAGATATAAAAACCCTGGTCATTATGGAGGTGCAACTTCAGGCAAGAATAAATGATCTTAGTGACCGGCCGGAGTCCCTTTGACCACTTCCATATATTTTGATAACAAACCTAGAGTGACAGTCTGAGGAGACACACACGCACGCACACACACATGCACACACATACACAGCTGATTTCAGTCAATGGGGTCACTTCCATTCGGACTGTGTATTTTATAAGCTCCTTGTTCACTGTTCCCAATGGGAGGGTGGGCCAGCTGCCCTGGATCTGAATCTTGGTCAGAAATCAGCTATCTACCTCATCCTGTCCCTGGGCGGCTGTAGTTGTCATCCCCCGCCTGGTCCCTCTCTAACTCAGGGTTGAACTCAGTTCTGCAAGACTGAACACACACACACACACACACACACACACACACACACACACACACACACATACATACACAGACTGTGGCTCGTGGCTCTGGATATGCAAGCTCTGGCACTGACAGCGCCAGAGACCCCACCCAAGCACAGGCAATATCGACCCTCCCTTCACAGTCCTAGTGCCAATTAGAAACATTTGTGGAGCCACAAATCCCAGTTTCTGTGGATGCCATGGTGGAGCCTGTGAAGAATTATGACACATACATGAGCACCAATTGAAATCAGGGCTGGAGGAGGGTGGCGACAGGTCTTTCTACTGGACTTCTCTTTAGAAAGGTTCTAAGTGCAAACAGCTCCTTAGCTTTGGCCTCAAAAATAATGTGATTATATCAAAATGGGCTGTTTCTGAATTGACTACAGAGCTGAAGTGATAAGAAAGGATGGCTGTCTACAGTTTCATCTGTGCTTCCTTTTTCAATACGAAGGAACTACCCTCAGTGGGCTCCACCAGCACTTTAAAAATCAGAACAAAATCGGTTTATTTCTTCTTTTTCGGAAAGACAGTTGATAGGATGCATCAACCCATGGTTCATCCAAGGCCAAGAAAAGAGTGAGACAAGAATCTGTGCCAGGCCAGTGATATATGAGCTGGGATATTTTTTCCTCTTCTTTTCTGTACTGGAACCAGTGTGTCAAGATTTCCCTGAGCTATCAGGCTGAATAAACGAGAAGCTCAAATCTGGTCAGAGACTTTGGTTCTATGAACTTGGGCAAAGTCAGGAAGAAAGTTGTCAGCTCCCAAATTTAACCAGGAGAGCTAAGCTATGTGGATCAGTCATGACAGGCAGCATGATATAACAGAACGAATACTAGGTTTGAAGTCAGGAGACAATCTGTTTTCAAATGTTGTCTTTGAGACTAGCTGTGTGACTCTGGGCAAATCATGTAAACTCTCTGGTCTCGATCTCCTTATTTTGTGAGGGTAATAGAATTATCTACCTCAAAGAAATACTGTGAGGCACAAAAGAGTTAATGCATATGAAACAAATATTAAGATGATTTGATAAGGTTCAGCTATTTGCGTTATTATTAATAATGGCAGTTACAGTAGTAATGGCAGTAGTAATAGTAGTAGCAGTAGTTGTAGTAATACTACTAATAGGAGTAGTGGTGATGATAGCAATAGTATTAGCAGTAATAACAGTGATGGTGGTGGAAGTAGTAGTTGTTGTAGTAGTGATAATAAAAGTTGTGGTGGTAGCAATAGTGTTAGTCGTAACAGTAATAGCAGTGGTAGTGATGGGGGGTAGTAGTAGCGGGAGTAACAACCAGTGCTCTAAAACTTCTTTCCCATAAAACGTGTGGGGGATGCCCAGGCACAGAGTTCCTAGGTATGACTGTCAATTTCTCATTTCACTTTGTCCAAGGAAGAGTTCCCTTAATGGCCAAATCTGAACTTGGTCTTCAGTTGGTGTCTTGAGGATTAATATGTGGGACATTTGGGTGCCTATATCAGGACATAGTCATTTTAGGACCACTTTTAAAAGGGCAAGTGCCTCCAGCTTAAGTACTCTCCCTGATTCTCCTCCCCCACCCCCAACCCCCCACCCCCATCCTCACCCCCCCAGGTATTCTACAATTCTTTCTTGGGAGGGCAAAGAGCTACGCCATGACAACACCAGACCTATTAGTAAATGACAATAGATTTGGACACCAGGGAGGTAATAGTTGGCCAAATTGCCCGGGTAGAGAGAGTATTCACACCTCTTAAAGAAACCGCAGAATCTTGAAATGGGTTTAACTTTTATTACTCTGAAAATTACATAGACTCATCTGAAGTGCATTTTTCTTTATTTTAACGTGTGGAATATTTAATATACTTCTACATACTACAATAAGATCATAGAATCATGGAATTTCAGGATAGAAGGAATATGATAACTGACTAGATAGAGGGACTAAGGGAAAGGGAATCCATCTATGGTTTTGATTCTGTAGGTGGATCTGAGGGAGTTCCAGGACCTTCGAAAGGTTAAGTGACTTACTTAGTCTCTTTATGACTTATCAGTCATAAAGCTGCTCTCAGACACACACACACACACACACACACACACACACACACCCTTTAAAAGCTCATATTTTCCCAGTGAGGATACATGGCTGTCAATCATGGAATGCACCAGATCAAAATGGCAGATGAGCCAAAGGACCAAAGAGAAATAGAAGGTGGGCCCATGGAAGATGAAGCGTTTTACCAACTCGCACAAATGAAATGGCTTGGAAGATACCTAGCATGTGAATGATTGGAAAAAGTGGGAGAAATGGTCACATAGAGAGAGCACTCAGAAGGTTTCCCTGATGCCCATAACATGTTAGAGACCAAGGTGAAGAAGCCCTCTAGTCTGCTCTATAGCTCCTTTTTGGAGAACTGAAGGGGAAGCACAGACAAGAATGTAGAGAATGAGAAGATGTGGCAGTATGGCCAATTGTGCCATTGGAAGGAGGACCAGTGTTGAGGAGATCCCAGACCCACCTACAGGGTGAAATGTTACATGGGGTGATCATCTCAATTGCCAGCAATGTACCTCTCCCTGATTAGTTGAAAGGTTGTATATGCAAAAAAAAAAAAAAAAAAACAGGATGAGGAGGAAGATGCTGAAAAAGAAAACTTCCTTGTTGGGTATTGGCAGCACCTGGGCACTAGTGCTCAAAGAGCCCACCTCTGGGTCCCTCTGGGGGCTCCTCTATCTAGCCATGAAGCTCATTCTAGTTCTAAGGCCCCTTTTGGATTTTCACTGCTGTCATCTCCAGTCCCACCCAAATATGTAGGGCTGCCTTGACTTAAGCAGGGAATTGTCCTCTTCATCCTCCGAATGCGACCCCCGCCCCCACCGTCAACAGCCTCCATATACAAAGCAGGATGACTGAAAATACTTATTGCTTGCCTCTGTGACTAAAGCAGGAAAAGCTTTGAATGGTGTTGTCTAAATATGGAGCGTCTTTTGGAGCACTTCTGGTGGTGGTGGGGAGGAGAATGGTGTTCTTTGTCCTGCTAGGAAACCCAGCACGGCCCTGGGAGCCTGACACCTGTAGGCCTGGGTAATTTTTGGTAACGGCTTATTTCTAGCTTTTATTGAAGAAGAGAATTCTCTCATGAAAATGAAAAACAAACCCAACAACCACCATGATCCCCTGTTATTTTATTTTGGACGAGGTTTTAATCAGAAACATAGAGTAGGAACATATGTTAGGAAAATACATATGAACCCTAGGACTTTTGCATTTATAACTTGCTGTGGAAAATACCAGTTCATGCAACACTAAATCTAAGGAAAGAAGTCAGGAAATAGTAAGTTCAGGTTCTCCCAGCAAATGCAGTCCCCGGCAAGCATCACAGAAGCCGTCATCACCCTGGCCATGTGACCGAATCTTCTGGCAAGTCAGGGTGCATTGGAAAGCAGTGAGAAAGACTTGGGGGTTCCATGGTACCCTTCCCAGAAGATAGAAAGCCTGCTTTTAGTGATTTGCTCTTGTGCCCTTTTCCACCTATGTGCTTTACAATCATCTGTAATGAAAGCCTTGATTGTAGCATCTGATGCCCGGGTCCAGAACGTGGCAGTATGCCTGCTGGGTGGAGCAGCAGGTCAGGATCACATCACACCAATTTCCCACTGGCTCCTACCTCATGCCATTCCTAGGACAGCTGTTTATATCATACTCAGCTCCTGAATGAATCTTGCAATGGCTGGGAATAGGAGACTGGGGTTTAAAAGACCCCAAATGTCCACCATTAAAAATCAGGAAATTGGTTTGAATGACTTGTACACAGTAGGAGATTAATAAATGTTTTCAATTCTACATGAAATACTTTGTAACTGAAAAAGCACTTTATGAAGACCAGATGCTATAATGAAATTGTTCTCCATATAAGATGCATTTTATGAGAGAGAGAAAAGCTCAAGCTATCTACTGAGCAGATGTTTAAAGTAAGATTTCCCTCCCCCTTAAAACTAGGTGCTTAAAATATTTGTTGAATTAAAATCAATTACTTGGATCCTAGCTTTGCAACTGATTCCAGGTAAGAAGGGGTCATTTTCATCCTGGAGAAGAGAAGACTCAATGGGACATGAGGGCTGTCTTTGAGTGTCTGAGGGGCTGGCTGTGGAAGAGGCATCATACTTGGCCTTAGGGAGCAGAACCAGGAGCAATAGATGGATAGATGCTGCAGAGAGGTAAGTTGAGGCTTAAGCTTGTCAGGAAAGCTTCCTAATAACTGAAGTTGGTTGACAAGCATTTATTAAATACCTGTTTAATGCCAGGAACTGTTCTAACAAAGTAGAAAATCATTCCTACCCCCAAGCTTACATTCCAATAAAGGAAGTGGTGCTTCCTCTTTCTCCTCCTCCTTCTTCCAATGGAGAGAACTCATCCATTTGCTCCTGGTTCAAAGACTTTATAGCTTACAGCCACATAGTACAGGACAGTTTCTAGAGGCTCTGGTGCAGAAACATCGACATACAAGATATGGAGAGGAGTAGATGGAATGCAATCTCTGAGAAGGGAAGGCACTAGCAGTTAGAGAAACTGGAAAAGGCCTCTGGCAGAAGGTGGGATTTGAGCTGAGTTTGAAAGAAGCCAGAGAATTGAGAGTTGCTTAATAAAATGGGCTGCCTGGCGAAGTGGTGGGCTCCTCTCTCACTGTGGGTCCTGGTGCAGAAGTCGGTTGTCAGCCCACTGGTTTGGGATGTTATTGGGGGCATTTCTGGTCAGGGATAAGTTGGATGAGATGATCTCTGAGGTTCCTTATATCATGGAAATTCAATAATCCCCCCCTTTGGAGGGGGGGAATTCAGCAAGTTCTTTGACCATCCTGCCTCATTTCCCTTATCTCTAAAATAAATCAAACATTAAATCCAACAATGTCTCATTAAAGGGGCTGAAAGAAAACTTTCTACTTGGGGCTACTATGAGATTTTTCACTTGGGGCATAGAATGGCAGCAACGAAAGGAGTTTTCAAAGATATTTCATGGGGACCAAGAAGAGCTTAGCAGAGGTTTATAATGGACAGCATGAGAAGCTCCCCTTTCCTCAGTTACATCAAAGACCTCCACCCAGAATGGGCTCTGACCCCATTGTTCATGAAGGGCAGGGAGGCTCCATGTGTGTTATCTGACCTCACTGCATGGTTCAAGATAAATGGCAGAAAAGGGCTGCAGTTTTGGGGGTAACAAAGACCTGGAAACAGGATGGATACCTATCATTTGGGGAATAGCTAAATAAGCTTTAGTTTGTAATCATAATAGAATATTACTGTGCTATAAGAACTAAGCAGCATTAGGAATACAAAGTAGTGTCGAGAGACTTGTGTCAACTGATCCAAAGTGAAGTAAGCAGTACCAGGGAAACTATATACCACGATCACAACAATGTAAAGGGACAATAATAAAGCAACAGAAATTGAAGCCTGGGAAATGGCAATGACCAAACTTCGTACCATAGGAGAACTAGAAGAAGACATATTCCCCTTGCTTCTGTGCAGAGGTGGGGGGATATGGATGTGGAAACTGAATCAAAAGTGTTGATTAGTTTGAATGAACAGGTCCTCTCCTCCCTCCCCCCCCCAAAATTTTTGTTCTTTGCACTCTGGTAAGGATTTGTGCAAGAAAAAAAGAAATTGGTAAATTTTTGGTGATTTGAAAAGAAAAGACATTTTAAAAAACATAAGCTAATGGGTTTTAGAGCTGGAAGTGACATTCTAGGTCACCTAGTCTAACCCCTTCATTTTTAATATGAAGAATTGCACTTAAAGAGGTTAAGTGACTAGTCCAAGGTGACACACATAGTAAGTATCAGATCTGGTATTCAAACCCAAGTCCTCTGATGCCAAACCCAGCATATTTTCCACTGAACCATACTGAAGAAATGCATTTCCTTCCTTTCACTGGAAGGGTGGGGGACTATGGATATGAATTAGTACATATGCTTTTACACATCATTGATGTTTTGACTGCATTTATTATGCTCTTTAAAAAAGTAAGAGAAAGTTCACCAGATATGAGGAGAGTATATCTGGAAATGATAATGGTATAAAAACCAGAAGCACAGTCTCTCCCTGCCTCTCTCCCTTCCCCCATCTCTCCCCTCCCCTCTCTTTCTCTCCTCTCCTCTCCTTTCTTCTTCTTCTTCTTCTTCTTCTTCTTCTTCTTCTTCTTCTTCTTCTTCTTCTTCTTCTTCTTCTTCTTCTTCTTCTTCTTCTTCTTCTTCTTCCTCATCCCTCCCTCCCTCCCTCCCCCCCCTCTCTCCCCTCTTTCTCCTCCTCCTCCCTAACTCTCCCTCTGTTTTCCTTTTCTTTGCCCCTCCTCCTTTAAATAAGGAAAGACAATAATAGTTATGCAAAAGCTATTGACAAATTGCACAAAAGGAAAAGGAAAGACCTACAGAAATTCCTGAGATTAAGGATCTGGGATCATTGCACTTTGAAGTTTCTTCTAGTTTTAACACCATCTCTAGCATTTTAACCAAATCATAATCAAAGAAAAGGGAGCTCCCCATTAGAAATCCAGGAAAAACCCATACATTTTATTTGATTTGTTTGCTCAAATTTAGTTCATTTCACAGAGAAGGGGCGTTTAATTTGTGAAGAATCTGGCTGCCTTTTGGTGTGTCTATGGAGAAAATGAGACTTAAGAAGCACTCTTGACTAATATCCAAGAGTATGACAGGTCTTGGATTTCCCCACCAAACAACTCCCTCTTGGGCTTCAGGGAGTCCCAATCCCATTGATGCCCAAATCACTACCATCACCCACATTTGAAAAAACATCTGTCTCAAGAACTAGGGGTCTAATATTAATAAATGACACTTCAAGAGTGCTTTATGATTTGTAAAGCAAAAATCTCATTAGAACCTCAAAATTACTTGAGGAGGCACATAATACAAGTGTTATTTTCCCTAATTTTTTCATGGAGGAAAATGAGGCTTTGTGAGGTGAAGCCACTCACAGCTAAGCCTTGAATTCACGTTTTCCTGATTTCAAGTCCAACATGTTAACGACCACGGACTTTGCCTTTCCAAAGCTTCCAGATGATTACAGTCTCCTTTCAGACAAATCACAGAACCAGAGCAGCACTTTAAAAAACAAAATCCCTCTATTTTAGACAATAGCATCTGAATTCCTCAGTCATGTGGCAGATTTCTGACAATTGCTTTTCAGGCTATAGCCATGAGAGGGTAGCATGTCGGGTTACCAAGCTTTTTCTCCTGTATCTGTTTAATTTGTTGAGGTCATGGTCACACACAGCTCACATTTGTGCCACACACTAAGGTTTACAAAGCTCTTCCTTTGCAACAATACTATGGGGTTAATTCGGAGTTAGAAAGGACATGAGAAGTAATAGAATCCAACTCTCTTATTTTGATCAGGAGGGAACTGAGGCTTAGAAAGCTAAAATAACTTACACATGATCATACAGGTAGTAAGTATCAGAGTCAGTCATTTAACCTCTTTGGGGCTTATTTCCCCCAATCATAAATTGAGGAAATTAGACTAGACAACCTCTAATCCTATGTGACTATTTCTTGTTTGTACATAATTGTTTGAATGTTGTCTGCCCCATTAGAATTTAAGCTCCTTGAGGACAGGGTCTTTTGAGTGTGTGTGTTTGTTTTACTTTTCTTCATATCCCTAGAGTTTAACACAATGGCTGACACGCAGTAGGTGCTTTATAAATGCTTACTTTTTAACTTTAATAAATCAATAATCTATGAATCTATTAGTATCACAGATGGGATTTGAACCTACATCTTCTCAATAATAAGTTCAGTTCTGGAATCACTTCCTCAGGTTGTTTCTTAGTTAAAAATATGGTGCATTTATTTGTATTTATTTATATATTCAAGTTTCATTTATTAAGAGCCTATTATGTTCAGACATTGGACAAGGCACTAGGAATACAAAGAAAAGAAATTAAACAGCCCCTACCTTCAAGAAGCTTGCATTCAACATGTACCATGTACACAGATAAAATATGTGTGTGTATTCATACATACAACATGAAGTAATTTGTGGAGAGGAGTAATATGGAGTAGAAGAATGACAAAGGTTGCCTTATGAGGTGGCATTTGAGCTGAGACTTGTGCACAAGTAACTTTGAGATTTGAGATGAGTCAAAAGCACTGAGACTTGCAAACCAAAAGCATACATATTCCTTTTTTGGGAACTCTCTACCATAGTAATCTAGTCACCCAATGGGCATCAACAAGTTACCTTTAGCTCAATGGGCACTAACAAGTGGTCCTTTCCTTCTACACAGGATAAAAAAGATGGAGTCTATCTGAGGATGAGAAATACCAAGGGAAAGATTTGTATACTGTACTTAGAAAAACAGAATGGCAGTAAATAGAGACATTTGGCCACTTCTGTAAAGTTTCTGAACCATCTGTGGTTAACCGGGGGCTAACAGAATGGTTAACCAAATGTGTCAACCACTAACCAAATGGAAATGCTGATGGTGCATCCATGGATAATTTCTCCCTTCTCTAAGAAACACAATTCAATTAGCTTCATGCATGGCTTCAAATAATGGCTCAGTGTTAAAAGGACTTTCTCCCAAGGCCACCGACCTCATTGGGGTTAAGCCCTTGTCTACCAGTTGTTGGACCTTCTAAGAACCAGAAACGATCCTTCTGCATGGCAGATGTTTCATGACTCCCAGTAATGGACCTGGAAAGGGGCAATTTCTCCAATATGTCCTTGTTAAATGATTCTAGCATTGCTTCCTCAGCACGGCTTGGTTCTAGGCTTCCATTCTGATGATGGAACCCATCAGAGTGAATGTGTCTTTTGAGACAGAAGATCCAGTGTTTATCTTGCTCTATTTTCAGTGACTTCTTTTAATGTCAGGTTTAAAACAAACAAAACAACTATTTCATAGGATCGATCATAGATCTAGAGACGGTCAAATCCTTTCATTTTGTAGAGAAAGAAGCTATTAAACCATAGATGAATGCTGATCTGCTTTAGTGAAGAAAAGCCCTCCAAGGGCATTCCTTGTACTGACGAAATCACATATCCTACCCTGCTTGTGCATTGCCCTGTGCAGTAAGTCTGGTTCTAAGAATATTTATAAATATATTATATATTTTATTATAAACAAAATTTTAATGCCCGAGATCACAGCTGTAGGTGGGCTTTCTTTAATTTAGGGGATTTTAACCTTTTTTGTGCTATGGAGCTCTATGGCAGTTTGGTAAAGCCTATGGATCCCTTCTCAGAAGAAAATGTTTTGACATTTTCCTTTTGCTATTTTTTTTTGGAGGGCAATTGGGGTTAAGTGACTTGCCCAAGAATATGTTTTAAAATATATAACACAAAACTCCTAGGTTTATGAAGGAAACCAGTTCCTGATATTGAAACCAATATTGAAATACACTTATCAAAACATTAAAAAAAACCCATGTTCATAGACCCCCACATTAAGAGCCCTTACTTTAGAGAAGAAAAATATGTTAGGCCTTACAGTGGGCACAAATGAATCCTAACTTCATGTTCTAATGTCAATTAATTAACTATTTTTAAAAGTGATTGGCTAGCCTTTTTTAGTTTCAAATATATGTCTGTGATCTCTATATCCCACATCTGTCTCCAAAATATTTGAATATGAAGGAGACTCAGACTAATGAAGCCTTAATATCTTATAAGTCAGCAGCTGTGGAACCCTGGTACTGGACAATTCATGCTCTGACAGGCTGGGTCCAGTCATTAAATGTTCCATGACATTTTTTTTCCATAAGGGGGTGTTATTCTGGCCCCACTTCAGCTGGGATAATGACAGACTCCCTCCCAAAAATTCCCCTGAAGTTTCCAACTGGCAAGACTTTTCTTCATTTCCTTTCTTTGAATGAAGGGTCAAATCTAGTGGCTAGTTGAGAATGGGAGCCATTGGTCCCATGCTCCTTTCTCTTTGCCCGCTGGGGAGTCAGTTATCTCACTCTAGACAGTCCATCTGGTTCTTTGGAGGTTACTAAGAATGGAGGTTTATCCCTTAGATGATTATGGCTATTATTAATTGACACTATTTTGAGACCTCAGGTGAAATTTCAATTGGGTTGAACAGACATGTAACTAGCCACCAATAGCATGAAAGCATTGATAAATGGATCACCTTGAGCCAATCTTCTTCATCACTCTTTGACTTGAATCTTGGGTCAACCTAACAATAACCAATAGCATTTATCTGTATGACTGGACCTTTGATTTCATAGAGCTGGGGAGCTCCCAGTGGATAGAATTTTTCTACTAATTCAGATTGGCATTTCAATTTAGAGCCTTCAGAAACTGTCTGGATATGCTTAGGGCCACATAGCCAGTATGTGTCAGGGGTGGCCAGCTCCCCATTCATTATGCCAGACTCACTCTGTATGAGAATTTATTTACTTTGAAGAAAGCATCAGAGGACCACAGTGATGTGGGCAAATTATCATTGGAAAGAAATGCAATCACAATATTTGCTGTATCTATTAGAGATGCCTTCCCTTCTCTTAACTTAGTTGTGTTTAAATTGGAATGTGCATCCACCAGGCAACTGAGACCCTGCCAACTGTTACCATTAATAAGAACACAGTCAGTCCAATTCAATTCAGTTCAGTTCTAGAAGTCTCTAGAAGTCTCCTCCTCATTTGAAATTCTATGAAATTCAATTCAGTTTAATAAATATTTATTGGGCATCTATGAAGGACAGACTTTCTCTAGAAAGTCTCACAAGGTCAGCAGAGGATTGCTGATTAGTAAGAGACAAAAGGGATATAGTAGAAAATAACAGAAAAATATTCTTAAGGAAAGCTTGGTGTTTCCTGAGCCAGAAGGACACCTGGCCCCCAGGGGTATTGTTTTATGGAAATTTAGAGGTGAAAATGTGAGAGGTCTTTGAAAATCATAAGAACTTTGCAATTTAGCTCTAGACTTCTCTACCAGACTCATTTCCCGTTATTGCCTCTCTTTTATTCTATATTCCAGCCAAACCAGATCATTTGCTGGTCCCATTACAAGACATTTCATCTCCTGCCTTTATGCCTTTGCCAAGGCTCTTCCCTATGCTCCAGATGCCCTCCCTCCTCATGGCACCCTTGCAGAATTCCCTTAAAGTATAGCTTTGGTGCTATCAAAGATCCTTCCTGTTGCCTCCCTGTTATTAGTATCCTCTCTGTTATTAGGATCCTCCCATATGTGAAATTATCTGTATATATGTTGTGTCCCCCACTAAAATATAAGCTTCTAAGGGCAGTAACAGTTTCCTGTATATCAGTTTGCCAGCACCTCCCATAGTGCCTAAGACAGAGTAGGTACTTAATAAATGCATGTCAGAAGTGATACATGACAATAATGAGGTATAAGAAATGAGCTGTAATGAATGATAGATATCATGAATACACAGGTAGATGCAAAGAGCTTTATGAACAGATGCAAAGAACCAGGAAGAACATACATGATGATGACAATGTATATGGAAGGGTAGTGACCACAGCAAGACCAAAAGTGAATGGTATGGGTTAAACACTATTGTACATGTAATTGAGAAAAATAAAATTAAAATTAAATGTGGAAAAAGTGAATGGTGTGACATTATAATGACCAGTTTTGGCCCCAGAGGAGAGACATGGAAAGGTCCTTCTCCCAGATTCTTTGCAGAGGTGGGAGACTATGGGAGCCTGCCACTGCATACAACTCCAGACTTTTCTCAACTGTTGGTTAGTTTTGCTGAATTGTTTATCCTCCCTCCCGCTTTCCCTTTTGTTGCAAGGGTTGGGGAGGGTAGGAGATATATTAGGAAATACTGGTGACAACACCAAAAGGAATCGATACAATTTATTACAAATAAATTATTACTTGGTCAACTTGAATTCTACAGAGGTAGAGAGTGAGGCAGGCTCAGACAGATGAAATGATCTCTGTCGCCCAGGGTCAGCCAGCTAGTCAGTGGTACAGCCAGGTCAGCACCCCTACCCAGTCCTGTATCGGCTAGACCATCCCGATTCCCCTTTTAAAAATCTGTCCATAAGCTTTTGCTACATTTTGAGCTGTAAATCAGAAGGAGAAGAAGCATCTGACAATGCTAACAGGCCATGTGTGCAGCATTCTCAGGGTAAGTGATTTAATTTGTCCCAGAGATGGGAGCCACCCGGACCATGCAGGCACACTAATTACAATCATTGTGGAGTATGGAGAATCAGACTGAGTCAAGACTGCAGGCTGCATGAGCCTCTAGCTGATTTCCAGTAGAAAATCCATAGGAACATAGATCCAGAGCTGAAAGGAACCTTAGAAACTATTTTTCTCTTACCCTTAATTTATAGATGAGGAAACTGAGTCCAAGTGAGGTTAATTGGCTTGTCCAATAAAAAGTATCAGAATTGAGATTTGAACTCACGTCCTCTGGTTCCAAAGTCACCACTCTCCTGTCAGCGTCTGCCCTAAGAATAACAGGGGAATTCCAGGTACGAGCTCCCTTTCTTTCTCCCCACTAGCAGCTGTCTTCCCTGTCTTCATCCTGTGCCTCACTAAAATAACTACTGATTCAATTCTCCAAAATCTCTCACAACTTCGGCCCTTTTACATGTCTGTGAATGGACCTTTGTAAAACCTTCAGCATGAAATTCTCTTCTCCCAGCATCTAATTAGCCTCACACATGGTACCCAGACTGCAGCATGAGACTGAAAGCAGATATTAGATTTCCCCATGGACCGAAAACAAAAAGCAGGGCAGCAGATACAGTGTGGTTCACACCACCAGGGATTTCAAAATGTTTTTCTAAAGAAGAACCAGCTTAGGAAGTAGGAAGTTTCTTCTAATAAATAATATTTGATAAATCTATGATTTTGTTTGCATGGGAAACTCCTAGTGATAATGATCATTTGAAAAGTAGCAAAAATCCCAAAAGATTTCCTGCAGAATTATGGTACCTTGGACAAGATTTTAAGGAAGCTGCATTCTATGAAATGGAGCTGAGGCATTTCAGGCATGGGTGCAAAGTCATGGAGGTGGGAGATAGAAGTCTGAGTGTGGGAAAGTGCACATAGCTAATTTGTCTGGATCACAGAATGTGTGAAAAGGAACGGTGTGCAGTGAGTTTGGGAAGGGATGCAGGAGCCGAATTGGGAAAGACTTTAGATGCGAGATTGAGGAAACTGTAGTTTATCCTGGAGGCAACATGGAACAATTGATGTTTCCCAATCAGGGAAGTGCCATGATTAGAATAGGAATCAGAAAATATTATCCTGGCAACTTTCTGGAGAATAGTTTAGAGAGGGGAAACATACAATGGCTGCCCAGTTTGGAGGCTGCTGCTACAAGAGTCTGACCCTGTAAGCGTCCAGAAGGGCATGGATAGGAAGGTGGAGAAATAGAATAGACAAAGCTTGGTGACTGATTAGGTAAGGAGGAGGTGAGAGGAAACGCCAGTCATGGATAGGGCTGAATAAACAAGTCATAGGGAGTCATCTGAGGCTCGGGAAATGAGTCCACTTGCCCAGGGTAATAATTTAAGGCAGAATTTGAACCCAAGTCTTTCTGACTCCAAACCCAGTGTTCTATGTATCATACCCTGCTGCCTTTATGATAAAAATGCCCGAGTGTGCATGCAACATTCCCTATCCTTAGGTCCCCACCTCTCTCTTTCAGGCAGGCAGGGAGGTGTTTTTTCTCAACTGGTCCCTGGAGCCAAGCTACAGCAAACATTTATTGAATGCCTATTGTATTCTGTGCTGTGATCCAGACAAACCAACTGTCTTTGCCTTCAATGAATGCTGAGGCTAATATTCCTTTAGGGTCCCTTAGGTCACACAGCATCAGATGCTAGATTTGAATCCCATTCTTTCTCTCTCTGAGTGGAGCACTGTCTCTGCCACCCTTCACTCACTGTCCTCCTGAGGCAGGCAGGTCATTCACATGCCCAGAGCTTATTTCAGGCTTCATTCCATTTGAGGTACTTGCTGGATAGAAAGAAATTCCTCACCCTGCCCCCCAGAAGTACCAGCAAGATCTACAACAAATGCAGAAAATCCAAGATCAGCTTCAGATGTCTCAATATTTGGGGTGGAGGGCGGCAGCCTTTGACCCTCTACACCACACAGCCCTGATGCTGATGCCAGGGCCAGGTCAGGCCAGGCAGATGAGCTGGGGGAGGCCACGCCTCCTTTAGCCAGAATCTTCTGGGCTCCACCCATCCACAGGCACCCATCCAAGGTGCCCCATGGGCCCTGCCAGGGGAGTAGACAAGCTTGCTTTCCCACAGACCAGAAAGGAACCTCATCGTCTCCCACCACTACCGAGCAGCTTAATACCCTATTATCAAGGACGCCAGAGGAGCTCCCACTTCCCTCCCCACTTCTTCTTGGCCCTTTGCCAAAGCACAGAAGACAAGGAGTAGAAAAAGTTCTGGGTGGAAGGGGCTATTTTCCCCTCACTGCCTCCCTCTACTGTGGTTAAGGCAATGACAGATAATAGATCACGTGATCTGGGGCCCCTCCAGCTGTTAGGGGAAAAAAAGTTGTTTATTAATTCAATTAGGCTGCTTATTTATAAGAGCTCGGGTGGCAGGGGGCCTTCAGAGGCCCCAGGGGAAGCTGTGTCCGGATCGTCTGCAGCTGGACTTGCAGGAGGACAGGCATGGAGCTTCCCTTCCCTCAGTCACACCGGGGCTGGCACCTGCCAGGCTGGCATCTTCACCAGCTGGCACAAGAAGAGAAAATCTGGATATTGTAATGAAATGGAGGATAGTAGAGAGAAAAATCCTCCAAAGCGCTTAGAGCACTAGAGTTGAGATTATTGGTTCAGAAAGACTGAGGTTCGAGTCCTGCCTCAGACATATGCTGGCTGTGTGACCTGGGTCACTTCATCTCTCAATATCTCAGGGAAATTGTTTAGGACTCAGTCAGAGTCAGATGGCTGGTCTGCATCTGCAGAGAGACTTTCCACACCGGGAATCCCCTTCATTAATAAAAACATAGCCTTCCCCACAACAAACAAACAAAAACCCGAAAACATATAAAAACTCCATGTTTCATAGATAGTCTCCCCAGCTCAGAGAAACCTTTTGGCAAATATGGGCCATGTTTGTATTTGTAGCTGCTATACACAGAATTCCACGTTTAGAATAGACTGTGGTTCCAGTGGAGAGGAGGAGATGTGGGGACCCATACTTGCAGATAGATACTCTTGTCATGTAAACACTAAGACTGAAATGAAAGAGAAACTCTGGTCCCAAGTGGACCAAATATATACTTTGTGGGAGCAGAACCGAGGTCAAGATAGCAGCCTGGAAATGTTCATGTTGCCTCTACTGAGTTCTGGAGCCCTGGAGAGGGGCACGACCCCCCTCCCCACTTGGGATCTCACAGTTGTAGCTGTCCAGCACCAGGGCAACTGAGATGCAGCCCTACCTTGATTATCGATCAGTCCCCAAATTTCCAAGGACCCAACCAAATGCTCATCAGAAGCTTGGCCTCATCAGGTGACGCTGCCCACTTGAGAAAATGAAAGAAAATAATGGGAAGGAAGCTCCACATGGGGAAGGAGCTGAATTTCTCCAATACTGACAAGTCTATTATTCCCACTTCTTTTTTTTTGCTTTCAGATTGACAGAAACAGGAGAAATATCGCTGTGAAGTAGGCTGGGACATTGGTTCCTCTTTAGGTGTTTCCCCATTTTTCTTATGAGTTCCAGCTTTTGTTAAGAAACAGTCTCCAGTTCCAAATATGGAGAGCATCTGTGACTCAAATACCAAATCTCCTTCAGACGCTCTTCCCAGAAAGATCATCTTCTATTCTCTCTGCGTAAAGCTGTATACATGGTATCTCTCTGGTTGTTTTCACTTTTCTTTATATTCTTAGCACAGTGCCTGGTACACAGTAAGCCCTTAATAAATGTTTGTTGACTTGTTATCTCTCTCTCTCTCTCTCTCTCTCTCTCTCTCTCTCTCTCTCTCTCTCTCCCCCCCCCACCCTTTCTCTCTGTCTCCCTCTCTCTCTTCGTCTCTCTCTCTTACTTTCTCTCTGTCTCCCTCTTTCTCTGTGTCTCTGTCTCTCCTCCCCTCCTCTTCTTTTATTTTTCCCCTCTTCTCTTCTCTCTCTCTCTCTCTCCCTCTCTTTCCATCCCTTTGAGTCCCTATCTAATCATTTGCCAGGTACCTTGATCCTACCTCCAAACACCTCTCATACCCCTGCCCTTTTCTCCACTCACAATTCCATCATCCTAATTTAGTCTTTCATCCTTCATTTGGCCTGCTAACTGGTCTCCCATCCTCATACGTTCAGTTACCATCAAACTGGCCTATGATATGTTTCCTCAGCATGACCTTTGCCGAGATGGCCCCTGTGCCAGGGATGTCCTCTCTCCTTACTTCTGCCACACAGCATCCCTATGTCCTTAAAATTCCCCTGTGCCATGTAGAGACCTTGCCAGATTACCCAACGCATTACTCTTCCCTTTCCTTATATATACTTTGCACATTTCCACATGTGTACACATACTTTATCTTTCCCCATCTCCCCCTCATCCATCCATAGACTCTTAAGTACCTTAAAGTCAGATGCTTCATCTTGGTCTTTACCTTCCTGCGACCTAGCCAAGTGGCTTGCACATAGCAGGCACTTCATAAATGGTTACTGATTAGAGCTGAATGCATGACATTTCTTTGAGGGATTTTATCTCTTTGGCAATTCTTTCTCAAGACTAGGCATTCAGGGCTCCTAATAAACATTAACAGAATTTCAGTCCTTCTCTGAGTCCCTTATAGCTTCAAAAGACATTTATAAACCTTGATTAGGTATTTCATCAAGATGACTGGGTAAAATATACTATTTAATTCAACAAACATCACACAGAACTATGGCATCTCAGAGTCAAAAGAAATCTCAGAGCCTGTCTAGACTAATCCATTGCTGAAGAACTCCCCCTCTCAACATCCTTAACAACAGAGCATCCAGTCTTTCTTTGGAGACCTCCAGTGAGGGAAAATCACTGACTTCTCAGGCAGCTCATCCCTTCACGGATAGTGTTAATCATTAGGAAGCCCTTCCTTACCTCAAGCCTAAATTGTTTTCTTTATAACTCCCCTCTCCTCTTAGAGTCTAGTTCTGTCCTTGAGGCCACAGCCAACCAAGTTTAATCCATATTCCAAGAACAGTCCTTCAAATACTTGAACACAGCTCTCATGTGCCCTGGGAGTCTTCTCTTCTCCAGGACGAATATCCTTTCTAAAACCCCCAATCAGTCTTCATCTATTCTGAACTTGAGACCTTTCCAATAGCCCACTCTTTTACAGCAATATTCCAGTATGTGAAAAGCATGTGGGCAGGGCAAATCTTGGATCTGCTACTTACCACAGGTATGACCCTGCCCATTTAACTACTCTGTGCCTCAGCTGGTCCATCTGTAAAACAAAGTGGTTGAACCCAATGACCTCTAAGGTCACTTCCAACTCAGAACTATCTTATCTATATCTATATCTTTATCTAAATCTATTTCTACATATTTACATCTTTACGTTTATGTATATATTTATCTATAGCTTTATATCTATATTTTTGTGTATTTATCTGCATCTATATATATATATTTACTTTTATCTATATCTTTAAGTCTATATATTTATCTATATTCATTTGTCTACCTAAACATGTACACCTCTATTTTAGTATTAAGAGATGGCATCAAAGAATTAATGGGAACACAGATTTTAAGCTGGAATCCCTTCATTTTACAGATGAAACTAAGGAACAGAGCAGGTAAATGACTTGCCTGAGGTCACACAATTAGAAAGTGCATGAAGTGGGATGTAAATGCAGGTCTTCAAGCTGAGCCTATTGTACAATCACACAGAGACTGAGTCTAGAACTCCTGGCTCAATTCGTGTCATACTCTCAACCAATATGAATGACATGTTTATTAGTTTTGAAAGTTGACTTATGGAAAAGTCAAATGTTTTGGCCTCAACCAAGACTGAGGATTAAGTATGGTGCTCTCATCATCTGTCAGTTATTTCCTAGTAGAAAAGGTTCCTGGATTTGGCCCCATTTTCACGGGAGATTTCAACTCTCCCTTTTTAACCATCTCAATCCAATTGAATCTGTTTCCAATGGGAATGCTGAGATCTTAAAATCTGAGGTGGTAGAAATGGAAAATCTCCCAGACCCTTCAGAAACAAAGCATCGTGCTGAAAAAGGTCCGGGGGTCACTCCCCTGCTAGAGGAGCTCCCTGGAGGCTCGGCCATGTGACCCCTCCAGGAGCCCTCTGGGGGCTCCCTGTCCCTGCTCCCTTCTTACAGGTTGAACCCAATCCTTTTAGACAGAGAAGCAATGACAGATGTCTCTGCTAACGCTGCTTAGTTTCAACCACATCTCAGAGTCATATAAATTCTTAATTTTCTCAGTGCAGCCTTATTGAACAATTTTGTGTAAATGAAGCCCATAATTACCCATATAAATCAGGCCAAAGATGGATTTTTCAGGATTTCTCTCAGCAGTTTTCCCTGGAGAATGGGACTCCCATCTGCTTTGCTGCATTCAGGCTAATTGAAGGGCACCGACTTTTCCAAATGGATTCATTAATTACCCTCCCTCTGGTCTCTGTGGGCTTGTGTTCAGGAGGACGCCACAGCAGCCGTCCCCTGTCATGCCTCTATGTTCCCATGAGTTCTCAGTTAGGATGTAAAATGTTTGCAGATGCGGGGGTGTGAGTGATTCCTTTTTTCCTTTGGAGTTTGATGCTACAGATAGTGCCTGATTCCAGTTGTCTGCCTCTAATTTAGAATTCACAGATATTATGACTACAACTCTTTCAGTATGTTTCACTCTTTGGATATTCTCAAGATGAATGATTGGGCTAAAGGAGGGAGAAGGGGTCTGGAGGTTCCAAGGTCCAAAGAAAAGCATTTTCTGTTGTGCCAAATGTAGGCAGGCCCAAGATTCTGTTTTATGCCTTGAATGATGATGTGACAAGAACTACAATGACAATAGCTGACATTTCTGTTAAGTCCTCTTAACTTTGTAAAGTTATTTACACATATTACCCTACTTGACACTCACAAAAGCCTTGGGAAGCATTATTAGTTTCACTTTACAGAAGAGAAAACTGAGGTTCAGAGTGGCCTCACAACTAATAAACATCAGAGATGGGAAACAGAACCCAGGACTTCTTGAGTCCAACACCCAATCTCTGTAGATATTCCTTCTTTTTTTCTCTTTATTTTTCAGTCACATGACAAGTTGGTATGGAAAGAGACAGCACTATCTCAAATCAGAGCATCTGAGTTCAAATTCCACCTAGTTATTTCCTATCTGTATGAGTGCAGGCAAGGCCCTTGAAATCTTAGGTCTCACTCTCCTCATCTTCAAAAGACCAGATGGTCTCAAAGGTCCCTCTAAGCATGTGAAACGGTGGCATATCTAATGAAATCCAGAATCGACTGTTCTGTGCAAGTCTCACTTGGAGATAATTTAGACCTGATCATTGATTAAACTTTGGACAGCCAGGATCTCCTCATTTCCAGGAGAAGCCTGGGACATGATGCAGAGGAAAGAGGACCCAGATTTATAACCCAGTTCTGCTCATTTCTACCTAGGTAGCCTTGAGAAAATCCCTTGGCATGTCTGGGCCTCACTTTTCACATCTGTAAAATGAGATTGTTGGGCTAAATACCTCCTTAGGCTCCTTTTGCTATAAATCTACAATCCTAGGAATTCCAGGGGAAATTGATGACTCTCATTTACATCTCTCAGATGAAGCTTAGACTCAGGACCCTCCACCTCAGGCACTGTTCCCTTCTCCACCTGCCCCCCTTAACTTCTCATCTAGGAAGAGAGATGCTCAGGGGTGGAAAGGGCCCCCCTTAGTGCTCTCCCCCTGCTCAGGTTCTTGGAATTTTTACCTATGTGTTTTCTCTCTCTCTCCCCCCCACCACTCCCATTCAAATAAAAGCTCTCTGAGGGCAGGAAACAGAAGACCATTTTTCTCATCTTAGTATTGCCAGCATGTAAAGTAGCCACTGTTATGCTGCTCAATCACCTGAAGTGTTGGATTTCACATTTGTTTTTAACCATCTAAAATCCAACTTGGAAAAGTGATAGGCAGGATTTTTTTCTTTTCCTCAACAAGAACATCCTTTATTTCCCAGAGTCCCCCCACCCCCTTCAGTTTGGAGAGGTGCTGAAAGCAGAAGTATCTCTCCCACAGGCATGGAGTGGGGGAGAGGCTGATCTGGGGTTCCATCGAAGGTCCTCTAATCTAAACCCAGCAGCTTTGGAGAACCAGCCAGTCAAGAAGAAAAACTAACTGACTCTAAACCTCTCTTGCTAATACAGGCATTTCAAAAATTCAGTAAAAACGCACATTTTAAAAATGTCTTTTCTGAGTTTCAGCGAAGATCATACGTATGTGTGTGTATGTATGTATGTAGGGGCAACTAGACAGTACAGTGATTAGAAAGCTGGGCCTGGAGTCAGAAAGACCTTAGTTCAAATCTGGTCTCAGACACTAGCCATGCGACCCTGGGCAAGTCACTTGACTTCTGTTTGACTTAATCCACTGAAAAAGGAAATGGCAAACTATTCCAGTATCTTTGCCAAGAAATCCCCAAAGACGATATTGGCATGCTATGGTCCACAGGATCACATGACTGAACAAATGTGTATATGTATACATAAGTACATGCATTTGTCTATTTGTCTATAAATATGTATCTATAAACACATGATATGTATAGGGATATGTATGCATACATATACACACACCCAAATACACTCTCAGGTTCCTAGGTGGAGTCAGCACATTCCTGACATTACTCACTCACCCAGGAGTGAAGGAAACATGAAGGTCAGTTCTTTGGAAAGAAACTGATTTGATTACTCACATTTTCACTGTGTTGTTACTCAAAAATAATTTCCCTTTTGGATCATGTCCCTTGTAACAGTGATTTCCAGATCTCAATTTTTAAAGAATCCTGAGGGTATTTTCAATTCCCTTGAGTACTGCCCAAAATCCTCAAAACAGAAACAATTGAAATTCATTCTTAGTTTGTAGCCAGAAAGCAAACATGTGTGCACACGTGTGTGTGTGTGTGTGTGTGTGTGTGTGTGTGTGTGCCTGTGTCTGTGTGAGTGTGTAAGGGGGATTTCTGTCTCAAATAGATACTCAAATATTACAATTAATTCCCAGGGAAGGGAATGAGGGTGTAGAATAATATCTGACAACAAGGCCAGCAAATAGCTGCTGCTTTAAAGAGGAGTCTGCAAAAATAAATGCCAGGGAAAAAAAGGATGTGGCTTACCAGAAACCAGGTTAGTAAATAGCTCTCCATATAAACCAGCTACATTTTTATTATAATTATAATAATCATCATTATTATTTCCTGGCTTTTCATCGGATCATGTTTTGTCCCTTGTGGACTTCAGCATTCAGCTGATGGTGCCTAATGATGCCTTGAATGGCAAAGGCAGATTTGAAAACTCAGTTGCAGATGGCCAAGTCCCTGTAAGTCCTTCAAGATTTCTCCCACATTCTAGGTTTGTTTGCTACTCTCTCCCTAGGAAAGTTGGCAGGGACAGTGCATCTGGACCACCTTCTTTGTGTGTCTGAAGTCAGAGGACTTGGGTACAAATCCTGGCTCTGCCACATCTTGCCTCTGAGGCCCAAGCTGAGTCATTTTCACCCTGTTGGCATCCTCAAGGCTCAACACAGTGCCTGGTTGTTTCAGTCATATCTGACTTTCTGTGAATGCATTTGGGGTTTTCTTGGCCAGAGTGGTTTTCCATTTCCTTCTCCAGCTCATTTTACAGATGAGGCAACTGAGGTAAACAGGGTTAAATGGCTTACCCAGAATCACGCAGTTAATAAGAGTCTGAAGCTGGATTTGAACTGAGGAAGAGGCATGTGATTGTGGCCAAGTCCTGTTGCTTCCCAAGAGTTCAGTTTCCTCATCTGTAAAATGAGGGGCTGGCACCAGTTATATCCTGACATCCTTTGGAGTCCTCCATCTAGGCTCCTATCACCCCTCACTCTCAAGCAGGGACCAATCCATTTGTCCTCTCAGGCCAATTACATGACGTGGGTCTATATTTTTCTGCAAGGGCTGAAGTCTAAGACGAAATAAGTAGATAAACTCAGAGGGGAGGTAACTGTGTCATGAAAGGAAGCCAAGCAAAGGCCATGTGACAAGGTCGGCTTTAGCATCAGGCTCTTGGATTGGATGACCTCGGAACCTCCCCTCTGAGCTCCAGACAGTCATCATTGACTGACTGTGGACACTTCCCAAGGGATCTCCCAATGGCATCTCAAACTCAGCAGGTCTAGAACAGAACTCAGTTATACCCACCCCCTCCATCCCCACAGCCTACCACTTTTGAATTTTTCTATTCTTTATTAATAACACCACTAACCCCTTAGGCTCCTAAATTCACAATCTCAGCATTATTCTCAACTCCTCACTCATCCTCACCCTACATAGATAATCAATAGCCAGATCCTCCGAAACCTGCTTCCTTCTCACTGCCCACATATGCACACCCTTTTTTCAGACCCTCATCATCTCTAAATCAGATTATTGAAATAACCTTCTAATTACTCTGCCTCAAGCCACTCCCCATTCCAGTTAGTCCACCCATACCTACTAAAATAGTTCAGATCTGACCACTTCACTCTCCTACTCAGTAAATCCTAGTGGCTCCTTAAGGCCCCTAAGATAAAATGCAAATGCTTTGGTCTGTCTTTTAAAACTCTGTACAACCTAGTCACAGTACACCTTCCTGGTTTCTTTCTAATGTTTCTCCCTTTCCAGAAATCTGGTCCTTTTGTTGTTCCTTACACCTGATACTCCATCTCCTGTCTCTGCCTTTACACTGACTGACCGCTGTGTCTGGAATTTACTCCATCCTCACCTCTGCCTCATAGAATTTATTTCCATAAAGATTCAGCTCAAGCATAGCCTCGGCTGATCATCCCCATGGGATGGAGCCCTCCCTCCCTACGGCACTTTGTATCTATTTTGTTTATATGTGTAGAGGTACATACCATCACTCTGATAGAACATAATTTCCTTGAGGGTAGAGACTGTTTCATTCTTGTCTGTAGAATGAAGAGTCTGGACCAGATGCTCTATGAAGCCTCTTACAACTTTATATCTTGGGTCCTATGATCGTAAAATAACTTCGCATGCAAATTGTAGAATAAGGTTCTTGTATTGGTTTGATGAGATGAGATAGCCCACACTGAGGCCCCTTTACACTCTACATTCTACGATCCTGAACTCAGGTGGAAACGGGATGGAAATAGTAGCTTGTTATAGAGGGGAACTGTGGAAGGGCTGGACTAACCCGGTGAGATCTTATCCCACTTGAGTGAGATTTTATGAGTCATATATGAAATAGGGATGCCACTTCCTATACCTCTCTGAGGGGAGAGGGGTGTTGTTGTGAGAAATGAAGAGTTACCAAAAGCATTGATGTTTCTAGCACCTGGCAGATATATATATATAATATATATATATATATATATATATATATATATATATGATTTTTTCCTTCAGAAGAACACTGCCACTGAGAAAGCTTTCTTGACTCATGATGTCAGAGGCACCCCCAAATCAAAATGCCACACCAGTCTTAGCGTTGTGTCTAGGGAGCCAGAGACGTGTTTCTTATTTTTTCGTGGTGAGAACAAATTGGGATCCCGGGATTATGCTGTTGGGGAGCTGGTGGGAGAAGAAGTTGATCCACAAATATTCGGTTGTTGCCCGAGGACAGCTGAGTAAACAGTTTGCTAAAGTCTGCTCGAGCCCTGCCAGCTTGTTACACCCATAATTTCATCTCTATTAACAAAAACAACCCGGACTGTCACTGTGGGGCCGGCTTTGACTACCCCGTGGTTTGCCGCCCTTGAATTATAGAGTGCCACTTCAGTCAGATTCTCAAGCAGTGGGGGCTGCATGTTGAAGTCTTTTTAGGGCCTGCCCCTGCCGCCCCAGCACCCCCCCCCTTACTGATTTATGGTGTGCCATGCTGAGACCTAAATCAAAACTAGAAAAGACGTGTGAAATAATGCAAAACAGAGAGTTGGGTTGGCAAGTCCATAATGATACCTATAAGGAAAAAGAGACATGTAATGCTGAGCAGCCAGAGCCAGGCCGGGCATAACAGCTCTCTGGGCACATGGGAAATGGTAGGAAGGCCATGAAGAGATCTTTCCATTCAAATAGCTCAACTCTCTCATTTCCTAGATGAGGAAGTGATTTACCCAGGGTCACAAATAGGATCCTAGCACTGAAGCTGGAAGGAATTAGAGGCCATCCAATCTGTATTCCCTTCCTATTTTTCTAAATGAGGAAAATGAGGCAAGGAAAGGGAAAGTGATTCATTCCAGGTCAATATCAGAAGCAGAATCTGAACCCAGAGCCTCTGACTACATGTTTCTTTCACTGCTCCATACTTGGAAGAAAAGAGACATAGTAAGCTAAGAGTACCCAATCTGTGTCTTCTTTCACAACATGACTAATAGTGTAATTGAGTGACCATGTTTAACCTATATCAGACTGCTTACTGTCTCAGGGAGGGGTGAGGGAGGGGGAGAGAAAATTTGGAACTCAATTTTTAAAATATGAGTGTTAAAAAAATGTCTTTACATGGAACTGGGGGAAAATAAAATATTGTTAAAAATTTAAATTTAAAATTCTCAATGAAGGAAAAAAAGAGCACCCCAAACTAATTTCTATGTATTTGTTAGTCTTCTGAAATCTAAGGAGGTTGGCATATGGAATTTTAAAAAGTATCAGTTCAAGTCCTGCTGGAAACATTTTTTTTTTCCTGTTTAATGATGGTGGGTGAATCCCAGACTTTCTGAGTTTCTGTCTAACCTTGCTCTCCTGATTTCATGGGGTTGCTATGAGTAAAGGACTTTGCAAATGAACTTGGGGAAGTGACTGGCAATGATGTCATCTAAGCAAAGATTGGAGGAATATAAGGGCAGGGGGTAGGTAGGCTTCGGAAGATGAGATTTAAGGGGATGTGGATGCAAACCATGAGGTACCATATAAATGTAAGCTTATTATAAGCTTGTTACACAGTCGGGGGGCATCTCTCACGGGCAGCATGGTTTAGTGGATAGATTGCTGGATGTAGAGTTAGGGAAAATCTGGGTTAAAATTCTATCTCTGATTCTTATGAGTTGTGTGACCATAGATAAGTCATTGAACCTGTCTGACCATTGGACAACTCTCTGTAATTTGTAAATTACTACTGGGTTATGAAAAGTTTTATACACTGACAAAATCAAAGGTCCTTGATGTATACAGATACATAAATTCTTGAAAATGAGTTCAAAGAACTGGACAATGTTTATTGTTTCTAAATAATCTGAACTAGTTTCTACAGTAGGACTGGTTTTAATTTCTTAAACTTTGGAAATTTCAAACTGATATTTGCATATAGCTGAAAACTGCTCAAGTCATGACAGGGATGGGGAAATGGAAATTAAGTTAACGTGAAATCCTTTCACTGGGTGACTTGTATCAAAAAATAAAAACACAAAACAACATACCAGATTTTTCCAATCATCCAAACTATTAAATCCTTTTGTGTTAGTCTAGCCTGTCAATACATAAGCCCTGAGTGGAGAGAAAGAAGCCTGAAGAGAGAGACAGAATGGGGGGTGTTGAACTTGGTGTCAAGATAACTGGAGATCAAATCCTTCCTCTGATGCTCTAGCTGTGCTGACGTTGGTAAATTTCACCTATTTGATCCTCAGGTGTCTCTCAGACATTTAGAGACATATCTGAGGGTTGTGGCCAGGGCATTAGTACAGAGAAAATCTATGTGAAACTGGGTTTCAGGCTTTAAGGCTTCTGATTGTGAATCCAGCAGTCATTCACCCATTACTTAGGTTCTCTAAGTGGGAAAAAAATTTTTTTTTTAAAAAGAGCAGTTGGGATCTATAAAAGGGACTGAGCCAATGGATCATCAATCAACAAGCATTTATTAATATGTACCAGCACAGGGAGACTAAGACAAATGTAAAACAATCCTTACCCTCAGGAAGCCAATAATCTTAAAAGAGAAAAGCCAAGTCTGACAGTGGAGATACTATCTAATTAGCAATGGCGAGGTGGAGGAGTGTAGCTTTCTGATGCAAATAAATCTTATCTCTGACACCACATCTAAACTTCTGAGCCTCAGTTTCAAGAAGGTTGGCTTCAGTGGACTCCAACCTTCCTTCTGGGCTCCATGATTCCATGAAAATCTTATCAATGGGAATTCTTCAAGACACCTTTCCTTCATTTGATTTGAAAATGACCTCCCCTGAGAATTTTCCTTGGCTACAGAGAATCGCCTTTTAAAATGTTTTCTTCAGGGATATTTTTGCTCTTGAGGCAAGATCCAAGATCTGCACTCCCTTTTGGAAAGTCAAATCTTCTCTGATGCCTGGGGGTAACCCAAGGCATTGGCAGTTTTATCAGGGCTACCATGTAGCACCCCCTTCTTTCTAACTCTGCTTCCAGCATGGGCTCTCCTTCCTTTTCTGTTATTCATGGGGCAACTGCCCCTCCTTTATTTCTGTCACAACCCTTTCATTCCACTTCTGTTTCTGAGCCATGTCTTACTCTTTTGACAATTTTTGACTGGTAACTTGAGAAATTTTAGACATGATCTCACTGGTCAAGAAATGTTGGACCTTTAGACCTGGGCATACAAAGATGAAAGTTTGTTGGTGTTATAATATTTCTAAGCAAGTGACAGTTGCAAGGAAAACCATTTCTGCTTCCTTAAGAAAGTGGGTTGAGCACTGAGGGTGGATGACTGAGGAACTGGCCCAGGATGGGGAAGTGGACACTGTGTCTTGATGGACAATGGTGAAAGAAACCAGGAACAGATAGGAAGTCTGCATAGATGGAGAGTGTGGTAAAGAACTTTTAACAGCCATGCAAATTCAGTGGGAGTCAGGACCATGGAAACTAGGCTGGATTTAGTCAGAAACCTGGGTTCAAGTCCTGACTTTAACACTTAGTACCTCTGTGACTATGGCAAATCACTTAACTTTTCTGGCACTCAGTTTCTTCTCTACAAAGTGAGGGGTTTGGTCTCCTCACCCGTGATGTCATTGGTCTGCTTTGGAGATGAAGGACTGACAGGAGCAGGGGATAGAGAGCTGGGCTTAGATGCAGAAAAACCTGAGTTCAAATATTGCTTCTGACATTTGCTAACAGTGACTCTGGGCAGACCACTCAAAGCCTTCTCAGCCTTGGTTTCCTTGTGCATAAAATGAGGGGGCTCAATTTAATGACCCCCAATATTCCTTTCAGCTCTGTATCCAAGATCCCATGAACCTCCTGGGCTTTAGTGCCATTGCACCCTAGGGAAAACTCAGGTACCAACTGTTTCTCTTAAAAACAACTACACACACACACACACACACACACACACACACACACACACATCTCATAAGTTACCCAAGAAGAAAAATGACTAGACCCAAAAGGCTGGACCCGCCTACCCACCCACACACACAGGGAACTGTAAATCAGAGATTAACAACACAGCAAATTGGCAGCTGACGCTTTTGACGTTATGAAGTGCCAGGTCTGGGCCCCATTACAGATGCCCTTTGTTTTCAGCACTTGCCATTTAAAAATACACCCTGCCATTGCTGGATGGCGCTGGTCTGGTCTGGACAGAACGCCCATGCAGAGGCTGCAAGGCGGGAGCATATCCGGTGCCATATGGCTAAAAGCACTTGGTAATGTCCCTCCCTGTGGATGTCTTGAGATGGCTACACTGACCGGAGGACCCCAAATGCCTTGGAACATTTTCCCTTCCCTAAATCTAAGAGTCTGGGGCTGTGACATTCCTAGTCTTGGCACTGACCTCCAGGGGCAGCTGCTGTGTCCTTGGATGGTCTACTAGGCTGCCTTTTAGGTGCTCCATGAAACTCTGGCTTCCCAGGAAGGAGCCTAAAGAACAAGTCATCTATTCAGTGGGAAGGAGGGACAGCTGAGGCTCCCACTGAAACCAGCGTAAAGATAAACCAAAGTTCGGCTACTAACCATCATCAAAACAAAACAAATTCATTGTTATTGTTGCCCTACTTAGCAAACTCAGAATCATAGAATCACAGATTTAGCACTGGAAGGGACCTTCAAGTTCATCTTTGTCACTTTACAGGTGAGGAAATTGAGACCCAGAGAGGCCAGTAACTTGTCCAAAAACACAAGGCAGTAAATAAAGAGCAAAAGCAGGATTCAAGCCCAGGTCCTCAACTCCAAAAACCAGTGTTCTTTTCATCAGCAAATTTAGCTCTCCATCTTGGATGGGTCTGAAACTATAGAATGTCACCTCTCTGGGCCTTAATCTGCTCTTCTGTAAAATGAAGGGGGAGGGGAGGGAAGAGACCAGGACTGGCTGACCCTGAAGGTTCTGTTCAGCTCAATCTATAACACTGAGAAAGATTTTTCACAATGGCATGAAATGTCAAATTAAAGGTGAACTTTTCATAGTCACCTTTTTTCTTCATTTTCTCTCTGGGGAGAAAATCATACATTCCCTATCTAGAAGGAATACATTTTAGAGCCTTAGACCTAATCTTCTATTTTTGGTCAGTGAGGCCAGAGTTTAATGGAATTGTTCAAAGTCACACAACTCTTTGGCAGCAGCTAGAGCCCCCATCTCTACCACAAGTCCCATGCTTTTCCCACTACAGTAGGCTGTCATGCCTAGCTTCACTGTCAGAGGCAACACCCAATATCTAATTCTGGGGCTTATACTCATGTTCACAGTATCAACACTCTCCTACATCCATTGCCACTGTCTATTTCAAGACCCTCTTTCCATGCAGAAAGTTACCTCCTAAATAGCCCAGTAATGTTGTTCTTTATTTTCATTGAAATCCTAGGGAGAGTGGGGTCCTTAGAGGTCACCTGGCCCATGTTGCTCATTTTATTGATGAGAAAATGGAGGCCTAGAAAGGTAAGTCACCTTGGCCAAGGTCACACAGTGTCTTGTGAGAATAGATCCAGAATTTGAACCTAGTTCTTCTGAATCTAAGCCCAAGAAATCCAGTGCCCTTTCCCCTCTAATATGGCCCCAGACAGGGATCTAGGCCAGCCCTACCCTGTCCCCCTTAATGAGGCATTAACTTGGAAGCCTAATTACACCCACTTAAATATACAGTTAACCACTTCACGGCTGCAACAGGACATACAATCACTGATCTGCCTATACATGCCCTCATTTGAATAGATACTTTATAAAGAAAACAGGACAACCATATAAGGCTATGGTTGGATCTATTCTACTACTGGGGTGCTCTGTGAAGACAGTGGGGGAGGGGGTATCAGTTTTTCCCTGTCATCCACTCCCTAGGGATATTGTCATTCAAGAAAAATTTGTCATTGTTGCCTTCTCACATCTCTTTTCAACAATTTTTTTCTCTCCCCTTCCTCTTCCCCTTCTCTCTGCCTGCTCTTCCCACTGCTTACCCAGTATCTCATTCCTGCAGGGCTTGTGGGCCCAGAAGCATGCTGGGAGGAGGTGGGGGACCTGCTAAAGACTCTTAATGCAGACCTCCTACTATAATGGTTGATCCTGCTTTCCAGGGTTCCTGCACTGAGAGTTTCTGTTGGGTTAGACTACATGAACCAAATGATCTCTGAAGGTACTTTCAGCTCTGGATTTAGGGTCTCGTGAATTCTGCCTCAGGAAAGTCACAAGTCTGTGCCAATAAGGACACATGATGTTTTGTCCTCTTCTCTCTCTCTCCCTCTTTCTCTCTCTCTCTCTCTCTCTCTCTCTCTCTCTCTCTCTCTCTCTCTCTCTTCTCTTTCTCTCTCTCTCTCCTCCATGCTTTCTCTGACAAGTGGTCATCCACCCTTCATTTGAAGACTTCTAAACTTGCTACCTCCCAAGGCAGCACACTGAACTTTGGAATAACTTTCATTGAGAGGAAGATTTTCTTGACATCAAGTCTAACTGTGACCCAGAAGCCAATGAGAGATAGAGAACTGAAACTTGGAGACCCAATTCAATGTGGATCTTCCAGGAAATGAAAGATCCTTATAGAACAGCACAATTAGGAACCTTCCCTCAACTTTTCCATTTCTCCACCCTAGCTGCTCCAGATCTCTGGCACACTTAGCCACAACCCATGCATACTGATTTCTAGCCCTCACACTGGGACTTCAAGAGGTCTAAACGACTCCCAAATATTTACTCATTTATCTTTTATTGTTTGCTCATAAGGAGTCATCTGCACTTCATAAGCCTGCCTCTTCTCTGTAACTGTGCTATTTCTGCCTTTCTCCATCAAAGGATGGAGCACTGGACTTGTGTTTAAATATCAAGTTGGGCACTTACAAGATGTGGTTCTGGACATGTCACTGATGTTCTCTAAGCCTCCATTTCTTCATCTGTAAAAAGGGGAATAATAATGGTATCTGTCTCCCAGAGATGTTGAAAGCATCAAATGAGGTTTGTAAAGTGTTTGTGCTATATAAATATGAGTTACTATTATTAATAATAACTTTATCTTTAGTCAACCTCCAAATGGAGAGCACCAACAGAGACCTCCAAATTAGCCCAGAGAGGAAAATCCTCAGGCTAAGTGCTCTTCCTATACTCTGTGTAGGACGGCAAACTCTGGACTTCTCCAAGAATGTCATTAGCATTGGCAATGGATGTCCATCATGAGAAAATTGAATTACAGTAAGGAAACAGTCTGAATTCAAAAGTAGCAAATGAGACTGGTCTAGAAAGTCAACCTCTAACTTACAATTAACAAAATGAAAAGAAAATTAATGAGTCATGGCACCTCTAGGGAGAATTATTTATGACCACTACATTCACAATCATGTCTTTTGAGAGGTGATTTGAAAACATTCAATTTAACAAGCATTTATTAAGCCTTTCTTATGCAACAGGAACTGGCCTAGCCCCTGAGGACAAGACCAAACCAGTCCCTGCCATCAAGTGGCTAACATTTGACAAGAGGACTGAAAAGCTACCACAAAATGTTAGAGCTGTCAGGAATGTTAGAGACCAAACTAGTCAATCTTCTATCTTACAGATAAAGACACAGGGCCCAGAGATGCCTACTGGAGGTACTGGAGGTCAAAGGTAGGATACCCATATACAGAGCAAGCAGCCTCAACCCTCTTCAATAACACCATACTGGACTGGGACTATTCTCATAAAATGAAGAGGTCATAAGGACCTCCTCCTCTGAATCTATGGGGCCATGACTCTAACTGCCCCAAGGCCCAAGTCCACAGTGGTTAGCCACTACTAGGTGTGATAATCCTACTTGGGACATTTGCATAAGTGAGTGGGAATCTTCTTCCCAATAAGCTGATCTACATATTTAATTACTGCTTCCCTCATTCTCCCACAGGTGCCCTAGAGCTGGTTTCTAAAAAACTCATCCATGTTGTTCTCTTGCAAGAGAACACTTTAGTCCTTACATAAAACATGGCAGTGGAATGGGTCACCTGGGGCTGTGAGTCACACCAGAGAGTGCTGACAAACTCACAGGATAATATTCGTGCCCAAATCACCAAAGTACATTAACACCAGCACCCATGGATGGTCTCAGATCAGAGGAGACCTATGTTTCCAGTGTCATCACCAAAGATATTTTTATGAATGACTCCAGAGAAAAGGGAAAGCCCTGGGGATAGACAGGGATGCCAGGCTTTGGTTCCCTGACTCCAACACTATTTCAGGGCTAGGTCATCTTGGCCATAAGATAAAGACATTTACTTTAGGATGCCAGCAGGCTAAGTCTATGTTCAAGTGCCTAGGGCCCAAGGCCACGCCTCAGTAATTTGGCCATGGGGCAGATGGTCCTGTAGGTCTTAAGCAATCTGAAGGAATGAGGTTTTCCTTGGTTTACCAGGGGAGGCCTGGGAAAGGAGACCTGGCTTGGTGTACCAGGTCACTTTCAGTGAAAGCTAATGAGCTCAGATCTTATCAATAGGTTGAAATTATCTTCTTCTGGGATGGTAGCCAAGGTCATTAAGTCTGGAGGTTTCCCTCTGTGTGGGTTTGTGTCTGGAGTAAAGAGATATGAGCTGGAGGAGATGAAGAGCTTTTTGGTCCACAGAACTTAAGTCCTTGTGGCACCATATTGTCCCCAGGTACATGGGATTCAAACTTGGACCCATTCTGGGTCTTGTTTCTCAGAGAATGCCCCCAGTCCAGTAATTCCATTTTTCTACTATATTCACTTCCAATAGTAAAAAAAAAATTCTGCCAAGAACTTCCCCTGCCTGCCCACTTCTTTCCAGAGGTAGGGGATGCAGGTGTCAGACACTGCATGTTGGATTTGGTAGACATGTCAGTTAGTTGTTTCTTCCCTACCTCCCTCTCTCTTATGCTTTGTTATAAGAGATGTCTCTTTGGAGAGAGCAGAAGGAAGGATACAGTGGGAAACATAAGTGATACTGTTGCAAAAGATGAAACTCCAATAAAAGAGAGGTGAAGAGGATGCTGTAGAATGGGAAGTTGCCATGGCTGAGATTAGTGGTACAGTGAGGAGGGCACACTACTTAAAGTCAAAAGTCCCAGATTTGAATGCTGATTCTGATATAGAATCATCCAGTTAAAGACCTAAGGCACTAGAAGAAGCCATCATGTCCAGTTCCTCCTTTTACAGTGGAGGAAACTGAGGCACAGAGAGATCCAAGTTCACAGAAGTAGAAAGTCACATGATTACCCGTGTGGCTTTGTTCTCTGGGGTCCTGATTCTTCCTTTGAAAATCAGAGATTTAAATTAAGAAGGTGCCCTCCAGCTTTAGATTCAATCATCTGTTTATAAGGCTGGCCTAGGACCATAGGAGGCAAAATGGCAGAATGAAGGGGAGATCAGCCTTGGAATCAGGGAGATCTGTGTTCGAGATCCTCCTCTGATGTATCCAACTCATGAGACCATCCACGAGTCATTAACCACCCAGCACCACTAGGAAACACTCCAAGTCTGTAAGCTGCAGACACAAGTCTGTACCTAGCAGTGAGAGTCTGCCGACCAAGGCGCTTCCAACACTGGTGAAATCAGAGAGCTAGACTTCTCCCACTCTTCCACCCTCTAAATAGGGTGAGATTCCAGGATCAAAGTGGTCCTTGAATCTCTTAATAGGTTTTCAAAAAATGTCTCTGACTGGATGATAATAAAATGTTTCTTAGTTTGTTCAATGTGTTTTGTTATTAGAGGTCCTGGGTTCACATGCTGATCATGTTCTTAAATTTGTGTGACTGTGGGCAAATCACTTTCTCTCAGTTTTATCTTATGCAAATGGGATTAATCTTGCCGGCAGTGGGGAGAGGGGAATGACTACTTGATTCCTAGTGCATCCATATTTATGTAGCCGTGAGTTATATGATGGGTGCAATGCGGTTTCTGTCAACTGCACCAGCCATTTTGGTCACCCCTTTGACACTCAAGGGTCAGAATTTTGGGTCAACCCAATGACTTGGAAGTGTTCCACCTCATCTACTTGTTGGGCAGCCTTGGAAGCAGCCAGGCCTGGGTCTTACCGTCTGATGCATGATCTCCAAGCCATCTTCTACATGGAAACAGAATCGGTCACAACGAAGAGGGAGGGGAGAAGGTTAGAAGCCAGCCTCAGCTGCGCTCTCCCTCCCTCCCCCAGAGGTTAAAGGTTAATGACTCCCTTCAGTGTGTGCCATACTTGCCACTGATTCATCCTGGAAACTCTGATCCCATCAGGGCCCTGATGAATAGCTGTTTTGCAACGTGTGTCTAATCGGATCTCCGGCCAAGTCCAGAGCGGCCACAAGTTTGTCTGGGGATTTGTTAAAGGGAGATTCCTGAAAGGGCACACAAAAGACCCGGCAGACAAAATAAGACCATGGCTATTCTTACCATAATGGTGCCAGGGGGAGTTGTTTTAGCTCAAGCCAATCAGCATGGTCACTACCTCCTTTCTTTGGAATGGGGTCTCAGATCCCACAAACCTGTTGCTTTCAGAAGAGTCACAGATGAAACCCCAAAGTTACCAAAGGACAACCAGAAGAACATCAAAAAGCAAACACAAATACATCTAGGGTGGGGATGAGGACGAGGACGATTGTTTGTGCAAGCGAATTTTGAACTAAGCTCTCTCAGCTGTCTAATGATAATAAGACGCGCATGCCAAGCTGAAGGGCACTGAGTGGGTTGGTGGTAAGTAGGATGAAAACCTTCTTTTTTAGGCTTACAATTTAAAAGGATGAGTTGGTTTGTCTTTGCAGCTAGAGGTGGGCACTAGAGGACAAACCAGAATGGCGCTCTTATGGTATATGGCTTGCCCTATCGAATGTGATCCAATCCAACCCAGTCTAATTGCATCAGAATGGAATAGAGTATAAGCACCTTAATAAATGTTTGTGTAAGTATTGACCAAACACTGTGTAGATGCCGGAGATACACAACGCTTTCATTTGACGATCCTAATATGGCATAGGCTGCCTCAAGAGGTACTAGGTTCTCCGGGCATGGGGTCTTCAAGCAAAGGCTAGGTGATATAGAGGGTGGTTTCATTAAGAAACAGCTTGCACTAGATGGCCACTGAGGTCCTTATCTGACTTTGATATTCCATGATTCTGAAACATTCTGAAGAACTCAAAGTGCTCTCTACCTCCTCTCTCTCTCTCTCTCTCTCTCTCTCTCTCTCTCTCTCTCTCTCTCTCTCTCTCTCTCTCATCTCTAGCAAGCACACACACACACACACACACTAATCAAACCTCCCGATAAAACTGGGAGATCCAAGAGAAGGAATGGCTACCTTCCTGTTTTCTGATGTGTGAATAGGAGGAAGATAAAAGAAATACTTTTCAGAAAGCCATGGAGACTGACAAAGGTGGCCCACCTGGAAACCATTTCTAGAGCTGTAGCCCTGATAACTGAAAGCAGCCCTGCTTATCTTATCATTTTCAAGCATTAAATCATTTACATTTTTGGCTTACTCCCAGGATGGCCAGGAAGCCGACCCATTGTCATGGGAAGAACACTGGCCCAGCAGCCACAAGACCCGAATTCTATTCCCCATCATCACCATTAATTAACTGTGGGGCTGGAGGAAAGGAGACTGCTCTGAGCTCGAGTTTCTTCACCAGTATCAGAAAAGGAAGGTTAAGAGCTAACACTTTCTAAGTGTCCTTTTCAAGTCTAAAATTCTGTTGGCACATGAGAGGTTGATTTAGATGGTTTCTTCCAGCCTTTAAATTCTCTGACTCTGAGTCAGAGTGGCTAGAGAACTGACCTTAGAGTTAGGAAGATAAGGGTTCAGGTTCTGCTATTAACACAGACTGGCAGTATGACCCTAAGTAAGTCATTTAGCCTTCAGGTTACTCTGCAAAAGAGAGAGTTTTTTATCTGCAGCTCCTTATACCAGTGTAATTGCATAGCTTTGGTCCCCTCACTCATTCCTACCCCCTAAACACACACACACACACACACACACACACACACAAACACACACATGATTTTGAATCATATCCCTATATTCCAAATGATAAGGATGCCAGTGACTAAGATACCTTCAATGTTACACAATGAGGCAGAGAGGGGAAAGGGAAAAAAGCCCTAATAAATCTGGGACCAAGGGGACCAAGACCTAGGGTCCTAAGATACTTAACTGGAAGGCACTTAAAAGAATATCTAGTACAAGTCCTTTTTTTCCTGATAAGGAAAGTGAGGATGCTAGCCAGAGTAGGAACTGAGACCCTAGGCAAAGAAAATCCTCAAACAAAAGACAGACGGCCTTTCTCCCAATAATGAGCAGGCTACCAACTAAGCAGCAGGATGGGGCATAATTGGAGAAAGCAAGAGATTTTGAGTGAGAGGGTCTGGATTCAAATTCTGACTCAGTTTCTTGTCTGTAAATTGAAGGAGACAGAGCTAAATCCCCTTCCCTCTCTGAGGCTTGGAGTTTAAGAACACTTCAGCTCTTTGCTTTCCTTTCTCTACCAATATATAGTATTCTTTTTCTCTCCTTTATTTACCTTTTTTCCTCTCCTTTCCTCCCTACCCCAATAGATGTCTGAGCTCTTTAGACAGAAGAATGTCACATAAATCTAAATGCAAGTGAACACATATAGACACAGACACACACACCACATAAAATAAAATCTAAATTTCCCCAAAATACATCCCAGTTTTCCAGACTAGGAAATGAAAAGTGAAAAAAATTCCACATTAAACAACATTGAATTTACACTAAGTGATCCACTGGGAAAATATGTTATTTTCCTTTTTAAAAAAGCAAGAGAATCGCCCTATAACTATTGGAAATACAAAAAAAATTTTCTTACCGTCACCTGTTTTTATAGAAGCTATTGGCATACCCCAAGAGAAAGCCATAAATGAAATACTCAGATGTTAAATATGAATAAAATCTTCTTAGAATTTGTTTGACAAAAAAATAAAAACCCAAGAATAAAAGTCCCATATATAAAAGTAATGGTGAAAAACCTGACATCAAAATATGAGGGTAGTCTTGCCACCATTTCAGTGACTTTCCTAGGGTTTATTTACAATCAAGACTTCTGCCACAGTTGTTCAGTCATGTCCGACTCTTTCTGACCTCGTTTAGAGGTTTCTGGGCAAAGATACTAGAGTGATTTGCCATTTCCTCCTCTAGCTCATTTTACAGATGAGAAAACTGAGGCAAACAAAGTAAAATGACTTGCCCAGGCTCACATAGGTAGTATACATCTGGGGCCAGATTTGAACTCAAGACAATGCTATAGTTAGGAACTACATAAAATCTTGAGATCCTGCCATCTGTAAACTGAGGGGCCTGGACTTAATGACCTCTAAAGGACCTTCCAGCTCTTAGTCATATGATTCCTAAGAATAGAAAGTGGCAGCAACTAGCTTTTAAAAAGTCAATCCAATATTTAATCCTCAAAGAGGACCATTTATTTTCTCATAGAAGGAAAGAAGCCTCAGGACTCAACAGTATCTATAAAATGCTTTGAACTTTTGGTTGGGATGAAGGAGAAATGCTACAGAGAAACAGAAAACAAATAAATTACTGCCCAGACTTTCTTTTAACCAATAACAACAACAAAAGAAAAACCCCAAAACCCGGTGTAGGGACCATCCAACAAGAATATTGACATTAGACAAATATTTGCACATCTATAAACTCATCCATATTTTATTTTGGGCCTTTCTCTTAAATGTGATTAATTTTACAACATTGACAAACATTTTACTCCTATGTCCAAAATCCAAATGGCTCCAAGTAGTCCCCCAGGTGCAACCTCTTCAGAGAGAATTCAATGCTTTCCAGTGTTGAGGCTGTGGGTTTGCCTGCACAGCAGCCTGCACCCCTCCATCATTTTTATTTATGCAGACATTTAGAAAATGAATCTTTCTTCATGCTTAATTGCATAAGAGGAGGTTGGCGACCTTGATGAGGGATTCCAAGTTGGGAGGAAAAATCCAAAGTGATTTTGAGGAAATGTTTTCTTTCATATGTTTGTCCTTTAACCATCTAGGGGCTCTGTGGTGTTGTTTGTTTTTTTTTTTTTTTTAAGCTCCTGGCTATACCAATGTTGCTATTCTTTGGGGAGTCGATGAAGGAAATCTCTACGCCTTCTGATTACATTTGAGCATCACACTGCCAAGTGAAATCCTCCACACTGTGGTCTCTCTACTCACCACCCAATAAATTGTTACAAATGAGAGAAAATGGAGGAAAAACCATGGTTTTCAATGGGAGGAAAATCCCAACAGCCACCATCACCAACACCCACATATTCAAGCAAAAGCAGATTAATTCATAGTTCAGGGTGAGGAAGAGTGGCATCGATAGGCAAGTGGTGATTCAAGGGTCCCATTCTAGTCTCTGGTCCCTACCACAGAACTATTAATCACTGTTCCCAACTGCTTTTAGCAGGATGACTATAGCCATACCATTCATAATATTCATGAACAGAGGGTTTTGGTGCAGGCAAGGGAGGAGAAAGGGAAGATTAATGGGTTTTGGGTGGAGAATTCCAGGGAATTTAGGTCTGTGATTTGAGCTGTCAGACAGTTTTCATAATCCTCAGTGTGTCAGAGATAGAAGGAGCCTTAAACAACCAATGACTACAAATTCCTCCTTTTTTTCAGATAAGGAAACTGAGATCCAAAGAGGGCACAAGACTCGATCAAGGTCACATAGGTAGAGAGATAACCCTAAGTACTCTCATCTTCCACATACACTATGGGGAAGCATCATGCAATGGAAAGAGGATTGACTCTGGAGTTAAAAACCACCCAGACTCGAATCTCACCCTCATACCTTCAGCCTGCCTAATGATCTTAGACAAATAATTTTACTTCCTCATCGGTCAAAAGAAGTTGGAATACTAGACGGCTTCTGAAGCCCCTTTTTGTTCTAAAATCTATGATCATAAAATGCATTGGAGGACCTCAAAAATAGAGGCTGCTCACCTTAGAACGTAGATTTGACTCCAGGGGAAGTGGGGCCATAAAGAAGGTCCAATCTGTGCTTTTCATCTAGACGTCCTTAAACTGAATGTCTGCATCTGTTTGCACCCATGCTGGACGACGGGTGCTGGGGATGCAGAAAGCATGTGTATCCTTTGTTTTCCTAGTTTCTATAGGAAGCACAGTCTTATATTACATAGCAGAATTTTTTAAAAAATCAGAAAAACCCCATGAAAGGTGAAGGACAAATTGACTTCTGTGCCCTGATCACATTTGAAAAAAGCTCAAACCCAATACTCTCTACCACATAGCTTTTTGAGCTGCTATTAAGTTACTTTTCTTGGATCCCCATTGGGTCTGTCCCTTTTCTGTGTCAGTTTTGTGAAGGTGAAAAGCAAATGAGGCATTTATATTCAATTCATTTTATCAATCAGGGCCTTTGGGAACCCATTAAGTTGGTGGTATTTCAGGTTACAAATCCGTTAAGTCGCCAGGTTATGGGACAGACGCTGATGCATTGATGATGCTAAGGTGGGGTGGTGCGGAATACATGGGAAAAATATGTCTCCATTTAGTCATTTTCTCTTTATTTTGTATCGGCATCCAGATACAATCTCCCAACCTACAAAGAGGTTGGGTTATAGACAAAGAATGATTCAGTCATACAAAAGCCAGGTCCATGATGGGTCAACAGAATTTTTTTTTTAATTGTGCATTCAAGAAACTTCGGAATTACAAGGCATTCCAAATTTTCACCAAAATGGTGAGTCCCAGCAGTGCTACTACGTGTCTGGTTGAAGGTGGTGTTTTCCAGCTGGGGCTTATGTTTCTAAGCCCTTGCCAATTTAAAGAGAAAAAAAAATAAAGCAACATTCCACCCAAACCTAGTTTATTTAAAAGGAGGAAAAAGTTAATATTTTTAAACATGCTTTTCTGACCAGCTAAATCAAGGTGCCCCACAAAGCCAAACATATCACTTTTACTTCGAAATTATGTTTATACAACGTTTCACATAGACTTTGCATTTTGAAAACTCCCAAATTCTTCATAATTTGCTTTGCTTTGAGAATCATAATAGTGCATATTTAGATAGTTTTAATGTTGCAAATGTCTTTATGTTTTAAAGTTTCCCCAAAATCTTAGTGTGCTTTTAAACATTGATAGCTTAAAACTGCATTAAGACTTTGGAGACACCCTGTCTATCTTCTTGCTTCTACCTCAACACAAATCAGGGAGGGCAGGGTCTAGAGCTATTATTGTGTTAGTCTTTTGTTTTTGAAGAGGACTATGGCATCAGGGAAATGATGACGTGACTTGCAGTTGACTTTGATTTGAGTGAGGGAGAACTGTGCAAGGTCACCGGCCTCACTTTCTACTCCAGAGACATGTGGATCCAGTAGCCAGATATTCTCATTTTAGAAAGATGGAAACTGATGCTTGAGAAGTTAAGTGATTTGACTAGGGTCACTTCAATAATAAGTGTTGGAGGTGGGATTCAGACTCAGGTCTTGCTGATACTAAGTGCCATTTGATTTCCACTAGACCAATACTGAGGAGGCAGCATATACAGTGAATAGAGTGCCGGACCTGGAGGCTAGATGTCATAGATTCGAACCCTACTTCAGTCTCTTTCTAGCTGTGTGAAACTGGATAAGTCACCAACTGGGTCATGCAATGGATAATGTTGGACTTGGAGTCAGGAGAACGTGGGTTCATAGCCTACCTCAGACATTTACTTGTTATGTGAACTTGAGCAAATAGCTTAACCTTTATGAGTCTCAGTTTTCTCATCTGTACAGTGGGGATAATAGCCCCTCAATTGAGATAACATGTACCTTAAAATGCTATATAAATGCTAACGCTTATTATCTCCCTGAGCCTCAGTTTCCTTGGAGGCTTAATTCTCACTCAGTTGGAATCTTAGAGATCATCCAGTCCAATTTACATATGAAGAAACTGAGGCTTAGAGGAGAACAGTGGCATGATCAACATTGCTTGGATGAGGGAGTGAACCAGGATGGATAACTGATTCAATCCTCAGTCGGTCTTCCTATGGTTATGGTTAGAATAGAGATTTTCCCCCCACTCTGACATCTTAATCATTTTCTAGTTCCAATAATAAAGTCTAACATGGTTGAGGGGTGGCTAGGTGGCGCAGTGAATAGAGCACTGGCCCTGGAGTCAGGAGGACCTGAGTTCAAATCTGGACTCAGACACAACACAAAAACTAGCTGTATGACCTTGGGCAACTCATTTAACCCCAATTGCCCTCCCTCCAAAAAAAGACTAACATGGTCATGGGAAATAATTTCGGTATTTAAGGAATCACCAATGCCTTTTTTAGTCTTAACACCAATATACCCCTTTTATGCCCACACCAAAGTATTTCCACAAAAGAAATGGAAAAATAAACCTACATATGCCCAGAGTTTAAAGGAATTATTAGAGAAAAACAATTTTGTTTCTTTCCTAGTAACAAAGTATCCCAAGTACATGATTTAATCAGACTGAAGAAAAAACAACAACCAACCAAACAGTTTACATTTTTCCTTTTGTCATAGGATCACAAGACAGAGAAATCTATGCTTAAAACTCTTGGTGGAAGTTTAAATGACTGGTCACCTCGATACTTAATTAGAGGCAGTCTTAACTCTCTGGGTTAGTGAATCTGGCAAGGGCCAGGGATTTATTTACTGGTCCCTAGTCAAGATCTAATGCTTGAAAGCAAAAGTCAATAGTTAACTTGTAATTTTGTCTGTGGGGGAGCACCCAGGAGCAAATCAGATCCACCTACAGGGCAAAGTTGTAGTGAGTCACCAGAAACAGAGGCATTAGAGACTTGCCTATGGGCACACAGATTGTAAGAGTCCAGAGCTATCCTCTCCACAAGGCTTCACACTCTTACATATATTAAGTGATTAAATCTTTCACAATTGTCTAGGGGGAGAAGAGCAATTGTGGCCATCACCAAGTAGGACACTTGGGAAAAATCCTTAGAAACCCTCTTGGACAATACTGCTATTTGACAAGAGAAATACCACTCCCTGGGTGCCATAGCTAGTTAATGGTAGACTTTGATCAAATCTAGGGTCATTGAATCATAAATCCACACCCCTAAGGGGCAGTAGAGGTCATATAGCTCAATCACCTCATTTTTACAGATGAGGAAATGGAGTCCAGAGAGATTAAATGACTTGTCCTCAGTTCTTCAGGTAACAAGTCTTGACCCAAATTCCCCTTGCCTCAAACAACATACATTTGGCATGTATTTACTCTGGATATAAGCATGTGGATATATACATATGTGTGTGCGCTCATTTGCGTTATCTCCCTTGATGGAATGTAAATTCCTTGAGGGTAGAGACTATTTTCTTCTACCTTTATATCTCCAGCACAGTTCCTGGCACAAAGAAGAACCTTAATCAATGCTAGTTAATCGATTGACTGGTTAAGGAAACTTCAAGGGGTGTCTCCTCCCCATCTTGGTTTATCCCCCTCTGTTAATAACTTGAATATTCTCTGGTATGAGTGGGCAGGTAGGACTCTCCCTGCAGTCCATAGGGCTTGGATTCCTCTCCACTTCTCCCAGTCTTAAGCCCCAGGATATTTCCTGCCATAGAATCTCAAAGCCCAGACAACATGTCAGCGATCAGCAGGGGAGCCGGAGGCAGGAGGAAGTCTGTGGGCACAGTTTTCAAAGGTTCCCCTGTCCATTCAGCTCTGATGCTGCTTCACCTTCTGCAATGATGAAGGAGCAATGCTTGCCGACCATTTGGAAACAGTGTGAAGCTTAATTAGTGAACGTTTGTAAAGGGCTTTGAAAATGAAAAGTGCTATTACTGCTCCTAATTAAATTTCTCCTGTAGATACATACAGCAGCAATTGCATTCCTATTAGTTTCTGTGCCAAGAAAGTAGGTTTGCAACCTCCCAAAACAAATGTGTTAATGGTACTGCCAGTCCTATGGTGTTTCCTTGTCTCTTTGGTCTATTCCCCTATCACCAAACCACTTTTCTTATTTTAAATAGAGGATCGCTCAGGGATAGACAAGTGTCCTGATGCCAGTATTTAATTTTTGAGTGAGGCATCTTTAAATAAAAAGGTTCTAAGAGAGAGAGAGAGAGAAAGGAAAGTCTTCAGATAACTTAGGCTAATGGGAAAAGGCTAAATTTGAAGTAGAAAGAAGTGATTTCCAGTCCTGTCTTTGCTATTTATTAATTCGGGTAACCATGACCAAGTCACTCAGGTTCTGTTTCCCTTCAAACTTCAGTTTCCTTATTTTTAAAATGAAGGGATTGGGTGGACTTGATCTCTAAGCCACATCCAGCTCCATAGGTACACTAGCATCATCCATGAGGTCTCTACCTGTTCTAAATCTATGATTCTACAAATGTGATCATCCATGAAGAGGTGGGATGAGGTTGCATCTGTGATTACCTTGGTATGGAGGGAAACTCCCAGTCTAAGGAAAGTCCCTTTATTAATGTACTTCAGCCCCTGCTCTGCCCAGCAGTCTGAGAGATGAAGGCATCACCCAGCCCGGATGTGTCAAAGGTAGTTCTTCCTGAGTCTGGCTCTTTATTCACCATGCTACAACGTCCTCATGATAAGATGCTTATGAACTGATTAAAAACTGGTTACTCTCTCTGAATTCCACAGGACAACTTGTCACCAGCCAGATGCCACAGAAAAGCAGTTCACATGAAATATGCAGAGGCTCCACATCATGCCCACTTTGGATCGGACCCACCCAATGGGTTGATCTGGTTCTGCCACTACCCGCACTGTTATGTCCTGAGGTGGAGAAACATGCAGATGGAAAATTCAATCTGATTTAGAAATTAACTACCCTGTAGGTAATGGGTTATGATAATAAGGCTCTGGAAATATATATACAGGGAGAGTAATTAACAGAGTTGAGAAATCAACAGCAGGAGAAACTGTTGAGAGAGAGGTATTTCCATTGTTCAAAACATGTTTTCCATTAGAAAAACAAGACCCAATCTTACCTCCTATAAAAGCCCATCAAGTAATGAAGAAAGAATCAGGGCTGACATCATGGCCCAGCCAGCACTCTGAGACCTTTTTGAATGTTGTAAGTGAAGTTCAAGTTGACTGCTGAAGTCATGAGACAAGCTTGCCTCCGGGATGGGGACAGGCAGGTTTGCTCTTTCTTCCACATAATAAGTACCCCTGGTATAGTACAGACAAACACCAGCCCAAGTACAACATGCATCCCAAAAATTTGTGTAGTATTTAAATCCTGGACCCTTCCCCACTGCTAGGGCTGTACATGGGGAGGCAAGATGAAGGGATGACACAGGGCACCACTGGTTTGCATCCCCATACCAGGGCAGACAGAAACTCACTCTACCAGCAGTGGCAGCAGGGCCAAAGGGAATGGCAGTGGTTTTGCCACAGATGTGCAGCCAGCTCTCAATCCCGATAAACACAGCAGGAAATCAAGAGGGGTCAGCTACCATTTAAGTAGCTTGGTCCCATCCACATCAGTGTGTACATTGTGAAAATCTAATTGTGCAGCTCTAATTGAGGGGTAGGCCTAGCACATCTACTGTAAAAACCACAAAACTCTCCACATCTGCTCCGGCACACGGGGGAGAGGACTTTTCAAATCCATTACCCGAGAAAATCACATGCAAGTGTAAACAGCCCTAGTCAGCCTGCACAGATCTGGCAACAGGCAACGGTGAAATTGGTTAAGTTCAGAGTTTACTGCCCTCCCCTCTTTACTTTGGCATTCCTTCCTTTCCCCTTGGCAAGATGGGCCGTATCTGTTGGCCCAAATGGTGCTGGGTTTCCAATACAATCTAAGTTGAATCTATGTGGATATGAAGTGAGGACAATGTGTATTCCAAAGGCTGGATTTGTCTTTATTTACTAGATTTATTTAAAAATATACTCATTTCTGACTAAGGGATTCTACTGTAGCATACGCTAACAAGGAAAAGCAGCCGAATTAATGAGTCTGATGTAAATTAGGGCTGTTTGGTGTCGTGGAAATAATTCTGTACTTGAAATAAGATGAAGGGGGCTAAGGTCTCACCTCTGACATACGCTGGCTGGGAGCCATGGGTAAGTCAATTAACCTCCTTCAACTTCAGCTAAGTCCTCTAAGAAAAGGAGAGAATACCTGAAGTTGTTTTGTGAAGCTGTTTGAAGGCTCAAATGGGATACTGTGTGTAAAGGGCTTTGAGAACACTCAGGTCTTATATGCATGTCAGGACTATGAGGAGGAGGAGGAGGAGGAGGAAGAAGCAGTGTGTTCGTTGACTCCCATTCCTACTACTGATGCTTCAGTGGAATGATTTCTCATGTTAAGTACATTTTCTATAAATCAACTCACAGAACGAATGGGGGGATGGGCTGTGAAAGCCCATATTGATAGAACCACAATGGACAGAACAGCTGTGCTTCTTCTCCCACAGGCCCCCACACATCTGGGGATGCTGCTCACTCCTTGGGCTCCTTTTTGCTAGAAGACAAATAAACTCATGCCCAATCTCGGATTTTTAAGTGTCTTTTAAGACTGTTCGTTTCCTGAAAGAGCCATTTAAAAAATTATGCATAAACACATTCCATCGGTCTTTATGGGCCATAAGGTAGCTGAGGAATTCCCAAGGGGCTAGGCAGATACGGACATAAATACTGGTTACAGGGACTCAGACCTCAGCTGTTTATTTAAGAGCCTACCAGTTGGACTATTCCAGATTCCATTGAAATTGGTTTTAGGGGTGGAAAGAGGGATGAATTTGGTATTAAAAGACTGGATTCAAGGTCTTCTTTGCTATCTATGTGACCTTGAACAAGCTGCTTTACCTCACCAAGTCTCAGTTTCCTTATCTATGAAATGGATAGACAAGATCAGTGCTTGCCTAACTATGGGTCACAGAGCCCTAGACATCCCTGATTTAGTGTCAGGGGTCTATGAATCCATAAATGAATGAATGAATAGATGGATAGATGGATGGCTGAATGAATGAAAAAAATATCAAGCACTTAGTTTGTACAGTTCTGTCATCTGCAGACTGAATGAATATGTTCATAGAATATATCTATTACTGTTTTTCACCTTAGATAGAAGTCATCATGATGAATAAAATATAAATTAAGAGAGTCCCTGAACTCATTAGGTTTTTGTCACCCAGTATTTTTTCAAACAGTGGGTGCTAAACCAAACAATTACTATCATGTTTTTGCTGGAAAGGCTAGGAAATTTTTTTAGTCTTAGAAAGGGAGTCTTCACACTGATGTGTGTTGGAGACCAGGGGATTAAATAATCTCTAAAGTCCCTCACACTTTTAACAAGCTACAGCCATTAGCTAGCTCTCTACTCTGTGGTTCAACCTTTTTGAATTGACTGATTTTAATTTATGAGTAGTGTTGAATCTATGGGTTACAGACAGGGGAAATGAAATGTGGACAACACTTATTATACTATGACAGCATTTCAGTTTAAACATCAAAAAGGAGCCTCAGTGAAAAGATGACTCTCATATTTTGCATTTCACATGAGCACAACATTAGATTTGTCTTATAGTTACAGTCAGAAACATTAAAAGGGACGAATGAATGATTCAGAGATAGAAAGAATCTTATGTAGTCATCTGGTCCCAACTCCATCCTTCTAAATATTAGGAAACTGAGACTCAGGAAGGTTAAATGACTGGATATGAGCAGAATAATTGGCTCAATTAGAATTGAAAATGGGTCCTGAGACTCCATGTCTAGATTTCTTGACATTGTACCACACTCCTGCCCAGGATTCTCTTCATCAATCAATCTATAAACATTTCTTAAGCACCTCCTCTGTGCTCTATGTACTTGTTAGGGTATGCTACAGTAGAATCCCTAAGAGACCAGTCAGAAATGGGTATATTTTTAAATGCTTGTCATATTCAGAGATGGATAAATGCTTTCTACTTGTTAAGAAGGGATTATGGTAGCTCTGGCATTTAACATGAGATGAAGAACTATTGCTAACCAAACGGTTTGTAGCATGACAATTTCTATGCAAACAGGAACAATTCCTGTTGCATATAATTCCTCCGAAGGTAACTGGAATTCTGATTGGGGAATTTGGGAAAATGCAGAAAATCAGACAAGCTAAAGGCCACTGATATGACAAAGGACTAAGTGATTTAATGCCAATCTCTTGAGCTGCTGGATTAAATCAAGTTTTCCTCTTCTGGCCATTTGGGTTGCTATGGCTCTTAACTTCAAGGTTGAAGAAAATCAATTTCTTTGGGTGATTTTCTGGAGTGTATATCTTCAAATATTATTTGTATTGGAAGTAATTTATTGGAAGTAATGTGTTCCCTAATATCTGCCTCTCTGGGAAGCTACATTTTAAGAAGGGTGTTGAGCAGCTGGAGAGTACTCAGGGGAGGGTGACCAGGGGGGATCAAGTTGGGGACCTTGTACTAGGAGGATCAAATAAAAGTGTGAATCAATAAAAAGACATTTATTAAGCACATATTAAGTACAAATTACTGAAGGAACTGGAGATGTTTAGACTGAAGAAGAGAAAACTCGGGGGATAGGAAGATAGTCTAACTATCTTCAAGTATTAAAAGGTCTATCAAATGAAAGAGGGATTAGATTTGCTCTGCATGGTCTCATGGAGCAGAACAAGGAGCAAACGGTGGACATGCCAGAGAGACAAATTTAGGTCTTGCTATTTAACTACCTGTGTATCACTGGGCCTTTGTGCCTCAGTTTCCTTATCTGTAAAATATGAGGATTAGACTAGATGGCCTTTAAGGTCCCTTCTGGCCCCCTGCTCAATTTTGTTCCTTTCTGTAAGATGAATATAGATAAACCTTTGAATTTTTACTTGATCTCTTCCCATGACTTTGGACCCAAAGTTGGGGGGTGGGGTATGGTACCCGGTTATGTGCTGAGATTTTCTAAGCACTGGTAGGTCTTGGAGGAAGAAGGAGATTGAAGTTGATGGGAAAGACTCTGTTGTAACTTCAGGGATCATTAGCAATGCTGAAGTTAGCACAGGCACGCTCCACAGAAGATTAGCCCAACCTCCGAAATCTAACAATGACGTGATGAGTACACGACACCAGCAGACACTACAGCCCCCACAGTCACACTGTTTATTTATGACATGGCTCCTATGGCGCCACCTGCCCCTTCCGATAGTGTCTCCCCTACCACCCTGGAGTCAGGTACCAAAAAAAAGTGGAGAGGCCAAGAGGAGGGGAGCAGTAAGAGCAGTGCTGCTGTACCCCCACCTCCATGCTACAAACTGGGAGGGTCCTGCCTTATGAGAAGGAGAACTCCCACTCTGTTTCAAAGGAGTTGCAACTTAAGAACTTGGAAAGACTGTTGGAAAAAAAAACTGCTCACTGGGCGGGTTTTTCCAAGTTCTCACAGCTCTAATGAGGGTGGTGTTGGTGAGAGGCTATTTGCCAGCATGCCCTTGGCAACCCATTCATTCCTTCTAAGTGAGCATAAAATGAAGACAAAATGTGAACTGACACACGGCTTTAACAAGCGTAGGAGTCCTTTCAGTGCTTTTGCACTGAGATATCACCCAACCACCTCTTCTAGTGTGGACCCTTCTGCCACGCCTGCAATGCATGAAAGAGTCCCTACCCAGGCCAAGTAGAGTTGACAGTGAGAGGAAAACTGCCCCACTGACCATCGATATGACAAGGAGGAAAAGAGCTGGCCCAGTAAACTCAGTAATAGTACCTTTGTCCTTGAAAGCAGAAGATAGTGTTTACACTCCTTTGAAAGCAGGGCTCCAGTACTGATGTTTGAAAGAAGAGACAGAGCATCCAAGCTGGAAGGGACCTTAGAAGCCATATCTGATCAAGAATCCCTATTACAACACACACAAACATTGTTCATCCAGTCTTTGCTTAAAGACCTCCAAGGAGGGGGAAACCACCTCCTCCTGTTTCACAGTTGGCAAGCTTTAATTGCCCACAAGTGTTTTCCTTACCCTTGAGTCTAACTCTCTTTCTTTGCAACTTCCACCCACTGACCCTGGTTCTGCCCTCTGGGGCCAAGAAGAACAAGTCTAATCCCTTCATATACCTGAAGACAGCTATGGTGTCCTGCACCCAGCCAGTTCAACTCCTACCCCTGCCTCCCCAACCCTCAACTTTTCTAGTCTGAATATCTGTAGCTCTTTTAATTAATTCCTTTTAAGAGAAAACTTGAATGACCTTCACCCTCCTGGTTGCCCACCTCTGAATGCCCCCTAGCCTAGTAAAATCTTTTCTGAAATGGCACCCTAAAAAGAACATGACCCATCAGCTGTGGTTGACCATGGAAGAGAACCTAACCCTCGACATTATGTGTACGATGCATGATATGGTAGATAAAGAGCCAGACTCAGGGTTAAAAAGAAAGCCCTAGTTTTCATTCATACCTCAGATCCATACTAGATGTCTGACCCTGAGGAAGTCACTTAGCTAACCTCTCAGTGTCTTGGGAAACTCTCTAAGACAGGGGTTCCTAACTTGAGGATTTGTGGATAGATTCCAGGGGGGTTGTGGGCTTAAATGAGGGGAAAATATACTAGTCTGATCACTAACACATGGCTCCCTTTGTAATCCTAGATTTCATTTTGAGTATTTAAAAACATTACTCTGAGAAGCAGTCCATAAGCTGCGCTGGCTTGCCAAAGGAGCCCAGAACACAAAGAAGTTAAGAATTCTTATTCTAGGACTATCTGTTGGAGAGCAGGTGCTACAGATATGCATTAGTGGAGAGTTTCCTCATCCAAAGTTGCCCGTATCATTGAGAGCCCTGGTCTGCTTCAGAACTCAGTCTATCTTTGTGCCTTTCTGGGCTGCTGTATCACACTATTGATCCAGACTGAGCTGCCAGCTCTTTGGAACTCAGACTTTTCCATATGAATGGCTGTCTAGTCATGCCTCCCCCAGCTTCAACTTGGAAAGTTGATTTTTTTTTTTTAATCCACCTATAAGGCTGCAAAATAATGGCCGCTCTGCAGTGGCCTGTCCATTTGTTACCCTTTTCATCTCTGGATCTCAAGGCTATTGCATTATTCACGGGCTAGAGTGCATCGGAGCCCATGTGCAAATCCTGTTGCATCCAGGCCCCCATAAATTAAGGGCCGGCAGTGGGAGAGGAACCACTCTGCGGCTTTAAGAAGGAGCTGGGCCCTGTGCACCAGGGGCCTGGAGCTTCAGCTGCATTCTTAGCTCACTTTCCCTTCTGCAGTGACCTCAGCCTGCCACAATACTGCCATTCATGCAGATGGCATGGAAACACTGCGCACAAATGTCTCATTTAGCCCCATAAAAATGAATATTGAGCTTGTTTGATTAAAAATGAAAGAAGGTCCGTACTGGTGTGTCTTGGGGGTCTGGGGGGTGGGGGAGGGAGTCTTGATCAGCTGCATTTCAAGGCCTAACCTTGAAAAGAATAATACAAAGGGAGCAAAAGACTTCCAAGGCCGTTTTCCTCAGGCTGGCCTTTGCTTGTTGTACTTGTCTCCATCTCAATCTTTCTATTCCCTTCATTCTTCACTTCTAAAAGTTAATCAGAGGTAATTGAGACAATTAATCTTTTCTTCCAATACAAAAATGGCCAATCTTGACATTTCCATGTCAAGGAGAGGCTGAGGGAGGCCTGCCTCCCCCACCTGAGGGACTTCTCACAAACACCCAGCACCCAACATCCAACACACCCACGATCACACACACACATGCACACACACGAACACACACACACACACATTTATTTTTTCAAACATACTGCCTGACAATTTAAATCAAAATTGTCTTTTTACTGACAACTTCCACTGATAAAATAGGACATTTTGAAATTCCATCTAAGCTCCAGTATACAGAATTGAAGGAAGGCGTTTTTTTGAAAAGTTGTCTGGACACCTGGACAGCTTTGCTCACTCCAGCTGGACATCTGGTCACCTGACCCCATGTCAAAATTGACAGAAGATGTGAAATAAACCACAGAAAGTCAAGTTAAATTAACATGCATCTTTTAAGACCTTCCTGTAGGCCAGGCACTGTGCTAAGCACTTGGGAAACACACGAGGAAGAAATTTATAATTTTCATATTAATCGATAGGAGACGTGCAATGAATATACTCATAATGTAGTTTTCTCAGGAGCCGTCTCTCCCTGCTTGTCAGTCAGCCTCACAAGGCAGCTAGAACTGATCAATCTAACCCTGACAAGGCTCCCAGTCCCCAGCATCCTTCTGCCTGCCCACCTGAAGAGAAGCCAGTCCAAGGCTGTAGAACCTGCTCCTGTCACAGGTCTCTGGTTCTGTACCTCGGGGGAGGTGGTCACAACTCCCAAAGACTTGACTCTAGAATTGTGGTCTTGTGGGGCCCCACTGAATGATTGCTCATAACCCACCTGCCCCTTCCCCAACTGTGCTTCCCCAAAAGTGCACCCTGCACTTTTCCTTCAGCTAGGAGAACAGTCCTCACTCTGACACTGATTAATTAAACTACTTGATTACTGATCGTCCTGTCTCTAGGCCTGCTTTGCAAGCCATGGAGTGTTCTCAGGTTAGAGACTGGCTCTGTGAAAATCCTGTTAACACACAAGCAGGAAGATAGCTCCTGGCAAGAAACCTACCTTCTAAGGAGGAAGACAATGCATAAAATGGGGGAGCTGGCTGGGGCCAAGAGCTCATCTTATCCGGTGCTAGAGGAGGGGCAGGAGGTGGAAAAAGTGCCAGCTTTGGAGTGGAGTGACTTGGATCTGAAACTTACTAGCTATAGTATCTCAGGCAGATCACCTGACCTCTCTGGGCCTCAGTTTCCTCATCTGTAAGATGAGGGGGTTGGACTAGATGACCTCTGAGATCCCTTCCAGATCTAAGTCTAATAACTCAGTGACAAATGAAGTGATAGGTGCCCAGCCAGGATCACACAGCAAGGCAGTATAGAGTCAGAAGTATAGAGTCAGAAGCAGAACCAGCATATCCTGACACACACCCCCCATCTCCTGATCAGTCATCATTGCTTCAGCATTAACTGTATTATGTTTATTAAAGACTATCACTTCTGACAATTTAATTTTCTTCTCTGATAGTATATCTTTCCTCAAATCTTATATCTTATTCTGAGGTTTAAAGGGATTTTTTTGTTTGTTTGTTTGGGTTTGGTTTGGTTTGGGTGGTGATGGCTGAAGGGGTAGTCCTGATCTGTGATTTCAACTACCATCCAGGTGTAAATCAGCAACTCATTCGGAATTTACAACGTTAGAGTAATCCTAAATTAAGTGAGCTACCCAGGGTCACAATGCTAGCATGATTTCTTAAGGAGGATAGATCCCAGGCCTTACTGGCTCTTGGGCTAGCTAACCCTTTATCTACCCAACAGCAGCCTAGAATTTTGAAAAGAACTGAAGCCAAAAATGCCTCTCCATCAAGAGAGAGAGAGACAGAGACAGAAACAGAGAGAGAGAGAGAGAGAGAGAGAGAGAGAGAGAGAGAGAGAGAGAGAGAAGGAAGGGTATGTGTTGGACTCATTTGCTTAGTTTAAAAATAAATGTTTCAGGGAACGTTGGAAAGTTATTTAAGAAGCTGTTTTATATCTGAAATTTTTTGCTTTTTTTTCCAGAAAAATTATGGGTGCATTCCATTTTTGTAAGCTAGGTTATATTTCAAATACCCAAGAAAGGTCTATTATTATTACTGTTAACAGTGTTGTTGTTGTTATAGCTTGAATTTCACTGGTGTAAGGAACCTCAATGAGGAAACTGTCTCTACTATTGTTGTCAGTATCTGTTCTGCAAGTTTAGTCTTAGAGAGAGTTGTCTGGGGAAAATCCTGAGAGTATAAGTGATATGCCCAGGGTCATACAGCCAGTAGGCATCAGAGATCCTCCTGACTTTGAGATGGTTTATTCTCTCTAACCACTACACTATGCTGCCCCTCTGAGACCTTAAAGAAATCCTGGGAGGGGGAATCTTTTTCTAAATTCAAGAAATGAACCTCTACTGTCTTGTTCCACAAGTTTATCTGTTGGCGTGGGGTCGCTTCTTGCCAGAAGTCAGTTCTGAGCTCTCCCAGTTCTGAGTCCTCTCCCCTCTCCCAAAATTACTTTTTAGTTACTTTATTTTTATTCATTTTGGCTGATAAGTATTTCTTTTTTTCGCTTTCTCCATCCTTCCCCCTCTTTATCCTACTCCCATCCTTACTGAGGAAAAGGAAAAAGAACACTCCTAAACAATATGTATAGTCAAACAAAACACACTGGTCATGGCCAGAAGTATATGTCTCATTCTGTGTTTTGAGCTCATCACCCCCCTGTCAGGACGTAACATTCTTCAGCTGGAATTATAGTTGAGCACTAACTTTCTTCGAGTTACTTTGTATGTACAATGTATTGACTTCTCTAAATATGTGTTCTTTTCCATGAAAAGGATGTAAGCTCCTTGGGGGCTGACACTTTTATTTTCATGGTATCACCACCACCCAGAATGGCACCTGGCATAGAATGATACTTAAATTGTGCTTTTGTTAAATGAGTTTTTTTTTTCTTTCCGTAAAAAAAAGAGTACAACTGTCACATAGAGGGCATGAGCCCTTGAACCTAAGTGTGGTCAAAAAATCCCCTAGCATATTTATTGACAAAACCCACAATCCAGTAAGAAAGCTGCTAACACAGGCAACTAGGTGTTGGAGTGCAAAGCCCTAGAATCAGGGCGACCTGAATTCAAATTCAGGGTGACACTTCCCAGCTGTGTGACCCTGGGCAAGTCACTTAACTTCTTCCCGACTCAGTTTCCTCCACTGTAACAAATGGGGATAACAATAGCCGCTTCTTTACAGGATTATTGTCAGGATCAAATGAGATATTTGTGAAGTGCTTAGCATAATACATAGTAGGTGCTCTCTCCCCTCTCCCACCCCACCAACAGTCAGCGTTGGCTAACTGCCATGTGAGAACATGCTCTTATAGATTCAGACTGTAGCATGACTAAGCATTGTCTTTGCTAGTTGAACCCCGGCTCCAAGCTTGGGGCTGCTGACACAATGCCAGTCTCGGTAACCACTTCAAGGGGAGTCCCGACTGTCTTCTAACACTGACAAATGCCTCCGATTTTCATCCACTTAGAGATAAGCCGTTAGAGAAGAGTTCCCCTCTCCTTGGCCCCTGCTCTGTCTGTCCCAGTACACCCCCATCAGCTCCTGCCACCCGACAACTGGCCATGTGACCATTAGCTCGTCCTCACACACATGCTAGGAAGGTCTCAGGGATCCAGGGCATTCTCTTTCATCCTGGAAAACATCTCTAGGCATTGACAAATCCTCCAAACACTATCTGACCACACAAATATTTCAGGATCAGCACTCTAGACAAAGCTGGTTGTTGCAACATTTCAAGAAAATTAGTGGAGCCATAACTAGAGTAAGGTGGCTGGTGCTCTGGCCCAGGGAGCTGGTTGTACCTACAGCCTTTGGCAGCACAGAAGCAATCATGGTTTGCTGAGGGCCAGGGCCATTCCCTCACTGTTTATTCCAGTCCTGACCCTTGGTAGGCAGATCAAAAGGGCAAGGTTAACAAGTAGTTATTAAGAATCACTAAGCACACATAATCTATACGTCAAAATATTTAGCAGGTGCCTACTATGTGCAAGGTAAGAGCTAAGGGCTGAGCCTACTGAAGGCAGAAACTACTGTCCTCAAGGAGCATACATTCTACAGGAGGTAGATAGCTGGAGAAAGAAAATACCTATCAAGCGCTTACCAATGTAACAATTACTAGGTGGACAACACATGCTTCTATATGAGCCTACACAAAATCCTTAAAAAAGAAATCACAAGGTACTCTGTGTGTGTGTGTGTGTGTGTGTGAGAGAGAGAGAGAGAGAGAGAGAGAGAGAGAGAGAGAGAGAGAGAGAGAGAGAGAGAGAATCGCTTCATTTAGAAGGAAGCACTGAGCTTTGAAGGGAGCCAGGTACTATATTCCAAGGGGCAGAGGAAAGGAGGGAGTGAATTCCAGGCAAGGGGAACATCAATGGGAGATGTGAAGAGGTGAGGAGAGCAGCAAGAAGCCAATTTAGTTGGATTGTCGAGTGTGAAAGGAAGACACTCAGGAAGGTTGGAACCAGGTGGGAAAGGACTTTAAATGGTAGTCATGTATGTGTATTTTGTATATTTGATGCTAAAGGGGATAGGGAACACCTGAATTAAAAAAAAAAAACAATTGAAGTTTATCAAGCAAGGCAGTAATATGACCAGAACTGTACTTAGCACAGTTCCTGACACATAGTAAGTGCTTTATAAATGTCCGTTGAATTGAACTTTAAGAATCATGAGCCCATTAGACTGGTATTGAAAGCTAAAGGAAACTGGCCATTTCCTTTTCAGATAAATTCACCTCTTACAAATTAGTCCTTACCTGGTATCACTTCCATGACATGATTCAAATAAGAATTTAATTTCCATGTCACTGAACTATTATTGCATGCTAATGAGGAACCAGAATATATTGAAACCTTATTTTGCTCAGGTCTCATTACAATACTGCAGACACATCTCCATGAGCCTTGTTCCATATGGTTCCTATAATCACCATTTACTTGTTAAAAGGGGAGACTAGCAGCCTCTCATTAGCCCTCATAAAAATGCTTATGTGTTGCATAGTTTGGCGATGGATTTCCCACATATCATTCAGCAAAGTAAATCAGATCTGTGTGTGTGTGTATATTATATATATAATTTGAAATAACTTCTTTTGTGAGCAGCCTTTGCTTCTGAATGAAACTGCTACCACTAGAAAATTCACAAGGTAATCTCCCAGTTATTTTAGCTCAAGGGCTGCCTACACTCCACCAAAGAATTGCCTCATTCCTATTAAAAATGAGGCATTGATATATGGTTAAAAGGTGGTATGTTCTACTGTGGGTCAAATTCTGGTCCTATGAAAGGTAGAATATACTTTCTATGTTGTGTTCACTTGTGGGGAGAAAGCGAAGTGATTGCCAACAATGATGTCATGTTTCAGACCTTGGCCAATTTCTCGACCAATTGGATTCCATTTCAGAGACATGTCAAACTATTTATCTTGAGGGGGAAAAAGCTGGCAATTTCATTAAACACTTCTACTCATCCCGGGGTATTAGGTACCCCTAGCAACACAACAAACACCAAGTAATGCACTGTGACAAAAATCAGTTAATTCTGTAATTATGGGCACCATTGCAATTAGCACTAATGAAAATACCAACAATACACTTTACTTATGATGTGGCACTGAACAAAATGAATACCGTGGTCCTAATTTTACAGATTTAGAGGAGGAAGGGATCTCGGTGATCATTCTGTCTAATTTCTCATTTTATAAGTGACCCAACAGGTCCAGAAAGGATGAGCAACTTGTCTAAGGTAACACAGGTCAGCAAGTGACAGACCCAGATCCTCTCACTCCAAAACCAGCCTTCCTCTGCAGGCACCAGGCTGCCTCCTCACCTCGCTTGCCTAAAGTCACATAAGGAATATGAAAAAGGAGGTGGTGAAGGGGCGGAGCCAAGATGGCAGAGTAGAACCAGCATTTCCAATGTGCTCTGCCCCACACAAATTTCAAACAATGTGAAAGAGAGCTCCGAACAACTTCTGGAGCCACAGCACCCACAGAATGGCACAGAGAAGCTAACCTCCTGCTGAGGACGGCCCAGCAGCCCTGCAGGGAGCGCCCGGCGCAGCGCTCTGAAAAAAGGCAGTACAGCACACTGGGAACCGACAGCGCAGCCCGCCAGGGCGGCCAGACCTTCAGCTGGCTGATGGAAGCCCAGAACATCAGCAATTGTGGCGATTACAGAATTATCAGCACAGATATGCCTAGGACAAAGTGAGAGGTTAGTGCCCTATGGACTTTGGGACCAGTATTTGGGGAACACGTGGCTTCCTCCCCTGGGGGCAAAAAGCTGCTGAAGAAACAGCTGCACAGAAGCCATTTTGCAGCATCAGTAGTGGCTCTAGCTCCTGGTCTGCGAACTGTAGGAAGATCCAGCAATCAGTCTGGGGGTTAATTGCTTTTGCTTTAAACTGCCTGGATCTGGATTGTGGTCTGGGGGGGAAGTTTGGGGTGGGTATCCAACTTGCCAAAGTGGGTGGAGGCTTTACAGAGGCCACCCAACTGGCGGAAGTTGTGAAGACCCCACGTTTGGGCGGAAGCTCCCCTGTCTGGTGGCAGAGTCCTACTGTGGCAACAAGCCTCAAAATCAAGTAATTAAGTGGCAATATGCCTAGGCAAACGAAACAAAATAAACAGAAAAGTTCAACACTGGACTCCTATTTTAGGGGCAAAGAGGCTCAAAGCATGGAGGAGGACTGTGAGGTCAGAACTCCTGCACCAAAAGCCCCAAATGAAAATACAAGCTGGCTACAGGCCATAGAGGACCTTAAGAAGCAGATAAGAGAAGTGGGGGAAAATTTGGGAAGAGAAATGAAAAAGATGCAAGAAAAGTATGAAATGACAGTCAACAGCCTGACTGAGGAAAATAACACCTTAAAAAATAGACTAACTCAAATGGCAAAAGAGGCTCAGAAAGGCAATGAGGAGAAGAATGCCTTAAAAAGTCGAATTTGCCAGATGGAAAAAGAATCTCAAAAGCTCACTGAGGAGATTCATTCCATCAGAGTTAGACTGGAGCAAATGGAAGCTAGTGACTTTATGAGAAATCAAGATACTATTAAACAGATCCAAACAAATGAAAGAATAGAAGGCAATGTAAAATATCTCATGGGAAAAACCATTGACCTGGAAAATAGATATAGGAGAGATAATTTAAAAATTATTGGACTACCTGAAAGCCATGATCAAAGAAAGAACCTAGAAATCATCCTTAAAGAAATTCTCAAGGAAAATTGCCCTGATGTTTTAGACCCAGTGGGGGAAATAGAGGTTGAAAGAATCCACCGATCGCCTCCTGAAAATGATCCCAAAAAGAAAACTCCTAGGAATATTATAGCCAGGTTCCAGAATCCCCAGATCAAGGAGAAAATACTACAAGCAGCCAGGAAGAAACAATTTCAATATTGTGGAAACACAATCAGAATAGCCCAGGACCTGGAAGCTTCTACATTGAGGGATCGAAGGGCATGGAATATGATATTCCAGAGGGCAAAAGAACTGGGAATGAACCCAAGGGTCACCTACCCAGCAAAACTGAGTATCTTGTTTCAGGGGAAAATATGGTCATTCAGTGGAATAGAGGACTTTCAAGCATTCTTGATGAAAAAACCAGAGTTGAATAGAAAACTTGACATTCAGATACAAGAAGCAAGAGATGCTTGAGAAGGCAATCAAAGAAAAGAAATCAAAAGGAACTTATCAAAGTTGGACTATTTACAGTCCTACATGGAAAAACAATAACTGTGTTTGATGAAACCTTTCTCATTATGAAAATAATTGAAGAAGGGTACATGGCATATGTTCATAGGTATACATGGATAGAGGGCACATGTTGAATTTGATGGGAAGGGATGATTATTTTTTTTTTTGGAGGGCAATTGGGGTTGGGTGACTTGCCCAGGTTTGAGTGGCTGAGTTTTTGTTTGTGTGTTGGGTGTCTGGGGCCGGATCCGGGCTCGGGTCCTTCTGGCTCTGGGGCTGGCTCTCTGCTCGCTGCGCCACCTAGCCGCCCCAAGGAAGGGATGATTCTTTAGGGGTGAAGTCAAGAAGTGTGAGAGGAAAGTGGCAAGAGGAGATGGAGAGAGACAGGGTAGGGCAAACTATCTCATGTAGAAGAGGCAAGGGGAAGTAGTTGCAGGGGAGGGGAAGAACAGGAAGGCAAAAAGGCAAAAGCATATTCTCATTGAAGTTGGCTCAAGGAGAGAAACACATACATACTAAATGGAATATCTTACCCTCACTCACTCTCCTGAGTAGGGGAAAGGGAGATGAGAGGGGGGATGATGGAGGGGAGGGCATTCTGGGGAGAGGAGAGGTTAGAAGTACCCACTATCAAAGAGGGACAGGATCAAAGTAGGGAATGGACCAGGTGGGAGGTGAGACAGGTGGGAGGGAAATATAAGCAGTCTTTTACAATATATCTACTATGGTAATGTTTTGCATAGATATACATGTACAACACATACTGAATTGCTTATCTTCTCAGAGGGAGTGGGTGACAAGGGAGAAAGGGAATGGATCTGAAAATCGAAGTTTTAAAATTAAATGTTTCATAAGATGTCCAGGCAGTGGGGCTCAGAGATTCACCTTGCCCTAATGGCAAAGTCAAAGGGGGTATGGGAGAAGATATGGGAGAGAGCAGATTGGATGAGGGAATATCTAGTGGTACTGCTATTCTGGGGTGGTGGGTAGGGAAAAAATGGGGGAAAATGTAACTCATAATCTGGTGGAAATGAATGATGTAAACCAGAAGTTAATAAAGCATTTGTTTAATTAAAAAAAAAAAGAAAAAAAAAAGAAAAAGGAGGTGGTGATATCTGTCCAGTGACTGAGCTTGGACTTGAACCTCTGGACGCAAGTTGAATGCCCTTTCCCACTGTCTCCTATCGACTGACAGAAGAACTAGTCTCTGTTTTAATGCACACACTGAACCTAGGGAAGCTGATAGGGGGTGAGCCCTGAGGTTGAAGCAAGCCCTCCCCCCAGGGCTCCAAGCTGCACAGGGAAGGAAGAAAGTGGTGGGAACTGCTTCCACAGGCCCTGTGCCTCCCTTGGAAAATCCCTGTGCCCCCCTTGGAAAATCCCTGTGCCCTGTGGACAGGGTACAAGCACCAGGCTGGGAGGAGATGGAGGACCCGCCAGCGCAGACCTTCAAAAGCATTAAGTTCATATTAATGATTCAATGCAACAAATCTCATCAATAAATCAGTGGTCTCTGCTCTCATCTTGTTTGATTCAGCCCTACTTAGTAAGCAGTTGGTTATGGCAAAGGCACTGAGGGTCCTTTGGGATCATGGAGATAGAGCTGGAAGGGTCTCCAAGGCCAGCTGGGTCAGTCTCCCTCATTTTATGGAAGAGGAGCTAAGGAACATAAAGGCTAAAAGATCTGGAGCTAAATGGGGCTGTCTGTAAAGGTTCTCTGTGCATCACCCTCATTTTCACAGATGAAGCTGCGGGCTGAGAAGTTAAGGGACCTACCCAAGGTCACAAAGATAAAAACAGAGCAGCGACTGGAACCTGAGTCCTTTTACTTCTAAGCCAGCAAATGTTCATTCTTCTCACTGTACTACAGACAGGTTCTCATAGTCAGACACACAGACACCCCAGGCACACACACATGCAGGCAGAGAATCGGGGAGAGTCTCAAGTCCCACATGTTTCAGTCAGCCTTGCCTTCTGCTCAGGCCTCCTTGCTCAGGGTGGCTCTGACTAGGCCCCCATGTGCATTTCTCAAGAACAAAGCAGCCTTTGCCCAGTAGGACCCTCCATCTCTCAGCAGGCCCTGGGACTCCTCCCCCAAGACAGAAGTCAGTTGTTCGTTCCCGAGTCTTGAGTTCAAGTCTGGGACAGACACTGGCTTCCAGACCCAGGCTCCTGTTTTCATTTCAGGACAGGCTCTCTTAGAATGGGAGCCTTTCAAATCTGACCTCCCAGGGACTAGATCTCCTCTGCACAGACCATGTTCCTTCTTTCCTCAAAACCCACAATGATCTGGGTTATGGAGGCACAGCAGAGGGTGGAAAACTGAATGGGACCTAGAGTCAGGAGAGTCCTGGCTTCAAACCCCTGCCTCTAATGCTTTCTAAATGTGTGACCCTGGCCAAGTCATGTCACCTCTGTGGACCTCAGTTTCCTCATCTATAAAATAAGATGGTTGGACTAAAACCAATGAGTGAAATGCATGAAAGCATTTACCATGTGACAAGTGTGTGGATAAGTTCAGGGAATAAAAGGAAAAACAAAAGACAGCCAAGAAGATGACACTAATGGGGGGCTGTGGAGGTTCAGTCATGTCCAAATCTCTGTGATCCCACTGGGGGTTTTCTTGGTAGAGATACTGGCGTGGTTTGCCATTTCCTTCTCTAGCTCATTTGACGGATGAGTTAACTGAGGCAAGCAGAGTGAAGTGACTTGCCCAGGGTCACACAGCTACTAAGTGTCTGAGATCAGGTTTGAACTCAGGTCTTCCTGACTCCAGCTCCAGCATTCTATTTACTGTGTCACACACTCACATTCATCCTTAATTGGGGGAGAGAACCCTTAAAAGACAGTTTTAGCTACAGGAGGAGGGGCCAGCCCAGAAATCCCAAGGTACAGGAGAGGGGGAGAGGAGATGACAAGGTCTATGACCATTTGATGAAAGCACCATAGCAGTCATAATACTGACATACCAATAGAGCCCTTCACAGACCTTGTCTCACCTGCTCCTCCTCATGGCCTGGGAAGGAGGTGCCATTATTATCCCCATTTTTACAAAAGGGGAAACTGGGCCTTCAGAAGGTTAAATGGCCTCCCTTCAAGTGATATTTGGGCTGACTCAATGACAAGATGAATGTAAAAATGCTTTGTGTTGTATATAAATGCCTGTCCCTATCATCGCTATCAACAGTGTCTTTACTATTGCTCCTGGAGTTCAGGGTCCATTTCATTTTTCTGTCCCTGTGTCTCCAGAGCCCAGGGGAGTATCTGGCACATGGCAGGCATTCCACTCACACTGCTCAGCAGAGCTGAATTGGTGGAACCTACAGCACATTAATATTGGGATCTTTTTCATCCTACTTATCCTCAGCCATTAGTTAATGACCCTAATTCGAGAAAAGCTGCTCTGCCCCAGGTCTGCCTGACAACGTTGCATTGGACACGATTCATCAGCTTCTGCAGAGCCTCTGTGGCCTTTGTTTGAACAGAAGGAAGAGCCCTGCGTGCCTTGCATCTGGAGCGACATCTCACTCCCACCCTTGTGGATGCAGGTCTCTGGTCCTCCCATCCAGCAGGGAACATGTGTTTCCTCCCGGTAGCAGCGCCATTAACAAATTAAAGGGTGAGGTTGGTAAACAAAGGGCATTTTTCATCATCCATTCCCCACTGAGAGACTTTGATCCCTGTGTCAAGCAAGGCAGGGGCCATCCCTGCCTTTCTATCCCTTAGGGTATGATCCACAGGCAGCCTGTCATCCATATCAGCCTGCCAGACATCTCAGAAACCTCCCTGGTCAGAGAGGGGGAGGTACAAAGGGGATGCAGCTTCAATAAGCTAATGGCTGAACTAACATCTGAAAATCAGCATGTCAGACATGCTGCCACAGGACCTTTCTGTCTCAGAGTAGCATGCTTCAGCCAGGAAAGCTCCGGTGGGCACAGTGCTGGTCAGCCCTGAGTGCAGGGAGGTGAGCCCTTCCACCCCAACATGCCTCTGGGCTATGGCCCTTTGGGGGGGAGGTGTGAGTGTCTGTCATGGACCATCTCTCATCTGTCACTTTCAAAGGGCCTGAGGCTGGACTCCTTTTGAACTCTGCCGGCCCGGCATCAATTGGCTTGCTCTGCATTCCCGTGGCCACTCTAAACCCTGTTCGTTCATTATCAAAGTCATCTTTGGCTAGAGTCTGATTAGGGGCAGTCTGAGCACTCATTTTCTTATTAGGGGACACAAAGACGTTTGCAGCGATAGATGATAAAAGCATGTTCAATCGCTATTCTACTTATAACAACATTGAACAACTAAGGAATTAAAGCCATTAATGGGGAATGATAGACACATGCACATCCTCAGCTATAGAAAACTTGTCTCATATTAAGTGCTCAAGGGGGCATGCATGACATCTTAATCTTTGATCATACATGAATTACATACTGAATAGAATATACAATGTGTTTCTATATTGAACAGAATATTGAACAAAAGAAGAGAAAGAAAGGAAAAGGAAGGAGAGAAAGAAGGGAAGGAGAGAAGGAAGAGAAGAAGAGAAGAAAGGGAGAAAAGGGAGAGAAAGAGAAAAGGAGGAAAGGAGAGAAAGAAAGAGGGAGAGAGGAAAAAGAGAGAAATAGGAAGAAAGGAAGGAAAGAAGTCAGAAAGGAAGAGAGAAATGAGAGAGGGAGAAAGAAATAGAGAGGAAAGAAGGAAGGAGGGAAGGAAGGAAGGAAGGAAGGAAGGAAGGAAGGAAGGAAGGAAGGAAGGAAGGAGGGAGGGAGGAAGGACAGAATCTTTTGGCCCACCTGCCTCTGAACTCCCATCCTCCTGAAGCAAATCATGGAAATCTCAGAATCTCTCTTTTATCATCTAGAAAATGAGGAAAGCATTCTCTTCCAACCCAGGGATGGCTGCATTTATTTTTCCAAGAAATTCTAGCATTTGTTGTTGGTTTATTTTTTTTTCAGATAAGTTTGTCAAATGAATCAATGTAGCTCAGTGGGCTGCTGTTTTAAGACACTGGATTCTTTGCTGGTGTTCATTAATTTGGCCATGATATTTTTTCCATCATACCCATGGGATGGTTTTTAGAAAATCATCGCCTTTGAATTCTATGCCCATAGTGGTGCCTTGACCCTGAGAAGTACATTTTGTCATCAAGAGATCCCACTGCACACACTAGGAGAGTACGTCTGGGGGAAAAAAAAAACATTCTTGAAACTTTCTTTTATAAGCCACTACTCTCCAGAATCATAAATTTTCAGAGGTGGGAGAGATTACAGGAGTCTTGTAGCCCATCTCAATGACTGTCCCTTCTACTTCAGACCCATCAAATGGCAAAGAGCAGTCATGAAGGGGGACCTACTCCATGCCAAGATAGCTCACGCCACTTTAGGGTGGCCATTATTATCACAAGCAATTTTTCCTTCCAGCAAACTTACAGTTCCCACTTTGCCACTTACATCCATTGGTCTGAATTCTGTGCCCAGAACTAGACATCAGATGCCTTATGCGTTTTGCCCAAGGTAGGAGATCCAGAACACTCGCCTCTGTCATCCTGGACACTTTCCCTCTCTGTGAAGATGATATAAGCAAACCCAAGGCTCTCGTGGGGCCAGAGCTCATCTAGTATCTTTGTTTGCTTGTTTTTCATGGGGATGTGGCAAACAAAGGGAATATTCTTTGGAATGTCTTAACAAGGTTAGCTGGTTCTTACTCTCCTCTTTTCCCTAATAGCGCTTTCTTTATTTTTTAAGGAAAAAAAAACACCAAAACGTTGGGAAAAGATGATCCAGAGTTTAGGCAGAGACAGAAGCCAGGTCCTCTGATTAAGTAAAGGCATAGGTACCTATGGTGCAACTGAGGTTTCCAGCCTCTCCTCCAAAACAATTCTCAAAATTGGACCTCGTTTTCACATGAAACATCTTCTTTCTATTAGCTGCCCTAAATCCCCTGAGTCAGGGTAACTACACAGCCAAGTAGGCACAGCTCCCACTGTCTTTCCCCTGTCCTGGGTTGGATGGAGCCAAGTAATGCCAAATCAAGGCAGTGCAGAATTCTGTATAACAAAGACTTTTCAGCAGAAACAACCTCAGAAATGACCTTAAACAGCTCAAGGTACAGGAAACTTGAGAACAGAATCTAGCAAGAGCTAAGTTCAGATCCAGCCTTGGACTGGTACCTGGCCCTGGGCAAGTGACTTCACCTGAGGTCTTCAGGAGACTCTAAGATGACAAATTGCAGAAAAGGCAGCCACCTGTACTGGTCAAGGGAATTGCCCAATGAGGGAGTTCTCTATAGTATGGAAATCCCGGGTCTAATCCGAATTGTTATCACTAAAGAACGCTGACTTTGGAGCCAGAGGATCTGCGTCCAAATATTATCTCTGCCCCTTTCTATGTGAACTCAGGCAAGTCTCTCAAAGCCTCTGTTTTCTTGTCTGTAAAATGGGTGGGAAGGGGTTGCCCTAGATGGCTTTTAGGTCCCTTCAGTTCTTAGGTGCCAAGCACTGTCTTAGGTGTTGGGGATACAAAGACAGACACAAAGCAGCCCCTTCCTTCAAGAAGCTTCCAGTCTCCTGGGCTGGGGTCTGGATGGCTCTGGAGGAGAAAATGAGGCTGGTGATTTTGCACAGCCCTCCCTCACTGAAATCCAATTCACTTGCATGAAATCACCTTCCTGATGTCACTCCCCTAGCCGGAAGAACCAACAACCACAACAGTGGACACATGCACTTATGCGTTTAAATACATGAACCTAAATAAGCTAGAACACACAAAGTAAAAGAAAGTAATTTGGGGCAGGAGGAGCCAACTGCAGCAAGAGTCAGGACAGGTCTTTGTTGTTGCTTGGATGGTTTGTTTTTAAGGCCAAAAACCCCAAGCCTAGCTTGTTTTTAGCAGTGAGCGGCTTCGAGCGCCTTCTAACCCGGAGCTCCAAGCTTCCAGTAGCATTAGCCAACCTTCTGTTGTGTCTGAGGAAATGTATCTGCACCAATAATGTTTTCTCAGGAGATTTCATTACTGAAAAGGCTCATTAGAAAAGACATTAAAATACTAATTACCTCATAAACTATTTAGTTGTGTACCCAGTGGGAGAGTACTCACTCCAGTTCCAACTCCTTCCAGAGAGAGCTAATCAATTAATGTTCATTAGGGTCTGAGGGCTGCTGAGTATGGGAGGAAGTCAGGGGGGATCTGGAGAGGGGTAGGGCCGAAACCAAAGGGAGCCTTGCTTAGAGGGGGTAGGGAGAGGAGAAGGAGAAATAGAACCCTGTCCTGTCTCAGGCCTCTCAACCTGGGGGCTGGCCCACCTCCAATGGGCAGTTTAATAGAGTGGATGCCACTAATGGCCTTTGTGGTGGACAATGGATAGCCCCAGGCAGATGGCCATTTTCACAGGACATCTTGTGGTTTTGAAAGGGATGATAAAAATGAAACCATGACTAGGAGGAGAAGGAAACAAGTAGAACATGGTAGAAAGAAAGTTGATGACAAAGTCAGAGGGTATGAGTTCAAATCCCCTGTGTACTGCAGGTGTGACCTTAGGAAAGTCCCTTGACTTCCCTAGGCTTCAGTTTCCTTGGCTGTAAAATGAAGGAGTGGGATAAGAGCATTACTCCCATCGATTATTTCTTCATAATGAAAACTCTCCAATTCAAGTAAAACCCACTCGATCTGTGCCTGCCCTGTGTACCAGGAGCTGGGGACAGAAAGGAGAAATAGGTCTTTATCTCAAGGACTCTACATTGAAATGGGGGCCACTACCCACACAGAGAAGTAAATGGACCGACAGGAGGAGGGTAATTAGGAAGGGTTTTCTGCCTGAGACGAGCCTAAGGGATTCTGAGAGGTCCAGGTGTCAAGACCAAGCATGCCAGGCCAGGCAAAGGCCGGGAGGGAGGAAATGGAAGGGCTAGTTTAGAGAAGAGAATGTAGGCCAGTTTGTCAGAAATGTTGGGAAAGAGGGTTAAATGGGTCTGAAAATAGGCTGAAGACAGATTGAGAAAGGATTTCTTCTTATTGGTTTCAATATCAAGCTCTGGAATTTCTATTTTATCTTAGAGGTAGCAGTGACTTATTGTAATTCTTGAGCTGGGAAATGGCATGATCATTCTTGTGCTTTAGGGAGATGATTTTGGGCACTGGGTGGAGGTTCATTGATTTATTTTTACTTTCCAATTCTAAGGGAGGATTTTTTAAAAATGTGTGTGTGTGTGTGTGTGTGTGTGTGTGTATAAAACTAATAGTGAAACTCTTCCATGTCACTGAAAATAGGTCCCTCTTCTAAAAAAATAAGCTTCTCATCTCCTCAGAGACTAATTTCTAAAGGAAATCCAAAAGTCCACAGCCCACTTTTTGAACTCAGATTCAAGACTCATTTTCCCCTCATTTGCATTAACAAATATTTAGTCAGGCTCTGCAAAGGTACCTCAAGGCACCCATTTGGAGTTGAGTTTGCCAAGTCTGGCCCTGGGCTCCTGCCAGGTAGGATCTTCAGGGCCACAGGTGACCTCCTGGAGAGAAGGGGAGAGGGGAGCCGATTCTGTGTTTGGAAAGCAGGGAGAAGAACCTTCTACAGTTTATTGCTTTACATGGCCATTGGCAGTTTGGGATGGTTCTCTGTCATTTCCTGAGCCATAGTGATGTTTTCTGAGCTCGGCCCAAGTGGAAAGAAACCAGCTCTGCTTCACAGTCAGGTCAGCTGGCACAGGGTCCAAGGAGGAACTTGGTCTCTCGTCTGGGCAATGCCAGTCACGTGGTGACAGGGGACATTGGCTGCCTCAATGGCAGCAGTGTCCACGTCTGGGCTGGGGATGAGGGGAGGGAGGCAGTAAGGGTGCTTCTGTTTGGAAAGGCCAACCTACTGTGGGCTTCCATCTAGTAACTGTCTGGAACATCCATAGAGAAAGCACCAACTTCACTAATTTAATTTAAGAAGCTTTTGTTGAGCCGATACAATGGGGGACAAGGGGAGGGAGATCAGGAAGGACTTCCTGTACAAAAGTGGCATCTGAATTGAGACTTGAATAAGTGGAAGTGAGAAGGCAATTATTTCCAGGCATGAGGGACAGTGTGGGCAAAGGTATAGTGGTGGTAGATGAGATGCTAAGCAGGGAAGTGACCAGGCTTTTCATCACAGAGCAAACTGCCACACCTTTATCAGGTGTCCATGTTTTATCTGGGCTTTTATGGCTTCCTATTTTGGAATAAATGGCCTCCTAAAATTGACCCGATCTTTTCTGAAATAGGATTATAGATTTGAAGCTAGAAGGAATCTTAGCAGTCTTCTAGGACAGGCCCTTCCTTTTTAAAGAGGAAGGAGCTTAGACCCAGAAAGGTGAAGGAGAGCTTGCCAAGATCATACAAGTGAATAACCAGCAGGGGCAGAATTTGAACACAGGTCCTCGGACTCCAAATCCAGAACTTCGCAAAAAGCTTTAATTCAGACGGGGCACAAAACTAGTGCCGCTTGAGTTACTCCAGGGCAGATTTCACTGACTGCCCCATTTCTATCCTGCTGGTCTGTGAACCCCCCAACACTACCACGTCCATATGGATCAGAGTAAAAAGAAGTTGGTTCTGCTTTCCAGGAGGATTCCTACAGACACACAGCTTGGAGAATGATTTCTGAAAGCCTTTGGGGCTTTTCACAATGAGGAGGAGCTGGAAGGGTGGATTGAGCCCACAGAGCCACTCCAGTGAGTTAGGCTCCAAGGCGGGCCAGAGTCAATCGTCCCCCAGGCTGGTTTCATCTGTGTTACCTTATTTCTAAGCCAAGACAGATCCATCCGTCCCTGGGCCCTTCACGAGCCCCCATCTATCAACCAGAAGGGAGAGCCGGGCACTGCCAGGCTGTCCCAAATGCCCCATGGACCAAGGAATCCTGCACAGGCTTGAGATCAGAGCCTTTGCTCAGAGGAACAGAGCCCACTGCTTTCTCCTCTCTCGCAGTGATGAGCCTGAAGTCCAGTAATAGCCTGGCACAGTGACTCGTGGCTTTGGACTCAGAGCCCCCCCAAGCCCTGCAGAGGGAGGAGGGGGTTGGCATCCCGGCCAGTCATCTCATCTCCCCCTTCCTCAGTTTCCCCATGTGTGGCATAGGTGTCACTGTTTCACAGAATTGTAACATCTGCACAGTGATTTCTGATTCTCCAAGGAAATAATCAGCACCATTTATAATCACTGATACTGGACTTTCCCATATTTACAATTAACTACAATTGTCTGTCGCAGAGGCAGTGTGGCCAAGTGGAGGGAGAATTTGGAGTTGGAGGACCTAGGTTCCAATCCTTCTCTTGCCTTTCATACTAGAGTGACCTTGGACAAGTCATTTCCCCATTAGATTGTGAGCTCCTTGATGGCACAGTCTGTTTTTTGCCTTTCTTTGTAGCTCTAACACCTAGTACTGTGCCTGGGGCACAATAACCCCCAAGAGGTAGGTGCTACTATTATTTCATTTTACAGATGAGGGAACTGAGGCAGTCAAAGGTTAAGTGACTTGCTTAGGGTCACCTAGCTAGTCTGTGGCCAGATTTGAACTCCAAGTCTGACCCTCCATTCACTGCATCCAGCTGTTCTCCTATGTCTGAGTAGGTGGCCTCCTGACAGAAGGTGAGTTTCTCGGGCCACCCTGCTCCTTTCTTCATTGTGGAGCTGAGCAGCACTGACCACTGATGAAATACTGGAACCTAGAAAGATCAGACACAGAAGACAAGGGCCAGGGCAGCTTGCTCCTGATTTCAGCAAGGGAGGGCGGGAAGGGGGAAGACCTTCTCTCCTATCTCACCCCCCAGAAACTCTCCCTGACAGCCATTCATCTGGCACATCGCTTGTTGCTCTATTTTCCTTCTCCAAGGCTGGGTACATGTCTCAGAGATTCCATTTTAGAAGTGACTGGCCAGTGATTTGGAACCAAAGGTTTTTTTTTTCTTCTTCTCGTCTGTTCATCACACCACTCATATTTTCAAAAGCCATGTCTCCACCCAGATCTCAGCATTTTATAACATTTTCTTGCGTGGCCTCCCTCCTGTCTGCCTCCCCTGAATCTTGCAACATTTCCGCTGGGCTAGGCGTCTGGGACAGCTCTAAACAGACACCTGGAATCTGTATTATTCAGACATCAATGCACTTCATAGTTCTTGAAACCAGTCCTTCAATCTCTCAACATTTATTAAGCGGCTGCCATAAGCCAGGCACTGTGCTAAACACTAAGGATGCAAAAAGAGGCCAAAGACATTCTCTGCCCTCAAGGAACTTACAGTCTAATGAGCAAGACCACAAGCAAACAAGCTGCAAGAAGAATAAATACGAAACAACCCACTGAGGGAAAGCACTAGAATTAAGAGGGGCTGGGGAAGGCAAAGAAATCCTTACAGTAAGAGGTCCATATCCTGGACTCCATGAAAAGGGGATTTTCCCTGAGACCTGCTAGAGGTCGAATGTCCCTGGGCAAATGGAAGCTCCCAGAATCTAGCAACAGGAGAACCACCCCCTGCTTCAGGAATGAAAACTGCCAGAGAGTTAGACTGGGCACAACACAACAAGTTGCTGACATTTAGTCCCATCCCTGACACTTGGGATTGTGAATTTTGAGCTAGAAAGGTCATGAAAAGTTATCCTGTTCAATATTTTTCCTGACAGATGAGGAAACTGAGGCCCAGATGGATGAAATCACTTGTCCACAATTTCCTTGGTAGAAATTCAATCCTAGAACCTCTGATTCCAAAGAAAAAAAATCACAGATCTAGAGAGAGGTCAAGCAATTCGTCCCCAAACCCACACGTAAGAAATGGCAGCACTTGGCTATGAATCCAGGTCCTCTGACTCCAAAGCTTCTGAGCTTAGGTTTCCCTTTCTGTAAAATGATATAAATAACACCTCTAAGCACCCCCCTCCCAGGCTGCCCTGTGGTTACAAGAGGCCCACAGTGTGAAGCATTTCTGGTCAAGGAGGTGAGGATTATTAGAGTATCGGGGACCAGCTTTCAAGGAGTGTTTTCTTCTTTCTTTAACATTGCACATGTCAGCCCCCTTCACTAGAGGAGCCTGAGGCAGCCGGGTCCCAGGAGGCCATTAGAGCTGTTTCTCGGTCCTAGCAGCACTGGAAACCTAATGCGGGCCCTGCCGGCCAGAGTCCCAGGCTTCCGCTGGGCATATCCGCCAGAGATTTGCGTAATACTCAGCCCACTCTGGACAAACATTTTTTTCAGCCACCTATTGTTGCAAACACAGTTTAGATCTGACTCCCTTCACAGCAAACACCATTTGGGAAATAGACATCCTCCAGCACAACACAATGTAAAGTTCCTAGAAAATGTCAGAACCCCCGAATGCCGGGCTTGGAACGACCACCCTCCAGCCACTCCCCCAGCCATGTAGGTCAACTGGCCCCTGCCCAGTAATTCCCCCTCTACAAAATATCTGATAAATGGTCATGCAGTCAAGACCTCCAAGGAAGGAGACCCACTACCTACCCCACCCCTCCCCTAAGAGATCTCACTTTACTTTTGGACAGCTCTAATTGTTTGGATGACTTTTTTCTGACACCAAATCTAAATCAGTCTTATAATAATGTCCATTATCTCTGCCCCACCCTGGCCATTTTCTTCCCATCTGCCCAGGCTGTTCTTGTAACCTCTCAGTTATAGGACCTTGCCTACAACCCTGCTGCTGAATTCACTGTCCTGGGGGTACTTAACCAGCTCAGTTCTGCCTTGGGGTCCCACAACATCCTGACTGGTGAATTGTCACGTGGTCCACAATATTAAACCGTCCCAGGCATGCCTGTCCATTCTACCTGGACTGTCTCCCTGCCATCTGCCCTCCCCCTCTCCTGCCTCTCTGGCCTTCTTCCAGCTCTAAAACCATAATTAAATCAGTACCACTTACTGCTTCTGAAAAAAAGCCAGGACAATCAATTCCCTAAGTTCCACTCACTTTACCTGTGACTTCTCACACTGTGAAATTAAGTCAATCTCTCAGGTTCCTTTCAGCTCTAAAAACTAAAATTTCGTAACCAGTAGAGAGAGGGCCTGGACCACTGGCTTAACTGGCCTAGGAAATTCCCAGGTGAAGAAACTCCCTCTGCCAATGGAGGTAGTCACTTTCTCTTCAGCTGATTGTCCTACAGAGCTGACAGAGCAATGAGAGATAGAGTGACTTTCCCAGGGTCACCAGCCAGGACTCAAATCTAGGTCTCCCTGACTTCAAGGATAGTAATATGGGTGAGTGACACAGAGACTGCCCCTGTACTTCCATCAGCCTCTGCTTCCTGCTTCTGTCTGTTCAGAGGATTTTGGTCTTGTGGTGGTTTGGGAGCAAGAAGGAACCTTCCCCTGGGTCTGACTCCCCCAAAGAGCCTCTGCAGATATCTATCAGTAGCTGGGGGGGGAGGGGCGTTCCTTACTGAGTGTTTTTTACAACAGTAAAACTCAAAGGCTTAGACCAAAACATGAAACATTAAAATCTCAGATTCAGAACTAGAAGCAACCTTAATAGTCATAGGTCAACTTCTTTATTTTAAAAGGGAGGAAACTGAGTCACAAAGAACTTCAGTGCTTTGGCCAAGGTCACACAAAGATGGAGGAAGATAGGGAGGAAGGAAAGGAGGGAAGGAAGAGGGGAGAGGGAGGGAGGGAGGAAAAGGAGAGAGAGGGAGAAGAAAAGAGAGGAGAAAAGAAAGAGTGGCAGGTTAGACTTGAGTTAGGAAGCCAAAGGATTAAATCCTCCCTAGCTGTATGACCCTGGGAACTTAATCTAACCTCTGTGAGCCTCAGTTTCTTCATCAGCAAAATAAGGCTACTAATAGCACCTACCTCCCAAGGCTGTTTTGAGAATCACATGAGTTGCTATTGATAAAGTACTTTGCAAACCTTGGAGTGAGCCATCTTCATCATCATCACCAACATTGTTGTTGTTTGCTGATCCTTAACAAAAGAGTCCGAGAAAACTTGATCTCCAGAGAATCCCCAGGAGACGGAGTGAGAGGAACATGTCCCTTAAAGCAGTCTCATGTTCTCCTCCCCCCACCCACCAGTAACCCAGAGAACAGCTGGACACATTCATCAGCCACAAGAGTGATGGGTCTTCACGCTCGGTTATCACGGGCACGGATGTTGGATTCGGTATGCTGGCAGCCAGAACAAAGATCATTCTCAATCACCCTCAGGATGGGGTAGGGGTGGGGAAGGGAAAGCAACAGCCTCTCCCCTGTCCCCTCCCCCAGTCCCAGCCTCCAGCAGCAGAGTCAGGGCTCACACGTGGGACATGTGGGAAGCTCATGTCTGGACCAAGAGTGATGCTGGCTATTTTGGAAAAAAGTGATGCAGAAAGCTGGCGTGTCATGGCCCATGTCACTCTCCAGGACATAGTGGTGTTCTGTCAGAGTCAGACACATTAAAAACATTGGGATAATTTGAAATAATTTGCCCAGGTCTAGGAAATGTCTATTTCAGGTTCTAGGATTGAAAGCATATTTAAAGATGTGCCCATCAAGCCTCTTGTAGAATCTGAACCCTTCAGGACAGTCAACACTGAAGACATTTCATATTCTCATGAATTAAAAGCCTCTAAAATACAAGAATATTTCTCAAAATATTGGTGGAAGCTATAGGGAAATGGTGGTGAAATATTGGCTAGAGAAAGAGGCCAGGAAGACCTAGAGGGTTCAAATCCTGCTTCTGACTCTTATTCGATGTGGGACTGAGCCTCAATTTCCTCATATAGAAAATGGAGGAAATGAGGAGGAGGGAAAGAAGAAAGAAGAGGAGGAGGAGGAGGAGGAGGAGGAGGAGGAGGAGGAGAAAGAGAAAACAGCTATTATTCCTCATTTAAACAATAAATTCTAATATCATATAATATATAATTAATTAAGCCATTGTATATCTTACCTACTCTAGTCTTAGGAGTAGAATTCAGACAAGTATATGCAAACTAACATCCAGGGATCACACATTTAAGTGGATATAGACTTTCCTTACCATTTAAATGTGGTTCAAATCCATTTGACCTTCAATGCTATGAATCTTAATTAACTGGCCATTTCCAGCTGAAGGCTAAAAAACTCAAGTATACTTAAAGGTTATTTGCCACAAAGGAAACACAATGTGCTTGGTTAAATAGTGGGAAGTAGATTCTAATCCCATTTTGCACTGGGTCAGTGTAAGGGAGGAACACAGCCATTTATTAACTTGGGACAAATCCCTTCACCTTGATGGATCCCAGCTTCTTCATTTGTAAAATTAGTGGATTGGGCTAGATGCCCATGACAGCTGGGTGGTGCAGTGGTTGGAGTAAGGAAGATCTAAGTTCAAATCCAGTCTCAGACACTTACTAGCTGTGTTATCCTGGACAAGTCACTTAACCCTATTTACCTCAGTTTCCTCATCTGTAAAATGAGCTGGAGAAGGAAATGGCAAACCACTCCAGTGTCTGCCAAGAAAACCCCAAATGGGGTCAAGAATAATCGGATGCAACTGAACACACCAGATGACTTTCACTCTTTATTGCTCCTCCTTCCCCTCCTCATCCCCCAATACCTCCAAATCTATGATTATCTTAAAGAGCACCAGACCTGGAGTCAGGGGAACTAAGCTCAGATCTTATCTCTGCTTCTTAATACCCATGGAACTTTTAACAAAGCCTTTCCCCTCTCTTGGACTCAGTTTCTTTATCCACAAAATGAAAAGGTTGGATAAAATATCTTTAAGGTCCCTGAGCACTCTGGATTTATAACCTTAAATTCTGACAAGATAACATACTAACATATACCCATGACTTTCTTTACTAAAGAATGCAACTGGGTCTAAGCAGGCTCTGTCTTGGGCCCCATCCAAGAAGACATTGTTACTTCAGGCACCTGGCTATTGGCAGGTCCCATATGGAGGTGGTCCCATACCATGGACCTCCAGGAATGTGTTACAGGCAGGCTCTGCTCCAGGGGTGTCTTTCTTTCTATATAACTTTGACAGTCTCTGGCCAGGTGGGATTGAGTTGATGGGAGACACCTACTCCCTTTTACAAATAAATCAGCCTCACCTTCTTGTCACTGGGTCTGAAATTTCAACCTTACAACATTATTACAAAATATTGTAAATAGTATGTAAATACTACTCATTACCTCATTCCTTTGGTTAAGCATTAATGACCACAGGGTATTTTGTTAAAGCTGCAGATAAGCAATGGGGGTGGTAGCATATCAAGCTGCTAACTCTTCAGTCTGAATTACTGCATCACATCCTTTCCTTTCTGGCAGGAAAAGCAAGTAAAGAAGTGACAGGACAGTTATTGGCCATCCGTTGTTTTTGAAGAAGACAAATGACATATTGACTTGTATGTGAATTGGATTGAAATGAGGCAGAGAACAGAAAAAGGGAGGTGAAGGAGACCAGGAATGACTTTTGCCCACTTGCCAATTCTGGGTGGGGTTGATGTTGCTCCATCATATATTTTGAACCTTTACCATCTAATTAATGATGGCTACTTCTTCATCCTCATAGGACCCTAAGTCTAGGGCTGGAAGTGACCTTAGAAGCCATCTCGTTCAAATTTCTCATTTTAAAGATGGGAAAACTGAGGAAGACAGGGCTAAGTGACTTGCCCAGGGTCACACAACTAGGAAATGTCTGAGGCCAGATTTGAACTCCTGAAGATAAATCTTCCCAACTTCAGGACCTCTGTGCAGTATGGCGCCACCTAGCTATGCACCTACTGTGTTTCAGGGAGGGGTGTGCTGGAGAAACTACAGCGGATTGTTCTATGTTGAGCATTTATACACCTTGGAAATCATCAAATGCAATAAATTGAGGTTTAATTGATAGTTTTGTTAAATGTCAATTTTTTTTAAATGATGGAGAAAATTAATTGGATTAATTAATTTTTTGTAAACAGCTATCTTGCTTTTCAGAGACCTAGTTGTTAGGTTTCAGGCACTGGGAATACAAATATGAAACTGAAACAATTCCTGTCCCCAAGGAGCTTCTAATCTTACCAGAGAAGACAGCATAGGGAGATAGGTATATACAAAGGAGTTACAATCCACTTTGGGACAAGGGCATTAGCAGTGAGGGAGTAGGTCGAGGAAGGCCTTGGACAAGGTGGCACTTACACTGAGCTTTTAAGAAAACAAAAGATGCTTAGAGACAGAGAGAATGAGGGAGGGCATCCCAGGCATGGGGAACAACCAATGCAAAGGCACAGAGATAGGAGATGACGTGCCATGAAGGAGGAACAGCAAAAAGGTGACTTTAGCTGTCTAAAGTAATACTTCTCTTTGGAGAGAAGTAATGAGCAATAAGGCAGGAAAGGTAGTATGTGGCCAGGGATCAAAGGTCTTTAAATGACAACAGAAGAGTATATAGCATATTAGCTCCTAGAAGGAATAGGGAGTCACTAGGGGTTATTGAGTCAGGGGCCAACATGGTCAGATTTTCTCTTTAGATGATCTTATTTGTATGAGAAATAGCTATTGCAAATTGCTCATTAAAAAAAAAAGATGTGATGTTTTTATTGCTTTGGAGCTATACATTTTTATTTATGAACCACCATTTGAAAATCCTATGAAATGGAAATTAAAGGACATAAGGCAATTTTTCAGTAGGAAGGAGACCTAGGAGTGAGGATTAGTTGAGTTCAAGTCCTGTGTCTGACACATACCAAGAAAAAGTCACTTGACCTCCCAAGGAAAATCTCCAAGACTGTGAATGACCCAGGAGTTGCTGATCTCAAGGACGAAGGGGGTCTCCACACCAGAAGTTCTTCACACTAATGAAATCACAAGACTGGATGGAAATTTTTAAAAAGAAATAAAGAAAGCCAGTGATCACATCCAGATAATGTTTCTGGAATCAATTTGACATCTATAAAAAAGGAGGTGGGGCTGACTTTGAAAGTCCCTTTCGTTTTGAAATCCTTGGATACTGTGACCTTATATGCTGTTGAGTTTTAAACCTGACAGAAAAAGAAAAAAAAAGACAACTTGCAAATCATGCCCAAAGTGATGAAGAGAAATAGAAAGATGTGTTTCTGCCTTGTTTCGCTGGAGGAGAAATCCTCAAACCTTGAGGCAAGTGCAGACTGCCCAATTTCAGAACTGTGTTCTCTCCATCCTCCTCCTCTCCAAGGGCAAGGGTGTTAGGAGGAGACCTCCCCGGGCCTCCCGCATGAAAGCCAAGCCAGGACTGAGCCACCCTACCAAGAAAAGCCAGACCTCATGATTTTGCTCTGGCAAAAATCTTGGAAAGTACAAGCTGTCGAAATTCCAAGAAAAAGCCTGAAACTGATCGGCGCAAAGCAGAACGCCGCTGAAATACAACCGCGCTTAGAATTTCTTCTTCTCTCATCCCCTTTGCCAACTGGGATTATTTGTGCCTAGTCCCAGAGCAGACAGGGCCATGTGCACCCCTATATGTGTGCACGCACACACACAGACACATAGAGACCATGTGCCTGAGGACTTCGGGGCTGAGAAGGGAGGTGTCCTCGGTCCAACTGCCCCCACTCAGATGCATCAGATTTAGGGCTTTAGAAACGTTAAACAAACATGAAAACAAGGCCCAGGAATTCGTGTGCTGGGCTTCATGATAGAGGCAGGGAGCAAGCTTGGGACTGTGTTTTACTCATTGCTATGGTTACAAAAAACAGGAGTGGACACAGAGAGACAGAGAAACAGAGACACACAGAGGGGAGAGAGAAAGGTGGGAGGGAGACAAGAGAGAGGGAAGAGAGAGAGGGGGGAGAGATAGAGAAACAGACATAGACAGAGGAAGGGAAGAGAGAGGCAGGAAGGAAAAAGGAGGTAGGGAAGGGGGACGGACAGACAGACAGAGTCAGAGACTGAGAGAGAAACCCAAATAGAAGACAATAAACCCTGAGAGAAAACACTGGGTAGGTTGGAGTGTATGCATGTGAGAAAGATCTGGGTGGAGGCAGAGACAGTAGAATTTAGGGAAGGCAGGGAAAAGCTGCAGGGGGGAGAGGGGTAGTGAAGGAGGAAAACACATTTCAACACCCAACAGAATAGAGGCATTTTTGTTAGTAGTGTGCAGAGTTTTTATTCTCTTACTAACACAACACAAATCCCAAATAGCCTGGGTAAGGTCACTGAAGGGTCATAGCATTATAGTTTTCCAGAGCTAGAACTGAAAGGGACCTCAGAGGCCATCAAGTCGCCCCCCACCCATTTTCCAGATGAGAAAACTGAGACCCAGAGAGTTTAAATCACTTGTCCAAAGTCACAAAGGTAGTAACCTAGGAAAGATTTGAGCCCATGCCCTCTGACTCAAGAGCCAATGTTCTTTCTACTGAATTCAGATGTGAAAGGTTAAGCTCCCTACATTGACGCAATCCCAGATTTGGACCAAGCATTGTAGAAAATGAGAGGGAACATTAGTGGTTGGTGTGAACCACCCAACTCTATGCCGCCATTTTCCAGCCTGTGTCTGGGAGACATTCTTGCCTCACCTCCATTTCTCTGCTACAACCTGAAGTCTTACCTGAAACCTAACCCCCTTCGAATGTCTCCCCCCAAATCCTCTTTGTATTTGGTTTATGTTTGTATACACACACTACATACATACACACATACACAAAAAACAAACACACATATACATACACACATACATACACACACATACATACACACATATGTACACGCATACACACACATATATATATTCATTTGTTGCCACTACTGACTACATTGTAACATCCTTGAAGGCAGGGACTGTTTTCCTTTCATTTTTTATCCCCAGCCCTTCCTGGTGCCTGGTACACAGTAAGAACTTAATAAATACGAGGTTCTATAGCCAACATGAGCTTGGAAAAGGTATTTTGTCTCTTAGTTTCCTCATTTGTAACGTAGGTGTAGGTGGTATATGTCTGTAATCCCTGTTAGTGGGGGATGCTGAGTGGTCTATTGTTTGAGTTTGGGGGTTCTGAGCTGCCACCTGGCCAAGCTATTGAACTGTCTGAGCTAAGTCTGGTACTAATATGTCTGGCATTCCCCGGGGAGTGGAGGACCACTGGACTGAGTAAGGAGGGGGCAAACTAGTCCAGGTCGGGAAAAGAGAGAAGGTTCAAGCTTCAACAGGGATCACCTCTGGGATCAGCCAAGGTGAGATGGAGCATTTTTCTTTTTCTCCAATCATTTCAGCCCTGTCTGACTCTTCGTGACCCCATTTGGGGTTTTCTTGGCAGAGATACTGGAGTGGTTTGGAGTTCATTATATAGGTGAGAAACTGAGGCAAGCAGGGTTAAGTGACTTGCCTAGAGTCATACATATAATAAATGTCTGAGGTCAGATTTGAACTTGGGTCTTCCTGATTCCATGCTCAATGCTCCACCTAGCTGCCCTGAGAGAGGGAGACCAGGATGAAAAAAAAAAGTGGGGTCAATGGTGGACATGGACAAGATTTCTTCTATGGATTTATCTGTCCTTTCATTAAAAATTTATTCTCATTCACTGTCAATTCCTACTTTGTACAAGGCACTAATGGTTGAAATACAGCCTCATAGAGAGCCATAACTAGGCATTCTAGTGCCTGGGGGGAGATTGGGCTGTGTATGTGAAGGGGGGTCAGGCTCAGTCATAAGCATCACATTGGGACCAGTGGTGCCTGGTCCCTGTGAGATTTTAAACCCACTCCCCTGCATTGAAACCCCAAACCCCAGATATTGAACCTTTTAATACTTAGGAAGAAGTGGCAGGCAGGGGCCGGAGGGAAACACTGAAGTGGTGGACATCACACCCCTTCAGACTGTGCTGAACAGTAGCCTGGGATAGAAGACTGCCATGAAGAAAAAGTTCCTCAAATATCAGTGCCCTGAAGAAAAGCCACTGTTGCCCCACCCTAGTTATGACTCTGGCCCCACAGTTCAATTAAGGAAAAATTCACTTGGTATTTACAAGTCACTTATCTTAGGATATGAGTAATACTTTAACTTCCACTTTCTAAAAAAAAAAAAAAAACAAAAAACAAAAAACAACAACAAAAAACAGCAGGTTCCTTTTCCCTCCAAGAACCACGGTATAACCCTGATAGGTGCTATTTAAGTCATGCCAAAAGTACAAAAGTACACGGTTGTTTCATGGATGCAGCTTTCTTTTCAAGAGCCTTCTGTTCTTCTACCTGACATCAGACTTTGGGCTATTTTATTACTTGTTGGCACCTCCTTTACTCACAGGTGATTCAGTGGATAAAGCACCAGCCCTGGAGTCAGGAGGACCCAAGTTCAAATTCAGCCTCAGACACTTACTAGCTGTGTGACCCTGGGCAAGCCACTTACTCCCATTGACTCAAAAAAAAAAAAAAAAAAAGGAAAGAAAGTAGGTGAAACTCACAAAATGCTCACACTGGAAGGGACCCTGATGGTAGGTGAACATCCCCTCTACTCCCATTTTAATCCTCAAATGAGAAAACTGAGACCCCAAGAGAAGTGAATTACCCAACTGAGATCATACAGAGCTCAGACAAAAGAAATCTGGTTCTCTTTTAGTCTTCTGAGCCCACGTATGGGATTTGCTGTAATATCCTACTTTCCAAAATCAGTCAATGGGACCTCTTCAAGTCTCAGTCACCTCATCTCTAACATGGATTTAACAATACTTGGACACAGAGTTGGTGGGATGATCAAATGAGCCAGAATGCAAAGCATTTCATTTCCTATAAACACCAATGCCCATACGAGTTGATAATCGACACCACTGGCACGTTCTGATTTTTCCTCTCTCTTAATTTTTCCTCTACTTTCCTCTTTCCTATGCTTAAAAATGTGGGCCAGGTAGCAAGCCACACCCTCACCTAACCCACCCATGATTCTAGGAAGTGAGTGGGAAGATTATTTTATTTGGAAGGTTCTGGGCTCTCGGAGACTTGATAGAGCCCTGAATTCAATGCTAATTTAGAGATTTATTTATCCACTTATTTCTGTGATTGAGAAGCTAGCTGTCAGGGAGCTTAGTTTCTGGGTTTGCTTATTTATTTGTTTGTTTCTGAAAGATATAATATACATTGTAAGTTTTCAGAACTCATATATAACCAGCTTGTACTGATTTGGCGAAAGATTCCTTTATGGGGCTGATGGCACATGGAAGGTTATCTATAGTACTGATTTATGGGCAAGGACTCAGATTTGGAGTCAGAGGACCTGGGGCAGCTAGGTAGGGCAGTGGATAGAATGCAGAACCTGGAGCCCGGAAGACCCAAGTTCAAATATGGCCTCAGACACTTACTAGCTGTGTGATCCTGGACAAGTCACTTAATCCTATTTGCCTCAGTTTCCTCATCTGCAAAATGAGCTGGAGAAGAAAATGGCAAACAGCTCCAGTCTCTCAGCCAAGAAAACTTCAAATGGGGTAACAGAAAGTCGGACATGTCTGAACAACAACTAACTGGACCTGAGTTCAAATCCTAGCCCTACCAAATGCTGCCTGTTGATGGACAAGTGACCTACTTCTCTGGACCGCTGATACTTCCACTGTTAAAAGAGAGGGGTGAACTCAGTGACCCCTTAGTCCCTCCCAGCTCTGTCTATAATCCTATGAACGATTTTCTTTTCACCGTATCCAGGATATAATTCATTGATTTGGGGGGGGTAGGGCATGGAAGGCTGTGGATTATGTAACAGGACACCAGCAGTCCTGAACAAAGCAGTTTCAGAGACAGGATATCTGAGAAGGGTTTTTTTTATCAAAGGCATCACCTTTAAGGGTTGGCCAAGAGACAGGATGATTTCCTGCTGTTCCCAGGGCTAAAGAGAAGCCCACCTCATACTGCATGGGCAGCATCCCCCGAAATCTTTCTTCTGACTCTTGCATTCTGAGAGCACTCCTCACAATAGCCCATGTGTGACCCTTGAAAAAGGCCTTGAAAATAATGAAATGAGAACTGTGTCCAAATCTGGAATCCATTCCTGTCTTACACAGGAAGAGAATTAGGCATAGAATAACAAAGGCCATAGCAAAAAGAAACCTCTCACTGACATTAAAATTATGGAAGGATTTTCTTTTCTTTCTTTCTTTTCTTCCACACCTAAAAACAATACTTTTGATGTCACAAAAACCTTTCATCTGTGCCCTCAATGCTCCTTTGAAATAGATCAGGGTTGGTCAGCAACAACTACGGGGGGCTCCCCTGACCAGCAGGAGAATGGAGAAGTAAATGGATTAACTCAAAATCACTTGGAACGTAGTTGTGCAAAGACCAAGAAAAGCACAGATTTGAAAACCCTGCTAAAATGTAAGCTCTTGAGGGCAGGCCTGTTTTGTGGATGGTCTGTCTATAACCAGTGCCAAAGATGTGTTTGTTTCACCCAGTAAAGTATAACCTCCTTGAAATCAGAGATTTTCACATTTGTCTTTGTAACCTAGGGTCTAGGAAAGTGTTGGGGACCTAGGAAGTGTTTCATAAATGCTCAATGATTAATTCGGCTAGGGGTGGGGGGGCTTCCCTTTTTTTGTATCATGGACCCCCTCCTTTGGCAATCTAATGAAGTGCATTGATGCTTTTTCATAATCATGTTTTTAAATAATTAGGGGCACTGCTAAATTTCTGTTAGAGTAGGGATTCTTCACCATTTTGGTGTCATGGACAGCAGTCTACTGAAATCTGCAGACTCCACAGAATAATGTTTTTTTTAATGGATAAAAGAAAATGGATTATAAAAGAAAGCAATTATGTTGCAATGAAATTACCTATCTGTCTGTCTGTCTGTCTATCTATCTATCTGCCTGTTGGTCTGTCTATCACTCTCTCTGTCTGTCCATCTATCTGTCTATTTTTTTCATTCATGGACCCCAGATTAAGAACTCTTGACCTAGAGAGAGGCCTCTACTGCAGAGATATCAAACACATTGCAGCTCAAACATTCTCACAGGAGCCAGATTAAAATATAATTGGGAAATATTTAACCAATAGATAAAAATACAATAAAAACAAAGCTAACATTGCATTTAAAACTAAGTCAGTAGGCAGTCTGCAGGGCTCCCTACATATCCTTATCTCCATAGATCCTTACAGATGAATGGCCCCATTTTCTATCTGTGTTTGACACGATGGTCTAGTGTAGTGGGCCTAGTTTGCATGGAGGATACAAAGGCAAGCATGGCTAAGGAAAGCCCTGAAGGCGAAGGTGTGGACCATTTATGAGCTCCAACACTGGAGATCACCCATCCATTTAAGTCAATGTATAAGGGGGGCTGATACCATTATTGTGGTTTTCCATACTCACTGGTAGCAGCAAGGGGAAAGCTAGTTTGACATTTCCCTAAATCTTTGCTTGTTATGTATCCCATTAACAAATTGTATTATGTAGAAGGCTCATGGTTACAGGTAGGAGCTGAGCAAAAGGGGCTGCTTATCACATGGATTCATAGAGTACCAGAGAAGAACAAGGCTGGAAATCAAGCCCAGTGTGGCTGCCTTGAGCTACTGCTTGGCCATCACTGCCAATCCTACATTCCTGATTTCCATCTCATTAGTTGCTACCATCCCAGACTCACAACTGCTCAGAAGTCAGGGGAACTGTTTAGGTTTCCATCACTCTCATGTTCCTGAAAGGGCACCAAAGGGACCAGGTTACCAAGAAGTGACTAAAAATGACATCAAATGAGTGAATTTATGTCAAGCAAACCTGAAAGTTAGATAATGGCAGCTAAGGTCATTATTATTTAATAACAGAGTCAGAAGACCAGAAATGACTTGGGGAGATTCTCTTTATACAGACTCATGACCTGTGGTGGACAGCAGGGCGGGTTGACTTCCCATGGCTAAGAAATTCCTTAGCTTGTACCCTTGGATCATAGCAATCTTAGACAGAACCTGAAAACTAACTTAGTATGCTATGTGAAAATCACCATATTAGGGGCAGCTAGGTGGCGCAGTGAGTAGAGCGTCAGCCCTGGAGTCAGAAGGACCTGAGTTCGGACCCAGCCTCAGACAACGCACACACAAACAAAAACCTAGCTGTGTGACCTTGGGCAAGTTACTTAACCCCAATTGCTCTCCAAAAAGGAAAAAAAAAGAAAATCACCATATTAAATGACGGTTTAAGAAATGAATTGGTGATAGGAATAAGAAAATGTGCCCACCCCCTAGGCTGAAGGAGTCCTCCAAATGGAAGCTAAATTGGCCCCGACATTGTTGTAGGAGATTGTTAGCAAAGTGATGACTGGTCGTGATTGTAGAGAAGGGATCCCAAGACTTCTAGCCATTTGTTGACCCCTTGGTCCTCTTGGAATGCCAAGGGTGCAGAGCACTGAGGACAGCAAAAATGTACTCCCCCTTTTAGAACCCAAAAAGGAAAGCAATTACGAGTCTTGGGTGATTGGTGCCTTAGTCTCTTGACTAAGCTGAAAAAGTTACTTTTTACAATCTTTTGCCAATGAAACCAAGAATAGACATCTTGATAGCCATGGCATCATTATCTTGGAGTGGAGGAAAAAATGAAAATAAGAACTTTGAAATACTTTTTTCCTTTTAATAATTTCCTACATGTTGTCTATCGGGATTCTTCTTCTTCCTACCTCTCCCCATTGTTAATGTTCTCTATTTTTTTTCTTTTGCTTTTTGGAGGGGCAATTGGGGTTAAGTGACTTGCCCAAGGTCACATGGCAAGTTTTTTGTGTTAAGTGTCCGAGGTTGGATTTGAACTCAGGTCCTCCTGACTCCAGGACTGGTGCTCTATTCACTGCACCACCTAGCTGCTCGCAATATGTTCTCCGTTTCTTCTTCTTCTTTTTTTTTTTTTTAAGTAATTGGGGTTAAGTAACTTGCCCAAGGTTACACTGGCAGTTATTTTTGTGTGGGTGTTAAGTATTTGAGGCCGGAACTGATTCTGGGTCCTCCCAACTCTGGGGCAGGCACTCTTACTCACTGTGACACCTAGCCACCCAGTGTTCTCTATTTCCTGAAATTACTTCATATGTACTTTGTAATAACTTGGTATTCATCATTTGTGTATATTTTGCATTCTCCCCAGGTAAATATAAGCTCCTTGATGGCAGAATCTATTTTGTTTTGCTTTTGTATCCCCAGCTCCTAGTCCCATGCTTCCTTACCCAGAATAGGCATTGAAGAACCACTTATTAAGTTGAATTGAAATATTAGATATGAATTTATTTCTGTGTTGGGGTCTATTATTATACACCATCAATATATAGCAACACTTTTCCCCATACACATAAAGGATCTGAAGGTGTGATTTAGGGGAATTCTTCTCTGATAAGAAAAGCAAGGATTTGGGTAAGAAAATCTCTGAGAAAAAGTAAGAAGCCAAAGGGAGTAGATGGGTAAAAACATGACTGTTATGTTATGCCTTGGAAAATCTAAAGTCATCTAAAGTTTGCCTATGGCCAATGAGCATTTATTAAGGGTCCACATATACAAGATACTGCATGTGATGCTAAGAATCTAAAAACAAAAATAACACATTGCCTGCCCTTAGAGAACTTGAGTTCTACAGTCAGTGGCAACAAGTACACAAGAAAGGAAATGTGATGTGTTTAGAAAGTAAACAAGAGTAATTAGGGTGGGGAGAACATTCTTGGCATCAGGAACAGAGATGATCAATGAAATTAGGAGTTTGGGAAAAGTACAAGTAGGCTACTGTGGCTGGATGATAGAGTGTGTGAAGGAGAATAGTAGATGAAACCAGTCTGGGAAGATCAGTGAGAGCCGGCCTAAGAAGAGTTTCACATGTCAAAGACAGAAGTTTGCATTTTGCTATTTGAGCAGAGTAATGACATGATCAGATCCCAGCTTTAGGAATATCAAAACAGGCAGCTGTTTGGAAGATGGGTGGGAGAAGGGAGAGGCTGATTCTTTCTGAAGGGTGGCCATTTTCCTGATAGTGCACTCCAACCCAATGAAAAGAACCAGAAATTGTCCAATCTACAGAATTGTAAGTAATACTGGTAACACATGTATGAATAATTTCATTTTATTTTTTTCTTGAGTATCCTCACTGTTCCATTTTTTTCCTTTACGAGGGAGAAAGAGAGAAAGAGAGAGAGAGAGAGAGAGAGAGAGAGAGAGAGAGAGAGAGAGAGAGAGAGAAACACAAATAGAGAGGGGGAGAGAGGGAGAAACAGAAAGAGAAAGATGGAAAACTATTAGTTTGGTCTCTAAAATCGATGCCAACTTGAACTTGGCTCTGCCAACAAGTATTTGGTTTGGCTCTGCATGACTTAGGCTGAACAAACATTTGCTTATTTCAGAAAGATTTACCCAGCTCTATAGTGGGCACTGGTGCCATCTGGCATGTCACCATGACTGTGTGGCATAGTCAGGAGAGACCTCTTGACCACGAATTTTTATTTGCCCAAGGTCGCCAGCATTCTGGTTTTTGTCACTACTTTGGGTCAATAGGCTACTCAATAAACAAATGCTTTTTCAAGCTGAAAGCTCACAAATCTGGAATTCCCCAGCTAATCCTGAATTGCTGCTATCAATTGAGACAATGAACATACCAGGGGATCCTTTTGGGTAAGATAGACTGAATAAGTACCCAAACTGACCAATAAAGGCTTCACACTGAACTGGTCACATATCTAGCAGCAAGTTCTATCCAAACTCACTCCTACCTTCCCAGTGGCATAGAAGCATGATGCTCGGGTCCTACACTCAGAGAAGTTGTCAAGCTTAACCATCAGAAAACTGGATAAGCATCTTTAATGATGGAGACAGCTGGGTATCTCAGTGGATAGAGCACTATGGCTGGAGTTAGGAAGACCTGATTTCAAATCCAGCCTCAGATACTTACTAGCTGTGTGATCTTGGGCAAGTCACTTAACCTCAGTTCATCTTAATCCACTGAAGAAGGAAATGGCAAACCACTCTAGTGTCTTTGCCAAGGAAGCCTCATGATCAAGAGAAGTAAGACACAACTGAATGGCTGAATGACAGCTAAGAAAGCAGGAAATTACCACACAATATATTGCAGGAACTGAGCAGGTGAGAGCCTCCATGTTACTATCAACCTGAGGAAGTTTCCTGCCTGGGGCACCAAGACTTGCCCAGGTATGACTCAGCAGCAAGACTTGCACGTAGGTTTTCAGAGGACCAGAGATTTAGAGCTGAAAGGGACGAGGCGGCCATTGTGCCCAGCCCTGTTGTTTTATGGATGAGAAAATCAAAGCTCAGAAAGGCCAAGTGATTGCCCATGGTCACAGAGCCAGAATGTGTCAGAGGCTGGACTTGAACCCAGAGCTTCTTGACTCCACCCCCTTTGCCACGATGCCTCTTGGGCAATTTTCTAAGAACCCAAGGAGGAGAACTGGTGCCAATCTACATTGGCAGAGAGAGTTTCCTTATCAGTCTGTCCCTGTACCTATGAAATCACAAGCCAGGTTTTAAAAACCATCTATCAATGCCCAATGGGACAGATGCACATGGATCGATCATTTTACTCAGTGCATGGCTGAACTTTTAAAGTATGTAAGACCCAGAATCTTTTGAGTAAGCACAGAGCTCTGTCTGATACATGCATTTCCATCCAGGCTCCTTTTAATACCTGCTTCAGATGCTACCTCCTGCTGCCGAGAAGAGCCCTCTCTTCTCCAAAGCCAAACCAACTGAACACAAGCTGTTCGAGCTCCCCCCCACCAGGAGCAGACTGAGACCCAGTGAAGGTCTGAGAGCCTAAAGACCAAGAAAAGAACTAAGCTAAGCCAGCTCTGGGAGCTCACTCCCTGCTTAGCCCCAGGCCATGAATGCCTCAGTCACAGTAATTCTTGAAGACAGTCTCCTGAGTTGTAGAAGGATTGCATCCTGAATCTGTGGAGGGAATAATCACACCGACAGAACAGAATCCTTGAAGATGATATCACTGTCACCTTATTTTAGAGGATCATGGGAAAATTTCTTGTGACCTTCATTTTATTTCAGAAGTGGAAGAGATGTAGCCCTGGCCCTTTAAAAGTCAATGTCAAATGACCAGACTTACCTTGAGATGGTTTTGCATGAGCTCAGATTGAATAAAGCACATTTGGGTGACATTGGGTGCATGTATTTGTCATATCTAGTACTTACTTGGGTGGAAATATCAGGAATATACCTTTAGAAACGAGCTGACATGAGGGAGAAAGTCTGATAGCCTTTTTGTAATAACTAAGCCCATCCACACATTCATCTTCCACTGAAGCAAAACAAAGACAAAGACACAAATCTAGGGCATCCCATTAAAGCTTTTTTGGAAATGCTGCACTTTCCAAACACCCCTTTCACCCTCTACGTCTCCCAGTTCACTGGGGACAATTTTCCTAACAAACGCTCTCAAATGTGAGCCAGTCTGTTTGTGGGCCTCAAACAGAAAGCCCCATTCATAGAAGACAGAGGAGCCGGGTCATTGCACTGACCCATGCTCTGGGCTGGCGGACAGCACACTCAAGCAAGGCAGAGTAAAACAAGGAAGGAGACATCACTTACCATCTTGGCCTCTGAATGCATTGGCTGGACCTGGGGAGATGCACAGGGATTACTGAGGTTTGGGCCCTGCATCCCCATGATGTTGGAGTTCACGGACATCTGCCTCTCCATCTACAAGAGAGGAAAGGCATAATTAAAAACAAATACCGAGAATAACTCTACAGGGTGGACTCACATCTGCCCCAGATCTCTGAACAGACAAGTCTGGGTTTCTTTGAGTAGCCACCGAGAAAACCTGTTTGGTGGACGATGCCCACCTGAGGCCCAACATCAACACCATGTCCAGACAGAATCCCAAGCCATCCAGCTATGACCTCTCTGCAGGGAACTCCTCAGTGGTAAGGGCATAGAGAGCGGTTTCAAAAGATAAAATAAGTTGATTTTTCTCTAGCCCTTGCAAAGAGATAGGGAGTGCAGGTATTATAACCCCTACTTTACAGATGACAGCCATGAGGCCTGGAGTGGTGGCATGACTGGCCCAGGGTCACACGGATAGAGTGACCTCTTGCTCCCCAGAGCAGCTGAAAGTCCAAGAAGAAAGGAAGTCAGAGCCTTGCCTCAGACACGCTGTTGTTTCTGTTTCAGCTGTTTAGTTGTTTTACAGTCAGGTCCAACTCTTTGTGACTCCATTTGGAGTATTCCAGCAAATACTGGAATGGGTCACCATTTCTTCTCCCAGTTCATTTTACAGATGAGGAAACTGAGGCAAGCAGGCTTAAATAACCTGCCTAGCTAATAAGTGTCTGAGACCAGGTTTGAGTTCAGAAGCACGAGTCTTCAGACATTACTAGAGGATAAGTCACTTAACCTATCTTAGCCTCAATTTCCTTCTCTGTTAAATGGGAATAATAGTGACATCTACCTCTCATGGCTGTTGTGAAGATCAAATGAGAGAGCATATGCTAAGTATTTTGCAAACCTTAAAATGGCATGCAAAAGCTAGGTGTTGTGGTGATGGGGGGGGGTGGGCATGGTGGGGGGATGGGCACGGGGGGATGGTGGGGAACATGGTGGTATTATTATGATTATTATTCCTGATTGACAGGCTCATAGACTTATGGCTCAAAGAGATCCAGAGGTCACCCAGTCCAAATACTTCATTTTACAGAGGAGAATCCTGGGGCCCAGAGAGGGGACGCACCCTGCCTAAAGTCACACAGGGATCAGAACCAGGATTCCCACTTGCTCTGAGCTTTAGTGATGGACTGTGTGTCCTGAAAGACCAGCCCAGCCACATCTGCAGAATCTCCTTTGTTCATTGCCAGAAGGCTGCCCAGCAGGTAGTCAAACTTGGAGGGGACGTTGATATATGAAGAGCCATTCACATCAAGTGATGGGGTATGGAGACTGGCTTCAGCACAGGGTCCCTCAGCAGAGAAATCATGTATCATTAAAAGTACTAAAAGGTGTACAAAAATATATTTACAGCAGCTCTTTTTGTAGTGGCTAAGAACCGTAAATCAAAGGGATGCCTATCGGTTGGGGAATGGCCAAACAAACTATGGTATAGGATTGCAATGGAATACTATTGTTCTATAAGAAATGACAAGCAGGATGATTTCAGAAAAACTTGGAAAGACTTACATGAACATGCAGAGTGAGGTGAGCAGAACCAGGAAAGCGAAGGCATACTGTCCACCTCCAGAAAAACAGCTAATATTGTTTGAACACAACCTGTAGCACGCTATTTTTCACTTTCTCTCATTTTTTTCTTTTATTCTCGTATTCTTGTGCAAAATGACTAACATGGAAATGTTTTATGTAATTGCACATGTATAACCTCTATCTTATTGCTTACCATCTCAGGGAGGGAGGAGGGGAGAGAGGGAGATATAGAATTTGGAACTCAAAACTTTAAATAAAAACATTAGAAAAGAAAAAATACCAGTAGAGTTCTTTTGGGACAGCTTTGATCCTTAGTCTATTCGGTCTAAGGCAGGGAGCTTGAAGGGCCTGAGAGCTCACCTAATCCAATCTCTGAATTTTACAGATGAGGAAACTGAAGCCTAGAGAAATTAAGGGATATGCCCAGGCTCACACAGCTAGGATCAGAGGAATGGTTTAAACCTAGGTCCTCCTGACTCCAAGTACATCATGGTGCCCTCTCTTGTTCATAGTAGAGAAATGAGAGTAGGGCTCAGGGACCTCTGGGGGTGGGGTGGGGTAGGGGAGCATTAAAATGGGGAGAACAGCTCAGATAAGGGTGCTGAGCTTGGCTGGCAGCCTGGAACAGTTCTGTCAGACTTGGGGTCTCCATGATCCTCTCTCTACCTTCCATATCTGCTGGCTAACAACTTCTCAATAGCAGCTAGTGGATGTTGGCACTGAGGCCTGGCAGGGCTGTGGCAGATAGTAGTGTGGTAGGAGGCAGCATGGTACAGTGGGCAAAGTAATGTTGTCTGGAGTCAGGAATCCAAGTCCCAGCCCAGCTATTTATGGCCTGTGTGACCTTGGGCAAGTCACAGCCTCTCTGGAACGCAGTTTCCATATTTATACAATCAATCCATATTTATTAAGTACCTACTCTGTACCAGGCACTGTGCTGAGCACCGGGGATATAAAAAGAAGCAGAAGCCAGTCCCTGTCCTCAAGAAGCTTACAGTCTGGGGGGGAGGGATAGAGAAAACAGGCAAACAAATATCCACAAAGCAAGCTATCTATACACAGGATAAATCAGAGATAATGAAAAGAGGGAAAGCTGAAGAATGAAAAAGGGTCAGGAAGGTTTCTTGTTGCAGGTGGGGTTCTAGGTGGGATTAAATCCAGGGAGGTCAGTAGTCCCAGTGAAAGACATGGGGGACAGCCAGAGAAAATACCAGAAATGGAGTGTCTTGGTTTTGGGAGCGTCAGGAGGACAATGTCACTGGCTCAAAGAGTATGTGTCACATAGTAAGGTAGGAGAAGATTGTCGAGGTAGGAGGGGGAGAGGTTATGAAGGGCTCTGGATGCCAGAGGTAGACCAGATCTGCGGTCTCTAAACTTTTTGATCATTTTTCTCTTGGTAGGAAATTTATCAACAGCCCCCAGGCCACTACCACTGTGGATGCCCCAGTGTTGGAGTCAGATTATACTTGTCCTGAGGAGCTGACTTTTAACTTCTAAGAAGGGTTGGCAATTTCTGGGGAGGGGTGGGTGGAGTAGGGGAAATGGTGGTCTGTAACTAGTGAAGGGTAGATGTGGTTACATGAAAGAACAGCCCTGTGATTGGTTATTATGGGAAGGTTGGGATATGACCCAACTTCCCACTCTGGAGTTAACCCATTTTGTGCAGTTAATCCATTTTGACAGATAGAGGGCTTGAGGCACAGGGAAGCAGGGCATTCCAAGCAGCAGGAATTCTGTGATGAAGTGAGGGTGAGGGCAGACACGCTAGGCATGCAGCCCAGTGCTTTGCTCCAAAACTCAAAAGTCTCCTGTTTTCTGACCATTTTGGAGACACATTTTGGTATCATGGAAAGAGTGATGGAATTGGAGTCAGAAAGGATTGGGTTCAGATTCCACCATTTGAAGTTTATTAGTTGTGTCAAGTCATTTCACCTCTAACCCAATCTGGGCAACTGTCTCAGACTGAGCTACTAAATTATGGTGTTGTGGTAGGCAAGGTGGAGGGAGCTCCCATGGCAGATCCTTGATATAGGGGAGCAGTTCTTAATGTTTTTGGGGCCGGGCTAGGACAGTCAGTCTGGTGAAGCCTAGGGACCCTTTTTCAGAATCATGTATTTAGATGCATAAAATAAAATACATAGAAGTACAAGGCAAACCAATGATATAGAAATAGTTATTTTAAAAATCACACCAAGTTCATGGACTTCAGATTAAGATATAAGGGACATCTGTGAAAGCAACAGAACAGGCAAGAAAGAGGAGAAAGAGCTATGAAACAGAAAGCCTTACCGGCATCAGGACTGCTGAAGAGCCAGGCATGGTAGGGTTTGGCAGGGTCCCAGGCATAGAAGCTGGCATGGGCTGTCTCTGTCTATTGTGAAGGTGCAGTAGTGACGATAGAGAGCCTGGGACAGGCCTAGGAAAGAAGGAAGGAGAAGTTGCCATCATTCTCAGCCCAGAGTACACCAGTATTGGGAATACCATGCCCAAGAGATCCTTTTCACCAAGAGAGGATGCATGTCAATGAGAATCTTGTGGGAAAAATGATAAATCATATTTTCCATCAATAAATTAGTCAGTAAACACTTATTCTATGCCTGCTATGTACCAGGCAATGTGCTAAACACTGGGGATACAAAAAGAGGCTAAAGACAGTTCTTGCCCTTGAGAAGCTTATAATCTAATGCTGGAGATGGAATCCAAACAAATAAGTATAAAGCAAGCTATATGCAGGATAAATTGGATATATATTCACTATAATAGCCTGCATTCACATGCTAATTTAAGGCTTGAAAAACACTCAATAGACATTATCTCATTCAATCCCAAGTAAATTTCTATTATCAAGTTTTTTGTTTATTGTTTGTTTTTAATCTCTAAGGAAGCATTAGGACACTTGAGTCAAGAAGGTCTGGGTTCAAATCCAGAAAAGATGTGAGTTCAAAATCTCTGTCACAAAAATGCTTGAGAAGATGTGGAAAAACTGGGACACTAATGCATTGTTGGTGGAGTTGTGAACTGATGGAACAATTTGGAACTATGGCCCAAGGGCTATAAAGCTGTATGTAACCCATGACTAGGTTTATATCCCAAAGAGATTTTTTTAAAAAGGGGAAAAGACCTAGAGTATCAAAAACATTTCTGGAAGCTGTTTTCTGTGGAAGCAAAGAATTGGAAATAGAGGGGATGCTCATCAATTGGAAGATTGGCTGAATAAGTGGCAGTATGTGATTGTGATGGAATACTATTGTGCTATAAGATATGATGAGCAAGATGGTTTTAGAAAAACCTGGGAAGATTTACATGAACTGATGCAAAGCAAAATGGGCAGAACCAACACTAACAGCCATGTTGTATGATGAAGAATTGTGAATGACTTGGCTATTCTCAGCAATACAATGATCCAGGACAATTCCAAAGGACTTGTGATAAAACATGCTGTCTGCACCCAGAGAGAGAACTGATACACTCTGAGTACAGACTAAACCCCATTTCTTCTTTATTTTCTGTGTGCGTGTTTGTGTGTGTGTGTGTGTGTGTGTGTGTGTGTGTGTGTGTGTGTGATGTGGCTGATATTGAAATACTCACAGGTATGAGCAACATCAGACTGCTTGCCTTGTAAGGGGTAGAGGAGGGGCAGGAAGGAGGGAGAGAATTTAGAACTTAATTTTTAAATGAATGTTATTTTTATATGTAATTGGGAAATATTTAACTAAATAAAAATATATTTAAATGTTAAAAAAAAACCAAACGTCTGTCAATTACTACATGTGTGAACTTGGCCAAGACACTTCAGATTGTCAGAATGTAGATTTAGAATCTGAAGGAAAGTCAGAGGTCATCTAGTTCAACTCTTCATCTTACAGAAGAGGAAATTGAGGCCCAAGGAGAGAAATGGCTTGTCCAGGGCTGAAGACTTAATAACTAGCAGAGCTGGGATTTGAACTCAGACCCTTGGACTCCAAAGCCAGCCCTATTTTACCTACCATGTTGCCTTCAACTTTACCTTTCTCCTCCTCCTTTCCTCACCTGTAAAATGAGAGGGTCCCTACAGGCCCTTCCCACTCTAAATCTTTTTTTCCCCTAGGGCCTTAGGCTGGAATACATGTGTATTCATGTGTATCTCCCCCCTAGATCATCTTTTTTCAAGTCTAGAGATAACTTGTGTCCTGCTCTCCAGCACAGAGCCTCTCCTGGGGGCCTGTTCTCATTGAAGGCAGCCCCATGTCCTCACTCCCTGCTAGGTCACAACAGAAATCTGCTGGAGTTTCTTGCTTGGGATGAGAAAACAAATAGAAAGCCTCTGGTCCCAGCTTCCTCCAAATAAAGAACCAAGGGCAGCTTTACCCTCTGTCACTCAGGCTTTCACTAGAAGACTCAAGATTCCAGGCCCCCAATTAGAAATCAGCCATTTCATAACAACTGAAGGTGTTAGGCTGCTTGACAGAAATGCTCTGATTTGGGGCCTGACCTCCAGAACTTGTGCAAGCCACCCTTTGGGGAGCCCCAAGACTGAGCTTTGCCGTAGCAGAGAAAGAAGGGGAAAAAAAACCTTAAATGGATTTAATGAGTCAGGGAACATAGGACTGAGGGAAAGGGGAATTGTTTGTGTTTATTAAAAATGGCAAATAAGTGCACTCCCTTTTGTGGTCCTCCCCCTCTGTATGTCTCAGCTCTGGGGATCTGTGTAAAGGCTTTGTAAAAAATGAAAATATCTCATGACATTCCAGGTGGCTCATCTGTGATAACTTTACACTGAGTTTTGCCCTTAGAAACATAAAGTTTCATTTACTACTGGCTTCCTTGCTGTTCTGTGACACTATCTCCAACTCCAGGCACTTTGCTGGTTGCCCCCCATGCCCGGGAATGATCTCCCTTCCAAACCTCTATCTCCTGCCTTCCCCAGCTTCCTTCAAGTCTCAGATAAAATCCCACCTCCTACAAACATCTTTTCCTGATCTCCCTTAAGGCTAGCATCTTTCCTCTGATGATTATTTTCAATATATCCTGGATATATCTTCTTTATACATAGGTGTTTGCATGTTGTTTCCCCATAAAACCATAAGTCCCTTGAGAGCAGAAACAAGATATGGACAGTATAAAGATTAACTGTTAGGAGAATTATCTGTGAAGCCCGGTTACATTATAATGTAGCTTAAAAAAAATACAGGGATCAGAAATAACTAGAACTGTTAAATCATGGTCATTAGTCCAGTAGGATGGACAAATCCTCCTTGAGACTTGTTTTTGTATTCTCAGTCCAGGGCCTAGCACCTTGGTGGCTGCCTGTTGGATTGGACTGAATTATTGGAAAGACGTGGGGAGGCCAAGATGGGCAACAAGATTCTGTCTCCCCTCTCTGGTTCATACAGCCTAACACCCCAAGAGAAGACTGCCTTTGCCACTTTCTTTGCCAGAAATGATCAAAGGACTCCTTTACAAATTATAGCTGACTGTCACAGACACATACATGTTGGAATATTAATTAGAAATATGCATAGATCCAGAGTTATATGCCTATATATAATATAATCTATAATATATGTTATATAATATATTATATCATATATATCACATACACTACACCTGTAATATATAATAATATAATATATTATAACATATAATATACCCTTAATATAATATAAAATACCTAAAGTTTAAATATATATGTATGTACACACTGAAAAAAAAATATGTAGGGAAAAACGAGAAAGAAAAATTTACATATACGTAGGGGAGTTAACATGGTGTAACAGAAATCGAATTGATTTTGGAGGCAGGAAGAACTACCAGGTTCAGATCCCTTATAATCTACATGATCACTCTGTGACCACAGGAAAAAAGTTCATTTTTCTAAACCAATAAGCTAAAGACAGAGTTAGATCTGTTTTAGTGGAGGGAGGGCCCAGGTCTGGAAGTCCTTAAAAGAAGGATCACCTCGTCCAAGCTCTTCCTTTTAATAGCAGAGGAAACTCAAGTCCAAGGTGAAGGTCTTCTGATTCAGAATCAAGCACTCTTTCCCCTAGTACAATGTACTCTTTCTTTATTCTAAACATCTTTTATTATATTCCAAGTGTCTCAGGGATCAACTGAGATAGAGCTGCAAGGCATGTTCATTAAGTCCATCACCTTAATTTAACAGATTGGAAAACCAAGGCCCAGAAGGGTGAAGCAGCTTGGGTCACTGGGATTGAAATCTGGGTCTTTTGACTTCAGTCTGGTGTTCTTTGCCCCAGACCGATCTGGGACATCCACAAGCATCACAGAGAATGATAAAAGCTGGTTCAGGTGAGTGTGAGGGGGTGGGGCTCCTTGTGTCTTTGGATTTAGATAGCCCCATACATTAGTACTCCAAATGACTGAATTTCAGTCAGGGATGTGGCTTGTGATGTTAAAAATATAAACAGAGTATTTAAACTATAACTTTCTACTACAAAGTTAATTTTTGATGTTATGAAACACCAGAGTATCTTTTTGAAACATAGCTGAATTTGGAATCCGAAAGGCCTGGGTTCAAGTCTTGCCTTTGATACACAATGAATAGCTCTGTGACCCTGGACAAGCCACTCCATCTCAGTGGCCCAGGCAACTCTCCAAGACTAAGTTACAAGGAGTTTCCACACTGATAAAAGTATAGGGCCTCCCTCCCCCCACAAAAATTAGATTATAAGTGGAGAATTGAGGCAATTATCAGGATAAATCAGCCCATAAAACACTTTGGCCTGAAATATCCAGATAATTGAGGCCAAAGCAGTTTGGGGTCAGAATTATTGGGGTAATTGCTTTAATTCTCCACTTCCCTTTGTATATATGCAGACATCACCATAATTGTTATGATAATATATTGCACTCATATGATGGTTTAAACCTTTCAGGTCAACTGAGAGCCGGGTGGAGGATACGATTTCCCTCATTATTCAGACGTGGAAATTGAAACTCTAAGACTGTGTCTTTGTGTCCCACAAGGCAGTGAATGACAGAGCCCAGAACCAGCCTCAGACTCCAGCACACCACCTCCACACCTGACCAGGGAGCACGAGGGATCTTTGGTCTAAAGCTCAGTGAAAAGAAACTTTTCTACCCCGTGTCTTCTCATCCTTTCTGTGTGTCATGGGCCCCCCGACATTCTAGGGAAGCCCAAGAACCCCACTCAGAAGGACGGTTTTAAATGCATAAAATAAAAGACATCAGATTACCAAAGAAACCAGTTATATTGAAATCGTTATCAAAATACTAAGTAAAAAAGTTAATGGCCCCCAGATTAAGAAGCCCTGGTATATTCTCATCTTTATTCCCATGAGTTTTTCAGAGCAATTTATAGAGGAATGTAGGATGTCTCAGTGTGACTAAGATAAGAGATCATAAATCGACTTCAAATTATATTCCTCCTCTTCCCCTCCCTTTTAAAAAACTTTATAAATCATGCAGAGTGAAGGCTCTGAAAGTAAGACTGTGGAATCGTAGCAGTTGTGAAAACAAAGAACCAATGGTCCTTTCTTCCTTCTTTCTTTCTTTCCCCCTCACCTCTTTCTGTTTTCTCTCTCTTTTCTTCTTTCCTTTCCTTTTAACTCTCTACTTCTTCCTTCTCTCCTTCCCCCTTTTCCCTTTGCCTCCTTTCCCCTTCTATCCCATTCCCTCTCTGTCCTTTTACTCTTCTCCTTCCTCTCTTTCTCTCCCCCTTTCCCTTTCTTTCTAAACCTCTCCCTCATTCTTCTTATCTCTCTCATAGTTTTCCTTCTCTGCTCTTTCTTCCTCCTCTCCTTTTCTTTCTTTTTCCTCTCTCCTCTTTTCTCTCTTTCTTCCCTTCTCTCTTCCTCTTTCTCTTTCTTTCTGTGTCCTCCCTCTCCTTTTCCTCTGTCCCTTCTGTTTCTCTTTCTTTCTCTTCTTTTATCTCTCATTTTTCTGTTTCCCTTTCCTTCTCTCTTTCTCTTTCCATTTTTCTCCCTCCCTTCATCCCTCTTTCTTTCCCTCTCTCTAGTGTAGGCTTGTCACCATGAGCTAATAATTCCAGACTTTGAGCAAGCTGATCCTCTCTTTTTAATAACCATATGCCTTTAGGCAAAGTGTTTCTGCTCACTATTGTTGGGGCACGGAACAAGGTAAGGTGTGTGAGCTCAGAATGGATTCTTCAATGACTGTAAGGGCTCCTATTATACTGACGGTTTCCCAAACAGACACATTATTCCTCTTTATACACTTGGATAAACATGCTGCTTGGGGCTGAGATCCACATATGCTTTTCTTTCAATTAAAGCGTCAAAGATGATAGACTATTTTCACCATCTTCAGCAGAAGGCATGGGATGACAGCAGAGCTTCTTGTGTCCCTGCCCCCTCATCTGCTCCCCACCAAGGTGGGAGTGCCTGCAGAAAATCAGCCCGAGAGTGCTCTTGTTCCTTGATGTCTGACGGGATGGGCTAACTCTAAAGCCCCAGATGGAGGCCTCCAGGGGACCTCAGGGCCCCTCCAGTCCAACCCCCTCCCTTTATAGATGAGGACCTGAGGTCCGGGTTCATTGGTTTGCTCAATCTCACAGAGCTGCTGGAATAATGCTTTGGTGTGACACATCTGGTCATGTTTCAGAGGTGGTTTTGTGTAATGGAAAGAACACTGAGTCTGAGGTTGGAAGACCTGAGTTCGAATTTGGCGCTGTCATTAGCTGTATATTCTTGGGTGAGTTACTTCCTTTGGTTGGTCTCAGTTTCCTCATCTCTGAAATGAAGGGGCTGAACTGAATGAGCTCTGGGTTCCCTTCAAGCTCTGAATGCTAGGATCTCTCTTCTATGCCTTAAAGATTTCTCACTCCCAAGTCCTCAAGGGATGTCTAAGTCATAAGAGTGAGCATCAAACTGACTACCATGCCTTCGGTAAAGCCCCACAGGCATGTGGTCAGCATGAGAAAAACAATAAACAATAAAAATAATTAAGCCAACCAGAAAGCAGGGAGACAATGCCAGAATCAAGAGTGAGCCATAAACATTTTAGATCTTGGCAAATCAGGAGACATGAGGAATCTAGCAGGGAGGCAGCCCAGCTTAGTAAAAAGGGGGCCAGGGTAGAAGTCAATAGACTGGGCTGCCTGTGGCAATTCGCCCCATCTGGGACTCAGTTTCCTTATCTGTAAAGTTGAGGGGTTAGAACAGACATTTAAAGTGCTGTGACTTAGAATTCTTATTTTTTCATGAGGGCTCGATTTAGAACCAACTGAAAGGGACAAAAATTAAGAAAAAGAGACATAAATTCAATCAATAAAATAGATATTTTCAGTGGGCTGGGACCCATAAAAGTCAGTCTGAATAAGTCTCCTCTCTTAGGAGGAGGTAATACTGGTAACGGAATTTTCTTAAATAATGTCATAATCGCGAATACTATTAATAGAATTTTATAAAACATTGGCAACCATATCAGTTCAACAAGCATTTACTGGGTGATATTTGGGTCAAAAGAATCAGATTTGTATCCCACCTCTGCATGACCTTGGGCAAGTTACTCTCTGGGCTTCAGTGGTCTTATCTGGAAAACTGTAGAGTGAGACTAAATGATCTTTAGTGTCTATTTCTTAAATATGTCCAGCCTTCCTTCAAGGCTCAGCTCAAATCCCACCTTCTGCTATCTGACTTTTGCTCTCTCTCCAGCAGCTGGTGCCTCTGAGATTGTCCCCATCTACAATGAAACTATTTTATACTAACATGGTTGTTTGTACATCAGATTGTGAGCTCCCTGAGGGCAGGGACTGTCTTTTGCCTTTCTTTGTATCCATAGGCCTTTGCATAGTGCCTGGTACACAGCACATAGTAGGTGCTTAATAAATCCTTGTTGATTGATGTACTTATATGTGCCAGACCCTGTGAACACCAAGACAAAAAAGTCTGCTCTAAAGGATCTGCCATTTTCCCCAGTTTATATTTAGACAACATATACACTGACAAGTAAATACAAAAATAAGTTTAAAGGAATTGTGTGTGTGAAAGAGACAAAGAGGGAGAGAAAGACAGAGAGACACATGGAGAGAAACACACACAGGGAGAGAGACAGAGAGTGGATGGGGGGCACTAACCACTCAAGAATGGTAAACACCTCAGGGAAGTTGGAACCGATGGCACCAAGGGGTCCTTCCTAGAGGAAGAGCTCAGAGGTGAGACCATTCCAAGCAAGAGATACAGTCCATGGAAAAGCATGGGGAGGGCTCTGCAGAAGAAAGGGTTTGGGTCTGTGTATGTTCTGAGTACACATCCATGAAAAGAGACAGAGACTTCATTTGGATGTTCTTAAGAGAAGAATTATAGCCTGACTTGCCAAACGAGTTTCTGTCAGGGGCCGGGGAAGGGGAGTCTAAGCCCCTAAATCTTCAGAGGAAGGAATAAGCAACAAGAGAGAACAACTTTCCCTTTTCCCTTCCCCCAGGAGGGGACTTTAAAAAATTCTACTTCTCCTGAAAAGGAAATGACTGTCAGAGATCTTGGGTGCAACATGAGCCTAGGGGGTGGGGGACTGGTTTTAGCGTCTTCATGAAGCAATAGTATATTAGGAAGCAACAGAAAATGGTAGAACACTCCCTGTTCCACAATAAGGATGAAACAGCTTAAACTTGGGGAATTAAGGCTCACCCTTTGTTAGGATTACTTCTAGAATCTCAGCCTAAAAATAATCCAGTACAATAATCTAAAAACAACTGAGGCCTGCCAGCTCACTATTGTTTATAATTAGTAATTATAAGAGAAGTGGCATGACCAAGTGGACAAGGAGCCAGCCTTAGAGTCAGGAAGACCAGATTAAAGCCCTGCTTCTGACCCAGCCTGGCGATGTGATCCTGGGCAAGTCCTCAGCTTCTCAATGCCTCAAGTAACTCTCAGATACAGTCCATATGCAAACTATGTGCCAGTTTGCATAGGTAGAGGGACATTTCATATTGGGAGTTGCCTACTTCAAGAGAAGCACACAAAGAATGACCATTGCCCTCAATACTTACAGGCTGCAGAACATTTTCCGTATGAAACCTCTCATGAGGCTCTGTGATTTGATAATTGAAGTTTTATAGTTTCATAATTAAAGAAACTGAGGCTCGGTATAATTGACTTGTCCAAGGTCAATAGGTAGTATGCTAACAGTACAAATAACAGTGGGTTTTGAATCAGAATTCCTTGTGTTAGAATCCTGGTTCTGCTCCCCACTCTCTGTGGGACCTTGGAAAGCTGCTCCATCCCTCAGTTGTAAGCTTTTCATCAACAAAATGTGGGGTTTGATGCTGACGTCCCTTCCAAGTCCCAATCTAGGCTCCAATGAAGTGTCAAAGGATCTGAACCCAGGCCTTCCTGACTCCAAGGCAAACACTTGGTCCACTGTCATGTTCAAGTCATGACATTCCTAGCTGTTAGTCCTAACTGCATTCATAGCATTAGTGTTATTAGTCAGTCTGTTCAGAAACTGTCCACCAGTTTCAGTGGTGTCTGAGTCTTTGTGACCCTATTTGGAGTTTTCTTAGCAGAGATGCTGGGGTGGTTTGCCATTCCTTCTCCAACTCATTTTACAGATGAGGAAAATGAGGCAAAAAAGGGTAAAGTGACTTGCTCAGAGTCACACAGCTAATATGTATCTGAAGCTGAATTTGGACTCAGATATTCCTGACTCCAGGGAGAAATAGTGAGCATTGTGCCTGGGGTCAGGCATGTTGGATGAAAATAACCCACAATCCTGTATCAAATTTGAGTTGTCTTGAGGTTCAAGGCAAGCAGCTGGGAATGAAGTGCCAGCTGTTTTGGATAGAATTTGTGTGTGTGTGTGTGTGTGTGTGTGTGTGTGTGTGTGTGTATACACATATGTGTAATTTATTGAAGAAGAAAGAAGTCAGACAGAAGAGGAAGAAAAAAAGAAGGAAGAGGAAGGAAAAGAAGGAAGGGAGGAAGAAGGGAAAGTAAGTCTGTTCAGACAGCTCTTCATTTCCTTCCAACCTGTTTCTTCTTCTCCTCCTTTCCCTCCCCCTTGTTTTCACCTTCCTTTCAGCTGTAGTCTTTTCCATTAGAATATAAACTTTGTAAGGGCAGGAACTATCTGCTTGTATTCCCAATAGTTCAGAACAGCTTAATAAACGGGTGTTGACTGACTTTGGGCAAGCCACGCCCCTTTGCAGTCATTTTTCTGCGCACACAGTGCTGTCCTGCCCGTCTGCTCCATTCTCCAGAACTCTGTCTTCACACAGGGGGTCTATGCCTGAGCGGTCAGTGAAAAGGAGCAAACAGAAAATTCACAGGATCACTGATTTATAGCTGGACAGGATCTCAAAGGTCATCTAATCCAAACACTTGGGGTGCTGTGTGTGAGCGTGCACATGTACACACGTCTGTAAAGTGGTTTTCCAAAGTCTCCCAAGGAATAAATGTCAGAGGCCAGTTTTGAACCCAGGACTCTAGGGCTCTTTCCACTGGACCATTTTGTCTCCCAAACTAAGGCCATACTGCCATGACCAAAAGCCCTTCCTAGTTCGTCCTGCAGAGGATGAGTTATCAGGGGCACTTTTCATTCAGGGAGGGAATGAGGGCAGTGAGAAATCACAGGACAGAAGGTCAGTCTTGGCCATGACTAACTACGTGGCACGTAACCTTTCGGGAGTCAGCTTCTTTCTCTGTAACGTGGAGGGGAGGGGGAAGAGATGATAAGCTCTAAGGTCTCCTAGCTCAAAATCAAGCCGCACCAGAACCTTGACAGAAGTAAAGGCTTCCTGGGACTTCATAAGGAAAACCTCTTTCCTAAGCCCTTCTCTGAATTCCATGGGACAGCATCATGGACCTCTTCATCCAGCAGTGGGCAGATACGTGTATGGGCACTACACACATACATAATTGTTCAAAAGGAGCTTCTTTACTGGATAACAGGCAGAAGTGAATAGCTTTATAAGACTGAACTGGATCTCCAATTTATATTAACAGTCCACTGAGACCCTAGCACAACACAGCACTGTTCTTGGAGAGTTTAAGTGTCCCTCCCCCGCCGACTCACCCCTAGCCTCAAGTCATCTGTACTACTTTATCAACGGCGGCGTCCTTAAATCCGAGCCCTCTGATGACTGCTGGGCCCATTTGTTTTTACATCAATTCAATTAATTTCCATTTGAAACCTTATTTTAAGCATTTTTTTCCCAAACAGAACTAAAATAATTCAGGAAAGCTCATCTGTCTCCAATCTATGTAATGTTTTAAAAATTGGATGAATGCCCTACAATAATACTATACTTAATAATGCTTAAGGCCCTGGACTGGAGAGTATCAGTTACATTCAAACTGTGGTCAATTAAAACATCCCCTCTCGGGGTTGCATTGATTTATAGATATTGACAAAAGCGTTTTTAGAATCATTATCACCGAGGGTATCAGAAGGGAAACCTATCACCCGAGGTAAACCAGAGGCCCCATTTCTACCCCTTTTGACTACTGAAACTTTTATCTTTTAGAGAAATAGCCTCTGGTCGCTTGAAATCCCTAACTCTTCCAGCTTTAAGGAAAACATGACTGAGTTAGCTGATGCTGGTAATAAAATGTAACTGAGCTTGTGAGCTAGCTGCATCCAGTTTTGCCATGGGTATGATGTGTCTTCTCAGTTCAGGGGAGAGGTTTATTAGGGTTTTGAAAGGTTTGAAACTGAGACTAGCAAGCAGGGGTGGGGGCAGGGTGGGGGTAGTGGATAGAGGGGGCTTGAATTTGGAGTCAGAAACCATCGATTTAAATCCTGGCTCTTCGTGACCTCGGACACCTCAGTCTCCATCTCTGGGCCTCAGCTTCTCTTTCTGTAAAATTAGGGTTTGACTAGATGACCTCTAAGGTCAGAGATAACAGTTGCCAGAAACTTCTGTAAATAATAATGATACATTAGCTCACGTCGATATGGTTCTTTGTGGATGGAAAAGCCCTCTGTATGCATTACCTTTGACCCCCATGACTACCATCTGAGGCGGGTGCCATAGAGACGCACATTTTATTGAGGAGGAAAAGGAAGCTCAAAAATTAAAGAGATTTGCCCAGCCATACAACTAGTAGAGGTCTAAGGTAGGATCTGAACCCAGGTCCACCTAACTCCAAGCCTACCCCTACTGCTGGCCTGTGTCTATGAAGCATTGGCTCAACCTTTGTTGGGCTGAATCATTTTTCTGGACAGCGTCAGGAAGATTCCAGGTTAAGATGAATTAAATATAGAGTGAATCTCATTTGGTGAAACTAATAAAACAAAACGAAATGAAATACTAACTCCATTATGCAAGGTGGTATAGTGGATAGAGCCTTGGTCCTTACTACTGCCTGTCCTTCAGTGTCTAGCTTCTGATAGAGCCTTGGTCCTTACTACTGCCTGTCCTTCAGTGTCTAGCTTCTGATAGAGCCTTGGTCCTTACTACTGCCTGTCCTTCAGTGTCTAGCTTCTCAGTTCCTCACCTACAGAACGTGAAGGAACTAGAGATTCGGTGACCTCAAAGGTCCACCCCAAACCTAGATTTAGGATTCTCTGCTCCTTACCAACTGTTGGCCTTGGCCATGTAACTTTCCTTCTCTCAGACTCAGTTTCTCCACTTGTAAGATGAGGAGCTCTGAGGCCTCTTCCAACTTTAAAGCTATTATTATATGATTCTCATTCAGTTTTTATCCTCAAGGTACAATCTAAGGCTTTAAAATAAGACTGTTAAAGCAGTTTCTATAGACCCAATTGGGAGGAGGTGGGGGAGGGGAGGAGTGTTAAGGAGTCTTGTCAAATGACTGCAGACCTTTTAAAATGGTTTAGGATGATAGATCTAGAGTTGGGAGTAACTTTGGAAGGAAGCCTTCCACTAAACCTTTTTATATACAGAGAGTAAATGAGATAATATAGGCACTACATAAATGTTTCCCCTCCCTTACAAAGGGGGAAACTGAGGTCCAAGGGGGTTAAATGATTTGACCAAGGTCACATAAGGTAATGTGTCAGAGGAGTCTTCTGATATCAGATCCTCTGCCCTGTCTACTGTCCCACGCTGAGTTTCATTCCTCGAGGGAATGGTATAAATTATAGTTCAGACCCAGATGGAGGGACTTTTAAAACATTCTTTATTTTTAAATCAGCCAGTCTGTGGTTTCTGAACTAAGTTCATTTATGGTTAAAGTTTGCACTTAGGAAATTCAATTAAGCACAGATAAAGAAGGATGATGAGTGTGGGCTCAGTCCCAAATAACAGAATTGTATCAGGAAGAGAGTTCATTGACTCCAGCATCCTGTCCAGGCCAGGGACCAGCACCAGGTGGCCTTCAGACAAGGGAGAGAGCCCTTCATCCCTTGGCTGAGAGACATTCAATGTCCCCATGAATTTCCTTCCTGCTTCCTGGGCTGGTAGTCAGTTTTCTCTCTCCCTCAGAGGGATGCGTCCACAGGTTTCACAATTCCAAGCTTGTATACTATATGCCTAGTTGGTGTTCCATGGAACAGCCATAAGGGAATTATGCTCAGTCCAGGACTGGCAGGAGGCATCCCTAGAATTTCTTTTTATCAAAATTCAGTCTAGAGGTTGGGTTAAATTTCTCCTGGCCTTGCAGTTTACTAGCTACCTTATTTGCATCAGTTATAAGCTATGGAAAGTGAAAACTCCTCACCCCATCCTTTTGCCCAGTAACCACTGAGTCACCAGCATTGGCACGGATCTCAGAAGCCAATCTGCCCAGTCTCTGCCTCTACACCACTCCCCATTGAAGGGTCATACAATCTTTGCTTGAAGTCCCCCAGGGAGGAGGAGTCCACTCTATCCCAAGGAAAGGTATTCATTTTTGGAAAATTCTTGTTATTGGGAAATTTTCCCTAACACCGAATGTAAATCTGCCTCTTCAGCTTTGGCCCATTGCTCTGAGTTCTGGCCTTTTCCATATACTGGTCCTCAAATACATAAAGACAATCATCGTGCCATCCTCTTTGCCTTATCTAGTCTAAACATCCTCACTTCCCTTGATCAGTCTTCATATGGCATGATCTGGAGATCCTTGGCCATACTGGTGACCCTCCCCTGGACATTTTTGCTCTCTGATTTACTGCAGACTTGACTAGAGACTCAGAGGTTATGTGGACTAGCGCCTAACAAAAACAAATATTATGTCTCTTCTCAAAAATAGGTATTTTTATATCTATACATATTTATGTATGTGCTGCCTCCCCTTATAGAATGTAAGCTCTGTGAGGGGAGGGACCATTTCATTACTATCTGCAGGTGTCTAACCCAGTGTTTGGCATTTGTTGGGCACCAAATAAATGATTGATCATTTGATTCTAGGAAGGCCAGCTAAAGGACAAAGTAGAAATGCAATGCTCTTCAAAATGCCCTTATTAGGTACCTTCTGTATGCTAAACTCTTGCTAAGTGCTGGGAGCACAAACACATTAAAGCACATAACTTACATTTCGTCAGACACATAGAAAAGTGCATGTAACAAAACAAGGTAACCTTGGAATGAAAGACACTAGCAGCTGGAGTAGTGGGAAGGAGGATCAGGAAATGCCTCCTGCAGAAGGTAGCCCTTGAATTGGGTGTTAGCAGCAGAGATGAGGAGGGAGAGCCTTTCACATATGGGACAAATTCGAAGAACTGGGAGCCTAGATTTCCTTGATTGTCCTCACTCAATCAGTGCAGATCCACTCCCTTCTATGTCTTGGGAGATGGTCTCCAAGAGAGGCCATGACCAAACAATTAATCGCCCTATGGCCAACGTGGTCAGGAGTCTTTTTAAACTGGGCTAGGTTCATCCCCCAAACTCTGACAGATTAGTAGAACCTGCCAAAACTTGTGCTTTACAGGAACCATACCACAATAATATACACCAAGGGAACCTCTAATGATCATAATTAGCAATAAATTGAATGTTAAATCAAGCTAGGAGATGCAGTGTGGTGTGATGGATAGACACCTGTTCTCAGAGACAGGAAGACTAGCTAGGTGACCCTGGACAAATCACTTTACCCCTGAGTGTCCTTTCTAAGACTAAGCTGAGAATCAGAACTCACTTGCATTAGTAGAGGTTGTTCCTTGTACCAATGGGATGACAGATCCTGTCACTAACTGCCACCTCCCCCAACTCCCAATAAAAGTCATGTCTAAGAGAATTCATTGGATTATGAACCTAAAATCATCCCCCAGAAGGAATGCATCTTGGTACAACGGAAAGCCAGATTGGGAGCCAAAAGACATGGTATTGAACCTTGGTGCTATGTGACCTTGGGCAAGTCTTGACCTCAGTTTCCTCATCTGTGAAAGGAGAGGCTTGGACTAGAAAGCCTCTGAAGTGTCTGTTCTTGTTTGATGAGGCCATGATCCTCTTCAGCTAAAAGGGACAACCATGTGCTGATGAGGGAGATTTGGGGAAAACACTCTGCCCTCCACGTATTTGGGAAGCTCCATTTTCTTTCCTGAGCTGTGGCCTATCATAGCCTAGGATGACCTCATTGCTCTTGGCAGCCGCATGTTACATGAGTAACATGCTCAGTGACATACTACTTGTGATGCCTAGTTTGTCAAGTTGCTGTGATTGCCATGATAGAATATCCTATTTTCTAGGGATGATCAACGTATCAGATTGGTGGGGGTGGGGCTAGGGGTGGAGGGTCAAGGAAACCTGTCTGAATCACTTGGCACCACTTTTCCCTGGGGCCACCTCTGAGGTTCTCCAGTGTTGCCTGGGAAGCACTTAGCTCAGAACTAAGCTGATATTAATCTGAGGCACTTAATAAAATAATAAAGTTCACAGCAATGACACTTGAGCATCCCCTCCAAGATCTTACAAGGCTTTTCAAATATGTTTCATTGCTCTTTTTTTCTATTCTTAGTCATGGGCTTGGAGTTATGCAGCATGGCAGATGGGTTAAAATGCCATCTTTGGACTGTAATACCAAACCACAGATCACAGATTTAGAGCTGGAGGGGGGTGGGGAGTCTTCGAGGTCCTCTAGTCCAAATTCCTCCTATTATAGAGGAGGAAAATGAGGCCCAGTGATGTTCCCAAAATCGTGACATCTCCTCTTCTCTCTCCATCCCCCATGCTCAGAACGTCTTGACTCCATTTCCCCCTCATCCCCCATCTTCCTTCCTCCTCCCTTCCAACACCTTATATACCTCCTCTCTCCATTCGCAGTCACCATATTGGATCAGACAGCTGCTGCAGTCTTCTAATTGATCTTCTATAGCAAGTCTCCGTGGACTTCACCTTCTCCTCCATTCAGCTGCCAAAGTGATTTTCTTAAACCACATACAGGTATGACTAAGCCATCCCCGATCTCCCTGTAATTTTCAAGATCCAATATAAAGTCCTCTGCTCCTAACCTTCCCAGTCTTCTCATACTTTACTATCCTCCAAATACTCTGCAATCCAGAGACACTGGCCTCTAGGCTGTTGCTTAAACACAAAACTTCACCTCCTATCTCCACGCTTTTAGAGTGGTTTCCCCCATGTCTGGAAGACTCTCCCTCCTCGACATCGATCGTCTCTTCAGTTCCCTGGCTTCCCTTTAAGCCTCAGCCCAAATCTCATCTTCTATGGGAGGTCTTTCCCAGTGTCTCCAGGACCCTGTCCTCTCCAAAGGCCTTCCCTCTGAAATTACTGTCTGCTTTGTATCTATCTTGGATGGACAGAGTTATCTGCATGTTGTCTCCCTCATTGGGAGGTGAGCACCTTGAAGGCAGAGACTGTGTTTTTGCCTTTCTCTGTATCCCCAGAGCATAGCATAATGCAGCAAGTAGTGGGTGTTGGAATGACTGACTGACTGCTTCCCCATCTTCACTCCCTAGCTTCCTTCAAAAATCAGCTGCAGTGCCTCCTTTCCTAAACTAAGCCCCACCCTTTTCCTTCATAATCACCCAGCTTTTATTTCATTTATTCTTGTATGTACACACACTATTTATTTTGTTTATTCATATATGTACATGTGTTACTTCCCCAGATATAATAAGGCCTTGAGGGCAGAAGCTGGTTTGTTTTGGCCTTTGTCACTAGAGGACCAAGCAGAGAGCATGGTGCCCCAGATGCACTCAATAAACCCGATTGATTCCACAGTTTGTGTTTACTCTGCCTGTGTTTAATTGTCTCCTGTGTTAGAGTGGAATCTCCTCGAGGGCAGGGACTACTCCATTTTTGCCTTTGCATCCTCAGGACCCACACGATGCCTAGCACATAGTGGGAGCTTAATAAATGCAGACTGATGGATGTTCAAGGTTATAAACACCGTGTCAGAAAGATTTAAGTCCCAGACCTCCAACACCAAAGTCAAACTACTTTCTATTGTATCACACCGAGACAAGTAATTTGATCCTTTCCTTCCCCCCCCCCAAAAAAAAACAACCAAACTTTGCCTGCAGTAACTAGATAAGTGGGGCAAAGGAATTATCTTTGACTGGCTTTATTTATATAAACCCTGGAATCCCTTTCCCCTTTTTTTCCAGATACTCGCATAATCCAAGAGTTTGGGGCTTAGTGATTCCAGGAGAGAAAAGTTAAAAATACCTATTCATATATTTTTATTCTAGACTCTGTGTTATAGAATAAGCTTAAAGACAAAGTAGCAAAAAGAGGTCTGGATTTGGAATCCAAAAACCTCAGTTTTAACCCCAGTTCTACCATGTACAAAAGGGCAGCTTGGTGGTACAGTAGTTAGAGCGCAGGCCCTGGAGTCAGAAGGACCTGAGTTCAAATTCAGTTTCAGACACTTCCTAGCTGTGTGACCTTGGGCAAGTCACTGTTTGCCTCAGTTTCCTCATCTGTAAAATGAACTAGAGGAGGAAATGGCAAATCACTCTAGTATCTCTGCCAAGAAAACCCCAAATGTGGTCACGGAGAGTCAGACAGGACTGAAAATGACTGAACAAAAACCATCATGTGCAGCCTATAAGTCTCTTCTTCCCGTCTGGGCTCTAAGATTCCTTCTGTTAAATGATGGAGTTGCATGTGATGATCTCTAAGGTCCAGGTCTGTGATAGTTGGGTTAAGCTGAAGGCTAGAGGGTCTACCATCACACACACACACACACACACACACACACACACACACACAGAGAGAGAGAGAGAGAGAGAGAGAGAGAGAGAGAGAGAGAGAGAGAGAGAGAAGGGGAGGCTTGGAATCAGGAAGACCTGAGCTTGAAACCTGCCTCAGTTTCCTTATCTGCACAATGATTATAGCACTATGTGCCTTGCCTGACTCTCATGAGGGTCAAATGTTATATAAAAGCTTTTTGTCAAGTGCTTTGCAAGCCTTACAGACCTACGACAATGTTAGCCATTCTTTACTTTTGTTGTTGCTGTCATAGAGGCTGCTGAGGGACTGGGAGGTGTATCAGGTAGAAATTGGCCCCAAAGCCAGGAAGACCCAGGTTCAAGTCCCACCACTCACACATCCTGACTGTAGGACACTGAACAAGTCACTGGCTATGCTCTGAGTGTCCCAGGAAGCTCTTCTTCTGCCATCTGCTATCAGACATCACGAGGGGCTCCGTGTCAGACCCTCAGAGCTGTCTCCCTTGGTGGGCCCACATTTTGCCCAAGGAAGGCCCCGTAAGGCTCCTGGTCTTACTTCTCCCACCTCCTCTCGGATGAATGTGGTCGTGGGGTTTCAAGTTTAAAATGTCATTTGGTATCATTTCAGATGTCTTCCTACAGCTTAATCCATTTCTTCCCTGGAGGGACGCAGGGTCTGACTTTAATTTGTGGTAGGGTTATGGTCACAGTAAATGTCAGTTTCAAATATTCACAATAAGTCCCTGATATAAGTGGAAATGGAAAGTGACTGCCTGCCTGGGAGTTTGACCGATATGCAATCGTTATCACTTCCTCATGGAATCCCATCCAGGGCCTGGAACAATAGTTTGGCGGCTCCTCAGACACCCCGAGATAAGTGGCTCGGCAACCCCGCCCCACCCCCATTTTCCTGGGATGAGTCACCATTAAGACAAGCAAAATAGATGGGGTTGCTTGCAGAATATTGCCTGATGAGGAAAAATCAAAGGAGCAGAGACCCTCCCCACCTGCCACAGACAGCAACTGGGGGGGGGGGGCAGTTCGTTTGCTATCTCTGGGACACTTTATCCTCATCTATGAAGGGATGAGTATGGACTTAATGAGAGGCCTTTTTTGGTTCCCAAATCTATGCTCTTTTACCTTCAGTGCGTCAGGGCTGGTAAAAGCTGCCTGGTATCTCTCCACAGAAGCCCCAAATCCTTTACTCTATGGCAAGTAAATGTTAGTGGAATTAGATAAAATTAGAAATTAGGATAATTAGGAACCAGATAAAAATCCATCATGATCATTGATTTAGAACTGAAAAGGATGGGGGAGGCCATTTACTATCCTCCCCCCCGCCCAATATAAAATTTTATAGAAGAAACTGAGACTTGGAGAGCTGACCTTTGGGGCTGCCATGTTACACTGAACTTGTAGCCCACTAAAATCCTTTTCTCATGTTCAAAGAATGGCCACATTTACCATATGTTGTGCAATTGATTTCTGGACCCCCTGAAAAAAGCAAAGTTATTCCTGCCCAGTTTTATCTTATAAATTTCATCCCATTGCTCTAAACTAACAGGGATTTTTTTTAAAATCTTTATCCTGTAATCTAAGTGAGCAGAATCCCTCTCAGCTTTAAACTACCTGAAAAGGTAAAATGCATCCCGGAGAAGGTAAACTCCTTGGGGGCAGAGATTGCTTTATTTTTGTTTTGTTAATCCCAGATTTAGGGACAGTGGCTAGTATATAGTAGTTACTTAATAAATAAATGCCTATTGAATTCAATCAAACATTAGAAGGACCAGAAGTGTCAAGTGATGCAAAATTTCATTATAATTTTACTTAGAAATAAACATTTTCATCTTATTTATATTTGCCCTTTGGATAAAAAAAATGCACCATCTTCACAGATGTATCTTGGTGCTTGACATATTCTCAAGTTCTGGTTCACGACTATACTGATTTAGACATTCTAGAAAGTTCACTCATTTCTTCAAATCAGTGTCATTTAAGAATAGCACATTTCTAGACATAGGTACTAAATGCTATTCTATTGCTCTGAAAGGGTTAATGCAGTTTCCAAAAGTGCCTAGGGTACAAGCAAGGACTGGTTTATCCACTTGTAGAATCTGTCCTATTGTGTCTTGGCTACAGTTTTCCCTTAGAACCTTTGGTGCTTTTTCTTAAGTGGGCTGGGCAGTACTGAATCTGTGCTTCCTTACTCCCCCTTCCCTCCCAATTCAAAGAAGAAGAGAGAAAGAGAATAGGTACTAGTGATGTATGAAAAGTCTAGGGAAGAGAGATAACAGGGGTAGGGAGAGAGGGAGATAATGGGAGAGGGCAGAACCAGACACTGATGTCCACAGAATTGGCCAAACAAGTTGGCTGATCACAAAACCATTAGCCAGCATTCTGATGGACAACACGTTACTCTCTCACTGATGTCTTCTAACCTGCTTCCCCTCACTCCAATCTAGGCTCGCTGAGAAAAACCCTCTTCCCCTCCCTCCAAAGTGGGCTCCCTGAGAAAAATCAACTTTGGGCAGAAAACCAGGGCAAGGAGGGAGGGATAACTGGAGAGAGTTCTCTAAGTTGAAGTATTGGTGAGGGCAGGCCCATCTCCCCCAAACCCTGTGACTGCTGGCAGGTTACCTTGCAGAGATTTTGGTTTTCTTCCCTCTTCCCAGGACACAGGACACTAGTTGAAAATGAAGAGCTGAGAGGAGGATGGGAGGGAATAAGTGAAATAAGCAGGACTGTATTTTCCAAGTAAATAAAAGCAAATCATTTAGCTCAAAATCAGCCTACCAGATTTTACTTTTTAAAATTAGGGGGCAATTGGGAGCATATGGGGAAGAGGGGGAGCAAGGGAAACTATAAACTGTCCCCTAGGTAGAGTACCTGAAAAGAGCAGTCTGAGGAATTGACTTGGAACGGGAGTTGCTACTCCCCACCTATGTAACCTGGTCGACTGCTTGCCCTCCCTGAACCTCAGTTTCCTCACCTGTAAAAAAGGGGGTTGGGCTAGATGACCTCCAAGGTCTCTCCCAGCTCTTAAATCCTATGAACTTCTGGCAAAATATTTGCCTTGCTGCTGGTCCATAGCCAGGGTTTTCCTTTGTAAATGAATTCCACATCTTTATTAAGTTAAACATTTCTTTTTCTCAAAATTTGAAACATACTTCAAATATTTTGTTTTATGACGTCCTGGAACCTAATACTGTTCCTCCCAGATCCAGAAATATGAGAAAGCCAATTAAGATTTTCTGACATTCAGAGTTGATCACATTAAAAAGAAAAAAAGAAAAAGAAAACATGTTCCAGTTAATCCAAAAATATTATTATTTTTGAACATCAAGTGTGCTAACATATGACATTAACAAAGAGACAGGATGGTGTAGTATTGTGAATGGAGGGGAGAGCCTTGGAATTTGGAAGACTTGAACCCAGGTCCTGTCTCCGACACTTAACTAAAAGACAGTATCTTTGACTCTCTGGGTCCCAGACAATCTGTGACATGAGAGGCAGCAGGTGCAGATATGCATCAAGGGAGAACATTCCACCCCCTTCTCTCCTCCCAGACCCCTCCACTATTAGCCAAAGAGAAAAAGCCAGACAGGAAGTGACTAAAGGAGATGGCAAGGGCGAAGCCTCTTTGGTTCTAAGAACCCCAGATGGTCAAGTGAAAAAGCACCTGTAAAGGGTAACGTTTTGGAGAAAAGAATGACATCGGGGCGGCTAGGTGGTGCAGTGAGTAGAGCATCGGCCCTGTAGTCAGAAGGACCTGAGCTCGGATCCGGCCTCAGACATTTATCACACACACACACAAAAAACCTATCTGTGTGACCTTGGGCAAGTTACTTAATCCCAATTGCCCTCCAAAAAAGCAAAAACAAAAAAAATGACAGTTTTAAAGTCCCCATCTTTACCAAGGCAGAAAGGGAAAACTAAAGAAAACAACCCCCACTTAAATCTTGAAAGCACTCTTTTTAATAAGGGGTCTTGTTCAAAGTTTTTTTCTAAAACTGCCCAAGGAGAGTTAGAACTCAGAGTTCTAGACTCAGAAACCAGAGGACCTTGGTTCCAATCCCGCTTGTGGTGCCCTCTACCTGTGTGACTTTGCCCATGTTCTCTCTGGACTTCAATTTCCTCATTTGTAAAATGAAGGACTGGCCTAGATGAATGAATACACATGCATTTATTAGGTGACTACTATGCGCCAAGCATTGTACACTGGGGATGTAAATTAAGAAATCAAAATGTATCCACCCCCCTCCCAACTTTACATTGTAGTGAAAGAAGAAAATTCTTTGGGAGTCAGTGGCCAGGGTGGGGTGTAAAGGTCAGGGAAGTCACCAGGAGGGGGAATGTTCTCAGTGCTCTTCCAGGCAGGTCTTGATGTTGATTTTAGAGTCCTTTCTATATGCTGCATCCAAACAGGACAGAGCCCATGACTGGACATAGCCTTGGCAAGGCTGATGATCATGCCCAAGAGTGGAGAAACCTTGGAGGTCAGTCACCAACTTTAGGATCCCACAGGTCACTTGGGGAAACAAAGATGTCTCCCTTTCTACCTCATCCTAGCCCAGGTGACCAAGCTTGGGTGTCTCACAGCTGGCAGACATCTAATGGGTTTCATTGTTTTGTTTATTGCGCTTATCTCAAGCTGGTCACTTCCTATTTGCATCCCTAATAGGCTCCTTTCAAAAGGTGTTGACATTTCTGTAGAGTTCGAACAGCTCTGCAGGTTTCTTTTCTTCAGGGTAAGGGGTAAACGCAGTTCTCTATCTATACCCAGGCAAGATTCCCTATATGGAGTCAAACACGCTGAGGGCTTGCCTAATTAGCCCAGATTACTCCCTCCAGAGGGAAAGTAGTCTCATTTCTTTTAATCCCTGGGAACCCAAGGAAAGTGTATTGCACAGGTAATAAAAACCAGCACCTCCCAAGTCTGATGACTCAATAGCTAACTAGAAACATATATACATATACAAATGCGTGTAGGTTTTAGTTAGCTATTGACACAGTTTTGTCTCATACACATATACATGCATACACACACACACACACACACACACACACACATATATATATATACACATACATATATGTACACACACACACATCTCCTGGGCTCTTGTCTTACCTTGGGCAAGTCACTTACCTCTCTAAGCATCACCCTTCCAACTCTGAATCTAAGCCCCTGTGACTGCTAATTAATTAGGCAAGCCCTTCCAGATGTGAATCTAGAATTCTTCCATATAACCAGAGGGAATGAGGTAGAATAGTAGGATCAGGAAGTCCTGAGTTCAAATTCTTCCTCAGAGGCACAGGATGTGTAACCTGGGCAAATGATTTTGAACTCTTGAATCTCATTTTTTTTCCTTTGTAAAAGGGGTTGAATTTAATGGTCGCTAATTCCTTTCCAACTCCAAATTTATGATCTTAATGGTAAATTTGTTTTGTATTTTGAATTGCTAGTGCCTAACCCTCACCCCCCCCCTTTCTGAAATTACCTTTGTGTCTGTTTTGTCTATATTTTGTTCATCTTTCCAGCCTAACCTAATAAATATTTATTAAGTGCCTACTATATGCCAGGCATGTATATTTCCCCAAACAGAACGTAAGCTCCTTGAGGTTAGGAATGGTTGGGTTTTTGTTTTTTTGTTTTTTGGGTTTTTTTTTTTTGTCTTTGTAAGTTAGACACTTAATAAATGCTTTTTGAGTGCCTAATTCTCATCTAAGCAATGGAGTTGTAAACATGGTAAGGGGAGGAAATTAGAAGACATAGCCCCATAATATCTCAGAAGTTATAGTCATAGGGTTTAGAGCTGGAAGGGACCATAAAGACACTTTCATTTTATAAATGAAGAAACTGAGACCAGAGAGTTAAAGTCCTTTTCCTAGGTTAAACTGGGGGGGGGGGGGGAGTCACCTCTTGACTGAGAGAGAATGGGGAAGCTGCCTAGATCAGCCATTGGACTCATCTAGCCCAACCCATTGGGGAAGACCAGAAAAGAAAACAAAGCATTCAGTATTTTTTTAAAAAAAAAGCTTTTTCATGCTCAACCTTTTAAAGTGAAGTGAGACCAATCCAGTCACTGCTTCGAAAGACAACAGAGCAGCCTTGCCCATTGTGAAACTTAAGGGGCAAAAGTTTTTACTAACACACACATTTTTAAACACAGCTGTAGCCATATCTGTAAGGTGAATTTAATTTCATCTAATGGTAGATGAACTTGTCAGGGTGGAATATGGAGAACATAATTTTGGAGATGAGGAAACCTATTCTAGAAAGAACTGAGTGTAGAAGTAGAAATGATAGGAACTTTGAAAGCTATTGACCACTCCATCTTAAAAATGATGATATGGGAGAGGAAAGCTGGGTACAGTCTGACATTCATATTAGATTTGAGGGAAAGCATAATTCAAAGGGTCTAGAGAAAGAATAAAATTGGCTTAAAATGCTTGTGAAAAAATCTATGCAAGAGGTGTGGACAGTTGTCAAGGATGAAGTTCTGAGGATATAAACACAAATAATTCCATTAAGAAAGGGAAAATTGTGCAAACAGAAGTATGAGGATGCACAGGGAGCTCTTACCAATCAATTTCAAGTTTTAAAATACAAGGTACAGAGAAAAGATGAAAGATAAGGCAGGTCACTGAATATGAACCTAAAAGTGTGCCACGATCCTGTGAGAAGAGAATAAAACTGAGTTTGATCTGATGCTCGTAATGTGTGCTAGAGACCGCCAAAAGGGTTTTCTTTCTCTTTCTCCTTTTTCCCCCTTTTTGGGGACAAGATAAACATCAAAGAAGGATCTGCTGTTAGGGAGGAGATAGAGTGAGGGATGTCAAAGGCAGCAGAGGGAAGAAAAAGCTGTTCAATTCTCTTTATCAAGGGGAATAATTGTCAGATTTAAAACGATAGAACAAAAATTAAGATAAAGTTGGAACGAAAGTCAAGTGAAGGATGAAAAGAGAGCCCAGCACCTAACTGCCCTTTAAAACGGCCCCCAAGTCTCTAGGTCCAAATGAACTACACTATTATATCCCCAAGTACTAAAAGTACCATGTGGTTACAGAGTCCCTGTCAGGGTTGTTTTCTGTTTTTGAGCAATTGCAGATAAAGGAAGAGATGGCACAGGCAGAAGTCAGACAAGTTCTGATCTGATTTTCTAAAAAGGAAAATGGCAGGTTCTTCAAATGATAGTCAATGAATTTAACTTCACTTACTGACAAAAATCTAGAACATATTAAAGGGATGGCATATAACTTCTAGGAAGTAAAGCAGGGATAGCTAAGAGGTAGTGTGATAAGCCAAACAATACTCACTTCTTTTTTTAAAAAAATTTTTTGACAAGGTCACTAGACTGATCAATTAGGAATTGCCAAAGTAAAGTCAACGTAAGGAAAAACTGAGCTGTCCAAAAGTGGAATGGGATGCCGGAAGAGACAGTTACCAAGGGCAAGGAGCAAAAGGTAGATGTGACTTGCTGAAGATGCTGCTGGGGACCAGCCAAACTAGACATCCTCTGATGGCCCCTCCCACTTCGAGATTTGGTGATTCAGTGAGGAAAAAAAAAAACTCCATCCAAGTTGAAGTTCTTTGGGGCTTGACCAATTGAGGAATATTTATTTGTAGTGTTTTTTTTTTCAAGTAAGAATTTCTAGTACTCCATGTATTAAGCCTTGACAAATGCTGAGGGAACAATTTGGTATATTGTATTTCAGCACTTGTGCCTTTGACTCTTTTTGAATTAGAAAGTGAAGGAATAACAAGAAAAAAGAAATGCTTGAGTGTGTGGGAGGGTGGGAGGGGACAAATGAGAGACCCAGACTTTCTCAAGAATCAAAGAATCCCTTTGGCCTTAGCATCTTATTTTGAGCTGCTTTGGGAAAGGTACAAACAACGGCAACAACAAAACCGACCCCAAAGCTTTGCTTTATCCTCACTCAGAACCAAGCTGCCTCCAAAGCATGAGGTGGCTGATAGGATCTTTCCTTCCCACAGTTCCAGTTTGCATTGTTTCTCATTATATGGCCTAGATCAGACAGAGTTCATATGAAAGGAGAAAAGATGAAGCTAGGAACCAGTGCTGTTCTGTATAACTTGGATGAAGATGCTTTTTCAACAACTGGAGCTCAATTCTCCATTCTGTCTGATGTTTACATTTCCCCCAAAGCATTCGAAGCTCACATTGGAAATAAAATTCCCTTTGCTCGCTACAGAAGACAGCTCTGCCAGAGAATCCCATATAAAACGCTTTATGAATAAGGTGTCATTGTGGCAAAAACACAGCATTTAGAGTCGGGGGTCGGGATTCAAAATGCAGCTCTGCCAAGTACTTCTGGAGTGATGCTGGGCTGTGGACTTCCGCTTCAACTTCCTTATCTCTCAAATGAAGAAGTGACATCAAATGGGGTTAAAAGTCCCCTCGGCCCCCACCCCAGCTGTAACTTTAAGATACCGCGGTTATTAGTCTATTATTTTCTTTATATAGAAATTACAAGAGTTGAAAGGATGTTTTTAGTCTTTTCTTTTAAAACTTCAAATATTACCCTGAAATGTTCTTTACTTCCCAGACTTGCACCAGCCATCCTATTTTTTAAAGAGAGCAAAGGAAAGGGGCAGCTAGGTGGAGCAGGGAATAGAACACTAGCCCTGGAGTCTGGAAGACCTAGGTTCAAATCCAGCCTTAACACTTAACACTTACTCATAGCGTGACCTTGGGCAAGTCACTTAACCCCAATTGCCCCCTCCCCCCCCAAAAAAGCAAAAGAAAAACACACACACACACAATATCAAAACTGTGTCAAACAAACAGCAACAAAAGTTGCAGAGGAAGACCCCTGCCTTTAAAAGCTTCAGTAACAACAATAGAAAGCAACAAGTTAGGAGCTCAGAATCTATGCTTTGTTCCCCCATCCCTACCATTCACTTAGACCTCCAGTCATTGCAGAAGGAAGCCCACTATATTTTGGTCTTTCGAAGTTGCTGTTATCCTGGACTTTCCACCCTCCCTCCTCCCTCCCCAGATCCAAGCCAATCAGTTAGCAAATCTTGTTGATTCTGTTTCCTCAAAATCTCTTGCATCCATCCCTCCCACTCACCACAACCGCCCTCGCTCACACTCTCATCGCCTCTCTCCTGGCCTATTTCTGCTCTCCCCTGAACCTCCTCCTTGGTCTCCATCTCCAGTCTCTCCATCCTTCGAGCATCTACAACATCCATATCCTTAAAGCACAACTCTGAATCTCACGCTCATTCTTTAGAAACTTCAGCTGACTTCCCATTTCCCTTAGGATCAAATACAGTCGTTTGTCCAACCCTTCCCAACCAGGTCCCACCATCTACTTTCACAAGCTGATTCCACGCTATTCCTTCTCACACTCTTCCAGCCAAACTGGCTGACTGTCTATTCCCTGCACACAACAATCCATCTCTAATCCCCACACCTTTGCATTAATTATCTGTCTATGCTTGTCTTTGATGCTCTCCTTCCTCACCTTTACTTGGAAACTGGCTTCCTTCAAGGCTAAGTTCAAGTACCAACTTCTTTTGTTAGTGCTCCCCCACCCCAATCAAATCACTATATTTTGTCTATATCCCTTATTTGTGATGAAGTACTGTGGCATCATAGACATAGAGCTAATCTCAAAGCCAAGAAGACTGGGTTCAAGTCAAATCTCAGACACATACAGGCTGCATGACTTTGGGCAAGTCATTTAACCTCTAAATGCCTTGGACAACTTTCTAAGGCTTTAAGTTGAAGAGAATCCTCTCACTTTTATTGGTAGAAAGACTTTCCTCACATAAAAGAGTTCTCTACATCAATGAAATCACAGGACCAGTGTCTATTCCTCTCCTATATTTACTTATCTATGAATGTGTTGTCTCCTTCTAGCAGACTGTAAGGTCCTTGTGGGAAAGAAGTAGCTCATGGTTATATTTGTATCCCCACAGTCTAGCAGAATGTCTGACCCATAGTAAGTGCTCACTAAATGTTTGCTGGTTGATTGATGGGTGAAGAACTCTAGACAGAGAGACAGAGGGAGGGAGGAGGGAGGGAGGGAGGGAGGGAAGGAGAGGGAAAGGGAGATATTCCCTATACTTGGCTTAAAGATTTTCTGGCTTGGTAACCACCAGTCAGATCTTGGGTAGCCCTGGCACAGTCCTCAAGAACCCAGGGCTAGCTTTATACCATGAGGCATCAGAGTTGGCTGCTAGCCAGTATCAGCTCATAAAAATAATTAGGGGAGCATTTTATAAATATGATGCAACCTGTTCATAAAGATAATTAAAGCCAAGACCCTTAACTCGCCATTGAATTTCCTAACACCAATTAGAATGTTCAGGCATTGAGTAAAGTCTGTTATGGGTGGTTCAGCCCATACAAATGTTGGAAAACTTTCCCCAGAAGCTCAAGCCCCCATCATGTGGTTTTGTAATATTTACTGTTGCCATATTGCGGCCATTCTAATAAACCCAGGCTTTTGCTCCAAATCTGTTTGCTTTTATCAGGCAAACTGGGTTGATTTTTCTCTCCTGACAAAGAGACGTATTACACCAACAGGGAAATGACAGGAATAACTTTCTGTGCAGCTCTAGACACCAATGGATAAAGCTGATCCCATATTATATATCCTGGGAGTATATTATTACACTTAGGAAAATGGCATGATTGACTTTGGAGATGGTGGTGGGGGTGGGGTGGAGCACTGAACTAAGCAGGTTCTGAGAAGCAGCATTTGGGTTCTAAAAGAGCCCAAAGGAGCCCAATCCGTCAGGACTCTCAGGTCTGTTTTGGTACAAAGAATGGAGTCACTCTGTCACTTTCCCCTTGTTCTATCATCTTTTTTTCAAGATCGGCTGCTAGGTCTGGGGATGGGTGAACCCCTTGGCATTTTAGGGTCAGCAAAACATCTCAACTGATTTTCCAATCGTTTGGGGGTTTGGCAAAATCTGATGCCAGTCTTGCCAAGCACTTTCTCCCTTAATTCTTCAACCTGAATGTAGTTTGGAGTGAAATCTAATCCTGATGTTTCTGATTCATTTACACTTAATGCATCAAAATGGGGTTTTGTAAAAGCTGTTTGATGTTCAAAAAGACTTATGACTGTTTTTCCCTTTTATGTAAGTTTGTGAAGCCTTGTGTTCTAAGAACTAGAAAAGCACATTCTGCCAGCTGTAAGCAAAATGATTGGAGTAGAGTTGAAAACCAAGAACCTGCTGAATTTAGAGAGAAATCCAATACTTACACACAGTGCTAACCAAAGGAGACAAATACAGTCTCAGTGGGGACATCTATTCATATTCCTCCCCAAGATATTTTTCCCAGTTACTTGGCTAAAGACCTCTCTCAACAAGGCTTATGAACAAACCATGAAGCCAAATTAGGATAGCAATAGAATTCTAAAAGAAACACACTGTATTATCCACAGAGTTACTCTCCAGTATAGAAGAGCCTTAACTAGAATAGGGCAAAGGGGGCTTTGCCCCAGGATGCTGCCAAGGGGAAGAGTTTGAACTTCCTCTCGGACCCTTATATTGAAGCATTCTGGGAGTACACAGCACAAAGGCCTTGAATCCAACTTTCAAGGTCCCATCACCATGGCACCTGACATTATCTAGACTGCCATCACACGGGAATTTTAGATTCAGAGCAGTAGTTAAAAGAGATATATTTTCAACATCCATTTGAGGTCAAGAGGCTCAAGAGTCCATCAAAGCAAAATGGAGCTCTGGTTGTTGTTACCTTTAAGCAGGGTCAACTAGACTCCTATGGGCCAGACACCGTGCTTAGTGCTGAGGATGCAAAGGAGGGGAAATACTTGCACGTACAGCTCCTGCTCTGAAGGAGCTCACAGTCTAAAGAGGGAGATAATATTCAAGTAACTGTGGACCAACAAGCTATAGACAGGATGCTTAGTACCGGTATAACCTTGTAGCAAGTCAGTGCCCAGCTCTGGGACTCAGTCTCCTTGTCTGTTAAGAAGGATTGGAAGGTCCTTTCAGAGACTGTCATTCTTTGACTCTATCTTGTCAAAGACCCAGGGCGTGATCAGGCTGGGGGTGAGGGAGGCAGATGCAGCTATGGGACAAAGGTCTAATTTCTCTGAAGATCTCTTCTGTTTTTAATTCTAATGTCTACTCTTGGACTCAGTTTCCTCATCTGAAATACGAAGGAGTTAGAATAGGTGGCTTTTAAAGTCCTTTTCAGTCCTTACTCTAAGATCATGAGATTATATCACCGATGTTCTGTTGTTTGTGAGCTGAGTTCTCAAAATCTCTCCCTGACTAAGGAAGAAGAGAGAGGAAACAGCCTGTAGAGGAGTTAGCAGGTCACATCTGAGAGGAGACATACGCACATCCTGCCCAGCTCTGGGGGAAAGATTGGGCCACTGCTGTACTAGAACCAACCAGCCCCAAGAAACCCAAGAACTGAGCTGGGGACAGAGGACAGAGGAGAGGAGAGAGTTTGGCTCTAGCATCCTTGCCTCCCTTCCGCCATGATTGGCTGATGACTTTCCAAAACGTCTGGGCAATGGGTCAACACACCCCACCCACAAGCTAAACACGAAAGGGCGAGGGTGGCTGGAGGTGGAAAAGCACATTCTCTTCTTGCCAAATGGAAGGGGCCATCTTGCCTCTTCTAACCTCTCTTGTTGCTCCTCCCAGATAAGAAGGGTTCGTTGTCCACAGAGAGATGATGGAACAAGGCAGTGAAGGAGACAGGGCACTCCTCTCCAAACCCCTCCAGTTCTTGACAAGCATGGTAACTCCCTCGGATGGGCCTTTCAAGGAGGCTCTTTGGGCTCTTGGCCTTTCCCAGGGCACATCTCTCTGTGACCTACAGAAACTTCTTGCTCCTCAAAAAACACTGGCAAATGCCAGGGCAAAGCAGTCCAGGTGGTCCTGGAATCTAGGAAACACCCAGGGCACATAGAATTATTAGAGCTTCCTATCTTGATGGGAAAGGAACTATAGAAAACTCTGGAGAATCTGATCCCAAGGAGTGGAAGAAATGGTCAGATGTGGGATGGATTGAGGGGGAAAGAAATGAAACCTAGCATCTAATCTCAGCAATCAGCTATGTGTCCTTGAACAAAATGCTGCCAACACTGGTCTGTGAAGTCCCTGTGAGTCGAACCTTTTCATTCCATCCTATCAGAAGCCCTGGCAGTGGTGAGGGGCTTCCAAGTTCATCCACAGGAGAAAGGTCTGACTTCTTTTATGATCCCTGGGGATCTCTTCTAGTGATGGTTAAGGGATGAAGGATAGATAGCCTCGAATTTGGAGTGGATCTGGTCCTGATATCTCTCCCTACCATCCTGGGCAAGTCATGTCCCCTCACTAGGACTTAGTTTGCTCCTTTAGAAAATAAAGGGATTGGACTAGATGGGCCCCAAAGTTCCTTTCTGGATCAAAATCTGTGATCATGTGAGCTCTAATGGGAGGAAGAAACCTGGTACTCAGGGACCAGGGCAGGCAAAGGACCGTAGGGAGGCACATTCTTTGTCTCTGGGAGAGGTAGAAGAATACCTCAGGGGATGCTAAGGAAATCGAAACTGTCAGGCCAAAAAAGCACTGATGCTACAAATTAAATCTGCATTATCCTAAGTGGTTGCATTCTAATTACAGCGATTATGATTAATGTCAGAAGAATTAAAAGGGGCTGGTCCTCACTGTAAAGAGTTGCTGAATATTATGGTAAACTCGGGTCAGGCAGGAGTCAGCTGCAAAAGGACAATTAACTGAACCTCATTCTAGTTATATACACCATCTTTGATGTCATTAGAAGGTGGGGAAGGGCAGGGGAAGACCTAGCAATTCCCTGTTGGCCAAATGAGATAGCTTAAACTTCCCCAGGTCAGAAAGAGGGGACTCTTCAAGATCTTAGGACAGGATAACGGGGTCTCTTCCTAGCCCTGTTACTGGTTTACAATGCATAGGACCATAAATCCAGAACTGGGAGGGTCCCTGGAGTTTACCTGGTTCAACTCCATCATTGTGCTCATGAGGAAATGAGACCCAGAGAGAAAGGACTTACCCAAGGTCACACCAGCAATATGTGTCGGAGGCAAGATTTGGATCCAAAGGCCACTCAGAGATTTGTCTAAATGGTGCCACTTGTTTTAAGAACTTTCCTGGAAATAATAACGTTAACCCTAATTCCAACACTCAGCATGGTGCCTAGCACATAGTAGGTGCCTAATAAATATTGGCTGATTGATTCCTAGCTGACGTTTCACTAATGCTTTAAGTCTTTTTATATATGTCAGCTCTTTGTAGTGAAAAGAACAGGCTGGATTTATGGTCAGGGGCCATGAGCTCAGATCCTGCTTCTGCCAATTACTTCTTGAAGCTTTGGTCACGTCACTTCGCCTCTGATCATCAGTTTCCTCTTTGGCAAAGTAAGAAAGTTGGACTCACTAATTGTCCTCTAGGGTAAGGGGTCTAGGTCCTTGGGCATGGACTATGTTGGCAGTCAGGAGAAGTCTGGAGACCCCTCCCCAGAATTGTGCTTTTAAATGCATCAAATAAAATCCATACTATTGCCAAGAAAACCAATCATACTGAAACATGGTTAATGAAATAAGTCCACAGGCTAAGGGGAAAAAAATCCTGCTCCTAAGGCATCTTCCAGCTATAATTGGTTATCTCACTGGATCCTCATAACACCCCTCATAAAACAGAGGTTATTCTGAATTTTTAAAAAAACAAATATTTCCTTATTCATTCCCATTATACAGACGAGGAAATCATGGGCACAGAGAGAAAAAATGACCTGGCCCACAGGTCCTAGAACTGCCTGACTCCAAGTCTAAGACACTAAGCCCTACACTATACACTGCCTGTCTGGGAAGAAAGAAGGGAAACACACCCCCTGAAATACACTTTTATGCCAAGATCATTGTGGGGAAGATATTCTGTGCTTGACATAATCCAGACAAGACCACATCCCTTTAAGATGTCTGTACTCATTCAGTCAGTCAGTCAGTAAACAGTTATTAAACACCTACAGAGCACCAGCACCCTGCTAAGTGCTAGGGATACAGAGAAAGGTGAAAGACATTCCCTGCCCTCAAGGTGCCCCCAGTCTAAAGAGAAAGCATCCAAACTCCTATGTACAGATAAAGACAGGATAAATTGGAAATAATCAACAGAAGGAAGGCATTAGAACTTAAAAGAATGGGGAGAGATCCTTGCAGAAGGTGGAATTTTCAGTTGGGATTTGAAAGAAATCAGGGAAGCCCAGAAGCAGAGATGAGGAGAGAGGGCATTCCAGGCATGGGGTACAGCCAGGACAAATGCTCAGAGTCAGGAGATAGAGTGTCTAGTGTGAGGAATATCCAGGAGATCAGTGTCACTGAAAGACAGAGAATGTGGAAGGTAGGAGAGTATAAGGAAACTTATATGCGTGTGTGTTCCTATATCTCTGTGTGTAGGAATGTACACCTATATGAGTGTGCATACAGTATGCATACATGCAAATATACACACAATAACATATGGATAGAGTTGGATACATGTATACACCCCATACAATATGTCCATACACACTGGTTGGTTGTTGTCCTTCATTCTCAAAAAGGACCAAAATGACTTCCCTATGTTGGAGTCATATATATGGTTTTATCCATAAATATGAATCTAGATATATGTACTCCCATATGAATATATTTGGAGATGTTTGTATGCACATAGACAGCCACATATACAAAGTTCTCTATAGATATGCAGATAGCCTTATGGATGGCTATGTGTATGTACATATATTTGTATGGACACACATATAAATTTACATACATGTATGCTTATGTGTATATATGGGGGGTGGCACTCTATTACTGGGTCCAAAATAATCGAATCATGAATGCAAATCTAGAAAGGGCCAGTTACCACATGGAAGAACATTTCCACTCCCTCCTTGTCTCCTCTTCCCTGAATCCCCCCCCCCCCCGCCTTCACAAACATATTTTATAGAATATGGGAAAACAGTGAGGCCTCACTTGTCTGAGGTCACACAGGTAATCGGTGTCTCATCTAGGATTCAAACTCTGTTTAGAAAATGCCTGGGCCAGAGCTGGTTGTTCCTAAGCACAATCCCCCTTCCCAGCTGAACGGGGCCCTGGCCATTTTTGCCATGCAGCTGCTTTCTCTATCAGTCATAGTCTGGATCTCAGTGAGGGAGCCCTAAAGGGGACAGAGCCCCAGTGACGATGATGGACAGACCTAGTGCACGTCCATCTCGTCCCATGACGTTGCTGCCACGTTGCCTCCACGATGCCGGGCTCCGGCCAAGCCGGCAAGCTGGCCTCGGGTTGGTTTTTAGAGAGCATTCCTCCCTGAAAAATGTTCCTGGGCTCTCACACAGCAGCTACTGCCCTGAACACAATGACTAATATTGGGAACCATGGCCCAGCCCTGGTGCAGCTTACAAAAGCCAGCCGCTGGGCTCTGCTCTGCTCTCAACTTCCCATCAAGATAACAGACAGTCTATACATGCCTCGGGACACTGACATTCATCGGGGGCACGTTTTTACATTCTCTAGGCTGGGCACTGGGGGAGGATCTGGTTTGGATGCAGTCATCAGAACCGAAGGGAGAAAATTCACGGGCAAGGTTGCATTCAGTTGTAGTTACAATCTGGAGAAGAGACATAAACCATATGCTGCCTGCTGATTGCTGGACTAGACGAGTCTCCAGGGGGCAGAGCTGGAGGCCCTGAAGGCAGGGTCCAGTGCACGGAGCTGGAAGATGGAAGTCGAGTCTGAGGCGTTGGGTTCTAATCCCAGTTCTGCATTTTGACAATTATCTATGAACAAGATGGCACGGAGTAGTGGAGAGAGTGCTGGGACCAGAGTCAGGAAGATGTGGGGCTCATATTTCAACTCAGATACTTAGTTGTCGTATAATGCTGAGCCAGGAAATTCCTTCTTTTGGCTTCAGTTTATTCTGTTCTAAAAGGGGGTGGACTTCACAACCTCTGAGGTTTCTTGTGGCCCCACAGTTTATGATTCTAAATCACTTCTTCCTGAGCTTGTTTGCTCATCTGTAGAATGGGTATGCAGCAGATCCCTCAGAGGTGTCAGAAGGAAACATTTTGTGGAGTTTAAGGTGCAATAGGAAGATAAACTGTTATTATACTTTCCATAAGGACCCAGACCTAGAAGGAATCTCAGAGACTGCCTAGTCCAGTCCCTTAGTTTTGCCAATAGGAGCCCGAGGACACTCAGTGACAGATCAGGAACAGCCCTCTGAGGCCACCAAGGCCCAGGGAGGAGAAATGACTTCCCCAAAGTCACATGGTAAGTAAACACACCCAGTATTTTAACCCACTTCTTTAGGTCCAAGACTCCAGCGTCTTTTCCGTAACAATGTGGGTTCTCAAAGCCATGGCCTGAGAAGCGTCAAGTCTTATAGGCCACATGGAGACAGCAGGGCATTTGGATCTGTCTCCATTGGAGGACTAGCTATGCTCAGAGAGGGTCCTTACTGAGCCAGCCAAAGGGGGTGAGCCACAGAGTGAAGTCACGGAGAGGTTACAAGCCCTGCATGAGCCCCCACCAGTGAGATCACCAATCTTTAGAGGACGAGAGTATTGGCAGCAAGCTATCGATTGCATTTTCTTGGGTGTAGTTATGGCTCATTAATCATTAAGCAAGCTTTCCTGCCACCGTCGGCTTAGGGGGAAGAGATGAATGGATCGTAGCATCACAGAGCTGGCTGGGACCTCAGAGGTGTCAGGACCAAGCCCTTCATTTACAGATGAAGAAACAGAATCACAGGGTCAAAGGGACGTATCTGGTGTCTGTCTCCCAGGTAGGAAGTGGCCCAACAGAGCCTCAAGTACCATTTCTCTTTGCTTACATGCAACTCTTTCCCATGCTTACAACTTGCAGTACAGGAGGGGGAAGGCACCCAGAGTCAGGAGCACCAGGCTTAAATGCTGGCCCCAGCTTATTGTCCCTCCTTTGTGTCCCTCAGTTTTCTCCTCTGCAAAAGGACAGAGCTCATTTCTAATGTCCCTTCCAAGCTATAAATCTGTGATCTTATGAGGCTTAGCTTCCTCATCTGTAAAATGGGGATAATGAAATCAATCCCACTTCATGGGGCCATTTTGGAGGGGTCAAATAGTCCCCAGTTTAACATTCCTAGAGCAGGAGATTTGTCTAGATCACTCCACATACTATTCTTGCTACAGACCACATCAGGCAAAAATCAGTGAACAGATGAAAACACTTTCCAATCAAAGAACAAGATGGAATTGACTTTTGGAGAGCTATTCCAAGCCAATTTCTATAGGAGAGAGTATGGTAGTCAAGGAAAGTATGGTAGTCAAAGAAACCAGAATTCCTTAAATGTATGTGAAGGAAGATTTTTTTTTTTTTTCTGGAGTCCTTCCTCAGTCTTATGAATTGCATTTAAAAAATCAGTATTTGGCGGGGCGGCTAGGTGTCACAGTGAGTAAGAGCGCCGGCCTCGGAGTTGGGATGACCCTAGATCAAATCCGGCCTCAGAAAATGAGCACCCACACATAAATAATGACTAGCCGTGTAACCTTGAGCAAGTTACTTAACCCCAATTGCTTAAAAAAAGAAAAAGAAAAAGAAAAAGAAAACAGTATTTGGGCCACAACATGAGTGTGGGAAGTGGCAGAAAGAGGGCTGGCTCTGGGACCAGAGGACCTTGGTCAAATCCCAGCCCTACCCACTTACTGCCTGGTGCCTTTGGGCAAGTCAACTTCTCTGACCTTCCCAAAGTTTCTGTTTTTGGAAAATAAGGCTGAACTGGGTCATGTTTAGGGCTTGTCCAGCTCTAAATTCCATGAATCTATGGATCTCAGCACTGACTAATGCAACCTAAATTTTTTATAAATAAATTTAAAGCTGGAAGGGACCTCAGAGGTAATCTAACCATCTTTCCCCAGATGAGGAAATTAAGGGAGATAAAGGGAATGCTGATGTCCCACACATAATTCTATTAGTAGAAGGTTGGGACTCAAGTCCAGCCCTTTTGACTCAGTTTCTCTTAGTCTCTTTCCAAGATACTCCAGTGCTCTCCCCTCCCCACTACTATCATCACACACACTCTCCCTTCTTCTTTCTGCTGCTCTCCACATTAGGTGACTGAAACTATGATAATATCCCCATCTTTCTGCAATAAAGGCACTTGGAATTTTCTTTCAAGAACAGAATCTCAAGAGAGTAAAAAAGAAAAAAGGAAACAGATATGGGGAACCACACACACATGTATCAGTTCACTTTTATTCAGAATGCTCCCTAATTTCTCCTGGGCCCCACAGTTTCTTTCAGCTCCTAAGTCTGGGACCCGTGCAGTTGCAAAGGCTCAGACAGAGGTCCTAGGTTCAAATTCACACTATGTGTGTGACCTTGAAGTATCTCCCTGGGCCTCAGTTTCTTCATCTGTAAAAGATGAGCTTAGACTAGATGCTACATCTCCAACAAAGGGTCAGTTAGTTCTTGAAATTCCCCCTCAGGAACCTTTTGTTAGGGGTTACCCAATTTTATGAAGTTTTTTCCCAATCTCAAGCCTAAATTGGTTTCTTTGTAAGTTGGATCTTAGTTCAGCCCTTTAGGTCCAAGCAGAGCAAGGCAAACATCATAACTGTTCAGGTACTTGAAGACAACTCCCCTCTATCCTTCCCCTATGTCAATCCTTCCCTACTTCCATTCTTCTGTATACAGTCATTTCAAGAGAGAGTGAAATTTAAAATGGGGGTGGGAGTAGTGGAATCCCCAAAGAAAGGATTTCTGAAGGCAGCGGGGGCCACGGTCTTCTCCAAACCATGAGGAATCCCATATGAGCTCAAAATAATAAAACACATTTCTGAAGCACTTCGATAATGGCCTTTTCCATATAACTTAGAAGTTGTTGGTGAAAGTATTATCAACCTTATTTTATAGGAGAGGAAACTGAGGCTCAGAGAGTAGGGACTCAAAAGCACACAGTGGGTACACAACCTTTTCCCCCCACTTTATTATTACTATTAGGGATTGGGGAAAGTGTTCTGTTAATAGAAGTGAAGCCTCAAGAGAGGGTTTAGACTCAAAGAGCATGTCCATCCCTATCTACCATAAAGGAGCACACACCTTATATTTAATCCTAAGCACGATTCTTCAGAGCTCATTTTCCTGCCCAGACTGAATCTCTCCAAAAAACAAAACCAAATGTTGAATCATTATTCCTAGGCAGTCTGGAGAACTCTGTCCTTCTGCCTGCTCACTGACGTGCAAGAGACATTCCTGTGTGATTCATAACACATAGTGATAATCACCTCTGGTTTCTTTCCATTGGTCCCAATCCAGGTTTGCACCTGAAGAGGTGAGTGTGTCCCATTTCAAGGCATCACTTGTCTGCCCTTCCCTCCAGTCCTCACACTCATTCACCCCACAAGTAGCTAGTTACTTGCAATGTGGTGTAGTGGAAAGAACTCAACAGATTTGGAGGAAGGGACCCTGTATTCAAATCCAGCTTCTGTTACTTCTCCTTGTGTGACCCTGTCCTAGTCACCTCCCTTTTCTCTCTGCGCCTGGTTTCTATATCCAAAAAATGAGAGCGTCAGCCTAGATGGAGCCTGACTTTGTCTAGTTCTAAATCCCCAAACAAATGATCTCTCCTTAGAGTTTCTTTATGAATATGATTGACGGGATCTGTAGATGGTTCCTGAAGTTTTACAAGTGTCACAGCATTATTTGGCCAGAAAAGTGGATGTATTACTCAGGAAAAAAAAAAAAAACTTTCCAATGAACTTTTATGTCTACCCTTCCTGTTTTGAGGGTTAAGCAGAGAGCCTTAAATCTCACTTATTTCTTGAGTTGCAAGAGCAACCCATCAGGGCATCCCTACTGGACATGTTCCCTAACCATTACTTGAAAGATGCTATTCACACAAATGCCTCTTTTCTTGACCCACCTAGTATGCCATCACAGGCTCTTCTGTGCTTTGCCTACACCCTTTAGATTATACGCTCTATGAAGACAGGGACTGTGTCTTGTCTAAACTTTGAATCTCTCTCAGCTCCTGGTAAGCACTTCGTAAATTTGAATTGGCTGAACTTGTTTTTGAAGAGCATTTGGAGTTGATTTCTTTACTATTATTCCTGAATGGTTGACTTCAACTGTTTATACTTTCTCAATTTTAAGCCACCTTACAGAGGCAATGATTTCTCCTTGAGTACTACCCCCATGCAGCGAGGTCTTCAATGCCAAGAAACCTTCAAAGTAGAAGAGAAGCTATTTCTCCTATTTCATTTCTCTTAACCTACTAATTCTACTTGTATTTAATAGGCAGCACTCTCAGAAAAAACTCTGCCAAATACCCTTGAGCTCTCTCTTTAGACTTAGATGCAGATGTGTATGTAATTCACATATTCATACATATATATGTATAGAGAGAGAGGAAAGAGAGAGAATGAGAAATAGAAAGGGGAGGGAGACAGAGAAGAAGCTCTCAAGGAGCTTGTGTTTTATATCCACAGATATTTATGTTAGAGTCATATTCTATTGGAGTCAGTGAGTTCGAATCCTGCCTCAGACACTGTGTGACCCTGGGTAAGTCACTTTAACCTCTTGCTGCCTCCATTTCCTCATCTGTAAAATGGGAATAATAGTAGAACATGTTTCCTGGGGTTGAAATAAAATAGTATTTGTAAGGTGCTTTGCAGACCTCCAGGTGGTGTCATTATTTAGAAAAATTGGTTGGTTCCCAGTAAAATTCAGATTCTAGATTTAAAGCTGGATATGTGTGGCCATAAGAGTCCTTCGGTCCAGATAAATAAACCAAACTGCCCTTCACATGCCAGAGGGCATGTGGCAAAGTCAAAACTGGGACCCGCATCTTCCACCTCCAAAGGCAGAATTCCTCCCACTACCCCCACTTATACAAGAGATAGAGTTTACTTCATCAAAAATATGTATTTCAAACAGTATAAATACTTGGTGGACCTTCTTTCGTATGCTACATGTTTATATTCCCTTTTGGTGGTGATTTTTATAGAGTCAGGTAGAGGCCCTAGGAGGCTGTCCATGGCCTCTTCCTCACTCCAGTCCCATGACCTTAACTGATTGCCACACCAGTCCAGAAAGCATCAGTCCTCGTGAATATCATCTCAGCCCTGGACCCACATTATGAAAGACCCAGAAGGGAACGGAGCAACAATCCATCTGAAGAGTATCAATCAGGGTCCCAGGTACTGGAGGCAAGGAACAGGTAGCTGGGATTTAGTTAGTTCTCATTACAGTGGCAAGCATCAGAAGTTAGGCTTTTCTTACATATTTGCTGCTTATTCCAATAGCCACATGCTAATTACTGCTGCTCTCTAAGAGAGGGTTCATGACCTTTTTTGTTTGTGTCATAGATACCTTAGGTAGTCAGCCTGCTGAAGCCTCTGGACCCCTTCTCAGAGTAGTGTTTTTAAATATATACAATAAAATATGTACTATTACCAAAGAAACAAATTATTTTGAAATATATATATAATTTAAAAACCAAGTGCATAGGACACAGCTTAAGAATAGTTTTTTAATTTAAGAAAACAATCCATCTAGAAAATTATATTTGCCACTCTGTATCCTAGGGGAGAGGGGAAGTTGGCAATTAAGGCTATAAAGGAGAAGCTTGGAAGAAACTAGGATTATCAAAAGTTAAAACTCCAAGGCCAACACAGAATCTAAATGAATAGGAAAATTATTTAGAGGGGGAAAGACTACCCTTACTTTGTTGAAAAAGGAAATATTTTAGTGATGCTTTTTAAAAACAAAAATTATCACTTCCCAAATGAACCCCTCCCTGGTTCAGAACTCTTACTTGTAACAAAGAATTATAGCTACGTGAAACAAACCAATCTATTGGCCTTATTGGACAATACATGCCTCATCTCACGCCCATCGTCCACCACCTCTGGGGAGAAGAAAGCATGTTTCAACCTGGCCTCACTTTCGAGGTCACTTTACTGTACACCTAACTTAAATCATCTCTTTCTAGGAGAAGACCCGTGACAAACGGACCAAAGAGCTTCCCAGGCATTCCCAAATCACGAGTTACTCTCAGAAAACTCCTTGTACCCTTGAAAAAGGCACCGTCTGCATTTGGAAGTCTTTTCAAGAAAAAAGGAAAGAAAAGGAAGAAGGGAATCTTGGTGGCAAATGATCCCCAGCTGTGATAATATCACGTTTTTAGAGATAGCCTAATGCAGTTTTACTTTTAATAATAAAAGATAAAAAGGGGGTGTCTGTGAATAATTAGGGGCTGCAGTCTGAAGCCGTTACAGTCCGAGATGGATAGCAAATTCGAACCCCCTTGAGAACAGGTAAATGCTCAGCAGCCCTGACCCCCCCTGCTCTCACATTACTTAACTACCCTGCAGCCCTGAGCATGACATCACCGCCCAGGCCATTGGTTCCTGCATTTTAACTCTCTCCCGGTCTCCTCCGAAGCGGAGCCCGCAGCACCAGCGGCAAAGAAACTTTTCGGTCGCCCGGAGTTTGCGCCGCCGCCGCCGCCGCCGCTTTTGTTTGTAAGTTACGTCCCCAGCAGTTTGTTTGTTGCCTGTCGCGGCCCGATCCAGCTGCGCCCGGGGCTGCAGCTGGAGCCTCTGCAGGTAACCAAGCAGCCCAGAGCCCCGGCGGGACGCGCGCCCCGTGCTCCCCCGAGTCCCCAGAAATGCCACTTGTAAGGCAAGAATAGGAGTCCCGGAGAACCGGGGGAGGAGGAGGAGGAGGAAGACTAGGAGGAAGGCGAAGAACAAAGACCAGAAGGGGAGAAGAGAAGGAAAAAAGAAGAGGAAGAGGAGGAAGGAGGAGAAGAAGGTGTGTGTGGGGGGTGGGGGGGACTACATAAAATTCAGAAAAGGAAAAGAAAATTAAAAACAAACCTCATGGACATCACTGAGCTTGAATTCCCTGCTGAGGTGCAGAACATGAGAGCCCTGGAATGAGTGTGTGGAGAAGTTGAGCCAAAGCTTAACTAGCTGGACTGAGTCATATCCTTCCCATTTGAGCCCAGGCCAAACGGTGATGTAATGTTCTGGCCTGCTCTCCCTTCCCTCTCCCTTTCTCTCTCTAGCTCTTGCTCTCTCCCTCTCCCTCCCTCCCTCCCTCCCTTTCTCCCTCTCTCCCTCCTCCCCCTTCTCCTTTTTAGCTCAGTGCTGGTGAAGTCACCATTTAAATCTGGCTGGGCTGAAGCAAAAACTCCAATGTAACCAAAACAGCCCCAGGCCAAGTTCCAGACTGAGGGAGACTCAGTGGTACAATCGCCATTGGAAACGGATAAACAGAGAGGGAAACAGTGCCGCCTTCGGATGACCCAAACAGCTGCCTGGAGAGCAGCAAAGGTGGCTTCTCCCTTTTGGTCCGATCCTGGATGACTGGTTCTGATCACCCAATATCTCCCTCTGTGTGCTGGTTTTCTTTTGCTTTGTTTCAGAAAAATGCCCATGTCCCTCAAAAGAGCAGCCACCACTGAGACAGTGGATAGTAAAGTCCCAAGACTAGAAACAAAGTTCAGGCACAACAGTCAGGGAATGGCAGTGGGGTTGTGGCCACTCACTTCTAGCTCAAGTTTTAGCCACGCTTGACCTCCATGGCCTGGCTGGATGCCCTCTCTCCTGGGCTGAGTGGGGTCTGTTTCCAGGGCATACCCACCCCTTCTGCTGCTCCCTCCAGGACAGCTTTCCAAGCTGACCTCCCTGTCTGCAGGGCCTGGACCAGTCAGGCTTCCAACAGGCACACGCATCCAACAGAACCATGAAGGAGAAAGAGATCAAAGTTTACTCTTTTTGGGTCCAAAGTGTCCCTATTCTGGATTCAAACAAAGATGAGCCTTTAGTAACAAGGCTCTCTCTCTCTCTCTCTCTCTCTCTCTCTCTCTCTCTCTCTCTCTCTCTCTCTCTCATCTGAGAGCCAGTGTAATATGGTGAACTGAGCAGCAAAAGTAAAGTGGGAATCTTTCCTCTCCAGGTCCCCTGGGCTACCTGCATCCCCCTCCATAGGTCACCTTGAATATCCAGAGCATTTACTAAGTGCCAGCCCATGCTAAGCCTCAGGGATACAAAGAAAGGCAAAAACATGGTCCCTGTCCTCAAGAAATTCACATTCTAAAAGGGGAAGAATTCAGTGCCTGCATGGTATACACAGAAGAGATGAAGGTGCGAAGGGAGGAGGCATTAGCAATTGAGGGAGGGGGAGGGTACCTGGAAAAGTGAGTTTTGAAGGAAGCCTGGGAGAGCCAGCACATCCTGGAGACTAGATGGGCATGGCTTGAAAGATGTCCTTAATCACTGCCGAGAAGCCCGTGAGCATGCCGAGTGCCAGGCAGCCTGCTCTCCTCAATCAGTACACAGGCCAGAAATTACACTGAGCAGTTCAATCACTTATAAAGGAGCTGGGAGTGCAGAGCCAGCTCCTAGAGGCCATCTAGGCCCACCATCCCATTTTACAGGTGAGGAGATTGAGGCACTGCCTGACTCCACTTGCCTAGGGGCACACAGGTAGAGGGAGTGAGGAGGCAGATTGGGGCTTGACATAAGGGAAGTCCCCTAGAGAGACAAGGGGGCACAGAGGGGAAAGAGGGCTGGAGCTAGAAGCCCAAGGTTCAAGCCCCAGCTTTGCCTCCTTGCCAACTCCATAACTTTAGGCCAGGCAGTGGCCCCCTCCAGATGTCTTCTTCCTCATCCATAGAACGAGGCTTTAGACTAGCTGACCTCCCAAGGCTTTTCCAGCTTCTAAATCTACAATCCTGTGATCTACTTGTACAAGCAGGACAAAGTCCTAGGACCTCCTCTGTCAGAGAAGGGGGTTGGATGCCCCTACCTCGAGCTCGGATCCTTGGTCTGTTCTGAAGTTAGGTCTCCCATCCAAAGAGAGAAGGAAAAGTTCTCACAGCCCCAAAGTAAGCAAGCAAATGGAGAAGGAGGGGTGGAGAGGAAGAGGGGGAAGGAGTGCTAACCTACCCTGCTGAGAACAGCCAGGATGGGTGCCTCTTTCTAATTATAGAGGGAGGGAACGAAAGCAGCCTGAGAAAGGGAAAAAAATCCACATTATCCCCCTCACAAATGACATGGAAGCTTTTTAATTGGGGAGGGCTGTCAATCACTTCACACCTTGGCCCCTCCCTTGAACAGTTATTCCCTGGCTGGGGTTGCAGGCTGTGCTTTTAACCCTGTCCTCTCTCCCTCTGTTAGTCATCTCAGCCCCACCCAAGTTACAAAAAGTGGAGAAATGGGAAGTTGGCTAGCTCCCTCAGACGATGGAAGAGGAACCACACAAGGAGGAGAGAGACAGAGACAGACAGACAGAGATAGAGACAGACTGACAAGAGATGACCACCACTGTGTCTTGTTTAGCCTGTCTTTTGGACCAAGGTCTGCCCCCCTTTTAACAGCCTTTCCTCTCACCTGCCATAGAGCCTTGGGGACAGCGAATGAATGAACAGATCTAGTCTGCTGGCCTATTCCATGGTGCAAGCAGACAATGTTTTACCTTTTCTCAGAAAGCTCTTAGCTTATTAAAGACCTCTGCTTGGAGGGGTCAGAGCTGTTCATCTGAGCCACTTGAAATTTAAATCACCCAGCTTGGGGACCATCTCCCTGGTGTACTTATTGAGGGGTGAAGAGTTGAAAAGGAGGGTTTGTCCAATGGCCTCAGCCCCAAGAGGGAATTTCTCCATCCAGCTGCCTTCCTGCCCTCAGCTAGGACATCCTCTGGGGACTTGGATGCCACAGTGGCTCCCAGTGACACCTTGATCAAGGCCGGCAGCTTGGAATTAGAGGTGATTTGCTGTAATTACGGCTGGCGCCATGAAGCCAGTGGCTTGACAGCAGCGAATGTGGTTGTTATAAAGTTGGGTCCGCCGTGTCAGTGGCCTGTATAACTCACTTACGTCGGAATTACCAAGGAGCCCACTGATTTCCCCCCTTCTTCTTTTGAGTATAAAGCAAGGATTTCAATAGCTCTTGCAGCCTGTTTCAACTTCAGATCAAGTTGACAAGATTTTACATAAACTGCGCCCCCCTTTTAGAAGAGGGTCCTTTACCACACTGGGCCATACAGGGTTAAGAATGTTATCCTTTCCCCTTTTTTCACTCCAATTTCCTGTACTTATATCAAGCCTAACTGCCATATAGTATAGAGGTGAGATACAGAAAGGTTACAATGATTTTTCTGAAGTCACAGGATTATTGCCAAGCATTTTCTCCATTTCTTTTTTTTCAACAGATACCTTCCAACATTTACAGCTAGTCCAGGGGCAGTTTATAGTATTTGCCTCAGGTGAAAAAAAAATCTGAGTTACAGCTGGGTCTCGGAATCTCTGTTTTCTCTTCTATAAAATGAGGGCTTTGGATTTGTCACAAAGCCTGCTTGACCCATCTAAAATAAATGCACTAATCCAACAGCCAAGATGGCACCCTCCACCCTAGTTACAGCCCTGTCCAGAGAAATTAAGTGATTTGTCCAAGACCACATAGCTGGGAGCTTTGGGATTTGAACCTAGGTCATAGAATTTTCAAGCTTTCTAGCATTCCCATGGCCATCTAGTCCAACCCATGTGCCTAGACTCCAAATCCAATGCTTTTTTACACCATCCCATTCCCCCACCCCACCCTGCAAAGGAAAACTCTCCAGTTGGTGTTTCTCTCATACAATCACCACTGAGGCCAATCTATATAGATGTACCACAGAGGGGCTCTGTTTTTTGAGAATAGCAGGTAAAGGGTCCATTTGCTTTAGCAATATGGTGGAGACAAGAGGCCAGAGACAAGCCATGAAAAGTAGGCAAGCCCTGCCCTCAAGGAACTTAAATTTCTACTAGGCAATATAAAGCAAATACAGAGCAAATATAAAGAAACCTGAGACCTGGGGAGGGAGAAGGCACAGCTAATTAGAGGACCAGAAAAGGTTTCTCTAAAACATGGGCCATGACTGGAATCTTAAAGGAAGCTTGGGATTGTTGAGGAATGAAGAAGGGGTACATTCCAGGCATGGGGGACAGTCTCTGCATCAGCACTGAGGTGGGACATTTATTTTCCTTTTTTTTTTTTTTTTAAAGCAATTGGGGTTAAGTAACTTGCTCAAGGTTACACGGCTAGTCATTATTTATGTGTGGGTGCTCATTTTCTGAGGCCGGATTTGATCTCGGGTCATCCCAACTCCGAGGCCGGTGCTCTTACTCACTGCGCCACCTAGCCGCCCCGAGGTGGGACATTTAACACCAAGTTTGGGGGCAACAGCCAAGAGGCCATTTTGGCTGAATGGCCAATGTGTTGAGGTGAGTAATGTGAACTACATCCTGGAAGAGAGACTGAAGCAAGACTCTGAAGTGTTTTAGATGCCAAGCACAGGAATTTACATATTATTCTAGAGCCAACAGAGAGAGAGCCTTGAGCAAAGGAAGGATTGAAGCATTCTTAAAGGTGGGTTTGGGTTTTGGAGGGTTCCCCATCATCCAAAGGCAACAAGAGAGAACAAAGGGAAGATTGGGTTGTTTAAGGCGAACAATTGCACAAAGGATGATGCCACCAGGTCAAAAGTGAGTCAGGGCATTTCTAGTCCAAAAATCCTTCATTTCTGATGTTGAGCTGTTTGATTCAAGGTTGTGGTTCCATGGAGTTTAAGAAGGCATTTGCACTTGTTGGTCCAAATGTAAGGATCTTTCATTTTATGTTTAGTTTTTGACACCCCCTGAGGACCGCCCCCCCCAACTTTCAGGTATTTTTTAGTTCAGCTGGCTCCCCTCACCCCCACCCCCACCCTTTATACTGTTTCCCCATTTTCCTTCCTGTGCCCAGTTAATGATAAAGAGTATCCTGTACTCCAGAGGAAATTCCACTCAGACACAAGGGTTTCCTCCTTTCATCTGTTTGTTCCTTTCCGGATCTCTCTCCCCCACTCCCTTCGTCCTATCTATATTGAGCTGCACTCAAGCTGGGGGCTGCTGGGAGGGGAGGCCTGGGATGCTTTTAGTCCAGTGGGAGCCTCCTTGGAATCGGCACCCCAGCCAACGGAACCATGTCTCCAGATTAGCCGGCTGGCTCAGGAATGCTTGCACACCCTCCCTTGGAGTATGTCTCCTCCTTGGGGAGAGGGCGGTGGGGGAACACGGCAGCTGTGTGGGGCTGGAGCCGAACTCACAGACTCCCAGAGCACAAGGTCTTCATTTTACTTGGAAGACAGAGAAAAGCCTGGGATTGGGGAGAGGTCAGAATGCAGGGGACTGATCTCCAGGCCACCAACGCCCAGCCTGGAGAGCAAGATGTTGGGCACATTATAAAGTGGGGACAGCAGACTAGGGGAAAAAAATGTGGAGGCCAAGGGAAGACTTCAAACCCATGCCCTCTGAGGAAGATGGAAGTAAACAAGAAACAGCAATCAACATCGGCTGCTTGGAAAACAATTTCTTTGAGGCCTGGAATTATTTGACTCAGATTTTGAAGAGTGTATCACCTCCTTTCAGACATTATTTCAGATTTTTAACCCAAGACCCAGAGAGTCCCTGGGGGAATTGGAGGGGCCAGATAATTTCAGGGTTAAATAAGCTTTAATGACTATCACATGTACCCAGCTAGTATTAAAAATTATTCAGAAAAAAAAGTGGTATCTCTTCCTTTTTTCATTTAAAAGAACCATCCAGGTGGTTTCCTAAGGCCCCCTTTGCAAATTGTTTCCAGTGAACCTTCTGGTCACAGACCATTGCACACCCATGTGGTGTTATTCAGCAATCCCCTCGACTTGGGTGTCCCATGTTTTCATAGTGGACAGAGTCAGAAGGGTTGAGGAGTCTGGGGCACAGGCACCTCTCAGAAGGGATCGCCTTTAGCCTGTGCAAGCAAGAGAAAGGGGCTCCAGATTCACTCCCAGCCCTCAGGATAAGGCTGTGGGCCCATTGACACACCCCTGTGGCAAACTGCAAAAGAGATGAACTTTGAGTTCTGGTGATGTTCTTCTCACCCTGGTGGTCTCTCCATCCACCCTCAAGCCAGGCATGCTGTGCTTCCCTGTTTTCTGGAGGGCATGGAGGTGTAGTAGATTTGGGGTCACTTCCAAATCCTTGCCTCCGACACTTACTAGTGCTTTTAGGCCTCTCTGAATCTCAGTTTATTCATCTGTAAAAAGAGGATAATGATCAGACTTCCCTCACAGGGTCTTTTGAGGACCAAGCGAGACAATGCAGGTGAAGGCTTTGAAAACAAAAGAGCCAAAGTCCCTTCCGGGATCATTGTTCTACAGCGACCAAGTCTGAGAGCCTAGATTTAGAATTGCATGGGCTCTTCATCTAGTCTAAACCCAGTTTAAAAATATTTGATCTCTAACACCTGCCATGACCTTAGCTCGTTAGTAAATCAGCGTCCACTCTGTGCCATGCACCGTGCTAGATGCACAAAGGAATGAAACACAGTGTCCCTCTTCCCAAAGAACTCATGGTCCAGCTAATGGCAGAGGCAAAGGGGACATGAATGAGATACATCAACGGAGGATAAATTGGGAATGATCAGCAGAGGAAGTCACCAGGATTAAGGGAGATAGGGAAAGGCGTGCTGTAGAAGGCAGGGTTTTAGCAGGGACTTGAAGGAAGCCAGGGAAGCAGCCAGGAGACAGAGATAAGGAAGGAGAGAGACCCAGGCATCAGGGCAGCCACTGAAAAATGCCCGAGTCTTGTTAGAGGAAGAGCAAGCCGTATAGACCCAATCTTGACCTGCCAATCAGTGAGCACTTATTAGGCACCTTCTGTCTGCCAGGGAAAATCGAGAGTCTGGGCAGTTTGTGGGCAATTCTGATGGGTGCTAGCCCCCAGCAGAGCTGTATTACATTACCCTTAGGAGCAAATACAAAGCCCTCAGTTTGGCATTAGAAGCAGGCCAGCTTCTTGGACTACTGCACCCTATGCCTCTTCACACACTTTCTGTTCCTGGAAAACTGGTCGGCTTGTGCTCTCTCTGAGCTCAGCCCTCCACCTCCTGACTTGATGCCAGCCATCCCACTACCTTCTCCCTTCTGCCTCTTAAGAGGATTCAGCTTCCTTCAAAGCTGGTTCCTCCTGGGCCACCTCTTGAGCGAAACTTTTCCTGATCCCTCTAATTGACTGTATTTTCTTCTTCTTCCAATCAGCTTGTACAGAGGGTGAGGAAGCGGGAGGATCTGGGTTAAAGTTCTGTCCCTCCTATTTATAGCCTGCGTTGCCCTGGACAAATCACTTCTCTTGGTTTAAATCTCTGCTGTAAAAGGGTATGTTTGGGTTGGATTGGGGGCTCTTAACTTGGAGTGTGCTGATAAATTTCAGAGGGTCTGTGAACCTAGAAGGGGGGGAACACACATCTTCTATCACTGTAAACTGAAATAAAGCATTTCTCTCCATTATGATTTTTTTAATGTCTTGTACATTTTTTCACTTCAATTTGAAATTTAGCATTTTCTTCAATTATGATTTTTTAAAATTAAAATGTATTTGATGTTTAATTTATGGAATGAAACAAGCATTTCTATAATAGGATAATAAACATAATTGCACATAAAGCTACAAATCTATTCTGTACAATTTGCTATTCCTTTTAAATATATAACAAAGTTATCACATAATTTTCCCCTTTTTTTCTCCTCCCCTTATTCTGCCCTAGAGATGGTTACTATTAGACACAAACAGGTGTGTGTATGTGTGTGTATGTATCTATATATGTAAAAGTATTCTACACATACTTTTATTTATCAGTTCTTTCTCTGGATGCAGAGAGCATCTTTCTTCAAATGTCCTTTATTTTTAATTTGCGTACTTATAATATTGACTAATTTTAAAAAATCATTCTCCTGAGAAGGGGCCCATGGGCTTTACCAGGCTGTCCAAGGGATCCCTGATATAAAAAGGTGGACTCCCTGGGTCTCTGAGGTTCCCTTCAATTCTAAGTTGTACACCCCGCAATTCCAACCAATCAATAAACAAGCATTTATTAAGCCCCTACAATGTGGGAGGTACTCTGCCAGGAGATGGAAATACAAAAAAAAAAAAGAATGAAATAATCCCTGATCTCAAGAAGCTTATGCTCTAAGGGGAAGGGGGGTGGGACACAAGAACAGGTACGAGTATGGACAGAATGACTAGAAAGAGAAACATCCCAAATAGTTCAACACAACCTAATGTGGGAAGACTTGAGCAGCTGGAGGAGGTCAGGAAAGGCTTCACGCAAAAGACAGTGACTGAGCTGCCTCTTATATGAGGCAGAGGGAAAGGGGAGGTACTCCAGGCTTGGGGTATGGCCAGGTCAGAAGCACAGAGAAGAGTGAGGAAGGGTCATACGTGAGAACAGAGAGAAGGACTTTTTGGCTGGATCATAGAGTAAGAGAGGGGAAGTATATGTGTGAGTGTGTGTGTGGCTGTTTGTGAGTGTGTGTATATGAGTGTATATATGTGTGGGTCTGTGAGTGAGTGTGCATTGTATGTGAATGTGTGAGTATGCGTGTGTGTATGAGAATGCGTGTGGGGGTGTGACTGTGTGTGACTCTGTGTGTGTGTGCACATGTGTATGCGTGTGTGTGTGTGTGTGTATGCGTATTAATCCAATGTGTATTATTGACTCCAGAGCGATCCTTCTTTCCCCTGGGTCCCACTGCTTCTCATACACAAGGAGAACGCATTTGGAATGGTCACTCTTACCCCTAAACATATCCTCTAAAGTCTACCTCAGTTGCCACCCCCTCCATGCAGACCTCTTTGATCCCCTGTTGCTATAACCCCTTTCAGATTGTACATAGTCCTTTGTGCCTCCTTGTTACTTGGTATTATCATTACTTATGTGTTTCTCATAGCTCCTTCTTACAGGGCAGGAGCTGGGCTCCCCCAAGCATCTACCACAGGGCTACGGTTGTACAACAGGTTCTAAGTCAGTATCTGCTAAATTAAATCCAATCCACTAGAATTGAGATCAGACTGGAAACCAGACTGTGAAAACTCCTCCTTGTCAGGCTGTGGTCTTTGGACTTCCCTTGATAGGCAGTGGGAGCCACTGAGGGTTGTTTGTGAGCAGGGGAGTGCAAGATCAGAGCTGTGCCTTAAGAATATCAGTCAGGCTGTAGCATGATGGGAGACACCAATGGGATGGGCGGGGAAGAAGAGAGGGAGCTGCCATCGAGGATAACTGAGGTTTTAAGGCAAAGGGAGATGGATGGCAGTGGGGGGAGGTGGACAAGCAGCCTGAACTCCCTACTCTGCTCACTCCTAGGTCTGGGGAGATTTACTGGCAAGAGCTTCCTAGAAGTCAGCTGGATCTTCCCCAGATTCTTCCTTTTCACCTCCTTTGGCTTCCTTAGGTGTTGGGGAGGGGGCATCCTTGAAACGGCAAACTGCAGGCAAAGCTGTGTAAGCCCAGCTCCATCCGTCCCACCCTCCACACAGCTATGCCCTCTGCCCGGCATCTTCTGTAACCACAGGGAGCCTGGAGAAAGTTTCAGGGGCTACCAAGTGCATTACATCTCATATGCTATCTCCCTGGATCCTCACTACAACTCCGGGAGGCAGGTACAATTAATATTCCCATTCTACAGATGAGGAAATGGAGGCAGACAGAGACTGACTGACTTGCTATGATTATAGAACCTTCAGTCTAGAGCAGGAGGGGAGTTTGAAGGTCACATAGTCCAAAACCCTCATTTTATACAGAAGGAAACTGAGGCTCCAAGCGGTAAACCGACTTAGAATATTAGACTATCTTGGTTAGAAGGGACCCCAGTGACCACTTAGTCCATATCTTAGGCCCCATACTTGTACAGAAACCCCCTCTACAAGTGGTCATCCAGCCTTTGCTTGAAGACTGCTGGTGAAGGGGATAGAGGCTGGAACAAGAATCAGGAAGGACTGAGTTCTAATCCTACCACTGATACTTAGTAGCTAGCTACTGGACAAGTAACTTAAATTCTAGCTTCAGTTTCCCCATCTGTAAAATGGGTATAATAATAATAATAATAATAATAATAATAATAATAATAGCACCAACCTCCCAAAGTTACTGTGAAGCTCCAATGAGATAATATATGCAAACCCTAAAGTACTCTCTTATAAATGCTAGCCATTACTATTGGATCCTTCATTGGCATAGCCCCATTACACGGAATTAAAAGCAACACATTCTTTAATTTTCTTGCTAAACCCACCAGGTGGTCTTCCTTAGAACACCTTCCCCAGCTGCCCTTTCCCCATGGAGCCCTCCTTGGGACTGAAGCCTGATAGCTGTGTTTCTACTGGCTACCGAGTGCCCACTGTGTATAAAGCAGGCATATCTGCCCTTACCAGCCCCAAAAGAGCCTCATAAGCTGGAAAGCCCTAGCTGATGGGCCTGATTATGAACCACAAGCAGATCTGTCCTCTGAGAACCAGCCTAGCTAAGGGTAGAGAAGCTGACCACAAGAAGCTAACTTGTGATGACATTGCTGGCCACACTCTTTCTCCTAAATTGTAGAGGGGGTACAATCTGTGTAGGTGGAAGGAGTGTGGATACTAATGAAATCACAGATGCTTGAATTACTGAGGCATCTGCTGAAGGAACTGGCCATGTTTAGCCTAAAGGAGAAAAAATAAAAAGCTAGAGGCATGGAGCAGGGAGCTTAGCTGTTTTTAAACATTGAAAGAGCTATCAGATCAAAGAAGGATTAGACCCAGAGGACGGAACCAGGAACAATCAGTGAAAGTTGTGAAGAAACACATCCAGACACGTTAGGAAAGAAAAACCAACTTCCCTAAAGGTTTGAGCTTCCCCCGAGTCTTGGAGGGGCCTTTTCTATATGAGCAAACTGGTCTGCCTGACCACAGCCGTGGGCGGCTGTGATGGACACAGGAACCTTTCTGACACTGGCCAGACTGGGCGGCTACTGAGCTGCTCCCGGCTCTGAAAATCTGTGAAGCAGGGAAATGAGCATGTGCTCTGTATTGGTACATAAACATATACAGAAAGATACAGTCCTTTCCCACAATGAGATTATAGTCCTGTGGTGTGTGTGTGTGTGTGTGTGTGTGTGTGTGTGTGTGTGTGTGTGAGAGAGAGAGAGAGAGAGAGAGAGAGAGAGAGAGAGAGAGAGACAGAGAGAGAGAGAGAGACAAAGAGAGAGCTGAATTTGACTTCTACAGAGATAAGGACTGATAGAAGGCAGGCAGAGTGATGGTATCAAACAAAAGGCAAGTCCATTGAAAGCTCTTTAGAAACACTGCACAGGAAAACATAAATTTAAGCTCCATTATTCCCCACAGGCACCCTTGAAAAGCAGGTCAACCCCATTTTCCAGGTGTAAATACTGAGGCTCTGACCCAAGCAGATCAGGGCCAGGATCCTCTGGGTACAGCAGCACCAGAAGGCAAAGCCATGATGCCCGTCCACCTACAGGCTTGTCCTTCCACAGAAGGAACAGCATCTCCTTTCTCTGGAGCAGAACCCAAGACAGAGAGAGCCACCAGTCAGCACCATCCTGGCGGCCCAGCCCATTCCCAGCCCACTTCCTCCTTTTCAAATTTAGCTTCCTTTAACTTCCTCTTTCGCTCATTATGCAAAATTCTTATTAAGGGTGGATTTGTCTGAGGCCCAGAATAAACAAAAACCTGCGGGCAGAGAGGGGAGACCCCTCCAGTCAGTACTGAGGGTCTGAGTCCGGTGATTCTGGGTCTTGTCACCCTCCACCACAGATTTGCTGGATGACTATCTAGTCACCAAGCATTTATTAAGCACTTAGGATATACCAGGCATGTGCTAAGTCTAGAGATGGTGGGCTTTAGAGTGAGTTGTGTGGCTTGGTCACTGGAGTGCCCGACTCAAAGTCAGGATGGCATCAGTAGACCACACCTCTGCCTCTGGGGCTCCAACCAAGCCACCCAACGCCTTTGAGCTTCAGTTCCTTTATCTATGAAATGGGAGAAATAATCCCACTTGGAGCACTGGTGTCTCAGGGCTGCTGGGAAGCCCTAGGGAGATGCTTGTCTCTTTCTAGAAAGGGCGGCTCCATCTTGCCTCCTGCCTCATCTGGGGCCTGGTAATACACCCGGGAAGCCTGCTCTGGATAAGGGAGGCTCTTGTGGCCATGCCTGTCAGCCTGAAACCAGTTGGGAAGGAGAGGACAGGTCAGCCTTTGGCAGGGTCCAGTTTCATTGGTCTCACTGTTGTCCAAGTTTCTTTTCCTTAAACTTTCTCTGACATCTTTCTCCTTCCCATCCCCCCTCCTCTTGTAGAGCTGAGTGGAAGGTGTCCTGGCACCTTGGGCAAGACAGAAGGACCTCCAAATCTGGGGGTGAGCACCATCTCCAGAAGTGAACAGGAGCCTGGGCAAAGCAGCCTGGCTCAGCAGCATTAGAAAGAGGAGTTTTTCTTATGTTTGTCCACTCAGAGAGTCACCTAGAGCTCTGAGAGGCAGGGACTTGTCCAGGGTTACTAAGCCCACATAAATTAGAGGCAGAAAGACCCTTCTGGCCAGAAAACCAGTCCTAAAGGCACTCTACAACACTGTCTCTCCAGAGCCTACCACAGCACCCTGCACTCAGTAGGCCTGTAATAAATGACTGTTGAATTGAAATGGAGTTAACTGCTGTAAGCTAACCCTATTGCAGCCATGCCCAGAACATAAACTGTCTCTTTCTGAAGATGCTTACTGGTCTCTGCCTCTTGTGGAAAAGGACTGGGGATGGTCAGAACTTGGGTACCATCTCCCAAGGAAGTTTATTAGAGCAAGATGGAAAGGAAAAAAAGGATCCCCTTGAACTGTCAGCTGTCTAGAGTCTAGGGGCCCATTTCACCAAAATCCTTGAGAGAGAGACAGTGAGACAGACAGACAGACACAGAGTGAGAGAGAGAGAGAGAGAGAGAGAGAGAGAGAGAGAGAGAGAGAGAGAGAATATCTTTCTTTTATCACGGGAAGACTTTCAGCAGAAGACCTCAGAATTCACCTTAACTCTTGTTGAAAATATTTTCTCTCTCCCATTAGCCCTATATATAGTGTGCTCCATAGGATGCAAGCTCTTTGAGGGTAGGTAGGCACTATTCAGCCTTTTTCTTTGTATCCCCTGGCATACAGTAGGTGCTTAATAAATACTTGTCAATTGTTCTAATAATTTGTTGTAGGAATTACAGATCACTTCTTAAAATGAAAAGGAAAAAAATACACACAGAAGTCAAGAGATTTGCTATTGTGGGTGTTTTTAGGATAGGGGGAAGAAAAAAGAAAGAAGTTTTATCCAGAAATTGTATTTGTGGTTATATTTTTCCCCCAGGGAGCCAAGTTGTACAAGTGTCTGAGTACTTAACAGCTGACCTTTTCTTAAACTGAGCTGAGATTTATTAGAAGGATTTCTGCAGTGGAGTTCGCCCTTTCAGTTTTGTGCCTTCGGGGGCTATGAGGGACCCCCTCCCCCATTCTTTCTTTTCCAAGACAAAGTTCTTGGGCCTCCCAAATGAAATTATCTGCATTTCTACTAACAGGGCCCTGGAGTTTTAGAAAAAAGTTGGTTTTGATAAGGGAGGGTAAGTGAAACAGAAAACCGCTGACCTAATATTTTGGTTCCCAAACTAACTTCCACATCTTGCTGCACCTCTCAGACCTTCACATGACTAGAGTTTCAGTGTTGACGCCAGACCCCAAGATGGGAAGGCGCGGTTGGGACTGTCCTGCACAGAGAATGCAGTTCTGAGGATTGTTTTTGCATACATTGGCCCATTGCATTCATTCGACAACCAGCAGCTAGACTGTGTTCCACTTGCTCCCACCCGACATGGAAGGCAGAGGCAGTGAGATGGCCCAATACCTCCAACACTCACTAGCTGTGTGGCCATGCAAGGCACTTAAACTGCCTCAGTTTCCTCATCTGCAAAATGGAGCTCACAATAGCAATTGTGAGGATCAAATGAGCTAATATTTGTAGAGCACTTAGCATTGTGCCTGGCACACAGTCGTCTCTTAATAATTGATAATAGGTACTTAATAAATGCTTATTTCTTGTCTTCCTCCCTCCCTCCCTTCCTTCTTTTCTTTTTCCTTTCTCTCTCTTTCTTTCCTTCCTTCCTTCCTTCATCAAAGGAACATGTACAAACACTCCAGCATAATGGATATATCCTGTGGGGAACTACTTGGAGGGTCATTATGGGCATCTCTGAAGGCAGGCAGGTGTCACAGTGGATAAAGTGAGTTCAAATTCTGCTTCAGACTATGCAGAGGTATGCCATATACACACAGAAGTATATACAGGAACTGGGGTGATCAGGGAAGACTTCTTGTAGGAAGTAACATTTGGCAGGTCAGTCTTCATATTGTATCTTGAGTATTTCTTTCCTGGAGCTCAAGACACTTTATAAGTTGTTCGGTGCTAGCCCTCTCAATACTGTGAGATGAAAGGCAGATGTTATTGAGGCTAAGATGTCTTTATGGATGGGGCTGGAGACAGAGGTGGAACAGAAGGAAGAAGATGAGAGGATCATAAAACCCCAGCTTTAGAGCTGGGTAGAGCCTCGGAGGCAGCCTTTAAGTTTCTCTGGGGATTTCTCTGTCATTAAGAGAAGGTAGGAGAATGGCAGTTTTATCTGCAGATGCTCTCTGAAATCACAACTGACCCTCTGAGGTAAAGGATGCTCCAATGACGCATCCCTTGCCATTTTGGAGAGGCAGTGGGGAGTAGTGGTTTCTGCAAAACATGGGCTCAAATCTTGCCTCCTACACTTATTTAACATGGGCATGCAGGACCCTGGGCAAATCACCTAGTCTTTGAGCCTCAGGCTTATCTATTTATAGATAGATGGGTTGAGATTTGGTAGGGAAGGAAATTCCTAGTTCATTGACATAACTACATTTTGGAGGTAAAGTAGTACATAGGAAAGAAGCCGTCATCTGGAGTCAAGAGAACTCAGGTTCAGATCCTAGCTGTGTTATTTAATACTTGTGTGATCTTGAGGAGAGTCACTCCCCCTTGACCAGTCTCAGTTGTCCTGTTTGTAAGATGATGGGGTTGGGCTAGTCCAAGCCTCTGCATCCCTTCTCACAATAAGGTTTTGAAATGCATATTAAATAAATTAATTAATAAATTAAATAAAATAATAAATAAATTAATTAAATATATATGCTTACAAAGGAAACCAAGGATTACTGAAAATAAAGATGTCACTTTTTCTCATTCAAATCATGAACCGCTTGAAATCTGTTCCTGTGTCCTCCAGATTAGGAACCCCAGGTCTAGCTGATTTCTAGGTTTCCTGCCTTTTATAGACCTAGGTTCCTATGACCCTTTGAATTGGATCTTGTGTCCAAGAATAGTAGAGGGTTGGATTTGGTCAAAGAGAAACTGGATTTGAATCCTGGGCTTTTTTGCTTAGTAACCCATAACTTTGGACAAGTCACAAGCTTTCTGGGACTCAGTTTCCTCATCTGTAAAAGGAGGGGACTGGATTGGATGCTCTCTAAAGTCTATTGTGCTTTGAATTTACTTTACCAATGCATAGTCAAGAGATAGAATGACCAGGATAACAGCTGTGAACCCAAAAGTTGACTCCATGGGACATGACAGGCTGTTCTAAGACTAGAACCAGCAGTCTCAGAATCTATCCAGCTCATTACTCTGTGATGGGAAAAGAATTATTTTCTGATCCTCATAGTAATTAATTCAGGCTCCAAAAAGGATCTGATTTCTTTGACTTTATCACCTGAAAGTTTGCTGGCCTCTGGTCTCTCCCACAAGGGGTTCTCTCTCCAAGAGACAAGAACACACATTTTGCCCTGTTTCCCCAACTAGAAACCAAGGAGGAGGCAGCAGTTGCTGGGGTAATAGGAGCAAGAGAGAAGAGAGAACAAAGAAATATGGGGCGTTTGAGAAGAGGTGTTAGTGGGAGCAGGCTGTGTCCTCCTAGTCACTTCCCACCCATAAAACCTTTGGCAAAGCTTTGCTGCTATCATGGAATTTAAATTCTGAAATCATAATGATGCTCAGTGAGACAGAATTGTGGAACTAGCACACCACCCCCCTCCCTTCAGGTTTTGTTGCCTCAAAGGGCATCACAAAGGGGAAACAAGAGATGATTTTGCAATTTTCCATTTGCAAGGTGCCCTAAGCACTCAGAAGAAAGGGCCAATTCATGCATTCTAAATTATTTCTCACTCAGCAGCCTTGTCACTGTCATGAAAACACAAAAGTGATTCCTGAGGGGGAGTGATTTTTATTTCCTAGGATACACTGAGGGCAACATTGTTCCTGAAGAGGAATATGACTTTTGCCTTGCACTTTCTCCTCCCTTTTTGTGTTTGAGATACCCTTTCTTGTCTGTAAAGGGTAATTCCAGGACTTCATAACTTCTATGAAATGAACAAACAAAAGCAAGCAAGCAAACAGCCACAAGTGCTCAGTGAAAAGGAAAAAGAATGAAGAATGTACAAGAGGACCATATACTTGGAGTTGGAAGGAGCATCAGAGGCCATAGCATCAAACAGAAGGTGCTGATCCTCAGCCTCAGAGGGGAGGTACTATATAAATATATTGGGGCCACAGGATTAAAAGAGATTTCCATGGAAGCCCCGGTCTGCCCTTTTTAGTTACCTGTCACTATTCTTCATTTTGGACACTCGTACCAATTCATATGGGGCAAATATTGGATTCTCTGCCCATCTGTAGTTCTAAGGAATAAATTCTAGATTCTAAAGAGGAAAAGGAAATGCCAAATTTTCAAGAACTTTTACTGTTGGTCATTATTCTGATGAGATCTGCTGAACTTTGGGTTTAATTAGCTGAATTCACCCCTCTAGGCTTTCCTTTCCTCATTTGTAAAATGTAGATCAACCAATCACTTGACAATTAAGTGCCTACCATTTGGATGGCATCTACGTGCAAAAGGTGTCTTTGATATCCAGCAAACATCAGATGTAGCTCTTACTCATGTAGGGGAGAGGACTATGGGCTAGAGGCAGGAATGCACATGCTGAAGGGCCCACACAGACCTCTGAACTAACCTCTTAACTGAGTAAAAATTGTTATTTAATTCAAAAAGGGATATTTGGTTTTCTTAGAGAATTGCAAACAGGGCCTAATCTAGGTACAGCTGAGAAGGAGTCTGCGGTGCCCTCTGACTTCCTCCTTTCCACACATTTCCCTCCATGCTGACACCTCTGTTCATTCCTCCCTTCTCCCCTCCTGGGAGAGTCCCATTTCCCAGGCCTGCTCTCAATGAGCTATTAAGTAATCCCACAAAAGGTGTTAGCTGAAGCTTAGGGCAAATACCTTCCCGGGGGGACTCACATTTTATTAGGGAACACTGGCAGTAGCTTACATCATAATAATGACTTGCATTTATACATGACTTTCCAGTTTACAAAGCTCTTTCTTCAAAGCCCTCCAATAAGCTCTGAGGTACTAGTAGGCTGTACTTTTTAGTGCTAAGATTCTTATCTCCATTAGACAGATAGATATTAAATCTATACATACATAGAGAGATAAGGAGACAGACATACAGAGACAGAGAGACAGAGAGAGAGAGAGAAAGAGAGAGAGAGAGAGAGAGAGAGAGAGAGAGAGAGAGAGAGAGAGGAGAGAGAACAAGTATTACCAGGTACTAGGCGGTAGGGATACAAATACAAGAAAAAGGGAAGACAAACCTTACCCTCAGGAGGCTTCCTTTCTAACTGGGGAAGATGGTACACAAGCAGGTGAGGGAGGGATGGGAAGAAAGGGAAGTCCAGAGAAGCAAGAGCCGAGCTGGGAGAGAAGGGAGTCTAGGAGTTGGTAGTGGTAGTGCCCCCCTTGAGGGCAGGAATTGTTTTTGTCTCTCCTTGAAGCCCCAGCTCCTAGCTCTGTGCCTGGCACATCATAGGAACTTAATAATACTTGCTGAATGAATAAATGAATTTAAGATCAATTTTATTCAGAGAGTTGAAATTTCATTATTTATGGAGCCAAAGTCGACAAAGAAAATGGGCCAACAGCAATGGAGAGGAAGCTTGAGTTGGAGTGCAGCAGTCCCTCCTGCTTGCCCTGCCTCCCCTGCTCTGCCCCATCGAGCTGCCTCTGTTTTCTTCACAGGTACAGTGACCAGGTGAGGAGCATTACGGGATTTGGAGCTGCGAGGGACCATAGAGATCTTATAATTCAATCTCCTTATTTTACAGAAGAAGAAACTGAAAGCCAGAGAATTGCTTATGATCATGGACGTGAGTCGTCCTTCACTCTCAAAGAGGACCAGAGCGACGCTCCTATGTTGGGGTCCAACTGCGGCTGATCTGGCCAAGAGGAGCTTAAAAGGCTCTACCCCAGGGCAGGCACAGACAAATAGTCCACATGAACATCAGGGGTGGGGATGTCTCTAAATCTGAGCATTGCATCTCACTACATAAGTAGTAAGTAGGAGAGTAGAAGATTCAAACGCATCTTCTGATTCTTAAAGATAATGATATTAATAACTAGAGTTTCTCTAGTGCTTTAAGATTTGCCAATCACTTAACAATTATTATCTTCTTTGATCCTCTCAACAACCCTTCAAGTTAGCCACTATTATGTTCCCATTTGGCAGATGAGAAAACTGAGGTTAAGTGCCATCCCCAGCTAGGAAATATCTGAGGAGAAATTTGAGCTCAGATCCTCCTGACTTCAGGTCCAGAGCTCAGTCCACTGTATCATCTGGTTCCCTAAGTCTTTTTGGCACCTGCAGAAAAAGTAGTTCTAGGGTTCTACTATTCCCTACTGTTCTTGCCACCCACCGTATGTCAAAGATTCGGCAGAGATCTTAATTTTGTGATTAGCAGAGGGTAAGTTTCCTAAACTTCTACTCATTAGGCAGAACAATGAGATGTTTCACTTCGACAGGGTCCCCGTCCTAGGGTCCTCCCCCTCTAGTGTGACAGGTTAAACATTGCACTAATACCAGCATGGGTGTTAAATCTCCTTGGGGTCCCGCTTAAAGCCCCCAGAGCTACCTGCCCATTCTCATTTTTGAGAGTTTTCAGAAATTCTAAGGTGTATAATACCCAGAGACATGAGCTGTGAACCTGCTTTTGCCTCAGTTTCAAAGCCTCAGAACAAAATTAAAAAGGCATTTCTGAGACATTTCTCCAAACGGGCAAAGCTGTTAATGTGTGATGTTTTAGTGTCTGTGAGACATATCTGACCTGGAGAAACTGCTCTTCTCCCTCTGGGCTGCCATACTGGTTCTAAGGCTGGGAGCCTGCTTACACTGACCTGCTTTCTCTCTGAACCCTGACCAAGAGGGAAAGGGCAGTGGCAGCAGGACCCTCACCTTTACTCCCCCAATACAGAGCCTAGGACTGATTTCAAAAGGTCTCTTGGTATTGAGATAGTTCCTTACCATTGCTAAAAACCATTGCATACATTCTCATTACATCCACTATTTCCTTTGCTCAGTACAACAAGCCTGCAAGGCAGACAATACAGGTAGCAGCACCCCCATTGCATAGATGAGGAAAGTGAGGCTCAGATAGGTTAACTGACTGACCCCTGAAATGCTGGAGGTAGGATTCAAATGCAGGTCTCTTCGAAGTTAGAAAATGTGGCCAATACACCATACCACATTGAGAGCCGTGAAAAATAATTAGATGAAGGTTAACTAAATTTGAACTTTGGTTTTGTCATCTCCTGTCTCTTGGTTAGGCTACTCCCCCCACCCCCCGGGGCCGGGGGCTCAGTTTCCTATCTATATAATAACCTAACACATATATGGAGATTTCTATGTGCCAGGCACTGTGCTAAACACTTTACGAGTCATGGGATCCTCACAACAGATCCTCGAGGTAGGTGAGATCCAGATCCTCATTTTACAGATGGGCAGACTGAGGCAAACAGAGTGACTTGCCCAGAGTTCCTTCCCGCTCTAAATCTGTGGTCTCAAGATCTAGTTCTGGAATCCATGACCTTTGTACATATGATGAGCTCTGGATGGAGCAATGACTGAAAAGGCTGGGACCCCGCCCCCTCTGATGGACAGACTCCCCGGAACATTCATGATTCTTTCACTTTAGAGGAATTTTAGCATTAAAAAGGATTTTACTAGAAATTATATATATATATTTGGAAACACAATGGCCAGTCTGTCAGTGGCTGAAATACTTAAAAAATACATTCCCTTTAATAGAATTGAAGCATGGCCTAGTAGAATGGGAGTGAAGGGATGAAAGGTCAAATCTCAGCTCTGCCAGTTCTTTCCTGTGTGACTTTTTTCACTGTGGGTCTCAGTTTGCTGATCTGTAAAATGGGGGGGGTGGGCTCAAAGATCCCCAGGATATCCTTTCCCGACTAAAAATTCTTTGAACCTTGAGAATTCTTTCTTTCTTTCTTTTTTTTTTTTTTTTTTTTTAGCAATTGGGGTTAAGTAACTTGCTCAAGGTTACACGGCTAGTCATTATTTGTGTATGGGTGCTCATTTTCTGAGGCCGGTTTCGATCCCGGGTCATCCCAACTCTGAGGCCAGCACTCTTACTCACTGCGCCACCTAGCCACCCCGAGAATTATTTCTTAAGGGAATGTTTTTCATAAACACTTAGAAAAGAAACCCCAACTATATCACATATAGTGAACCCCTTTAAAATGCACCTGTAACTCTTAAATATTTCTCAGTTTCCATGTCTGGTCTAAGTGCCCTCGGGAGTGATGTCAAACAACACTGGGGCCACTTGTGGCAAAAGTAAGCAAGTAAGTCCACAGGGGCTGACCTCACCCTGTTTACTCTCCCACTCCCCCTTATCTAAGTACAAACTCTTGCTGAATCTGAAGGGAGATATACACACTGTTCTCCCCAGGACAGCAAGCTGTGCTGTCTATGCATGCCTAGAAGACAGAGGGCTGCTAAGCACCTACTATGGGCCAGACATTTGGGACACAAGGACAAAAGTGAAGCTGTTCCTTTCCTCCTGAAACCAACTGAAGTGACCTGGGCTGGGTCAGGCAGGGAGCTCAGATTCCAGGAGAACAAGGCAGAGTCGAGTTTAACCAAGAGTCTGACAAAGGTCCCAGCATTCAGTCTTATAGGACCAAGTACATTTTTATGCCTGCATTCAGGAGCTCTAGCCTCACTTCTGGCTTCTCCTAAACTAGTTTTGGTGAGACAGCCCCCACCCCCACCCCATATAGCCTCCTCTTAAAGGAAATGACTATCCCTAAGGGGTTGTGAGCCTTATAGAAAAAAAAAAAAAACCTCTCTAGAGCAGGGGTCATGTCATGTTCTTCTTGAACGGTCTGCTGATGCCTATGAACCCCTTCCCACAAAAATGTTTTAAAAAAATAATAGAAATGCACAATTCTGTTTTGAAGTCAGTGAAAACAAAGGTGTTATTCCCCCCCCCCCCTTTGAGTTCACAAAGCCCCTGAAATTTATTAATGGAACCCTTGGGGGGTCAGTGGATCTGCTACTCTGGGGACTTCTCTTAGGTAACTCTCTAGGGCCCAAGGCTGTAGTGGGTTACTGCTCCACACAGGGAGGACTTCTCAGCAGAGAGCTCTGTCCTCATGAGATCACAGATGCAGATTCCAATGTCAGGGAAGGTAAAAAAAATATGCTAGCTATAGTACTGAATTAATCTAATTTAGGAACAAGATGGGGGTGAGGGTGCTCATGGGATGGATATGAGTGGGGCGATGGGTGGAAATCCAGATCTTTGTAAATTGAGTCCTTTATTCCATGGACTAGCTTTTCTTGTCCAACAAGAACTTTTAAGATCATCCATACTCTAAGGAAAACCACCAGGACACCGTTGGGTACAGACATACAGTTAGGTTGTTATATAACCCAACTTTTAAAAACGTTCAGTAGCTCAGGTAATATTTTATATAGTTACCTAAAAGACCATAAAAATAATTAGAGTATATAAAAATTTAAATATTGACACTTGTAGATGACATGCTTATGGAACCCAGATTCACCAAAGGAATCAGTGACCCTTGCCATTTGGAATGTAAGAACATTCATTTCTCTGCCATTGAAGAGAGGGTGCTAGGTTTTTTATGGGCTTCCTTATATGTCTTTCAGCACCAAGGCAGAAGGGAATTTTAATGAAGGCTCTAAATGGTACACAGTCTGACTTTGCAACCTCAATATAAGTTAGAATTTTATGAAGTCGTCAGATTTCTTTATGTGTCTTGACGACATCATGGCAGGGCCAGATTTAATAAAGACCTTGAGAAGTTTCACCCCCTGCATGTTGAGTATGCAGGGAAAGTGGCCTTTTATGAAGACGGCAGATTTCTTTATGTATAGGCAGCATTCAAGGTTGGAAAAGTTATATGAGACGACCCAGGATTAACGTCTGAGATGGAAGGGTGTAGAAGGAAGACAGATTTAAAAAAAAAGTTTTATCATTCATACACTGTGGCTGGACTTTTTAAAAGGAAAGGAACGTTTATTAAGATGACATCTTTCAGAAAGATTTTATCTTTCTTTGCTTACATTTTTCTCCAGTCCAATATAGTAATTATATATGTGTGTGTGTGTGTGTGTGTGTGTGTGTGTGTTGTTTTTTCTCCTTCCCTCCCCCTCTGTAGAATTGGTAGCTTCCTTCAAAGCAGAACTGAGGTGAGGAGCTCCCCACAGACCTTTCCTGATTCCATATCCCCAACCCAGTTATTAGAATTATCTCTTGAAGGTAATTACTTTTCATTACTTTGTGTACAAATGCTGATTTCAAGTGTATTTACTTACTGGTGCGAATGTTGTATAACTCCAGTAGAATGTAAGCTGTTGGCTTGTTGCTGTTGTTTTGTTTTGTTTTTTGTCTATGTATTCCCAGAACAATATTTGGCACATAGTAGGTGTTTAATCAATACTTGGTGAATTTATTGCAGTTGAATTCATGGAGATTAAAAATATGCTAGTTATTGTTTGATTGTTCAAGCAGCAAGATGGATGGATCAACTGATCAACATACATTTATCAAATGCCTACTATGAGCTATTTGTAAACAAAACAAAACAAAACTCTTAGCACAGTGCCTGGTACATAGTAGGTGCTTATTCTCTTCCTTACTATGTTCCAGGCAGGAGGCTGGGTGACAGATTTGGCTTAGGAAACTAGCAGTAGGACAAATTATTTTTCATTAAGTAAATTAAGGAATATTTTGCAAATTATGCAAGTTTAATGGGACATATTCTCTCTGTATGCAACCCTGAGAGAGTCAGTGTTTTTGGTTTTTGTTTTGAGGTTGTTTTTTTCTTTCAGAAAATCTCCTCTGGGGATTATTTTGGAAATGAATTTGAACCCAGTGAAACTATCTGGTCAGATTTTGTGAATATCCCTTTTTAATATGGACATGGTGGTCACAGATGGATGTCTTTTCCTTCCTCCACCAAAATCTTCCTGCAGTGCTTCCTTATAGTTTCGAAAGAGGGGACCCTCCCCTCTCCAAAGCTACTGCCTAAGGATGGGTCCTGGCCTGCCTTGGCATGCTGGAAAGGATGGAGCCCAGACTCTCTTTTGCCTCTAAGACACAATTCTCATTCTTCTATCTAGCATTTGATCCCCTTCAGAATGCCCTTCAGTGCCTGCTTCTAGACTGATCACCTATTAGAGCCCCTAGCACTACTTGCTCTCTGGGGTCCATTCAGACCAGCCTTTGTTCCTCTATCTCTTACTGGCTCTCCAAGCTGGTTCCATTTTCCCTTCCATCCACCTTCCATTAAAGCCTATCTCAGATGCCACCTCCTAGAGGAAGTCTTTCTCGACACCTCCCCCAGTTATCAGTGCTTTCTTGCCCCATCCCAGAAACCACTTTGTATTTACTTTTTATCTCTCATACATTCTTATCTACAAAATAGAATGGAATCTCCTTGAGGGCAAGGGCTGTCTGTCTACATTGTTGTCTTTGTATACTCAGGCCCAGAGTAGGTATGACCTGGAGATGGGAAGACTCATCTTCTAGTGTTCAAATTTAGCCTCAGCTACTAGTTGTGTGACCCTGGGCAAGTCACTTCACCCTGTTTGCCTCAATTTCCTCATCTCTAAGATGAACTGGAGAAGGAAATGGCCAACCACTACAGGATCACTGCCCCAAATGGGGTCATGAAGAGTCGAACATGACTAAAACACAACGATAATAATAATTCTCAGGTCTACAACAGTGATGCTCAAAAAATAAATGTCATAAAAGAAAGAGGACGATTTGTAATCATGGGATTTGGCCTGTAGGGTATCAGTCCTCTTCCCTGACAGCTTCCTCCTCTTCTTTGAATTGCTAACATTTTTTCAAAAGGTACCCCAAACATTAAGACCTGGGTCTCCTCCTAGGCAAGGCTGCACCTGCAAATCACTGCCCGGAGATACCATGTGAACAGTATGATTTAGTACTGACTCAGGGGAAGAGAACCACCCATTGACTCACCATCACAGCCTCCAACTGGCCCTCTGGGATTTCTTTGGAGGTCTCCCCTATAAAGGCTGACCAGGTCCAACCCTGCTCAGCTTATGAGCACTTAGCCAGAGGTGGTATGGCTGCCAGCCATATTACTCACTGGTGAGAGTTAGTCATCTCTATCTATAAAAAAGGGCATTCCATGGGCCTAAAGCTGTTTACAGTAGAAGCCACCCAGTTAATGGAGACTGGTTTTACCTCTACAGCTCAATTTAACCCCATTAGTGTGTTGTCCACCGACCCCCTCTTGATAATATCCTCTCTGCTCCCATCTCCCATCCACGTTCCCTGGGCTGCTGTGTTCTGAGGAGTAGGAGGCAGCAGCCCAGGACCCAACCACATCCTTCTGTGGCTTCTTCCCTTAGAGCTCTCAGGTCCTTTTGCCTTTTCCTATTATGGCCTGAGCAATTCTCCACTGGGCTTAGGTGCATTTTAAGGACTTATTAAAAATGAATTTATTTTCTTGAACTTTAGGCTTCCAGATCAATCCTCCCAATTTTGCACGTTAATTTCAGGAGTTGGGCTATGCCTACAGCGATCCATATGTGTTTCTGCCAGATCCTTTTGCCGTGCCTCTCCTCCCTCTGGAGCACATTCTTTGAATAATGGCTTTGTGGGAAGAAGAAAAAATCTCTTCTCTCAACTGTTCTTTGCTTAGATTTTTAGGTTCTAAGGAATTATTTCCTTCCTCCCCTCAAATCCCCCAAACCTGACACCGCCCCCCACCCCCACCATCCATTTCTACTTTCTATCCAGAAAGAGATCCGGCAGAACTTAGAGTTGCCCTTTTTTTTTTTTTTTGAAAGGTCCGAAGTAAATGCCTCTATTTCCATTTTAACTGGGGCATTTGGTACATTAATAGCTATAGCATGCTAACAGCTGTGGGAAAACTGACATAAAATATAACCAGCCCAGAAAAATGGCCCAAGTACAACATCTTTGAATTATGCTTTATTAGCAATTTGGACTCATTACTGTTTGGGGGAGGAAGGAAGGGAGGGAGGGATTTCTGCAAGTTGTTTCTTTAATGTACTAAGCAGAGCTTTGCCATCATGTTTTCCTATGATACGGGAGAGGTCTCCAAGGTGGGTCACTCATGAGCTGTCTTGTCCATGCTTCCCCCTCCCCTCGCCTCTTTCTCTTCATTGAAATTCATTATCCCTCCAGTGAGGTCAAGCCAGGCATTTTAGGAAGCTTCAAATGAAATAAGCTTCTTCTCTCAGCTCTGGGTGCTCTTAGAGTCCTTCATTCTTCCTGTTTCTTCTCCCTCTCTGGGGACCCCTCCTCTTTCAGACTAAGGCCAGGTTATAGCTTGGCCCTCGGCTACCACACTGTCACAGTACTCTTGAGTTATGATGGTCTGAAAGGATGCTGTACTATTTAACAGCCTGAGATCACAGACTTTCCTGACATGATGCCTACCCAGGTTCCGTCTTCCTTTCACAGCTCCCATTATTTGTACGCGTTTTAAGACTTCTGGGGAGAATATGTTATCTCAAAGACTCCCTTTTCCCTTCAGCTTGCTCTTCTCTCGTATTAATCTTCCCCCTTCTGCCCGACAGTTGCTCGGCTAGCCTGTCAATTTTGTCACCGAGAAACCCAAGTGCAGACTGGCGGTGCCCTATTCCCTAATCTGTCACCCGTCCTTTACAAGGCGGAAGCCAACTTTCTGGGCTCGCACTGGCAGCCATTCCGTCCTCCCCTCTGCCTGGAGGTTGAAGGGCTCCCAGGAAGCTCTGATTGGTGACTTGTATGGGACGCCTTTTCTGGCTCTCCCGCGGCAAGGGCTCTAAACTTGGGTGTTGCTTCAACTGCATTTATTTTAATATCACGACAACTATTTCAACACATTGGGGTTTCCTTTGTAATCCAATACATTTTACTTCACAAATTTAAAAACATGATTCTGAGAAGGGGTCCACAGACTTCATCAGATTGTCAAAGGTGTCCACGCCCCCCCAATTTTAAGAGCCTCTTCCAAGTGCTCTTTTCTTCCCCAAATAATTGCCCTCAAAAAACGGTCTTTAATTTTGTCTTTGCATTTCTAGTGCCCAGCACATAATAAATGCTTAATAAGGATTTTGGGGTTGATTGATACAGACAAAATACATTCACTGGGTAAAAAGCACATATAATAAATTCCTAAGATCACGGATCTCAAACCTGAAAGGGTCATTAAAATCATCTAGTCCAATTTCTTCATTTTTCAGTAAAAGAAACTGGGGCCCTGGAAAGTAGATTGACTCACTTAAGGTCGCACACATTTATGTAAAACAAAATCCCTTTAACAAAACCCCTGGTCTCCCAAATATGTGCGTGCCTCATACCTGCTGTATATGGAATTTTCGTATAAGGGTAAAAAGTAGTCCATACAGCAAAACTAGGTATGAATCATTATTGTCAAAGTGAAAATTGCAGAATATGGAGTGAGAGTTCACGTAATGAGGAAAGGGTGCATTTACTTCTCTGGGGAGAGGTTTTATTCATCAGTAGAATGTAAGTTTCTTGAGGTCCGGGGTTAGAAACATTTTGTCTTTCCATCTCCAGAGCCTGAGCACAGAAATGCTGACTGAATTGCAAGTCAAAAGCCTCAGGCAGAACTCTCAAGACTCTATATCTGAGTTTCCTCCACTGTCAAAAAGAGCCAAGATCCCGCATCTGTCTCTCACGGATGGCAAACCCATTTACCCCAAAGCACCTTACTACCTTATCCTAAGCATCAGGAAAAGATTCAACATCAGATTCCAGTTTTGCTTTGGGGGAAAATTGTTAACAGTGGTATCATGAGTCTTGAGCACCATGCCTTTCCAATCAGTATGGGGGGGTGGGTGGGGGTGGGTGGGTATGGTGTAATTGAAACCAGCTGCTCCTCAACCTGGCTGGGGTAAGGTGATTGTGGCTGCCCCCAAGATACCAGTGTAAATCATTGGATTGTAGATTTAAAGATGAGAGGGCCCCTGGACATCATCTAGTCCAATCCTCTGCTTTTAGATATGAGGGAACTGCTGCATGGAATGGGGATGCAAGTAGGAAAGAAGGGTCCTTAGAGGCCATCACATTCAATCCTCCCATTTTACAAATGAGGAAACTAAGGTACAGAGAGGCTAAGTGGTCACATAGCTAGTAAGTGTCCCAGGTGGGATGTGAAGCCAAGCTGTCCTGACATCAAACCTATCACTATCCACTGCACTGATTCTGAAACAAAAAGTTCCATGTTCCCATTATCCAAGAATGAGGAAAAGCAGGAACATTCATGAGAAACTGCCCCACTCATGAGAACAATGCTGTAGGGAGACTTTGAGGGAGACAAGGTCTTTTTCTGGGAGAAAGGGCATATTAGGATCAAAATTAAACAAAAAACCCTCTGGTCTCTACACCTGATGACTGTCCGGAGCTTGGCTATTGCCACTTTCTGACACTGCCCAGCAGAGCCGGCTAGTCCACACTCCGCGCTTTCTCTGTGTTTAACGAGGGTTCTGCCTCATTCACTGTTGGATCCCACACTGTGCCCAAACCACTGTAGTTCTTCTCTTGGAAGTGACCCTAGGCAAGTCACTCAGCCTCCCTGTCTCTCAGTGCACTCATTTGTAAAACAATCTCTTCATTTTTAAACAGTGCTCATGACCATCCCCCTTTAACTGGACACCACGGTAATTTGTCTATTCATGGATTAGCCAGGCATCCCCTTTCCCCCATTCTCATTTTGGATCGGTATTGTCTTGTTTTTTTAACCAAGGTTTCTGGATGCCCATGAGTACTAAACATCGAATTCCTCCTATGTACCGTTGCCATTCTTATTTGGTCAACCAGAGGGGCTCTCAGGGAGTGGGATCCACAGGCATCATGTTATGGTGTTTCCACATGAGGATCCTTGCTTTGCCACAGCTTCCTTTAGAACGGACTCTTTTGTGGATTGGGATGGGGCAGAGCATCCATCCTGTTTCTCTAACTTTGATCCTTTGACTGGGACTTTCTTTACTTGGCATAGCTTTATGGCCAGAAGGACCCTTGAGGTTGTCTCATTATAGATCAATCCATCAATTAATAAGCATTTATCAAGCCCTCGGCATTGTGCTAGATCCTATGGATACAGACACAAAGACAGAAGTGATCCTGACTCTCAAGGATTCTCTTTTCTAAAGAGTATGCCAACTGACTAAGAAGTAAATGGCCTGAGACACAAGGACGTTCCCAAAGCCACACAAGTCTAATTGGCAGAGCCAAGTCCCCTGACTCCAAATGATAGGAACACAAGGTCAGAGTTCAGAGAATCATAACATCATATTATTGAGAGCTGGGAGGACCCTTGGAGGCTGTTTCTTCCAACACCCTAATCTTAGAAAAGTCACTTAGACTCAGAGATGTTAAAAAAAAGGTCACAAAGATAATGAGGGGCAGAGTTGGGGTTTAACCCCATTTAAAATCCTGATCCCTTCCTACCTCTCTGGTCTTACCTGTTATTCCAACCTCTATGCAGTCTGCTGTCCAGCTACACTGGCTTACCTGCTATTCTTCTCACAGCTTATCTCTAGTCTCCAAACCTTTGCACTGGCTGTCCCTCACGACTAGGCTGTTCTCCCTCTCAGAATCTCTGGCTTCTTTCCAGCCTCAGCTCAAATCCTATCTTTTTCAAGAGGCTTTTCTAGGTTCCTCAGCTGCTCTCACCTTTCCATCCAAAGTAACTTTGTGTCAGCTTTCTACATATACATATGTATATGTATTCCCCCAAACTGAATGCAAGCTCCATGAGGGCAAGCATTGCTTCTTCTTTGTCTTTGTATCTCCAACACCTAAAAAAGTATCTGACGCCTAGCAGTTGCTTTAGAAATGATTGCTAGTCATGCATAATCTCTATCAAGGAGTTGGGAGGGGAGGGAGAGAGGAAAAGAATTTGGAACTCAAATTTTTAAAAAATGAATGTTAAAAGTTGTTTTTACATGTAATTGGAAAAAAGTAAAATATTAAAATAAAAAATTATTGCTCTGTGTATATATGTAAGGCATAAGGAGAATAGTTGATCTTGACCAACTGATTCCCTCTCTCTTCCTCAATGGCATCACAGAAATCAAGGGACAGATAACAGGCAAGGCATATTGGCTTCTTAACAAAGTACAAAGATTTGTCAGCATATTTGTGTATACATATAGAATGCCTACTTACTACAACTGACCCACACTCAAGTAAAAACAGATAAGAACAATATAAAATGCACACCCATAGAGTGGGTCCCTTAGTTCTCTGCTCCCTTTGCATTTGTTTTGTGAAGTTTGGATTCAGTCAAAGGGTTGCCCTTGAGGACCTTGAGGGCCACGTGGGGTCTTAAGGCAGCAGGCTCCCCACCCTGGCCCTAGGAGGCTCTAAGGATTAATAGGAGAACACCACTAAAGTGCTTCGAGATCCCTGCTTCAAGGGCATATTTGGGAATAGCAAAGTAGGATTACTTCACCCCGAAAGATGGGTTTAAAGGATTCAGAAGTGGATTTGGGGGACTTTGCCACAGTTGCCACCTTCAAATGGCTCCTGGGGAGGGGGTCACGTGGGAGGAGGAGGAAGAAGGCTTCCTCTCCATCTTCGTTTTTCTCCTTTTCATTTAAACCCTCTCGCAGCCTGCCAGGACTTTCACTTCTAACCCCAAGCCTATTTCCATCTTCTGAAGTGGGCCCAGGAATAGATTCCAGCTGCTGAGAACCGTGCATGGGACTTTCCAGTCTCCTATACCTAAATAAATAAATAAAAATGCCCTGCTTTTTTCTAGCATCAGTCCTGCTCATGTGTGGTTAATAAAAGTGGAGAAAAATCCACCGGCTTAGAATCAGAATATTGGATGCGTTTTCCACTATTTTTCATTCTTTATGATGAGGTAAAGGAAACGGCTGCCTTGAGTGAGCAGGGCCCATAAGATCCGCGTTTATATTCATTTGGTCTCCTAAGGCTCTTACCATCACAGACTCAGAGCTGGAAGGGACCTCAAGAAGCCAGCTAGTCCACCTTCTCCGTTTTACAGGTGAGGAAACTGAGGCCCAGGGCTAGAAAGTGACTCGCCTAGGGTCTAGTCCTTCCGCTTACTCAGAAACTTTCATTCATGTGCCATAGGATCCAGAGCTGGAAAAGAATCATTTGGCCTAATCCCCTCATTTCACAGGCATGGGGCAGTCGGGATGGTCTCCCTCAGAAGGTCAATGCCTGGATCTCACATGTACTTAAGCAAACCAGACACACTGTCCACATATAAAAGGAAACAGCATTCCCCGGCCATAAATGTGACCAAGTCTCTGCTTCTCTATCTCTGGCCGGTTTTTTCCCTATCTGTGCCCCCTTCCTCCTAGTTGCGAAGCAGCTGTCAGCTCTTTTCCTGATCCCCTCCACCCCAAACTGGAGACTCAACATGGCCTCGCCATCACCCCTTGTTTTAATCAGCTCGGAGTCTGAGAAAGCCAGCCTGTATCCTCCTGGGGACGCTAACAACCGCTGGTGGGCCACGGGGCCAGACCTCAGAGAGCTGTCTATTTGATACTGTCTCCTGCATTTCTCTGTGAATTAGTGCAGACGTGCTTTCTTCCAGGGGATGCCTGAGCTCCCTGGTGCAGCTGCTAGACCTGCCTTCGCTTACAAGGGAGATAATTGCCATGTGCACAGGGCAGAAACCCTGCCCTCCCCCACTCTGGCCCATCCCCGTCAGGGAGCTTTCCCAGCCCATGTGAAACACCAGAACGCAGCAGGGCATTCTTTTTTGAAAACTTCTTTTCCTGGATATTCAGAGGTAGACGGCAGCTGTGGGCATATCTTGCTCCTTCCTTCCTGCTTGGAGGGATAATAAACCCTCAGGGCTTGGCCTGAAAATGGATTTTCACTCTTTGAATCCCAATACATGGCCATGAGAAGCATCCTATGGGAAATAAGCTTGGGAAAGTCTGGGTTCTGACCACCACCTGGATGGGGATGCTGCAGCTATGGCACTGGTACTTCTCTGTGCCCTGTGCCCCATCTTATCTCTCAAAAAACAGAGCCACCTTCATGGCCCAGCACAGCAGATGCCTCCCCCAGGAGGTCACCCTGATTATTAATGCTCTTTCCCCCATCCAATGATCACGTATAGACTTCTTTACCTGTTTAAGTGGGGATCCCCTAAGTAGAGTATAAGCTCATTGAAGACAGGAACCATTTCCTTTTTGTTCTTGTGCCCCCAAAGACTGGCCCCATTCCTTGCACACACTAAGTATTTAATGAATGCTTGGATTGTATTGGATTAAATGTCCTTTGATTATGCTTTCAGATTCTTTTGATTAAAGAAGTGATCAATCAATCAATCAATATCTCTTAAGTGCCTACTACCGTTCCAGGCCCAAAGCTAAGCCATCAGCACAGGCATTAAATGGTGTTGCATCAGTGACTGCTTTTTAGTAGTAATAGATGACAATTATTATATAGCTAAGGTTTGCATAGACCTTAATATCCATTCGTCAATTAATAATTCTACCAGCAAGCGTTTATCAAGCACTTGTTATTATCAGGTACTAGGCATACAAAGACAAAAAACTAAGAGCCTTCCTGCCCTCAAGGGGCTGACATTCTATTAGGAGGATCAAACTGGATCCTCATCACTATCCTGGGACCTCACCACCACCCTGGGAAGGAGGCAATCCAGGTACGACTGACAGCATTTTTTTTTGGAGGGCAATTGGGGTTAAGTAACTTGCCCAAGGTCACACGGCTAGGATTTTTGTTTGTGTGTGCATTAAGTGTCTGAGGCCGGATCCGAACTCAGGTCCTTCTGACTCCAGGGCCGACGCTCTACTCACTGCGCCACCTAGCCGCCCCTGACAGCATTTTAAGGATGAAAAAACATGAGCTCAGAAAGGTTAAGCCTAATTCCAACTCCTAATTCCAAATCTATACAGTACCCATATATGTGGGCACACACACATATGAGCAGGATCACAACCCAGGTCTCTCTCAACTCCAAGTCCAGAAGTGACTCAGTCAACAAACATTTATCAAGCTGGTCACTATAATGGAGAGACCAAGAAAGTCAAAAACAGTCCCTGCCCTCAAGGAGCTGACAATCTAATGGGGGCAACAAATGGAAGTGACTATCTATCTATCCATCTATCCATCTGTCTATCTATCTGTCTATCTGTCTAATCTATCCATGTACAGGGTCAATAGAAGGGGAAGAAGTTAGTAGCTGGGAGATAGGGGAAAGAGGAACCTTCTTTGGAAGGTGGGATTTGTGCTGAGTCTTGCATGAAGTCTGGAAAACCAGCCCTTTTTCCATGGCTCTTAAGGAGGAGGTCCAGGGGCACAGACAGAGGGCATGATGCTCTTAACCACCATCCAAAAACCTGTATGTACACCATGTTCCAGGTAGCTCCTAACTATCCCTGCCCAGCAAACAGGCCAGAAATTATACCTTGCAGCTCAATTAGTGTCCACCATGTGCAAACAAAGAGATTTACCAACATAATAAGGCAATAAGGATATCCCCTGAAACATAGCTGCAAACAACTTTATGGAGTCGTTAACGAGAGGAGCTGGGAGGTATTTAAGCTTCAGGCAGGATGGCTGATTGGTTCCACCGATTTATGAAGGAGACAGAGTGACTAGAGTCTGAAGGAATGACATTTTTGTTTGTTTTCAAGAGTATGTGTGCATGTTGGTGGGAGATAGAAAGATGTGGGGGCCAACTCCTGTGCTGAGAGTTCACTAAGGACACAGGAGGAAAGAATGAGAGAGGGTGGCTGCTTTGGGACACTAATGTTGCTGATCCAACAAAGTGAATCCAGAAGTCAATGGTCCAAAGAAACCTGATCAGCCCAACACACCTGCTTTTGTGCCAAACTATCTCTAAGACTTAGGATACTGAAGAAGTAACAGCAGGAGTCCCAGGCAGCATTGGGCAGTCAGAGTTTTGTGGCAGGGTGCCAGCATTCAAAGGAGCATGCTTCCTCTGGTGGGTAGGGGTCAGGAAATGGGTGCTTCAATATTTGGCCCCCACCATCCCACAGTCTCCCAAGCAGCTGCCAAGGGACCCTCTGAGGAAAGGGTCACCCCTGTTTCCGTTCACCACACCCCCTCCCATAGATTTCTGTGCTGAAACAGCCTCTACACCACCCCCAGCCCAGACAGCCACCACCTCTAATAACAATTCAGGATTCTGTAGTGATTTGAGGTTCATAGGACCCCATCCTCATCCTAACTCCTCTGCCTGGCGTTTGAAGTTCTTTATGGTGTGGCTGCTTCCTGCATTTCCAGTCTTCTGACATTTTAGTCCCTTTCATGCACTTTACAGTCTGGGACTATTGATGTGCTTGAAGCTCCCTCTCCCCTCTCTTCCTTTGCCCTGACTGGCCCATGCTCCCCCACCTCATCTGAACCTGTAAATGTCATCAGTTTCCTTCAAGGTTCAACTCAACTCCCACTTTCAGCAGGACTGGCCCAGTCCTTATGCCTGGGAGTGTCTGAGATGACTTAGATTCCATCTGAGATGACTTCCTATCTACTTTGTCTATATTTGGTAAATATGTAATTATTTACACATTTGTCTCTCCCATTATTTACCTGTTTATCTAATTGTTTATGTTTGTTTCTTCCATTAGAAGAGCAGCCCCTTGAAAGAAGGGATGGGGTTTTGTTTGTTTATTTTGTCTTTCTTTGTATCTCCAAAGCTTATGACAATGCCTGGAACATATTAAATGTTTGTTGACTAAGAGAAAAAATAGAGAATGCAATTATTATTATGGTTCCTATTTTACAGATAAGGAAACTGAGGCTTGGAGAGATGAAGTCATGAAGGTGACACAGGTAGGAAATCATCATAGCTATAATTCAAATACCAGTCCTCTCTATGTCCAAATCCAGCATGTTTTATTGATCACTCTGACTTGCCAAGAAATATCTAGGAGCCACTAAGGCCATGTTTCCAGAATGGATGATTGGTAGTTGGAATGAATGATTGTCTACACAAAGCATCATACTACATGGAAACATGTTTCTCCCTCAGTCAATTGTAATTCTCTCTAAAGTCCTTCTCCTCCTCCCCCAATATAATTTTATTTTTATTTCAAAAATTTGTGTTTTGTGTTCTCCTCCCCAATCCACCTCATCCCTATCCTCACCCAACCCACCCTCACCACAAGAAGAGAAAGAAAGAAGAATGAAACCCTTCTCAGATGCCAATGGAAAGGGTCAGCAAACTGGTGGGTAGTCATTAGAGAATAAAGCCTTTACGAAGAACAAGCTCTGAAATAAATGATAATAACTTCTACCTACCAACGGAGGAAACAAGTGTAGATATGGAGTACAGATGTCCATTTTGAAATGGAGGTCCATCTGTCTGTCTTTCTATTTCCATATTCCTTGGTTCCCATGCTTAACTGTAATGAGTCCTGTGCTCTATAGGACTGGTCAATAGTGCCTTTTCCATTTTAGAACATCTCTCCTCTCCAGACCTTTGCACAGGCGGTGCCCTATGCCTAGGAGGCAATCTCCAACATCCTCATCTCAGATTTCATTCTTGGCTCAGCTGAAATATCACCTTCTATGGGAGGCTTTCATGACTCCCCCAGTTATTATTTCTCACAAATTATGTTTATTTATTTTGTATATTTTTATAAGTATTTATCTGTGTCTATTGTTCCCTCCCAGTAGATATGTGCATATGGATGTATGTATGTATATATGCATGCATGCATGCATGCATGTATGTATGTACATAGCAAGCTGTCTGAGGGCAGGGCTCATTTTCTTTTTGTCCTTGAATCACCAAAGCCTAGAAGAGTCAGGTCAACAAGTGATTATGAAGCTCTAAGACTAAGTGCATAGGATTCAAAGAAAGGCAAACTGACAGACAGACAGACAGACAGACACACACACACACACACACACACACACACACAGCGCCTGGCTCATAGTAGGTGCTTAACGAGCCTTTGTTGGATCTGACTGAATTGACTGGTTTGCTGATCCATTGGACTCTGCAGCTATAGAACTCCAACTCCCTGGTGCTGCTGCTGCTGCTGCTGCTGCTGCTGCTGGGAAAAATCACTTGATTTAAGTCAGGAACACTGCCTTGATTATAATCGGAAAGAGACCAATGGGGGGCCAATCAGGGAATGGCGGATTAATGCGCATTTTTCCCAAGTGCTCCACCATTGCTGCTACATTTATTATTCCTCTTCTCGAGGGGCCAAACACTTTCACAAAGCATGTGTCTGCAGAGCAGGAAATGCAGGATCTCTGCCAAAGCCTTGGAGTATGGGGGTTGTGAGTTCAATTCAATTCAATTCAATTCAACAAGGTAACCAAATGCCTATTATGACCCCAGCTGGGTTAGGACAGTAAGAAAGCTGCTCAGGGGCCTTTGAGCTCCGCTTCTCCTAGAAGGCGGAGGAGGCACGTTCTCAGTCTTCTTTCTGCCAAGGTCCTCCCTGCCTTCCCTCTCATCCAGGAGAGAGGGCACTTTTTCTTTTGCAGTTCTTTCAACATTTTAAATAGATTAAGTAAAAATAATGAGGCAGCCTGGTATGGTTATTAAATATTGGGCATGGAGGGAAGCTTGGCTTCAAACTGTCGCTAGTTGGGTAACACTGTAAGAGTCAAGTCATCTCAATTCTTTGTGACCTGGGCACCTTCCGAGGTTTTAGAGAAAGGTTGTCATTTGTCTCAGTGGAGGGAATACCCACACCAGGAATTCCTTGTGGTTTCTCCCTTCCTCCCCCAAGCTCTCTCTTACATTCTCGCGAGTGAGAGTGAACCCTATTGAATAGCTCATTAACCAGGTGGGGCTGTGGCCTGGAATTAATTTACTTCTACCTCACCTACACCTACTTAAGGAAGGGTGATAGAAATCTCTCCATGTAACTCCATTGGGTTTGTATGATTTTCTACCTCAAATTTTAACACCCCAAACAAATAGCTCCAATGTGTTACTTATTTTTTAAAAATCTTTTTATAGGATTATTGGTTTCAAACTGGGAGGGACCTCAGACTCATTTAGGCCAGAGATGGCAGGTCCCAACATTCTCCAGTTCCTCTGGGACAAGACTAATTGTAATTGGGAAATATTGAACAAAATAAATAAAAATACAATAAAACATAGGAAATGTTCATTTGTGGTTTTCTAAGTCAATATGCAGTCCTCATATTTGGTAAAGTAGCCACCATTCCTGAGTTTTACACCATTGATCTAGTCTAACATCTTCATTCTTCAGAGAAGCTCAGAGAGAAGGGACAATGGTCGATTTGTGTCAGAGACAAGATTTCAGTCTAGGTTTTCCATACCCCACCACCAGGCCTCTATTCACTCTGCCATGCTCAACTGACAAATACTTATTCATATACAAACAAAACTATCATGACAGACAGAGAGGCTCATAGAATCTCAAAGTAGGAAGAAATCTTAGCAGTCATCTAAGTCCAAACTGTCCATGACCAAGAACTGCCTCCTGCATTCTTCCTGATACACAGCCATCTAACCTTTGCTCCCCTACAAGAAAGGGGAAACCATGGCCTTAAGGCAACCTTTCCAGCCCAGTAGTTCAAATCCTTAGGGATATTTCCTTATGTCAAATCTAAATCTGCCTATGCAATATCCACTCACTTCCTTACTTTTGCTCTGAGGGATCAAGTAGAAGGCTTCCCTCCACACTGAGATTTCTAAAGCATGTGTCCCTCCTCTGCTCAAGGAGCTCCAGAGGCTCCTTATTGCTTTGAAGAAAAAAGACAAACACCTCTGTTGGACAAAGGCCTTTCCACTTCAAATGGGGGAGTTTTCCTGCTTCTTGGGTCAGAAACTGTATCTTTTTTTTTTAACTTTTTATCCCTAGCACTTAGCAAAATACTTACCATGTAGTAGTCACTTGAAAATGCTGGTTAATGGAACGACTAATTAACTATAAAAACAAAACTTTTCCACATCCTTCCTTTGATATTCAAACTTTAAAAAAAATCACTGTCATGTTGCTGACAAAAATCTCTCTCTTTCTCTGTTTTTTTAATTCAGGTTTCTGGCTCTTCTCAACCAATTAGACTTAACACACAAGTATCTAGGCTTGTAGAGTACCCAAGGGTGTGCCTAGTGCACTGGGGATGGATACATAACAGACTCAGTTCTGAGCCTGAAAATATGCTTCAGACCCAGTTCCTCCAAACTGTCTTTATCTTCATCCCACTGACTCCATTCTACAGACAGACAGAGCAAAGCCCAGAGAGGTTAAGTCCATGACCCAAGGTGTGAGGTGAGAGGTACAGAGAAGAGTCAGTGTGGCAACCTCCCATTCTAACTAGCCTAAGTACTCGCTGTGTAACAGTTAATGCTTTTCAATAATATATTTATGGGGGTTTGGAGAGATGGAATACATCACTGTCTATTGATTTGTAAAGTGCCATTTTGTAAACCTCAAAGGCCTTTCCTGAAGTACAGACAGAAGGGATCCAATCACCCCCAGACCACAGAAAGGCACGAGTGAACTGTTCCCTTTTCTCAGCCCTGCCCTGTCATCAGGGTGCCAGCAGAGTTCCAGAGAGGCCGACAGCTTAGGGAGGCCAGGAGGCCCTGCTGGACTCCTCAAAGAAACAGAAGTGGGTGTGTTTCTGAAGGAATACTTGGGATAAGGCATCTCGGTTCCAGATCATGTGTATTAGTGAGTGTTATCACTAGAGTCAGGTTGGGTTCCCACATGTTCAGGGCTGATGGACACTGAGATTCTGGAAGGATATGTCTTCATATGCCTTGTGCCTAGCATGGTGCTTAGTACCTAATAGTAGCTTAACGAGTGCTAAAGGGAAACCATGGTAGGAGGGAAGAAAAAGCAGCATAGACACTTTTAAGGAAAGAACACAGTTTAGCACAGCGCCTGGCACATAGTAGGCCTTAATCAATATTTGTCGATCGACTCGTTGTTGTCTAGACATGACTCTTCAGTCAGTTCCAAGAGACTGAGATGGACTAAAGCAAGGATATGCTAGTAAACAGCCAGATCTGTGTGTGTGCAGGACAGACTTTGAAGTTTAATCTGCCCCGCATTAACATTTTCTCCATCACTTTCTTAAGTCTAGACAATCAACAAAACAATAAATCAAGCTCTGATTTGTAGTGTTTGCTGGTGTCCGAGGTGTAAATGCTCACACTGAGAATTTAACAAGCCTGTCAGAGCAGGCTGCCATCACCACTGTAACTGGATTCATTAACAATGTCCTGGGAGGAGAGCTATAACTGAGGTGGGATGGGAAGATGGGATTTACCCCAGGGCAGCAAAACTTAGAGGCTACAAGAATTTAAAATAAAGCATGTACAATTGGAAGAAGTTCCAAATCACTAATAATAAGGGAAATCCAAATTAAAACAATTCTGAGTTCTCATCCCACATCCTTCAAATTGGGAGAAAAAAAATAAACAACAACAGAAATAGCCATTACTGTATGCAGACAGATACACTGGGAATTCATTTAATCAATTGTTCTGAAGAGCAATTTAGAATAAAAAGAGACAAGCTACTAAACTTGTTACACCTTTTATTCCAGATTTCACTATAGCATAGACTCCCCAGGAGGTAAATGAGAGAAAGACCTATATAACCAAACATTCATAGTAACAGCTTTAGTGGAAGGAAAGGAGGATGTAAGGGATGGAGGAAGGAAGGAAGGGAGAAAAGGAAGAAGGAAGAGAGGGAGGAAGGAAAGAAGGAAGGGAGAGAGGAAGAAAGGAAAGGAAGAGAGGGAGAAAATGAAAGGAAGGAAGGAAGGAGGAACAAATAGCTGGAAACATGGTGGACACCCACTGATTGATAGGTAACTGAAAAAGTTGAGATACATGAATATGATAGATGCTAGAAAGATCACAATTAGAAGGAATCTTAGAGGCTATTATTATGTAAGACATGATGAATATGGAGAATTTAAAGAAACATGTGAAGAGTTTTATGAACTGACGCAGAACAAGGAAAGTAGAACCACAAGGGCAATAGACATACTGATTGCTAACAGGCACCAGAATTCTGATTCTGCAAACTCCCTAATCTTGGTACCAGAAATTAGACTCCCAGTATGGATCAGTACACACACTGTCAGTTGTAATTGTAGTTTTTGTTTAACAGGTTTCCTTTGTTATAAAAGAGGGTTGAAAGATAGTTACTAAGAAGGGACAAGGACACAAAAGATTTTTTTTTTAAGCATCAAAAAATATTTTTTTTCTCTTTTTGGAGGAGGAAAGCAAGGAATTGAGGTTAAACAACTTGCCCAAAGTCACACAGCTAGTAAGTGTGTCAACTGTCTGAGGCTGGATTTGAACTCAGGTCCTCTTGACTCCAGGGCTAGTGCTCTATTCATTTCACCACCTACCTGCCCCAAATATTTTTTAAATAAAAAAATCCAAGGAGATTAAACAGCAATACATACATGGGTTAGAGTGGCTTTTATTGTTAAATAACAAATGAAGAGCATTATTTGGGAGCTAAAGCTTCCAAACATGATTTGGGTTATTTTATTAGTGTTTTGCCCCTTAATATGAGAAATTTTTTTTGTTTTAACTCTTATCTTAGTCATTGAATGGGTTTGGCCTCAGATAAACTGAGACCTGGGAAAGACCTTAATTTAGAAAGGCCAAGGTCACCCTCTACATCCTGGGCCATCATCAATTATCCTGACCTTTGTCTTGCCACTGGACTTTGATGGTTCTGGAGGAGAGAGGCTGACAACTTTTCACAACTCTGCCTCACTTAAATCCAATTCATGTGCAAGTCAAGACATCACCTTCATAAAGTCATTGGGGGGGGGGGGGACGGGCATACACTCTTCCACCACACATCTTAAGAATGGTTTATACACAATTTTGAAAATAATTTACTAATTTTTAAGGTGACCAGAAAATTCCTTTTAAATTAGACCTTCTCACTCTGGGTTCATCTTTGAATCATTTTGTTATTCAGGTTATGTCCAACTCTTCATAATCCTTATTTGGGATTTTCTTGCCAAAAATACTAGAGAGGTTTACCATTTCCTTTTCCATCTCATTTTACATATTGAGGCAAACAGAGTTAAGTGACTTGCCCAGGGTCATGGCATCAGTAAGTGTCTGAGATCACATTTGAACTCAAGTCTTCCTGACTCCAAGCTCAGCACTCTCTCCATTGCACCATCTGCCTGCCTTCATTGAATCATATAATGACATTTAAGCAAGTTCTTGTTGATATGTTTGGGAGAAGTAAGTGGCCTAGGCCAACTGAGGGCTCTGACACCCAGTCTGCTGCATTCTCCACTGCCTCTGGAGGAACAATATCAAATGCTGGTATCTGTAATTCTTTGAGAGAGATTCATAAAGATATATATATGTATATATACACACACACATATTCTAATTCCAAATGTAGACCATCAATTTAATGCTAATTGGGTGAATAAATAATGTATATTCCAGGACAGAGGAGTTTTCTTAGAAGAGAAGGTTAGGGAAAGTCCAAATTATGGGCAACAGAGGCAATTAGGCAGAACAGAGAGAATTACTGATCCATAAGTCAAGAAGTCCTGGGTGCAAATTTTGCTCAAAATTTTTAATAATATGTCATCAAGAAAGGCAACCTGGTCCTGGGGTGAAAGAATCTGGGTTCAATGCTCACTTCTGATGCTTCCTAGCTGTGTGACTTTGGGCATGTTATGGGATGTCTCTGGGCCTCGGTTTCCTTATCTATAAAACAGAGATAACAACATTTATCCCAAGGGATCCAGGTGAAGTTGGAGCAGCCTGTTAGTCAGCAAACACTTAGTAAGCCCTTATCAGTGCCAGACACTAAGTAAGCATGGAGGATTCAAGGAAAGACCAAACAAACCAATCAACCAAACAAGAGCAACAATAGCAACATCTCACCCAGTCTGCATGCCAGCCTTAAGGCACTTAGATAAACAAGGCCAGCCAATCCAATTCCAAAGGCTGGCCCTCAGGTTCACAGGTACCCTCTCCTTCATGGCCAGCTACTCTCACCTCCTCATTCTATAAATGAGGAAACAGGCTTAGAGAATTCAAGCAATTTCCCTTAGCTTACGCATGCATTTCCATAATGGTAGGACATTGGGGAGGAAGAAATGGTAGATGGAGGGCCATCCATAGCTTGATCACTCCTAAAGAGATGACTCTCAATGGAGCAGCTTACTCATCACCCACAGGGAAGCAATAAAAACCAAGTTTTTGATTAGATAGCTTTTTCCTCCTCTTGGGTGAGCACTGGAAAACATTTCTGCCCATTTCAGCTCCTTCCTCAACAATGTCCTTCCAATGGTTTTCCTGCTTTCCTCTGGACCCTCAGAGTCTCCATCTGGCAAGGTCCTGAAGGAGAGCTAGCAAGATGGTGGAACTGCCCTCCAGTCACTAGCTTGACTTTCCATAAAGTATGCCTGGCCCACACTGAAGCATATTTGTTAAAAGATTTTATTTGTTTTACTGGCTAATTTGCCAGGAAGCCCATGACCTGTTTTCCCTACTAATTGAAAAAAAAAAAATAAAAACAAAACTATATTCTCTAGTACCAAGCACTCTTTCTATTCCATTCTCCCTTTTAACACCACAGCCTCCACCTTGGACCCCTGCCACCCCCAGAAAGTCACCTTTAAAGGGTTTTTTGTTCCCAGAGACCTTGATGTTTAGCTTGTCTCTTTCATAGATGGAGGCATCTTCCTATGACTTCAGTCCAAGATGCCAGTGCCCATTAATCAAGGATTCTCCTTGGAGAATGAGTTGGGAATGACCTTCCCTCCCTCCCTTAAAAAAAAAAAAAGGATTCACACTGGAGGTCTAAAGCGCTGCCCAATGCAAAATGTTCATGTGTGTGTGTGCGAAAGTGTCTCTCCTTCACAGGAGGCCTGGTAAGAGATTATTTGTTCAATAAAGAAACACATGCTAACAGAAATGCCTGAATATTTCCCCTTTACTTCCCAGAGACCAGCTCCCTGCTGATCTCTTGAACTAATATTACCTGCTTTTTCCAGGAATAGTTTTCCCAGATTTCTTAGGGGTCCTGAATTTGAGTGAGTTACAGCTTCCCTCGTTTAAGGATTTGAGACTCCCTGCATCTACTTGGTTGGCCCAGGCTTCACACACCCTCAAGGATAGATTTGGACCCTCCATCAATACTGATTCAGTCAAAGAGAGTGAATCTGTAGTACTGTTGTCCCATTTGGGAGATATGTAGGGATTTGTTTTTTTTTCTCAAGGGGGAAGGCTGAACTTATGAGTTCATTAATGATGAACTCCCATCATGAAAATTCCTTCCAGAGATGCTGATAGGCCCATCATCTTCAGCTCTTAGGCCACCCCAGCCCTATCCAGGAGTTCTTAGTCTCTGCTTAAAGCTCATGAAGAAGGGAAAATGCATTACTTCCAAGGTAGATCATTTGGGGTTTGTTATAAGTTGTTAGGAAGCTCTCTTTCTTAAAAATAAAGCTTCAAGGTCTGTGTCTCCATAATTTCCACTCACTACTTGTAGTGATGGCCTCTCTAGTCAGGCAGAATGAGGTGCCTCCAGCTGAAGCTAGAAGAGACCGAAGAGCTATCCAATCCAACCCTTTCATTTGATAGATGAGGCACTGGAAGCCTGAGAAGAGGCACTTTAAGCCTGGGAGGCAGGATCTGAACATAGGTCTTCTGACCTCAGGGCCACTGGAACAAGTCTACATATTTTTGAAATATCAGGGCAGAAGCTCCCATGTGCACACTAGACGTTCCCTTTCCTAGACTAATAAACCTCAGTTTCTTCCATCAGAATAAGAATCACTTCCCATCACATTATATTATTAACAGCTCTCATTTAGGAAGCACTTTGAGAAAAAGAGAGGTGTGATCCTATTGTATTCTGCACTGATCAAAATTACAGCAGGAGTAAAGGAGTAATGAATTATAGAGGATCACCACCAGAAGGCACCTTAGAAACCACCCAGCCAGTCTGCTTCTGTGACCAGTGGAAGAAATGCTTCGACACTAACCCTGATGAGACAATCATATGGAGCTCAGCTCCAGACAACACATTTTATTTTATTTATTCATTTTTATTTTTAAAAATAGTATTTTATTTTTTCCAATTACATGTAGAAACCATTTCTAACATCCATTTAAAATTTTTTTGAGTTCCAAACTTTCTCTTTCCCATCCCTAAGATGGTAAGCAACTTGCCATGGGTTGTATGTGAGGCAACACGTTTTAGACAAGGAGTTCTTAACCTTCAGGGGACTGTAGGTCCCTTTGGCAATCTGCTGACACCTATGGGCTCCTTTGTTTTTTAAAGCACAAATAAGTATGACACTAAAATTCAATCAGGGGTCAGTGAAAAAGGAAGATGCATTTTTAACCAAGTTCAGAGACCCCTGAAATCTATCCAGAGACCCCTTGAGCCCCAAGTCAAGAATCTCTGTTCTAACGGGACAGTGGGCAGGAAGCGGGACCAGAAACCATGTCATATGAGGAAGCAGACAAAGGAAAAGGGATCACTGAACAGTTTTAAGAAGAGGCTCAAGGCGGGCATAACTGTCTTCAAATATTTCAAAAGTGGTTATGTGAAGAAAAAAAAACCAACTCCACCATCTGCACAGCTCCAGAGCAGAAAACTGGGCACTTGCTTAATTTGAGATAGAACTTTGGAAGGATTAGAGCTTTAAAAATGGGATGAGATGTGGAGGAAGCCACTGATTGGAGATTTTATAGCAGGAATTTGTCTGATGGCTAGTGGGCTGGATCAGAAGACCTCCTGGGTCCCTTCCAACCTAAAGCCCCATGGCTCCTGTGGACAGGTCAGAAGGCAATAAGCATTAAGCAAGCCCAGGCCAACTGAAGACGGGAAAGCAGACTTCCCTTTGGTGTGGTGGGAAGAGCCCTTCCCTGACCTGTCCTGATATCCTGCCCTGCTGCCTCTTAGATTAAATTTCTGTGGATTTTGAGGAGGCCAACTGAACCTGGGGACAGGGCTAATCTTGAATGGAAAAACACGCATATTTTGCCAGCTTCCAGCCATGAACATGCTAGAAAGCACAAGGGGAAATGAGAACATTTTTTTCTGATGACTTGGGGAGTACAAAATGAACTTGGATTTTTCTGATCTTGGAGTCAGAAAGATCTGTGTTCAAGCCATGTCTCTGACATACACTGGTTGTGTGAGACTGAGAGAGTCACTTAATAATGTCTCAATCTTTAAGCAATTCTCTAAGATTACAAACTACACTGTGTGACTGGCTGACATCTATTAGCAGAGGGAGTTTTTACATGGGAGTTCCCCACACTGATGGAATCACAGGTCTATTTCCCCACCCTGTCGCCAAGAAAAAGACCTTGAAGCATTTCATGAGAACCTTTAAAATACATTGTGAAGCATCATTTCAGGCACCATAGAACACTAATCCTAAACCTGCCTCTCCCAGGAGGCAGGAAGATAGGGATGTATCTTTCTTTGCTTATTTCTACTTCAAAGATGAGACAAAAGCTCAAAGATCTTGTTAAAGATCTCAGCAAATGCTCGAGGCCTGGTGGAAATGAGAAGAGCTCCCCACCCCCCACTTTTCTGATGTCATATTCTGTCCAAAGACTTTCTGCTGGCACCTGTTCATCTTTCTTCTATGGGAGATCCCATTGGCAAGTAAGGGGAATAGGCACAATTCTTAAAAATTAAAATCTTGATGACTATGTAATGCTATACTAATTACTAATTTACTGCCTCCTGGTCATTTAGACATGTCAGCCAACAGATAAGCATCTAAGTTTCCTGCAGTTAGTTTGCACAAAGTTAAAAAATCAATTTCCTTCAATTTAGTAATGTGATTGGCAGGGAAATCACTTAATTTCTCTGGGCCCCAGTTTCATCATCTATAGAATGAGAGGATTGGCCCCTATCATCTTGGAGTTTCCTCCAAGCTCTAAAATTCCACAATTCTATCTCTCCATCAAATTATCTACCTATATGGGGCGGCTAGGTGGCGCAGTGAGTAGAGCGTCGGCCCTGGAGTCAGAAGGACCTGAGTCCGGATCTGGCCTCAGACAGTTAACGCACGCACAAAATAAAAACCTAGCCGTGTGACCTTGGGCAAGTTACTTAACCCCAATTGCCCTCCAAAAAGCAAAACAAAAAACAAACATGGAGAAAAAAATGGGGCGGCTAAGTGGCGCAGTGAGTAGAGCGTCGGCCCTGGAGTCAGGAGGACCTGAGTTCAAATCCAGCCTCAGACCCTTAACACAAAAACTAGCTGTGTGGCCTTGGGCAAGTCACTTAACCCCAATTGCCCTCCAAAAAGCAAAAAAAAAAATTATCTACCTATCTCTGCCTTCTCTCTCATTCTCTCCTTCTATCTTTCTATCTCTCCATTCATATACCTATATCTATTTCTCTTTGCATAACTCAGTGTAGAAACTCCCTTTACAAGCCATTTCAGTGTTACTTAGCTTCTTCCAAAAGCTGCCTCAGGAACTGAGAAGCTAAGGCCCCTGCTGAGGGCCCCACAGAGGCACATCTTGACCTCTTGCCTTCCCATTCTAGGACTGTCTGTCCATAGTGAAATGCTCCATCTCATGAGTCTAAAATTTGGAAAACTGAAAAGCGATAGCAGGAAAGGAATAAATGGTGTCATGGGGAATTTGCGTTTCTCCTCACTCCTGAGTGACTTATATTGACCAGGAAAAAAATGTTAAATCACATTCATCATACCTATTCGCTGATCACTTCTGAATAATAGGAATACGTAATAAATATTGACAATGCATTGACATTAGAGAATGGGGCACAGACACAAGATCTCTATCATAGACGGAGCCATGTGGTATGATTGGAAGGAGTTGGACAAGAGAACCTCGGAGTTATCTTGTCTACCTGATATCTCTTCTGTCTTTCTACCTATGATCCTGCAACCCTGAGACTAGGTGAAACTCTTAAGGTCTTCTCGAGCTCTCATTAGATAATCTTATAATGTGTCCAATTTGACCTTATATTCTAAATGCTTGAGTCCTGGAGATGTGGGGTCTCCCCCTCTTTTTTTAAGAGGATTTAAATTGGAAAATGGGCAGCTGGATTTGAATCCTGGGCTCTGCCACTTATGTTATAGGAGCAAGCTTGAATTAATTGCCCCTGGGTCTTTGTTTCCCCATCTGTGTAAGGAGTTGGTTTCTAAGGTCCCCCATAGCTCTGAATAAAGTCAGGACATTTATAACCCATAGATCCTAATCGATGCTCACAAAGCTCTTGCATCCTCATTACCACAATAAATCTTGATCTGCTTCCTATTCATAGAACCAGCCAAGGGCACAAAGTTGTGTTTTGTTTTCTGTGGCTCCCACTTCTCCTTTTCAGAAAATTCTGCACAAAGTGATTAATTTCATTATCTTAACAATAAATAACCTGACACATTAATTGAAAAGAGCAGAATGCAGAAGTTGTTTCAACCTAGAAACCAGTTTTGAAAAGACAAATGCAAAATAAGCAAACTTTAATCTTCTGATGTGATTTCAAACTTCCTCTCTGGCTTACAGATTCCAAAAGATTTCTCCTATTCAGAAAGATTCCCTTTAGTGAACTGAGCTGCTCTGCCCTGCGTCATCCTTGGTCAAGGTTTTCATGGCAGCTGCCATGGCCGATAGGAGGTTGCTCTGAGGATGGTCTTTCATGTCATTCAAAACACTGACCGGAAAGTTCGTGTGAGTGCAAATGTCCCTGAAAGCTACATTGTACGGCCCTGGGCATCGACATATCAGTACCCAAACAGAAAGATGGACATTCCAATAAAAGAGCTGCTCATAGTCAGCTTTTATATTTCCTCTTGTATCTCTCTATTGGGCTCAAATGAAAACGTGCCTACAGAAAAACCAACCAATCAACCAATCAGTCAACAACCAAGATGTAGGTGAATCAATCTTCAAAAAAGAGGAAACTTCAGGTTTCCCTGATAGCTGGCAAAAAAGTTTTCTCCAAACAAAGTAAATTTTCCTCAGGCATATACTGTTCTTTTCTAGAATATGATTATGGACCATGTCAGTTGTTCTCCCATGGAGGTTTTAGGCAATGAGTTATTAAATGATCATGACAGGACTTGAAGACAAGTGATAGAGAGGTGGCATTTAAAAAATAAAAAAAAAATAACAACACCCTGATCTTCAGGAAATGACATGGTTCAGTGAAAAAAACACCTGGTCTAGCACTGGAGGACATGGGATCAAATCCCACCTCTGAGATTTATCATTTGAGTGACCTTGAACAAGTCACTTCCTAACTTTGGGCCTCAGTTTCCTTATCTGGAAAATGCAGGGGTTGAACTAGATGACCTCTGTGATTCTTCCCATTTCTAAATCTGTAATTCTAGGCTCTTCCTGATTACCATGTATTCCACTGTGAAAGTTGTGAGTCTTTTCGATTAGTCAAAGTATGTCCTTGACCAGGATGTCTATCCAGAAGACACCCCAACCTCAGCCCCAAATAGAAAGTTAGATTCTACTGGGTGGAAACAGCATATAATATACACAAGTGAGTGAATGTAAAGTTGGAGAAGGAAATGGCAAAACACTCCAGTATCTGCCAAGAAATCCCCAAGTGGGGTCACAAGGAGTTGGCTATGACTGGAACAACCAAACAACAAAAATGTAAGATGTCTGCAAAGTAACTTTATTGGGGGAAGAAGAGATGGTAAGAAGCAATAATATTAGGAGAGATCAAGAAAGGTGTCCTCTAGAAAGCAGCTCTGAGCTGAGCCTTGAATGGATTCCAAATACCATTGCTTTAAACTCTTTCCAGGTTCACAAGTCTATCTATCTGAGAGAGACCTGGCCAGGGGCTATTTGACCAGGGACACCCAGAAAGGGGCTTGTTTTTAATGCCCAAATGGTACTAGACATTTCCAGATCTTGAGTTGACTAAAGAAGATCTTGGCATGCTGGAGAAACATGGTGACCCTTGTAGGAAGTGAAGCTGAGTGAAGGAAGCAGAGCCCAGGAACAGAACACATAGTGGCTACAACAATGTAAATGAAGGTGATGTCCAGAGAGGCAGTGAAAGGCAAGTCAAAGACAATGAGCACCTAGATCCTTCCTTTCTGTCAACAACCTGTAAACTACAGAAGCAGAAAGTTATTTGACCCAATCATGCTATTAGGCAGTTTTAATTAATTGTGTTACAGAGAATGTGCTTTGGAAGGGGGTTTGTTGAGAAACATCTGCTATGTGACAGAAAAATGCATCCATCCATCCATCCATCCATCCATCCATCTATATTTACATTCATCCATACTTCCATCTATCCATCCATCCTTCCATTCCTACATCTAATCTATACATCCCTCTCTGTCTCAGTCTCTCTACCCTCTCCCTGTGAGAATGTGTGTGTGTGTGTGTGTGTGTGTGTGTTCAACCATTCATCTGCTCCAATCTAATTAACTATGTACCTAACCTATCTTTAAGAATAGCTTGCCATGCAAGAGGAGATGGGGAGAGACAGGGAAGGGTAAACTATCTCATGTAGAAGAAGCAAGGGGAAGTAGTTGCAGGGGAGGGGAAGAACAGGAAGGCAAAAAGGCAAAACCTTATTCTCATTGAATTTGGCTCAGGGAGAGAATGACACACATACTAAGTGGGATATCTCACCCTGCAGGAAAGTAGGGGGAAGGGGGATGAGAGGGGGGATGATGGAGGGGAGGGCATCCTGGGGGGAGGGGAGGTTGGAAGTACCCACTTTCAAAGAGGGACAGGATCAAAGTAGGGAATGGACCAGGTGGGGGTGGGATGGGTGGGAGGGAAATATAAGCAGTCTTTTACAATATATCTACTATGGTAATGTTTTGCATAGCTATACATGTACAACACATACTGAATTGCTTATCTTCCCAGAGGGAGTGGGTGACAGGGGTGGAAGGAAATGGATCTGAAATTCGAAGTTTTAAAATTAAATGATTCAAATATATATAAATACTATTATTAATACTATTTTGCATGTAATTGGGAGATAAGATGTGCAGGCATTGGGGCACAGAGATTCACCTTGCCCTAATGGCAAAGTTGAAGGGGGTATGGGAGAAGATATGGGAGAGAGCAGATTGGATGAGGGGATATCTTGTGGGACTGCTATTCTGGAGTGGTGGGTAGGGGGAAAATGGGCGAAAAAATTGTAACTCAAAATCTGGCAGAAATGAATGATGTAAACCGGAAGTTAATAAAGCATTTGTTAAAAAAAAAAAAAAGAATAGCTTGCCATGTACACTTGAAAGATTTTCCGTCCATTTCTCTAAGCCCTGCTCCTGCCTACTTGAATAGTGGGTTCACAGAATTCTTTCAGTTAAATGTTTCCCACCATTTATACTGCAGAGAAAGCTCACTGGAGAAAGTAATATCATCGATGTCTCAGGAATACATACAATTTCTCAGAGCAGCTTTAATTTGATGACTACTCTTGACCTCCTTAATCTTAGGAGATAGAAAGCCAGATCCAGCCTCAAATGCTCACTAGTTATGTGACCTTGGACCAGTCACTTCACCACTGTTTGCCTCAGTTTCCTTATCTGTAAAATGGGAAAAAATAATAGCACCTACCTCCCAAGGTTGTTGTGAAGATCAACAAGATATTTGTAAAGTGCTTAGTGGAGCACCTGGCATACAGTAGGGGCTACATAAATGTTAACTGTGATGATGATTAAAACCCCTCTGACATGAATTTATTTTTTTTTTTAAAGCAATTGGGGTTAAGTAACTTGCTCAAGGTTACACGGCTAGTCATTATTTATGCGTGGGTGCTCATTTTCTGAGGCCGGATCTGATCTCGGGTCATCCCAACTCCGAAGCCGGCGCTCTTACTCACTGTGCCACCTAGCTGCCCCTTTAGGGCAATTGGGGTTAAACGTAACTTGCCCAAGGTTACACGGCTAGGTTTTTGGTTGTGTGGATTAAGTGTCGGAGGCCGGCTCCGAACTCAGGTCCTTCTGACTCCAGGGCCGGCGCTCTATTCACTGCGCCACCTAGCCGCCCCTGACATGAATTTATTAATAAAGTAAATAGGAGACAATGTGATACAGTGGGAAAGACACAGGCTCTGGTGTGAGAGAACCTGAGATCAAATCCTACATCTGTCCCTGACTGCCCATGTGACCTTGGGGAAGTCACTCACCATCACTATGTCTCAGATCCCTCATCTATAAAATGAAGAGGTTGGATCAGATGGCTTCAGAGTCTGTGATCCTATAATATTCACCAACAAGGTACCACCATTTCTGTTTAGGATCATTTCTACCCCAATGAAATTTCACCTCTCTGTGGAAACCTGGGCTCACCCAACAAGTTGATTTCTCTGTTACTGTAGAAAAGCTTCTGTTTGTAGATTTAATTCAATCCAACAAACATTTATAAATGCCTGATAAATACAAGGTGCTCTGCTAGCTTCTGGGAGTACCAAGAAAAAAACGGCTGTCCTTGGCCTCAAGCAGCCTATATTTTATTGGGAATATATGAGGTATACACAGATAAGTAAATATAAAATAATTTCAAGGAGAAGAAAGCCTCAAATGGGAGCCAACGGGAAGAATGGGGGACAGGAAAGGCACCCTAGATGTGCTTTGAAGGAAACTAGAGGAGGGGACCTACTTAATAGGTTAAAATTTCCCCATCATTTTTTCCCCTTTTAAATGACAAAGAAGATCTACGTATCGTTTGGTGTCAAGTTTCTGAGAAGGCAATTTTTTTTTTCTCAAACACCATTTATCTTCTTCAACAAAATGCTAGTCATGACATTTGCTCATATTTATGCATCTCCTTGTTTCCATGTTTGCAAGAAATGATGGAGAGCTAGCTGTGCTAAAACTGAAAACTTTTCTTAAAAGAAAAACAAAAATTTTATTAATTACTTCTACTTTTTATACCAGTCACCTGTTGAAACTATAATCCAATCTATTCTGACATTGTTCATGGATAGGGAGTGCCAACCTATTCTCCTATGGCTCCATTCATCATTATTCCAGGAAATTTCCAAACAGAACTACCTTGTATGTAGTGTCTCCATGCATTAGAATATAAACTCTTTGAGGGCAGGCACAGTCTTTGTAAGGCAAAAAATGTTATATTTGTGTTTGTAAATGCAGTGGATAGAATGTTGGATTTGGAGTCAGGAATATCCGCCTTGGATACTAACTATATGGCCCTGGGCAAGTTATCTGTAAAATGGGGAGAATAAGGACACCTACTTTCCAAGATTGTTGTGAAAATAATATGAGATAATATTTGGAAAGCACTTTTTAAAACTGAAGGAGCTCTATAAATATCATTGCTTTTGTTAATGTTGTTATTATTCCTTACACTTAGCATAGGGCTTGAAATATGGAAATACCTTAATAAACTCTTTCAACTGGGGCAGCTAGGTGGCGCAGTGAATAGAACACGGGCCCTGGAGTGAGAAGGACCTGAGTTCAAATGTGACCTCAGACACCTGACACACTTCCTTGCTGTGTGACCTTGGGCAAGTCACTTAACCCCAATTGCCCTGCAAAAAACCAAAAAATATATAATATAAAATAAAAAATAAACTCTTTCAATTAATCCTTCCTTCCTGCAATGAACACTCTCTTAAGATTATGATTAGGAAAATAACTAACAAAACCAACAACCTGAGTGAGTTTGAAGGCATATGAAATATTCTACTCCCATAGTGACCCCCCACTAACAACCTTATTAATTCAAACTAAATAGGCATTGCTTTTAGAAGTGCCTACTACAGGGGCAGCTAGGTGGCACAGTGAATAGAGCACCGGCCCTGCAAATCAGGAGGACCTGAGTTCAAATCTGGCTTCAGACACTTAACACAAAAACTAGCTGTGTGACCTTGGGCAAGTCACTTAACCCCAATTGCCCTCCAAAAAAAAAAAAAAAGAAGTGTCTACTACATACAATATAATTGAGATATAAAAGAGCTAGATGCAGATGGAATACTGATACAAATGTGTGGGAAGGGCTGGGAGAGGGGTCTGGACCTGTTATTGTATAGATGTAGACACTTGATAGAAAATACCCTCTAACAAAGCAGATTGGCTCTTGCTCAGAAAGTTGCCTGGAGCATTGAGAGACTGAATGACTTGCCCAGGGTCTCTCACAGTCAAGTCTCTATGGACTATAGCACCCAGCCATTGTCTTAACTACTCTGAGTTCCTGCTTCTAGAAAGCCCAAAGATTTTCCAAGAAGCCCTTCATTATCTCATATGTCCAGAAAATGGACACCACAACCCTTCTCCTTGGGGTAGAGGCACAAGAGACAGGCTGGGCCATGCGCATCAAGTGAATCACAACTGCCCATGGTAGGGCCCTGGCGGAGCAAGGAATTTGTTTCCTAGTTGCCTGGTAAGTCATAATAAAGTGTCTACTCTCAGAAAAGCCTTTTGTACCAAGAATGGCAAAAGAAAGGTCAGCTCGACCTGTTAAATTAAAAAAAAAAGGAGTAAAATAAAAGTTGTTGAATGCATGATTTTGTTATGGTGAATGGTTATGTTCCTATTAGCAACAGCTTCTCACTTTCTGGGGTTTTAATTATGTCTCTAGGGAATGGGGAAAGGGCACGGGAGGGGGGCACAGACTTTACCAGCTAGTGGGGTTGCTCTCCCTACCTTTACAACACTCAAACTCAAAATCTCCACAGGCTAAAATTCTTTACGTTGCAAATAAAATAGTTTTTCCCTGGTTTTTATCAGCCCAGGTCCCACAAGGAACCAACAGCCGGTTTATGTCAATGAACAAGACTTATTGTTTTCAGATTTTTTTTTACAGCCAAAAAAAAAAAAAGGAAAGAAAAGAAAGAAAGAAAAATGGTGTTGGACTTTCACACAACTGTTTCTGGAAACACATTGAAGGAGGCTCCACTTTGAGGTCTCTGCACATGACTGCTTTACCTGGAGGGATGCCCCCATACATTCTGGCCCAATACCTATCACACAGTAGGTGTTTAATATGCATTTGTTGCCTCCATCCTGGATAGATATTTGTGGGAAAGCTCACTACCATAGATTCCACACTGGATCGGCTCAGATCACAATATGCACACACACACACACACACACACACACACACACACACACACACACACACACACACATAAAGGCAAACTTGGGATTGTCCACAAGATGTGACTGTCAACTTCTTTGACCCACCATGAAAGCTGATGGGTTAGGTATGAGCAGGGTAGGGGGACATTCTGAGGGAGAGAGGCTGACGCCTACCCAAGTTCACAGATGCCTAGGTTAAGAACCCCTACATGAAAACAAGGGTTATTTTAAATTAAATATTATTTCAAATTCAGTAAGTAAGCTTAAAAACAATAAATTAGGCTCAGGGTTGGCCACCTGAGGAAGTCAAGCTAGTATGATGGGATTTCAAAAAGTTCCCTTGTCCTCTCCTTCCCTCCAAACAACCAAACAAACCCCCTCAGTTTCCTCTTTTGCAAAATGCAGAAGACTTGAAGATTTCTCTAAATCTTTAAAAAAATTTTAAATTAAATTTCTTTAAATGAGCTTTAAATCTATGGTCCTTTCATCCCATGATCATGGAATATCAGGAATTAGGGAGTTAAGTCAATCTAATTGAGGCACCAGACCATTTTATAACTAACTGGACTACAGTGGGCAAGCCTCAGTTTCCTCATCTATAAAATCTGGAAATCAGACTGGATGACTTTGAAGGTCCCACCGAGCTCCAAATCGACAACCCCAGAAAGGGAGATTCTGGGACAAAAGTGAACCGGTCTCTATAATGTCCTTTTCTTTTCTTTTTTGCTTTTTGGAGGGCAATTGGGTTAAGTGACTTGCCCAAAATCACACTGCTAGTAGGTTTGTCAAGTGTCTCAGGCTGGATTTGAACTCAGGTCCTCCTGACTCCAGGGCCAGTGTTCTATTCACTCTGCCACCCAGCCACCCCAAGAAGCTCATGTTTTACTGGTGGTGGTGGGAGATTGTGGGGCAACAGTATCATAGATTCAAAACTGGGAATTATTTTAGACATCTTCAAGTGTTGTTCCTTGACCTCCTGCATTTTACAGAAGGGGAAACTGAGAGGTTTTGTTAGGTTTTCAGGTGGGAGAGAACAAGGGAGCTTTTTGAAATAACTTCACACCGACTTGGCTTCCTCAGGTGGCCAGCCCCAGCTTAATCTGTTGTTTGCAAGCTCACTTACTGAATTTGAAACAAAGATAAGATAAGGCCTATGCTCCCCCAGCCAGCTCTCCAGTTCTGATTCCTGGCTTGACTGATGGGAAGCAACTCATCTGGGTGGCTGGAAGCCTGTACCTATTATGCATCAAGCAGTGTTCTAAAGGTGGGAGCCAAAAGAAAAAGAAAAAATTAGTCCCTGCTCTCAAAGATCACAGTCTAATGGGGCAGACATGTAACTTGTGCAAATAAAATCTCTCTCTTTACATAGGTATATAAACATATGCATGTGTGCACATGTTATATGCACGTATGTATGTAAACACGCATATGCACATGCACTTGCTTATATATATATGTAAAAATATATTTGGACTTTTGCTTATGCTTGAAGTAAGAAAGGGCAGCCAGCAGATGAAGATTAGGAGGGAAAGAGTTCCAGAAATCAGGGACAATCAATGAAAAAGCCTGGAGGGAGGAGAGAGGAGTGTAGAAGGGGTCATCTGACCTTATGCTGGGGGCTCCCAAAGATTGTGAAGCAGCCCCCCATGTTTGAGTTCCATTCTAGAGCTGCACCCCAGGAGAAATCCCTCCCACTGTGTTGGGGGGAAAATCACTGAACTGGGACTCAGGCAGGAGAAGTAGATTTGCTTGACTCCTACTGGTTCTTTTGACCAGCTAGCTGCATGACCTCAGGCAAGTCCCTTGAACTGTTTCCTAAAATTTAAAATAAGGTGGTCGGCTTAGATGACCTCCAAGCACCGTTCTGGGTGTGAAGAGTTAGTGACTTGGCGTTCAGCTCCCTCTGAGCCTGGACTTGACAGCAGCCAGGCTATTGACAGGATCACAGAGGCTTCCCATCCCCACTTTCAGATTTTATTTCCAACTACAGCATAGCCCCCATTTCTCTATGTTGCTGCTCAACTGGATTAGGCCCCAGTGTCTCACACCAGTTTGATGTAATGGCCTCCAGGCCTCCAGATCACATGGGGCCAGCTGAGGGAAGAACTTTTGTCCTGTTGTATCTGATTCTTTGTGACCCCATCTGGGGTTTTCTTGGCAAGGACACTGGAATGGTTTGTTATTTCTTCTTCAGCTCATTTTACAGATGAGGAAACTGAGGCAAACAGGGTAAAGTGACCTACCCAGGGTCACACAGCTAGCAAATGTCTGAGCCAGATTTGAAGTCACAAAGATGAGTCTTCCTAACTCCAGGCAAGGTGTCCTATCCACTGTGCCACCTGACTGCCCCTCCCTAGGATACAGTACACATCTAATAAATTCCTGTTTCCTTCCTAAAATTCCATTAAGTCCAATTCCCTAGACTTACACATGAGGAACTGAGTCACAGACAAGTTAAATGGCTTTTTCATGGTCACACAGCTAGTAAGTGTCTGAGGCTGGATCTGAACTCACAAAAGCAAATCTTCTAAACTCCAGGCAAGGTGCTCTATGCACTGTGCCACCCAGTGCTGCTAGGGAAGAAAATCTGGGTGAAATCACTGCTGTTTAGGAGTTTAGGGTCACAGGATAGTGAGATATTGCCAGGCTTCGAGTCCTTCTTCAGACACTTTCTAGCTGTCATGATCTCTGAACCTTGGTTTCCTCCTCTGCAAAATGGGGATGATGATGGTGATGACCCCTCCCTTACTGGTTTGCTGGGCTTACCAAGGGCTTTGCAAACCATGACACTAGCTGGCAACAGGACAATCACTATTCAGGTGGCTCAGTATTTGAAGTCTGAGGGAGGGCTGGGGCGAGTGCTGGGGGCACCACTGCTGGGGCAGGGAGGATTTTTGCCAAAGAGGCGTCCAATGTCCTTCCAAGCATCAGGCTGATCCGAGGGGATGTGGAAAGGCAAGTGCTTGGGGAGGAAATCCAGATGTGCTGAAGGAAGGAGGACCCCCTCAAATGGCTGACTGAGCTTGGGAGAGCAGGGCTGCCTCTCAGGGCAGCACTAGGGAGGGCCGTTGAGGAAAACCAGAATGAAATATTAGACTCCTGCTCCATAGTGCACTGGTAAAATGACAGATGAACCAGAGGTGAGGAAAGCATTTGCAGCCCAGACCCCAGAGACAGTCAGGCCTCAGGGGGATAGAGCAGGAATTGTCAGTTAGCAGCACAGGGGGAAATTAATTTTTCTTCTGCAAATGCACAACACGTCCATTGTGAGAACTCAGTCCTGGAAAGTTTATTCTTAACTTCTCTGGGCATTGCTACTTTGCACTCTGGCCTAATGGACAGTGTGAGAATATTGTGTTAACTAATTCTGGAACTTATAGTATTAGGGAAAAAAAAACATCTTTTTGTAGTCCTTGAAAGCTGTGTGGCCTTGGGCTTTGGGCTCACTTATTCTTCCTGAGTCTCAGTTTCCCTAGCTGTAAAATCGGTGTTCCTCCCTCTATGGCATGTGCTCCCTCCTCCCCCTCACTCTCCAGAGGAGGCCTTGCCTGACCCCTCCCCACCCCCTGCTAGTTGTTAGCACCCCATCCTTAACACGACTTTCTATACACTTCCCAGTGCCTTCTCTGTGTACATGCTGCTGCTTCCTTCCAGTAGAAGGCAGAGACTGCTTCATTTATGTCTTTGTATGCTGCCAGGTCTAGTGCGGGCTTGGTATATGATTGTTGAATGAATGAACATGGAGCTGGTTCCGGTGCACCCAACCTCTCCTGAGTGCCCTCTCCTTCTTGAAATGACTTCCGTAATTTACCCCAGCTCTTTGTTGCTCCTTCTCCCTTCCCCACTAGCACAGAAGCCCCTTGAAGGCAAATGCTGTTTGGTTCAGGTCACAGCATTCTTGGTGCCCAACACGGTGCTTGACACCCAGGAGGCGTTTGAAAGTGAATCAGAAGGTCAGTCTTGGAGTTAGGTTTAACCCAACGGGCAGGATGGGCTGAGAAAGAGGGCAGACCTTCACCTGGGCAAAAAGGGGAGCAGCAGAGGTGTCCAAGCTCAAGGCTCTTCCACCACTTTGGCCTTTTTGTTCTTATTTACAGTAAAGTTTTTGCAGGAGTGGGTGTATTAAAAACCACAAACATGGCCAACTCAGGCTTGATTTCTGAATCTCTTCTATCATTTCTGGCCTGAGGCTGGAAATACTCTGAAGGGTCAAGGAGCCCAGTCTGGAACCAAGCCAGGAGCCCTTTCTTTGGTCCTTCAGCATGGGTGGTATGGGAGGCTGGGGTTGGCCCCAGGCAGGCCTTGGGACCTCCTCAGCTCTCCTGGAGATGGGTCCTTGGCAGAAGGGCCTTTGTTGCCTCTCAGTCCCAGGAGGATCAATACATTGCACAGGCTAAGTCTCGGGCACCAGCCCAAGCACTATGACAGCTTCCTGACTTCCTTTCTAAAGTTCACTGGCAAATTCTAAAATATAAAGGGACTACTTTCTTGGAGAGGTCAGCAACATGGTGTCCCAAAGGCCACAAGCTGGTATCAGAGTCAGGGAGACCAGGTTTCAAGTTCTGCCTTTGACCCCTTGACCTCCCTGAGCCTCAGTTTCCTCATCTGTAAAACAATGGGATTGGAATAGATGGAGTCTGAGCTCCTCTGATCGATCCTCCAGCTTCCTCATTGGGAATCCCCTCCTCCACTGACATCACAGGCCCCCCTTAAACCTTCCCCACCAAATTCAAGACCCTGTGAGGATAATAATAATTAAAATTTTCATAGCACCTTAAGGTCTGCATGCATCATCTCATTTGAACCTTACAACAACTCTGTCAAGTTGGTGTTGCAGCTAGCAGCTACTGTTATACCCATTCTGCAGATGAGGGAACTGAGGTTCAGAGCAACTTGACCTTGTTCTCACATAGTAAGGAAGAGCCCAAGTCTTCCTGACTCTGAGTCTGGCACTCTACTGTACCAAACTGTTTCTCAGCTCACTTTTGATTAGAAAATAGAATGGAATTCAATGATCTGATATTTGAAAGATGGGGTACACACCCACACCCACACACACATACCAACAACAACAACTCCTGTTCATTGACTAGTTGCCGAATTTGGAAGATCTGAGTTCAAAATGTGCTTTAGAAACTTATTAGCCCTGTGACCCTGGGCAAGCCACTTAATGACAACCTCAATTTCCTCATCTGTAAGTGGCTTCTAAGACCCTCTTCTCACTCTAAATTTATTTTCCTATGAACATCAGGGCTGGAGAAAATGCTCAGGCCTCCTCTGGACCAATTGAAAGAGTGTTGGACTCTTGGCACATTCCACTCGCTGGTTTTCAATTTTTTGGTCTTGTTTTGTTGAGAAAAGACCCGAATTTCAGCTTGTTTTAACATAAAATGCTGAAGGTAAACAACAAGACAGAAACCAACAAAGCCTATTCAGATCCCAGGCAGCTTCCTGGCTTCAGCAGGAATCAGGAAATGCTGGAGTAATTATGCCTGAATCGTTAAAGTCGCCAGGAGGAGCGGAAGCCGTTGGGGTCTGTTGGCCTGTACAGAGACAGTGGGACACAGTCACTACATCAGACATCTACAGCTCCATTGGTATGGGAATTTTGCCACTGCCCTCCATTCATGGGCCCTCTATTCCTCAGTACCTGACTCCTAGGATTGGAATCAGAAAGGCCAAGCAATTTGCCCAAGGTCACACAGCTAGGTAGTATCAGAAGCAAGAATCTGACTTGAAGTGAATGCAAGATTTCTGTCTCCAAATCTAACCCTCCCTCTGCTGCCAATCTGAGACCCAGGGGTTCAGCAAATTTCATTTTAAGTAATGAAGCCACAAATGGCACATTGGAGTTATTCAAATAAAAGGAAAAGCTAATTTTTTAATCTCAAAGTCTAATAATGGAGAAAGGAAAGAATTCACAAGAGACACATTGCTTCTTTACAGTTTGGAATGAAATTTCTTTTCCCTGTGCAGCTGAGCCTTACCTGCCTCTACCCTTTTTAGCAACACGTAGAGATCTTGAATTCTAATTTACATCAGAGTTTGGGGGAGAGGGGTGGGAATCATTCTGATGCTCTGAGCTTCAGGTCTTTCATACATAAAATAGAAACTCTTACCCCCTTCCCCAGCCCCCGAAGTGTACTCACCAACAAGAGACAGCATGGTATAGTGGCTAGAAAAACAGCCTGGAAGTCAGAGAGTTCAAATCTTGGCTATTACAACAGAATGGCCATGACATTCTGGACAAGCCACCTAACTGTTTTATCTCCCTCTACCCCTTCTCTGAAACTACAAATGACCCATGATGAAGACCTTGTATTCTGTTACAAACTGATGACATTACAAGCTTAGAAGCCCCCACTCTTCACCTTCCATACTAAGATAGCACAGCCAAGCTTCTAGAGGTTGGTTGGATCTGGGTTGGTTGCTGGGGGATCATTTGACCATGACAGTCCTCAAAGGTAGTCTGCTGACTTAGTGAGGAATTATGATTTGCTGCTAGAATAAATGTATATACCAAGGAAATCACAGCATCTTAAAATTCCCTTATGAACTTTATAATAGATAGCAATTGGTCTCTGTGCTCTAATCAGCTAGTCACAATCATTCACTCAACAAGCTTATACCAACCACCTCCTAAGTGCCAGGCACAATGCCAGCCACTAGAAATGCAAGAACAAATGATAAAATGACCCCTCCTCCCAAGGAGTTTCCATCCCTGTAGGAACTCCCTGCCCCAGGGCAAATGGCAACCCCCCATCACTTATGATCTGAGATAACATATGTAAAAATGTTTTGTAAATTCAAAAAAGTTTTACTTTTATTATGGATTATTTATGTACTGATACATGCATATTCCTAACTCCTTGTTCCTTCTTGAAACATCACGTGGTATCTACAGCTATTTCGTTTGCCTTGGCAGTCACAAACTGATCAAAGGCTGGCATCATGATTCTGCATGTTATTTTTAAAATTATGAAGTTAGCAAATGTAACCATTTAAATACGTAAAGAAGAACAGAAATGTAATTGAAAATAAAAAAAAAAACCCAAACTTTGTAATTGAAAGGATTTTTTAAGTGTTTTATTGAATTTACCCTGGTAGTAATCAAATTGCCAGAATTGTTTGGGGGACCATTTCTTCTTCCCTCTCTCATAGGATCCATAAATGAATAAATGTGTTAGGAGATAGGGGCAGGGGATCTGATCCCACCTCAAATAATGACCAGTTTCTTCAACTGAATCAATCAAAAGTTTAAACCCTGAACCCATCAAGACATTTCCCTACTGAATCAGTGAAAAAAAAAAGTGAAGGCAGCTTAGCAGTACCAAATTTCAAACTATTAATACAAAGCAGTTAAAACAGTCTGAGACTGGCTAAGAAATAGAATGGTGGATCAGTGGAATAGATCAGTACACAATATAAAGTACTAAATGATTATAGGAATCTGGTGTTTGATAAACCCAAAGATCCAAGCTTTTGGGATAAAAACTCCCCATTTGACAAAAATTGCTAGGGAAACTGGAAAGCAATTTAGAAGAAACAAGGCTCTGAATAGTTAGGTTATACAGTGGATAAACAACACTGGGCCTATAGTCAGGAAGGTCTGATTAAAATCTGGTCTGAGATACCTACTAGCTGTGTGACCCTAGGCAAGTCACTTCACCCTGTTTTCCTCAGTTTCCCCATCTGTAAAATGAGGTGGAGAAGGAACTGGCAAACCAGTCCAGGATCTTTGCCAAGAAAACCCCAAATAGGATCACAAAAGAGTCAGATATGACTGAAGCTACTGAACAAAATAGGCATAGATCAACATTCACATTGTATACTAAGATAAGATCAGAGTGGGTACATGACTTAGACAAAAAGGGATGACATTAAAAGTAAATTAGGGGAGCACAGGAAAATGTATCTGTCAGATCTATGGCTAAAGGATGAATTTATGACCAAATGAAAGATAGAGAGGATCATGAGAAGCAAAATGGATCATTTTGATTGCATGAAATCAAAAAGCTTTTGCACGACAAAACTAATGTAGACAAAATTAGAAGGAAAATCAGAAACAGCAAGTTTCTCTGATAAAGGCCTTATTTCTCAACCGAGTTAAATTTATAAAAATAAGCATCATTCCCTATTTGATAAATTGTCAAGGACATGAACAGGCAGTGTTGAAAACTATCAACAATCACATGAACAAATGCTCTAAATCAGTACTGATTAGAGAAATGCAAATTGAAACAACTCTGAAATGCCACCTATTCATACCTATCAGACTGGCTAATATGATAGAAAAGGAAAATGACAAATACTGGAGGGCATATGGAAAAATTGATACACTAATTCACTATTAGAATTATGAACTAATTCAACCATTCTGGAGAACAATTTGGAACTATGTCCAAAGGGCGATCAAACTGTTCATACTTTTTGATCCAGCAATACCACTACTAGGTTTGTACCCCAAAAAGACCAAAGAAAAGAACCTCCATGTACCAAAACATTTATAGCAGCTCCTTTTGTGTTGGCAAGGAATTGGAAATCAAGGGGATATCCATCAACTGGAGAATGACTGAACAAGCCGTGGCATATGACTGGCATGGAATATTATTGTGCTATAAGAAATGACAAGCAGAGAGCCTAGGTGGCACAGTGAATAGAACACCAGCCCTGGAGTCAGGGGAACCTGAGTTCAAATCCGACCTCAGACACTTAACACAAAAACTAGCCGTGTGACATTGGGCAAGTGACTAAACCCCAATTGCCCTACCTTGCCTCTCCATAAAGCAAAAATCAAACAAACAACAAAAAAAGAAATGACAAGCAGGGTGATTTCAGAAAAACCTGGAAAGACTTGAATGAACTGATGCGAAGAGGACTGAGCCAAAGCAGGGGAACACTGTACCCAGTAACAGCAACTTTGTAAGAATAATCAGCTGTGAAAGCCTTGGCTACTCAGATAAAATGATTCAAGACTGTGTAGCTTTCTCTTACTGATCTAGTTGCTCTGACCCCAGCTGTATGTACTTACTGTCTGATAGTGGTCAGGTCTTTCCAATGACATGATAAATGAATGAGGAGGGGGAGATGGGGACTGGGAGAAGAGTCTCTCCCGTCCCTCCCTTAATGATTTACTTTCTGGGGCTTGCCTCCAACTCTCTCCCAAACTTGGAATTCCCCTTTTTGGAAGCGTTGATCATTTCAGTGGCCCATTTTTAAAAAATATGTAATAGACATCCTCTGGGGACCCCAACCCTCAAGTGTGGGTGGAAGTTGGAGTGTGGCCCAAATGAAAGTACTACTAATAAATGAATAAAAAAAAAAAGATTAAGTATTTATTACTTGCTAAGCAGGTGCTATGAGCTTTCACTGAATACAAATAGAAGAGCAAGGTCCCTGCCCTCAAGGAGATTACATTTTAATAGGAGGAGATACACATAAGGAAGAATGGAGGCCAGAAAGGGATATTTTGGTTTAAAGGTTACAGGGATTGCAAGAGAAGACAAAGGAGAGGGGACAGACAGAGAGAGCTTTCTAGTAGCTTTGGAAGTATTGGTTCCATCTTGATTCTTGAATAAGAATGTAGATTTTAATGGGAGGTGGGGTGGGGGGAGGGAGGGGAGTGTCAGCATAGCAACCATTAGAAGACTGTAAGGAAGATGGCTAGATTATATGGCCTTTGATGGTCAAACAGAGCATTTTGTATTTGCTCCTGGAATCTATGGGGAGCCACTGAGTTTATTAAGTGGGGGGTGGAGGTGACCTGATTAGACCCGCATTTCAGGAAAAGCACTTTGGTGACTGAAGGAAGGAGGGATTGGAGTGGGGAGAGACTTGAGTCAGGCAAACCCACCAACAGCTATTTCAAGAATACAGGTGTGACACGATGAGGGTCTGTACCAAGGTGGGAGCAGTGTCGGAGGAGAGAAGGGGGCATATTCAAGAGCTGCTACAAAGGTGAAATCAACAGGCCTTGGCCCCCCCATATTGAATGTGGGGGGGTGGGTCAGAGAGAGTGAGGAGTTGGGTCATGGGTTGTGAACTTGAGAGCCTGGGAGGATGGAGGTGCTCTCTACAGTAACAGGGAAGGGGAGAGGTTTAGGGGAAAATATAATGAGTTCTGTTTGGACTTATTGAGTTTATGGTATCTCCTGGATATCCAGTTTGAGATGTCTGAAAGGCAGGTTGGAGATGGTCGATTGGAGGCCTGCAGAGAAATTGGGGCAGGAAAGGTAGATTTGAGAATCATCGGCACAGAGATGGTCATTAAATCCATGGGAGCTGATGAGATCCCCAAGTGGAGTAATATGGAGAGAGAAGAGAAAAGGGCCCAGGGCCTGTGACTAAAAGGTGTGATCTGGAGAAGGATCCAGCAAAAAAGGCAGAGAAGGAGCAGTCAGAGAGGTAGGAGGGAAAACCAGGAGACAGAGAGACAGAGGAGTGAGAAAGAAGGAAGAAAGGCGGGGGGGTCCTGAAAATGCAGAGAGAAGAGAGGATCAGGGAGAAGAGGGTGGTCAGCCACGACCAAGGCTATAGGGAAGTCAAGTACAATGAGGATAGGGAAAGGCCACTGTATCTGACAGTGTCTAAGGTCCTTCCAGTTCTCATGCTAGGATCCTATGATATCAGATAAACACTTCAGCTTGTGTGGCCAGAAATTTGACAGCAACAGAAAAGAAAAAAAAAAACAAAAGAAGTCACTATGATAATTTGGAGATGTCATACAAACTTAATTAAGCATAGAAAATGTCTCAACCTCTAAAGTATCATATTCATGAATATTTGAAATAATCTCTTACTGCAAGGCCAGAAGAACCTGGGTTCAATCCTGTTTCTGACACATGCTGGCTATGTGACCCTGGGCAAGACACTTAACTGATCTGTGCTTGAGACAGCTCTCTAAGATGTAGATTGTAGAGAAGATGCCCAGGGCAACTGAGTGGTGCAGTAGATACAGGGCTGGACCTAGAATCAGGAAGAACTGAGGTCAAATCTACCCTCAGACATTAACTAGCTGTGTGACCTTGGGCTAGTCATTTCACCCTTTTTGCCTCAGTTTCCTCATCTGTAAAGTGAGCTGGAGAAGGAAATGGCAAACCACTCCAGTGTTTCTGCCAAGGAAACCCCAAATGGCGTCACAGAGAGTCAGACAGGACTGAACAGTAACAACCAGGAAAGACAAGGTGCCCAGATGCTTTGAGAGAGGGATTTTCTTCACCTGGAAGTACCCTTCATAGGGCGCCCCCTGCCCACAGAATTATCTTGTTTTTTAGAATAGGAAGGAACAAAAGCAAATTCATTCTTATAGATGAGGAAACTGAGTTTCTCAAGTCAAGTGATTTATCTAAGGTCACTCAGCTGGATAGGGACAGATCTGGGTCTAAAACCCAGCCCCACCTCCTCTTTCTTTTCCAGTAAAATCTGCTCCTTGAGGGCAGGGCTTTTCTCACTTGTGCCTCAGTCTCCCCCACGCCTGGGACATAGCAGACACTTCAAAGATGCTTGTTGGATTGAATTGCACTGAATTTCGATCACACTTCTCTGCTTGCCGGCTAAGTCACTATAAAATCAGTTTAACATTTTGGTGGAGTTGTAAAGTGAGGCCAAGTGTTTGGTCTTTTTTAATGCCCAGGATCCATTTTCAGCCCTAAGATAAGGCTGTGCTTGTTTCCAGCTGGGCTCCCTTTTCATATTTATCCAAAACCCATTAATTTTGCAGCTGAACCAAAGCAGCCTTGAGTTTCAACATCAGCTGGGCCCCTAAATTAGGTTTTCATAAAAAAAAATTGGTGAAACTGAGGATGGAGGGAATGGATTCCATAAGAAATAAAAAGAAAATCTCACATCTTAAAAGTCTGCTCGACATTCCCCTATAAACAGAGAGTATTTTGTGAGGCCACAAGGACCAGCAGTGAAGATTAAGTCCAAATGGGCGCCTAGCCTTCCCAAAGCTGGCCAAGAGAATAAGGGGTGTGAATTCGAATCTGTGAAGGGCCTAAACAAACGTTTCTGAAGCACATGGAAGGAATTCCAACTTCCAAGCTCTTATCTCCAATGCAATGTCAAGCAAAGCAGACACACGTATTTCTGCGATCTGAACATGGCTTGTTTGGCAGTGAATGGAGAGATCTATGTTTGGCAGCTCAGATCAAAGCTGGGCCTGACTTCAATGCCCTTTCACCTCCTCTCATGAAGGTTTTCAATATGAGATGGAACAGAAAGGGGGGAAAGGCAGCTCCATTCAGAGGCTGTGAAATGTCTACGGGGAGGCCCCTTTCCCTCCAGAGCAGAATCACTTTTCCAGGGCATGGTATCTTTTGGCTTTAGTTTGGATAGCTTAACACTGGTAATGGTGGGGCCCGGCTGTGAGGACAGGGCTGAGAAGGAAAATAAACAGCTGGAAAAAGAGGCAGGTTCAGGAGGGTTTAGGGGACATGAGCCACAACATACCAGACCCAGACCATACCCTGGGATTTCTCTAACATCATCTGTGACAGCACAAATTTCAGACTAATCAACAATCAATCAACAAGTATTTATTAAGCACTGTATTTCAGACATCACACTAGGCACTCACAAAAGTGAGATTCTCTTTGCCCCCTAGGAGCTTTTATTCTACTATGAAGGAAGGCACATTTAAGCTTGGCATCAGGAAATCCTTCCTAACAATTAGAGCGGTCTAAAAAGGGCATAGGCTGCCTGGGAGATGGCAGATTTGTGTTTCTTGGAGATATTCAGACTGAAGCTTGTTTGGCATTTCTTTGGGTAGAGTTTGGACTAAAATTCTGCTGAGAACCCTTTTACCTTTTTAATTCTCTGATTCTGTGACAGTAACTAAGAGAAAATGGATCCCCCACTTTATTGGTCATTCCTTCCTGGCCCTCTCCCCTGACCCCATCGAAGAAAGGACCAGGCTATAAGATGGTCAATGAGGACCCCTATGACATCTCTCACAGTAGTCTGGGGAACCTGAGGAATGCTAATTTGGTTGTAGACAGGACCTTATTCTTCAGTGGTCACAACAAAGAAACCATCACTGTTGTAGCTCTAGGTGTCAGCCACAGAGCAAAGATGGTCAGGCACTGTGCTAAGGTCTGAAGTTCATCCCTCCAGAGCTAGGAAGGACCTTATTGGAGCCCAAGGTTGTGTAGTGTAAAGAGGTCACTTTCCTGGCATCATAATTTCCTCATCAGTCTAAAGAAGGGATTGGAGAAGATTGTGTCTATGGTTTCTTCCAACATTAATGCTGAAATGTGATACCTTGGAATCAGGAAAGGCAGAGGTTTGAGTCCTGGGTGAGGCTGTGGGATGGTAGGTAAGCAACTAAGTCTCTGACACCCAGTTCCATCATCAGTAAAGTAATGATACTAATATCTGTAGTAGAGTGTGACCAAACCCGTTTCCTGAGTGTAAACTGTTGAGCAAACCCCAAGTGCTTGGGAAAATGCCATCCCCTCCCAGACATCACTATCCCTCCTCACTGCATTGTCCCTCCATGTTAGCCCCTTCAGACTCCTCACAGGACCAAGAGATTCTGGGATGTGTTTAGGGCAAGAGAGAATGATGAGGAAGCGAAAAAGAGCAAAGACCTGTGAGGAAGGGACTGGAATGGGGACAGTCAGCTGATAAATGTCCATTAAGTGCCTACTACATACCTCAAGCACTGTGATAAGGACTGAGGATATGAAGAAAGGCAGAAACTGACCCTGCCCTCAAGGAGCTTACAGTCTAGCCCTGGAAGACAAGCAAACCACCAACAAACTCTAGACAAGATAAATAGGGAATAAGGCACTAGAATGAAGGAGGGTTAGGAAAGGCTTCCTGCAGAAGGACAGGGGATGGTTAGCTGGGTCTTGAAGGAAGCCAGGAGGCAACCCACAGATGAGCCACCAAAACAATCAGAAACGGAAAAAAATATGACACAAAGTTCTTGTTTCTCTAAAGCCAGAGCTAAGGACTTTTCTAACCCATTAAGTCCAACTCCCACATTTTATTAATGGAGACTATGAAGGACAGTGACTTATCCAAGGTCACACAGGTAAGCCAGGGGTGAAACTTAAGCCCCCTCACTCCATGTTCAATCTTCCCCATAATCCCCAGTCTTCCATTTTGTGACTTTAAAATGGTTACAATCACCTCCTATCCTCTGCCCCCATCAAACAATGGCATATATTCTGGTGATGGGCTGTGGATCAAATAATGTCACCATCTCAGAGGGATGAACATTAAAGACACCACCAAACCAAGGCTGGCATGGGTGGGCTGCTGGATGTTACCAGAGAAGCATTTGACCACAGACTTGAATGCAGAAAGTGGAGTTAAAGATGTGACAGGACTGTAAGGCACAGCAGATGTAGAGTTGGCTTCAGGGACAGAAAGACCACTCTTGACACATACTGGTTCAGTGATATTTGACAAGTCACTGAACCCCTCAGTGGCCAAGGCAGCTTTATAAGTGGCAGAGAAGATGCCAATCTACATTGGTAAAAGGAATTTTCATACCTGGAAGTGAAATCACAGATCTCCCCGTCCCTACTCTGTTACACTGATGAAAGAATGAGTGTGCCCAAGGTACAAAACTGTTGCTAAAGGTTGGTCAAAGGCTGATGAGGTGTCCTCTGGGGAGGGACTTGTGTCTTTTCTCTCTTTTTTCAATGAGGTTCCAAAAAAGAGTTTGGCACTTTTTCCCTGGAGGCACTAGGGAACCATGGATGATTTTTGATCAGGGGAGGGTCATGATCAGACCTGTGCTTTAGGATGCTTACAGCATTATTAAAATTTATAAAGTAATAAAATTTCTCCTAGAACAACATATTCTTCTCTCACACCATACCCAGAGCAGTCTCGGATATTCAACAAGCATTCCTGGGATAACTTTGAAAAATCTCTGCAGACTAAAAAAAAAGGGGAGGGGGATCAGCTAGGTGGTGCAGTGAATAGAGTACTGGCCCTGGAGTCAGAAGGACCTGAGTTCAAATCTGGCCTCAGACACTTAACACTTACTAGCCGTGTGACCTTGGGCAAGTCACTGAACCCCAATTGCCCTCCAAAAAGCAAAAAAGCAAAAAATCTCGGCAGAAAGTCTGAAAGGCTTGCCATTTTCTGCCTATGCGTTCAAAAATATTTTTGAAATAAATTATCTGTGTTAAAAAACAAGGTTTTATTGATAATCTTATGGCACCTTAGAAGGAGGGCAAAGACCATGGACAAAGAAGCCTAAAGCTTTTGAGAAGGGAAGGACAGAACAGCTCCTTGCCGCCGAGTCACTGTGAACATTAGTATTCCACGGGGAACGAGAGGCTAAACTCGCAAAGCCGTGGATAGCCATAGCTCCCTTTACTCTGGGGCTCATCCGGGGACTCACCAAACAGCTCCAGTTTCAGGCGTCCATGTCCTGCCATCAGTCAACTCCAGGGAATTTAGAGTATTTGTTGCCCAATCTGCAAAGACTGGAAGAGCAGGAAATGGAAAAACTGGGGGCGGGAGGAAGTAAAGCAACTTGGTAGGTGATTGAAAGCAGGGAAAACATCTGCATCCTCCCTCTGCTGTCTCCACATTTGGACAGCGGGGCACTATGGCCTTTCTCTTGTGGGAAAGGTGTAAAGCGAACACCGAGAGACCTAGCTATGCCATGCTCTCAGCATTCACCCTGCAAAGAACTAGCACTATTTCCTCTTGGAACCAAAGTGGAAGAACTCTCAGGTGGTTTCCAAAGGAGCAAGGGAGGGGAACGGGGCTTCCAATACACTTCTTAATTGATAGAGAAGGTTGATAAATTAATTGATGAAGATTAATAAAGAGGAGACGGTTGAGAACAACCATGCCTCGAAAAAAAAGAACCAACAATGAACCATTGTGAGAGGCACTAAGAACAGCTTGAGGGTTAGGATTTTCAACATGGGCATGACCCATGATGCTTTTACAACTTTAAACTCTCCAGGCTCTGCTATCTATGGGGTATGTGAGTCATTTGGGGGTATTTTAGGGGTGGGATTCTCATCTACCCCTTTTGGTCTCTTAAGTTTCAGCTTCATCTCTGTGAACGTGCCCTGGGTGACCTTGGGCAAGTCATTGGATTTCTCTAGGACTCTATTTCCTTTTCTATAAAACAAGGGAGTTCTGATACAGTCTGACAAGCATGTATTTACATGCCTACCATATGCAAGGTATAGAGATATAAAAACAAAAAATACCCCTGCCCTCTGGGAGTTTACTATATAAATATATAATAAATATCAATATAAATTCCATGCGGTTACATCCTACTAGAAGGATATAATATGTAAACAAACAAGAATGCAAGTGATCATCTGAGGGAGAGAGAAGTGCTTAACCAATTAACAAGGACTGATTAAGCATTGTGTGCCAAGCTCTGTGATAAATGCTAGGGATAAAAGTGATAAGACTCCTGCTGGTTCTCCAGCAGATTAGGGTCTGGGGTGGGGGAGGGGGGTAATGATAGACAAAGGTGATGGTGGGGGCGGGGGGAAGGGACCCTTACCTTAACTATTGTATTTCATCCCAGTACTTTGGACCTATTTGTAGGTGTTTAGCAACAACAACAACAATAGCCAACATTTACATAGAGCTTTAAGGGTTGAGAAGGATTGCAAATATTATCTCCTTGGATCCTCAAAAACAATCCAAAATGCTGTTATTATCCCCATTTTAAAGATGAGAAAACTAAGACAAACAGAGGTTGGTGAGTTGCCCAGGGTCACACAGTCATGAAGTTAGCAAGAGTCTGAGGTCAGAGTCTTCCTGGACACCAGGGCAATCACTCCTGTGGTGGATGAATGGCTGGTTCTGAATAGCTCAGTAAAATGGACCATAGGCGTAAGCCTGGAAATAAATGTGTAGCCGTGCACCCAGGAACAAACTCATTTGGACTCTGTCAGCCTCATCTATGAAATACAGTCAGTTATGCCCATAGTGTTTATTTCACAGGGTTCCTGTGAGAATCAAGTGAGACAAGGATATGAAGAGAACTTTCCTAGGGGGATTAGCTGGGTATAGAATAGAGTGCTGCACTTAAAGTGGGGAAGATCTGAGTTCAAATTCTGCCTGAGATGCTTAACAAGTGGTAAGATCACCTACCCCACAAGGCTGTTGTGAGGCTCAAATGAAAGGGGCAAAGGAAGGCTGCCAAAACACACGGAGGATTTGTCTTCAAGCCCCTTTTCTTGGTACCAAAATCACTACCTTGGCAACCCCCCAAAATGGACCACACTGTTATTATTACTATGGTGGCGCCATAGTGCACAGAGCACCAGTCGCGGAGGGAGGAAGACCTAAGGTCATGTCTGGCCTCTGACATTTACTGGGTAGGTGACTCTAGGCAAGGCAGTTAAGCCTGGTTGCCTCAGTTTCCTCATCTGTAAAATGAACTGGAGAAGGAAATGGCAAACCACTCTAGTATCTTTGTCAGGAAACACCCATAAGGGTCACAAAGAGCTGGACACAACTGAAATAACTCAACATCAATTTGGTGATGGTTGAAAGAGCTAAGGCGCTCTTAGACTAGTGAGGACAAAGCTTAGGGGGAAGCATCCTGGCTCCCTTAGGGTATTTGAAGGACAATCAACAGTGGGATTAGCCCCATGGCTAATAACCAGGATCCCAAATTCATAAGACCAAGAAAGGCCTTCACAGGCTATCTGGTTCAATTGTTCATTTTACAGAGTAACGGGCAGAAGCTACAAAGAAGTAGATTAGAACTTTAAACAATTTTTAAAAAATTCTTAAACATTTATTTATGTGCCACGAATTGTGCTAAGTATTAGGGATACAAATATAAGCAATAGATCTCTGCCCTCAAGTCACTGATATTCTAAGAGGGAAGACAACTGTATGTATGGGAAATGGTGGCCACAGAGAAGTATTTTGGACATTAAAGCCAGAGGGAATAAAGAGTGGAAAAGATGATTATGTTCTTTCCAGAAATGGCCATTTTGATTTGATTATTATATTATTCTCAGGGCTAGAATTGGAAAATGGTGTGTGTGTGTGTGTGTGTGTTGGGGGGGAGGGGCAATGCTCATCAAGGAAAATGGCCAGGAAGTGATGTGGGGGCCTGGCACCAGGCAGGATAAGGCTGATGTTCACCAGCCAGGATTCTGGTACCAGGGACAGAAGTCCAAATTCCAGCAAGAGGTGGAGGCTGGAGTATAAGAGGCAGGGTATGGATGTGGTTGGGAGAAGTATGGTGTGCCTAACATCCCGGCCTGGGAGCTATGCCAGGGGTCAGTGGTCTGCCCTGGGAGGTGGTGGTTTCCTCCTCCCCAGAGATCTTTAAGCAGCAGCTGCATAACTATTTGTCAGGTATGTTATAACAAGAATTCTTGTGCAGATAGAGGGCTGAATGGGGTGGCCTGAAGTCCTTCCCAGTGATGAGTTTTAGATTTGGGTATTCTATGAAATCCAACCGCCCCTGACATCTGGCTGTGGCCAAAAAACCATTGCCAAAATACCCAGAGGGTCTTTCTCCAAGGGGCTAAACTGAGTCTCTTTTCTTGGCACTAAATTTACTCCCTTAGCAAAGAAGATGGCAGCCCACATCAGTGGTGCCCAAACTGGCTCAGTGTTTGCAAGCCTCTGAATCAGCTCATTATCCTTCCCCACAGCCCCCCTCCCCCAATAAATACCAAACTGCTTTCAGAGCTGCCTCTCTCTCCGCCATGTGTTTGGAAGGGCTGGCGTTTGGAGAGGCTACATTTTTTTTTTCAAAATGTTTCAGCTGCTGCACACCCAGCATGATGCCTTAAGATCCAATATGTCAGGTGAAAATGAAAAACAGATGTTTTCTCAGCGCAGAGGTTCAAGTATCCGCGGATTTCCAAGAAGCCCAGCTCTAAGAGGGAGATGTGGAAACGAGGTCTGCCTGCCTGAGACGTCCCTTTCTAGTGGAACGGAGCGTGTGCTAATCTGGGGTTTTGTAGGCACTGAATGGTTCATCACCGGGTGTCAGAAGCGAGCAAAAGTACGTTATCACTGCACGTCGGCAAGTTCTGCAAGAGTGCTCAAATGAACAGCTCCGAGAGGTGGGAATGTTTAGAGAAGGCTTCAGCTCGGTGCAGAGGGGAGAGCTCAGGCTTCGAGTGGTGGACCTGGGTTCAAGGTTTAGCTCTCTCCCAAGTATTAGCTGCATGACCTTGGCCAAGTCCCTTTACTTTCCTAAGTCTCAGATTCTTCATGTGTTAAATGAAGGGGCTGAACTCTACATTCTCAAATCCCCCTCACACTCTAATATTTTCCAGGTCTGGGAACTATCTAAAGCTCTGTCTCTTTGACATGCCAGAGGAGGAGTCAGTCAATTTGTATCGTCCTGCTGCCCAGAGTTGAAGTTCCAAATAGGCATACTTTGGCTGCATACCTAGAAGAGATTTTCAAAGAGAAGTGTCTGCCCGTGTGGAGGGTTCTGCCCTGTAAAGCAGTGAGCTCACTGTCGTTGGGAGTATTCAAGTAGAAGCTTAATGTGCACCTGGCCAGGATGTTGTAGGAAGCATTCCTACAGTGGGGGAGGGGGGGAGATATTGAAAAGGATCTCTTGAGTCCCTTGCAGCTATGAGATTCCAGCCTTTACTGCCTAATGGTCAAGACTTTCAGAACTGGTCCTAAAGGTGCCTGCTTCTATGTCTAAGATCCTCTATCATTAGCCAAATGTCTGTTGCACACAGGAAGATAATTAGCACTGAGAGTTCTCTGATTCACACTGGAAATTCGACCCAGCAAGGTGTTATTACATATTTATGAAGCCAGATATGCTACCCTGAGAGGACTAACCCTGCTGTGTAGTTGGCCCGATATCATCTCATCTATATGGATGCCACTGTTCTGCTTGTGACCCACTGGAACCATGCTTGGGCACTGGGGCTCAGCAAATCAGGTTCACACAGGTGACCTCATCAAGTTCAAAGCCAGAATGGGGAGAGGTGCTGCCCCAGGACAAGGAGGTCTTCTGTCTGGCCAGAAAGGCTTTGGGGTTTCCTGACAACAGCTCCCACCAATCCATCCACAGAGCACAGGACATTCTTCCTAGTTTCAAAAATTTGGGGGTGGGGGGGGAGGAAAGGAGAACAGAAAATAGTTTCCATCAGCCTGTCAGTACATCTATGGCTGCCCCAGGTCATTTCTGTTCTTTCTGGAGAGGGTAGGGACAGATGAGGAATCACCAGCAGTTGAGCAGCCTGGCTGACCTGGTCTCCATTTCAGAGCAATTCTGTGGAGAGCGAGGTGAGGTTGGGGGAGGAGGTAGGGACAATAAAGGGGGATGGAACAATAAGTAAGCGATGGGAACTCATCTCCACTTGTGTTTAGGGGTTCCCTCTTCTCTTTCTATTCAATGATACCCCCATTTTCTATCATAATGTGTCTCACTGATTCTCTGCATCAAAGAGTACTGTCCATACAGTCAGGAAGTTGTGGGCTTAAGGACCTCCTTTGACACATTCTGCCTGGTCATCATGGACAAGTCTCTTAAGCTAGGTAGGTAAGGTACTTCACCTGTTTGCCTCAGTTTCCTCATCTGTAAATTGAGCTGGAGAAGGAAATGGCAAAACTGCTTCACGATCTTTGCCAAGAAAACCCCAAATGGGATCACAAAGAGTCAGATCTAACTGAACAACAACAGCAAAAAGATGTGCCATGGATATAATGGAGGCAGAAAGACCCAAGTTCAGATCTCCTCTCAGACCTTACTCTTGTGTGGCTCTGGTCAAGTCATTTACCCTCTCTCAAGTTCAGTTCCCTTATCCATAAAATGGGACTAATAAGGGCACCTAATTCACAGGGCAATTGTGAAGATCCAATGTGAAGATATGCTGAAGAGCTCAGCAAACCTGAATGTTGGCACTGATCATTACTTCATCTAAGTGCCCCTGGCAGCTGAGACCCACAGTTGTAGAGCTCATGCCTACCTGCCTTAGCAGGTCAGAAGTTCCCTAGAACAACGGGATCCCAGGTCTAGTCCAGGAAGAATACCCGGAGAGATCTGGAGCAGGAAGAGACCTCAGAGGTCATTTACTCCAGTCCCCTGTTTTCAGATATAAGGAAACAGAGATGGAGACTAAGCAGCTGGTAGAGGGTTACACAGTCAGTAAAGTAACATTGTCAAGAATTTGAACCCAGCCCCCAGGACTCCAGAGTCAGCTCCTTCCTACTACACCGTGATCTAGGAAACAATGTGGTGATGTCATGGGGCTGAGGAGCTTCACTTGGAATCAAAAAGGGACTATTGTCAGGAAGATGAAATCAGGGAACAGAAGTTTGTGGGTAGACCTACAGACCCCCTCATCCCACCTGCCCAAAGCTTGCTGCTTAAGCCCAAGGCTATCCATGGAACATCCTGCAGAACTTTGCTATTGTTCCTGCATTTTATCAAGGAGGAAGCTGGGGCTCAGAGACGTTTCCTGACCTGGCTGTAGTCACACGGCTGGCATATGTTGGAATCAGTATTGATGCTTCTCTCCTTTGGTTTTACATGCCCCCTTTCCTCTCTGCCCCAGCAGAATCACTTCTAGGTTGCCAGGCAGAGACTGATGTTGTGTGTTTCTCTCTCTCTCTCTCTCTCTCTCTCTCTCTCTCTCTCTCTCTCTCTCTCTCTCTCTCTCCCCTTATCTATCCTCCCTTTCCTCACTTCTGCCTTCCTCATCCTCTGTCAGCCTCTCTTCTCTCTCTGTTGCTCTTCCTCCCTCCTTCCCCACCCCTTCTGCAATCACCTTCTATTTTTCCAGCCTCTTAAAATCCAAATTCTCCACCCATGCCCCCAGGGTTCTGGGGCCTGCTCAGTGTCTTTGGTCTGGCAGGGTCCTGGGTGTCTCCTGGAAGGCTCCCCATGGCTGCTCAGTTGACAGTCCTGCAGCCTTCTGAGGAACATCAGAATAGTTGGTGGGGGAGCAGGGGCAGGAGGGGATCGGGGAGGAGGGGGAAACTACCCAGCATTGGTTGCTGTGGGGTCACGTCAGATTTTTGTTAAATCAATGGAGTTGGAAGGGCAGCCCTGACTAATGGAGAAGACAGAGAAGTCACAGCAGGCCAGCACCTGATTTAATTTGCTGCATTTGTTGTGTGAGAAGAAATGAGAGATAATACTCTGCCTTTCTAGACTCCTTTCAAACCCCTCCCCTGTACACATGCTGCCCTGGCCTGGGCACTCCATCTGCTTCTGCCTTTTTGCATGGTCTGTTCCCCATTGCCCATGCCTGGAATACACCCACTGCCCTCCCACCCCAGCACCTTTTCCCATCCTTAACTCCCAGGCAGGGCTATGCAGTTAAAAGAGCAATGGATGCTGAGGGAGAGGACTTTGACTCAAGCCCGAGCCTGCCACTAGGACCTTAGACAACTCACCCTTCACCTCTACAGGACACAATTTCTTCATCTGTAAAATGAGGGGGGGTGGGCAGTGGTTCCCATTTAGTGGATGAAAAACCTCCAAGGGTTTGTAATAATGGGGTTTGCACTAAAAATTCTTTAAGGCTCCTTCAGCAGGAAATAATTACCCAATTATGTCAGCAACATTTTGCATGGATACAACTTACTGAGGACTCAACACAGTCTCTATCGTTGAAAGGACTGGAATGCTCTGAGGTCGCTTCCAGGGGGTCCTCTGCCCATTCTGATTGGAAGGATTCTCTGATCTGTGGGTCCTCAGTCTCTCCTCAAGAGATCCGGTCAGTAGAGTGTAGAACCCCTGAGGGAAGGGTCGGCTTCTTTGTATCCAGAGGACACACAGTAGGTGTTTTATGAATGCTAGTTAACCCTCCCTAGGGTTTCAATGGAACTCAAAGAATGAATTGGATTACATCTGTGCAAGTCTTTATGTCCATCATTAAAAATAAGAGAAATTTATATACCATCTTGAGATGTGCAAAGCACGTTATATACAACGTCTTGTTTAATCTCCACTATAACCTAACGGATGCAATGCTTCCCTTTTTACACAGGAGGAAACTGAGGAAGAAAGATGCTGGGTATTGGAGCTGGGATTCAGACTCAGGTCTTCTTAACTCTAGCATTTTATCCACTGATCCAGGATCCTTCTGGACCAGAAGAATTATGGGATAAGGAATTTGGAATAAGCTCCCAACACAAGACCATATAATCAAAGTATTTTCAGAAATTGAGTGTCCTCAGAGGTCATCTTCTGAGGTCAGTCAGAGAGGATAAACTCATAACATGAGAGCAACCATCATACCTCAAGTGGGCATCTTGGTTCACAGTGAACAATGGAGGAGTCCTCTGGCTATGTTTGGATGGACCTTTAGTTGGAATTGAGACTGCTGTCTCTACAAACCTCTGCCTTTCATGGAAAAGCTGGTCACAGAGCATTGTCTATACTGGACTTACTGAACAGACTTTTTTTGTTACTTCTTTTAAAATTTTTTTCATTTATTAAAATTTTAATTTATAGAATAAAATAAGCATTTGATAACAACATGATAGAATGTGACTGCATGTGAAACTGCAAGTCTGTTATGTACAACTTGCTATTCCTTTTAAATATATAATAAAGTTATCACATAAATTGAATAGACTCTTTTCTAGCCAGAATTGACTAGACCTCTCTCCCCCTTTGTGGGACAGCTCGGTCCAACTTTTTTCTTGCCTTTTTAACCCTGATCACATTTCCTCTAAAAATTCACTGTTCATTTTCTGAGCCATAAGGTAAACACCCAGTGACTTTAGCAGAAGGTGGACCCTTTGGGGTATTTGGAAGAGGATGGGGCCAAGAGTGCCACAAGAGGAGAAGGGATGGACGCCTAGCAATCTGCCCCATGAGAGGGAGTGCCTGTATCTATGGAATCACAGATTCATTGGAAAAGTAAAATTGTCTACACAAGAGTGAGTGACTTGTCCAATGGCACACAGTTAGTTAGTGATGCATTCAGACTAAGAGCCCAGATCTCCTGACTTCTGGAGCTCAGTGCCTAGTCTATCACCCCATTTGACCCTCTCCATCACAGATGCCTTGTTTCAACTCAGCTCAATCAAGATTTGGGTCAGACAACCAGAATCCAACAAAGGAGGATGCCTGCGGATGAAAACCTTGACTTTATAAACCACCCAGGTGTCATTCAGGGAAACAAGCATAGGCCTGGAGGGGTTCAGAGAAATCAGCTTTATTTCATTTCACCTGATTTGTGCATAGGGATTCTTAGGACCTTAACATGTGAATAGATGCTGAAGACACAGATCATTATTTTAGGCTAATAGCCCCTGGCATTTGAAGAGAGAGAGAGGGAGAAAGAGAGAGAGTGGGTGTGCACATAAACATATTTTAATAAGGAAGGCTGGCTTCTAAATTCAAGATGTTCTGACACAGGGGCCCCGATTCATCAAATATTAGTGACCTGAAATTCAATGCTGATTGAATAGAGCTGGAGTAGGCCTCTGTGATAGATCAGGCCACATGACTCTCTCCAAAGACCACAGGACTAGGGCTCTGTCAAAACTAGCCACAAGAGCTTGGCTTCTCAATGCATTTACCTCCACCAGTATTTAGGACTGCAGGACCTAAAGTAGGAAGGAGCCTGGAGATAAGCAAACTGAGACTGAGGGAAGTGAAGAGTTTTGCTCCAAGTAGAACAGAGAGGAAGCATCAGAGGTGGGGTTTGAACCCTGGCCCAGTTTTCTTCTTCTCATTGAAGTTTCCTCATCTACAGAGCATGGGAGCTGGGGTAGCTTTCTTTTTTTTTTTTTAATTTTTTTTTTTAAAGCAATTGGGGTTAAGTAACTTGCTCAAGGTTACATGGCTAGTCATTTGATTTATGCGTGGGTGCTCATTTTCTGAGGCCGGATCTGATCTTGGGTCATCCCAACTCCGAGGCCGGCACTCTTACTCACTGTGCCACCTAGCCGCCCCTTTAGGGCAATTGGGGTTAACTTGCCCAAGGTTACAAGGCTAGGTTTTTGTTTGTGTGGGTTAAGTGTCTGGGGCCGGCTCTGAACTCAGGTCCTCTGGGGTAGCTTTCTACAGCTTCTCCTTATTCTCTATCTGGATTTAATCCATTCCAGTTTTATAAGCCTATGACCCATGTACTTGGGCCATAAGGACTCGGAATCCAAGATGGAGGGACCTTAGAAATTCCCTTTTCTAGTGAGGAAAGCTAGCCCAAGGTGGCATTCTGATGATAGAACATCTTATTTTCAACCAGGAGGTTATACTTTGAGGCAGAAGATAAGGGAGAAATTTTAGGAAATAAAATATTCAATCGCCAGTTGTCCTGATGGCTTCAATGGCCAGCCAAGGTGTTACTAACAACTGAAATTCAATGTCACTTATTTACATTACTTGTAGCAACCCTGTGAAGTAGATATGACAACTATTATTGTCCCCATTTAACAGATGAGGAAACCAAGGTTGACAAAGGTTGTTACTTGTCTGTGGTCACTCAGCTATCATGTATGACAGGGAATACAGATCTTCCTGGTTCCACATCTGGCTCTCCAGTCATGTTCTAGTTGTGTGACCCTGGACAAGTCTCTTCATTTGAAAAGTGAAGATAATACTAGCACCTGTGTCAGAGGATTGTAACGAGGAGCAAATAAGCTAGCACATGTAAAACACCCTGCAAACCCAGAAGCTTTATATAAAGAGTTATATACTAGTTGTCCATCACCATCATCACCACCACCACCATCATCATCATCATACCATGCCAACCCCCAAGACAACTTTTTAAAAAAATTAAATTAAGTTAAATTTTGAATTGACTATGCCACTGATGCAGAAAATCCAAATCTCCTCTACTCAGATGAAGTTGTAAATGAGTACAAGCCATAGTGTCCCAGGAATAGTAAAAGTCAGCTCTGGACTAGAACAACTGCCCCTCCCCCCCCATCCCTCTTGTATGAAGCAAAGCAAAGAAAAGGGGGCGTTTGCTACTTAAGAGCAAATAAAGCCATGAGCCTCTTTTTCTGACAATGGCTCAGACCCTGACCAGGAGTTATTTCACTAAAATGCAATGTATTTTTAAAATCTGAAAAATGTGCTTGCATTGGAAGGGCCCCTCCATCTCCTCCAATGTGACATCATTATAACTTCATGAGTAGCCAATGAGCAAACCTCCAGCTGGTTTCACCCCCATTAAGACTGATGGCACATTTTCCATGGCCTTGGGCCCACAGGATAAACATTGCTGTATCAAGCATTACCCCGAGCTGAGGGAGTACAGTGTGGTCTCCCAGGCTTCATTTGGACTTTCTTCCCCTGCATACTAGCACACATAACTTTTTTCCCCTGTGGATCTTCAGTAAGGCAAGACAGTTGCATTGGCAGTATGGAATTCAGCAAACAGAAATGCATGACCAGTGACCACACACTAGCATCTGGAGGGGGCTTTGGCTGACTGAGCAACTCCAGCCACTAACAAGGATTCCCTTCTTTTTGACTATATAAGTCAACTCTGTGAGCCACAGGGTAGGACAAGCCTCTGACATTTCTTCAATGTCAACCAAGCATCAGGGTGATGCATTAGGACAGAATGTTTGGTTCTCCTCTCCCGGGTAGGAGCTCACAAGTCAGAGGGGGGGTGTAACACTAATAAGAGTTAGAACGCTTTCAGCACATCATTACACAGAGCTCTGGACTTGGGAGTCAAGGAGACCTGAGTTCAAATCCTGAACTTCCTAGCAGTGTGATGCTGGGCAAACCATTTAACTTCTGGTTGCCTCAATTTTGTCATCTGTAGAATAGTGATAATAATGGCTTGCTGTGGAGATCAGAAGAGATGTGTAAAGTGCTTTGCAAATCTTAAGGCACTATGTAAATTTAATAGCTATCATTATTAATTATCACAACCCCCACCCCCACCCCCCATAGATTCCTTTATCTTCCTTCAAAGCATAGCTCCAATGTTTTGTCCACAGGAGGATTCTCCTGATTCCCCACTCCTTTAAATTACTGGGTATTTAGCTATCTACACATGGATTAATTCCCTCCTCCTCCTTCCTATTCTTCTGATTGATGGAAAATAATAGCTACAAAAATGGAGTGAGGCAGAGACCATTGTCAGCACAGTGGCTGGCACACAGTAGGCACTCAGCAAATCCCGGCAGAATTAAAGTTCATATGATGGAGAGAATGGGTGTCAGCCCCATTTTAGAGACAGTGAAACTGAGGCTCAGTAAAGTGAAATTATTTGTCCAGTATGATGAGTGATAAGGCTAGGCTATGAAGCCAGGCTCCTTTGACCCCAAACATATTGTCCATTCTACATCATGGGGAGGTAAAGAGAGTATTAGGTCTGAAGGTTGAGGATTTGGAATCGAATCCTTGCTTTGTCACTCACTTCCTGTGTGTTCTTGGCCAAGTCATTTGACCTCCTCATTAGACATACATATATATATTAATATATGTAACTGGGGTTGTATATGCACACGAGTGCACACAAATAGACATAAACATGCATGTACATACATGTAAGCATGCATGCACATAAACTCTTTGAGGGCAGGGATTTTTTCTTTTGTATTGATCAATCAGTAAACATTTATTAAGCACCTACTATATGCCAGGCACTGTGCTGAGCCCTGGGAACACAAAAAGAGGCAAAAGACAGTCCCTGCCCTCAAGAAGCTTAGAGTCTAACAGATTATAAGTGCTGGCACAGAGTAGGGGCTTGACTAATGTTGATGTTTTATTGATGGGTCACGTTCCACCAAGCCAGTCTTATTTTCCCAACTAGACTGTAGGTTTCCTGAGGCAAGGGATTGTGTTTCATTCATCTCTGAAGTCTTGCCTCAGGATCTCACATGGTATTATGCACAGAGGAGATAGTAATAAATGTTCGTTCAATTAAACTGACAGCCCTCATACACAAAAGTCATCCCCAGCACTGAATGATGGCGCTGGCTAGGAAGAACAATAAGCAAATTCATGAATAATCTTTCTGTATTACAGGAATGGGGAGGTGCAGGGGGTGGGGGCGAGGGGAATAGAATGGTGGAACCCTAGCTTCCAGTCACCGGGGCTGAGAAAGCAAATTAGCTAGTGCCTTCTCTCTTGCCTAAAGCTTTCTAGTAAAGATACGTATATTGGGATGGGATGACCTCCAAGATTTATAAAATCCAAACACAGTTTTATTTATTAATTATCTACCAATGGCCAATTATTAAAAATACAATGAACTCCAGCTAAACAAAGAAATAATTATTTTTCTTCTGTAGAAGAAAGGTATTCCATGAATTTGCTAATTGTTCTTCCTTCATTAGCCTCTCCAGGACCAGCCCACTCAGATAAAAGAGAACGCCTTCTCCACCTTCTACTTTTAAATGCCTCTTCCTAGAATGCCCAGGACTAAGCCTTCCATGGTGTGAAGGGTTCGCACAGTCACTCAGTCACATGTGGGTTTACTTGCCCACTCTCTGGTTACCTCGAAAGCTGTCTGGTTTAGACTGCATGCCTCTAGAGGGCAGTGTGCCATATTTATTTGACTGGACAGATAGCAAAATGGAGGGGGTGGTTATGATGATGATGATGGTGATGATGGTCATCCAAGTCACTGTCACCATCGTGGACAAATCTGGGAGAATCTTTATTGTGAGATTAGCAAACTTAAAATAGGGATGATGTTTTTTATCTAGGCCAATAACTTTGCAAATTAACTTTTACTTTTCTCAGCTTCTTCAGAATCACTTTTGTTGTTATTTTTATTGGGGGTTAAGGAGGGTCTGGATCAATCATTTAATGGTGTAGAGACCTTCCAGTGTGGAAATTCCCTCCGACTATGCAGATGACCAAAGTGCTGTTCAAGTTACATTTGAAAAATTAATTTTAGTTTTTCAATGAACAAAAATCCTCCTCTGCCCTATTCACCTCATCCCTCACTGAAACAAGGATGGAAAACAAAATCTTTGGAACAACTGTGATATGGCTTTTCAACGGCTGGACATGGCAGGTAGGGAATCTCAGAATGGACTTCATCATAGAGGAGAAAGGCGGCCAGGCAAAAATCCTGGAGAGCTCCTTCCTTCGAATTACAGAAGGAGAGACAGGAGGGGGCTCAGCAATCCACCAGCTCAGACCCCCATATGACAAGGAAGAAAGCAAGGTTCAAGGAATGTGAGGTGGCACGGCATGTCCAAGGATGCAGCCATTATCACAGGACTGTGAAGGACTCCATATTGCCACGGGTTCATGGACCACCAAAGAACCCACGGATAGATTTCAGGGGTCCTCAAATTTGTTTTAAAAATATTTTGATTGCTGTATTTCAATATGATGGGTTTCCTTTGTAGGCTTTCTGCATTTCATTGTATGCATTTAAAAGTATGATTCTGAGAAGAGGTCCGTGGGTTTCACCAGACTGGGCCAAAGGTGTCCATGATACACAAAATGTTAAGAACCCCAAATCAAGTCCAACTCCCTCATTTTACAGATAGGGAAAATGAGGCAAAGAGAGATCACACAGGCAGTAAATGGTGGAGTTTAGCCTTGAACCCAGGGCCTGGGATTGTCATCCAATTCCCTTCCCACAGCTGCAGAGCACCATATTCACTCTGGCTTGTCCTTTCCTCAGAAAGAAATGCTCCTTGTTGATGGTGTTTCTTTAAGATGCTAAAAATAAGTGGCTCCGTAAGTGACTTTGCTATAATACAGTGAGTCAGATTGAGGGGGTTCACGCCATTTATAGACTGTGAACTCAGCTTTACCCCAAACCAACTGCTTTCCCCTTGCTGAAAAGAGGAGCTGGTTTGCCGATAGTGAGCAGTTTTATCTGCGGAGTTATTTTGGAATATAAAGATTCTTTTATTATGACTCTGGCCTAAAAATATGAGAATGCAACCAGAGAGTGACAGGGGGAGGTGGGGGGCATGCAGACTGGCTATATGCGTGTGCACAGGCACACGTGTGCGCACACATGGAGGCCCTCTTTAGACACTGGCTAGTGCCTGGTGTAGGGTCCTGAATTGGACGCAGTGGTAATAACGACCCTGGTGCTAAGGACTCACTGAGAAGCAGCCTGCTGTGGAACAGAGGGCTGACCATGGAACCAGGAATATTGGTGCTCAATTCTTGTCTCTGACATACGCTGGCTAGGGGACCCTGGGCAAAGGTGGCCATTGGCATGAGTGGAGGGAGGTTTCCCACCCAGAGTTCCATACCCCACTGGGTATACTAAAGTCTCACCTAAAAGTAAGAAATGAATCCTTTTGTTTCCCTAGGCCTAGGGACCATTTTGGCTTCAGAATCTTTGAATCCATCTGTGGATGGCACACTCCCCTCACCTCTCATGAAACCCTCTCCCTGGCTCTCCTTCCCTTCCCTGGCTCTTCTCTCACTCCACGCAGGTAAACTTGGCCAGCTACAGGTAGGCAAGACCCCAGCCCCCATCTACTTGGCTGATAGAACAGAGTGTCCTTGAGCCAAGCTTCTTTACTTTTTTGGTGTCGTGGGCCCCTTTGCTAGCCTGGCCAATGTCCACGGACCCCTTGTCAGAATCAGGTTTTTAAACACATAAAATTAAATAGAGAGGATTATAAAGGAAACCAATTATACTGAAATATAGTTATAAGAAAAAGATCACCGACCTCATGTTCATATTGGAAGCCAATGCCTAAGAACCCTTGGCTAATCTCTGATTGGTTTGGGTTTGGGGGGAGTCTACTTTGCAAGAAGCATTTCTATCTTTTAAAATTTTTTTGCAAGACAACTGGGGTTAAATGACTTGACCAAGGTCACACAGTTAGTAAATGTGTCAGGGGTCTGAGGCCACATTTGAACTCAGCTCCTCCTGACTTCAGGGCTGCTGCTCTATTCACTGTGACATCTAGCTGCCCCTCTAGACTTTAATCACTATTTCTTAGTCATCTGCTGTGTGTAAGAAGGCAGTATGGCCAACACAGGGGAAAGTTGTAAAAGAAAACAATCATTGTAATAACTACTATATGGCGTTTGTTTTGTGCCAGGCGCCATGCTAAGCAGTTCACAATTATTATATCCCTTGATCCTCACAAAAACCCTATGATCATCCCCATTTTACAGATGGAGAAACTGAGGCAAAGAGGGTATGTGACATGCCCAGGGTCATATGGCTAGTAAGTGTCTGGATCCAGATTTGAATTCAGGTCTTCCCAATCCCAGGCCCAGCATTCTAGCCACTGTACTACCAATAAGAACTGACATTTCTACTCAGATTTTAAAGTCTGCAGAACACTTGACGAATGCTGTCACAATTGAATCTTACAATAGTCCTCTGAAGCAGGAGCTGAGTCCCCCGATTTTACAGATGAAGAAACTGGCCAGAGGCGGTCACCCTCCCACGCTCCCACAGAGAATGGCAGGGCTGAGAGCTGGACCTGGAGATTCTGAAGCCAAAGCCAACCTGCCCTCTATGGCACCAAACCACCTGCACTCAATTATCTCCATCTTACAGGTGAGGAAATGGGCTCAGAGGGAGGAAGTGGCCTGGCCACCGCCAAATCGATGATGAACACAAGAGGTGGGCTCTGGCTCGGACTCTCCCAGCACTCCAGCTGGCCAGCCTCACTGGACCCTCTGCTCAGTTCCCGCCTGCTCCAGCACCAAAGCATGGCCATCAGTTTGCCTGAACAGGAGTTGCCACCTTGGCAGAGGAGAGAGGACCACATTGCTTGAGATATGACATCATACCACAGTGTTAATCACTGACCTCGCCCCTAGGAATGAGATAGACTCTGGCAGCCGGACAATTGCAATCAGCCTGAAGCTCTCTAGGCCCCCAGTGAATGACAAATTGGCAGCAAGTGTTGCGCAGGAATCCTCCCTTCGAGCCACATGCGGGATCCTCGAATCCCAGCATCTCGAGGCTGGGAGGGACCTCCAACACCGCCTGGTTTAATGGGCATCTGGGCAGGAAGACCACATCACACCCCCAGCAAGGGGACAGCCAGCTTTGGCTTGAGGACCTTGGGTGAGAGGAAGCCCCCTACTCAAATGAGAGAATGTTCATGAAGAGCTTAGCACAGTAGCTGGCCCATGGTAGATGCTCACAAAGGGCTCCTTGCCTAACCAGCTGACTGCTTCTACCCTCAAAGGTCAAGCAGAGTCCTTCCCCTAGCCCTCTTCCACATGATAGCCCTCCAGGTAGGGTCCAAGCCAGCAGTCACTTTCCTTTCCTGTGCCTCAGTCTCCCCCCCATAAAAGGAAAGGGTTAAATGAGATGACCTCTAAAGCATTTTCCAGTTCTGAATCTATGACCCAAGAACCTACATCAAAGATTTGAGGGTGTGTATTGTACCCAAAAATGTCTGGTTATTTTGTTCAAAGGGTATCTCAGTCCAGCCAACCTGTAAAATCAAGGCGTCAGATCACTCTGGATCTTTACATCTAAGCCTGTAATTTCTCCAGAGAGGTCATTAAGCAGAAGTTCAATGACCAGTTATTGATATGTGGTCATGAGGACTCTCCCCCTCTCCAGAGTGTGGGTGGGATGAGTCGCCCTGAGATGCTGTCAGCAGGGGAGCAGGGAGCAGCACAGCCTCCTTCGGATGTGGGAAGGTGCATTCCATCCTGGCTGTCTAGGGTTTCGGAGTTATTTGGGTTCCCTCCGAATAGACACTGTAAATTCTTTCCCTTGTTCGTAACTCACCTTAACCACACTTGCACTTTCCAACCAGCCAGTCCACTCGTCTTCTTCACTACCAGACTGGAAAACTGACATTCCAGGATTTTACAACGAGTGAAAATGGAACCCAACAAACTTTCTTCTGGTACGTAGTCTGTATTCCAGATGACCAGCTGTCTCATGAAGTCAGGTTAGACCCAGGCTAGGCCTCTAGGAGCACCTTGAATCTAACTCTCCCTAGAGCCTGCCTCAATATGGAGCAGCACCTCATTTAAGCACCTCCTCAGGCAGCTCTAGAACAGCCTCCAAATCCAGAAATGCTTCGAGGTGGGAGGGAGGGGTGAGGGAGACCAGGAAATTCACTGGCAGAGACTACATAGAAAGCTTTGACTCCAGAATCACAGAACTTGGGTTCAGATCCAATGTCTGACCCTTAAAACTTGTGTGACATTTGGGGTTGGGGCCAACATGGGGATTTGTTTCCTTTGACTTCTAAGTGTTTTGTTATTATTTTTATATTGTTAGTTTGACGTTATTTTAATTTTTTCAGGTGGGAGAGAAAATAAATGCTTGTCAACTGACAAAAAAATTAATAAAACTTGTGGGTCCTGGGTAAGTCCCTTAATCTCCCTAAATCTTTATTTCTTCAATTATTAAATGAGGGTTTGAACCTAATGATCTCTGAGGTCCATTACACCTCAAGATCTATGACCCCTCATCTGTCCTTGGAGACTCTTGGAATGTGAGTTCACTGTCAGCTTCTACATTGTCCATAAATCCTATTGGAAGCTGAGATTTCATTTTAGCCAGATTTCAGGGTTTTGGACAAGTTAACTCATCTCAACAGATGCTCCAGAAAACAAACTCTGATTTCAACAAGTGCCTTAGAGAATACCTCTTGCCTGCACAACAACACATGGAAACCCACAGAGTTCTCCTTGCCTTCCCCTCCCCCCCTCCCCCAATCTTCCTGCCATTTTCTTCTCCTTCCCATTTGCAAAACTCCCTCATGGAATGAAGGGGAAGAGAGTTGGAGCTGGTCATCGGGCCAGGAAAAATAAAGCCAAACTGTAAGGCAGGTGGGACTCTACTAGGCTGGGACAGGGGAATGGTGGGAATACAGATAACTGTGGTGCTCATCGTCCCATAATGGACAGCACTTCTGAAGAAGGCATACCCCTTTATCATTTCATAACTCAACAAGCACACCCGTGATCCCCCCAGCTTTTGGTAGATGTGCCGCCCTAGAGGACCGGGCACATCACTCAATATATATCTTTCTCATGCAAAGGGACCCTAATGTAAAGAATTTATAGTTACAGACAACCATGACCACTCACCTCCCTAAAGAAAACAACAAGGTATCCAGGGCTAAGCTTGGCCACTGGGATAGCAAGTTATCTGCCAACTGTGTCCCCTTGAAATTCAGGGACCCTCTTTAAGGGGCCTTGCCAAGGAAGTGGTGGCCCCAAACACTCCAACTTCTCATTGTCCTGCAGGCAAAATCCCAACACATGACCACACACACTGGAGGACAAGCAGATAATAAGGGACAACCATTCAGAATTTCATACCAAGCTCCTTGTTATGCAAGGTTCTCTTTTTTTCATTGAAGTCATTTCCCTGGGTTGGCATGATGGAAAGGAGGGAATATCTCCTAATATTTTTGCCTCCAGCCCATCCAAGGAGCCAGTTATCAGGGGGCTGGAGACCTGGGTTTACTAGAGTCTTGAAGGCCCATGTTTGGGCACAGAGGTCTTTGGGCAGACTTAGACACCTAAAGAGAAAGCCTACAGGAGCAGGCATGTCGGTGATGACAGTGTTTCCCTGCTGAGGACAGTTTGCCTTGGCCTACACAGGTATCTCTGCCTGGATCTACCACAGGCCCAGAAGCAAAGGCAGCCCAGAGAACACAGGTCTCTCCTATGGGTGGCTGTGAGCGGGAGCCTTGGGCAAGCCTAGCTCTGAAGCCGGGCCTGGACCGGCTGCGACTGAGCCAACGGACACACAGCCCAGACACACCGACATACACATATACACACTCAGCAGCATCAGGGAAACAGGTTAATTATCTCCAAATCATGAGGTGGCCAGAGTCAGAGTGAGGGAAAGCTGGTCCAGGCAAGAAAAAGGGAGGACTGCTCTTTCCCATCACTGACTGTGAGGTCCTCAGGCATCCCCTGCACACCTGCTGACCTCACTGAGGATAACAACAGCCACAACTGCCACCAACAGCTAACAGCACCTTAGGGTGTGGTGCAGAGCCTCATTTAGGCTTCACAACAATGGCAATTATGATCCCTGTTTTACAGATGAGGGAACTGAATCAAGCAGAGAGAAATGACTTGCTCAAGGTCACTCTGCCAGTAAGTGTCTGAGGCAGGACTTGAAATCAGTTCTTTCTGACTCCAGGCCCAGTGCTCTATCCACCACAGGACATAGCTACCCAAAATATGAGCTGTTGCCTACCATAGAATCAGAGATTTAAAAGGGAATTCAGAGGTTATTTAGCTCAACCCTCTTGTTTTACAGATAAAAATAAATAAAACCATGGTCCAGAAAGGGAAGAGACCTACCCAGGGTCACACAGCTATCAGGGAGCAGAGACAAGGGAAGGGACCTACCCAGGGTCACACAGCTATCAGGGAGCAGAGCAGGGATTCAAAGCCGAGTTCTCTGGCTCCATATTCAGCCTTCACCATGCTGCACACTACCCATATATGAACCAGGGGGCTGTGTTCTCTACCTGTTTCAAGATCACACCTGACCTCCTCCTCAGGTCCCCTATCAGCTGCCATAATAAATTCTGGGTGAACTAGGTGAAATGGCAGATGGAATGCTGGACTTAGATTCAGAAAGAACTGAATTCAAATCCTGCCTTGGAAACTTACTAGCTGTGTCCCCTCTCTGAGCCTCAGTCTCTCCATCTGTAAAATGGGAGAAGATATATCACAGGCTCTCATAAAGACTTAAAGGGCTACATGAATTTTAGCCATCATGGTGGTGAGCCTGAGCATGGAGGTGATGATGTGCTGGGTGGCCTGACACTAGGAGAAGAATGAGTCCCTTCTGTCAGGTAGAGAATGGAAGACAATTTCTGCCTTATTTCCTCATGTGAAGTCCCCAGATGTGGTACACAGCATTGGGCTACCTGCTCTCTCTCTGCCCCTACTCTACTAAAATCTCTCTTAGCTCACTATGCACTAGCTGTCTCTGCCCCAAGAACACCCACGTTCTCCTTGTTGCCTGGCACCTCCATACATCACAATGGAACCATCCCTTCCACCATCTTGGTACTGTTCTCTGGGGCCTCAGTCCAAGGTAGCTCTCTGGCTGGGACATTCAAGATGGGAAACTGATCCTCCTGGTGAAGCCCATGGTCCTTTCCTCTGCCATTGAAGGGCCCAGGCAGGAAGGTGATGAAGGACCCATTGCTTAGGAGGAATGAGAGACCTTGGAAGAACAAGTTGGAGGGGGCCTTCCTATGGGAGCTTCACTCTCCCTCTTTCTTCTTCTGCCAAGGCCTAAAAGTCATCACCCCCTAAAACTGATGACTTGAACATGGATAGAATCTTTTCACTCTGGGGAACCATCCTTCCCTTGCACCTGCTGGGTGTATCCTGCTAAGACTTAAGTTATTCCCTGCATGAGTTAAACATCCCCTGATAAAGGTCTAAGGGGCAAATAGACAATGCCATAGTGCACAGAACACAAGGCCTGGAGTCAGACTCATCTTCCTGAGTTCAAATCCAGGCTCAGACACTTACTAACTGTGTGACCCCGGGCAAGTCATTTAACCCTATTTGCCTCAGTTTCCTCATCTGTAAAATGAGCTGGAGAAGGACATGGCAGACCACTCCAGTATCTCTGCTAAGAAAACCCCAAATAGGGTCATGGAGAGTCAGACAGGACTGAACAACAAAATAATAAGTCTGTTGCTTTGAGTGCTATTGACTTCCCTGATTCTTCAAGGAAAGGTCCTTAGTCATAGCCTGCCTCTGACATTGACTGCCCGTATAACTTTGGAAAAGTCACTTCATGAGAGTTTCAGTTTTTATGTCCGTGTTCTCTATCTTCCACTTCTGCCAGTAAAATGCAAGTTTCTTGAAGACAGAGATTTTTCCTTTTTTGCTCCTTTTTTTTGGGGGGAGGGCAATTAGGGTTAAGTAACTTGCCCAAGGTCATATGGCTAGGTTTTTATTTGTGTGTGTTAAGTGTCTGAGGCCGGATTGGAACTCAGGTCCTTCTGATTCCAGGGCTGGCACACTACTCACTGCACCACCTAGCCGCCCCACCTTTTTTGCTTCTACATCCCCAGGACTTAGCACAGCACCTGGTTCATAGCTCAGACGTGTAAGGGCTAGAGGGCTAATCTTGGAGCTCAGGAAAACCTGAATTTTAATCCGGACCCAGACAATGACTGACTGACTGAGTCAATCTCTGTGGGTCTTAGTTTCCTCCTTTATAAAATGGGGGGCTGTCTTGGTAGCTTCTTCCACTCCTAAATCTATGATCTACTTAATAAATACTTATTGGGTTTCGAGGCATTGGAAAGAACACTGAAATTGGAAGTCACAGGACTTTGTTATGAATTTGGGCTCTGCCACTATCACTACCTGTATGACCCTGGGCAAATAGCCTCCTCTTTGTGGCCCTTGCTCCCCTCATCCACAAAATGGAGAGGGGGGTCGATCAGATGACCTTTAAGGTCCCTGCCAATCCCAGATCTATTATCCTTCAGAATTATTCTCTTTGTTCACAGAAGGATGGCCATAATCACCAAGAGAGAGGGCAAAGGCTTGTTGATGTCCAGGAAAGGCAATTCTAAAAATATCCTAAGTGTTTCTGATGCCATTCTCAGTCATCAGTTGGGAGGCTGGGGGTGAAGCTGATGGTGGAATGTGAGGAGAAATGGAAAGCATCCAGGAAGGGCAGAAAGACAGACTCAATGGCCATTGACCATTTTCTTCCTTTTTGGTCTGTGATGATCAGTAGCACTGACTACGGGTCCCAAACATAGCTCAGCAGAAATTTTTCCCCTAAATTCTTTTTTTCTCCCAGGGATGCTACTGAACTTGGCCCTTTCTTGGCCTGACATGGTATAGAATTTTTCCATGGGTAAAATTCCAAATTTAGCTGTCCCCAAGCCACAGAACCGATCTTATGAATGAGCCCAAGAAAGGATTCTAAGAATTCCTACATTCTGCCTTGGTTTTTTGGACAAGAGCCCCAAAGTCAAAGAATCTTGGAGTTAGAAGAATTGTCAGCAGCTATCCAGAACAATCCATACCTGACAAATGAAGTTATCCTGCCTCTGATTGAAGGGTTACCTCCTTATTGACTGACTGGCCCACTATGTCCCTCAGTAGCACCTTCCACTCTGACTATTAAGATGGCTTCCCCCCTATGTTGTCTACATTGGCTTCTCTGCAACTTTTATCCATCATCCCTTATTCTATCTCCAGGAGTCAAGCAGAAGAGTCTCCGGTTGTTGGGAAAGAGGACCTAAACCTAGGGGGAAAACTCCTAGGTGGAGTCCAGGAAATGAGCCTCTCTGAGGTATAAGGGACCATAGAGGGTATCTAGTCCTGAGGTCCTACCTCTTCCCCTTGTGAGACCAATGGTGGCCATTGGTCTCATGATGATGACGGTGATAATGGTGATGATGATGATGATGATGACAATAACATAGAGTGGTCCTCCCCCACCCTATTAATTAATAAATAATTGCCAAAGATTTGGAAACCTTAAGTCTTAAGGTGTAATTAAAATGCCATTTCATAACCACAAGCTCAAACTCCAATAAGGTAGGAGGAAAGGCACCATCTGGATGAGACATTTAAATGTACAACATCTGAGAAACAGTTCAGCTCCCACAGTGCTTTCTTGGGCAAATATAACAAGCCCCATTGATAATATTGCTGAACTAAGCTTGGATGGCTTAAGCTCTCAAAAGCACCCCCTATCCTTCATTTCTCCAGCAAAACAGTCATCCACCTGCAACACGTACCCAATGAGGAACTCAGAAGGGAAACAGTAGAAAAAGAAGTCATTAAATTACTGTACAATATGAAGAAAAAATGGTCTGGTCCCATGGTGGGGGTGAGAGGGGGACAGCCCTAGGGCTCTACTGGCATCCTCAGGACATTGGGAGAAATAGAGGAAGACATATGGCACACTAGGTAGACCTCTTGTGCAGAATTTGTGGAGGGGCATGGACCAGATGACCCAGGATGAGGCCATGGTGGGTGTCATCATATATTCGAAGGGCTCTACTACGGAAATTATGAGTGTTCAAATTATATTCCTTATGGTAGAATGTAAACTCCTTGACGACATCACTTAAAATAGGGCTTGGCACATAGTAGGTGCCTAATACATGCTTGGGGCTGATTAGTCCATAGGGGAGAATCAGGAATAATGAGAGGCAAACCACAGAGAGGAAGATTCGGTACTGGTAAAGAGTCATGTGGGGTTACAGCTGCCTCAGGAAGTGGGGAGCTCTCACCCACCTGAGGTCTTTAGCCAGGTTAGATGGCCACTTTTCCTGGATGCTAGTAGGGATTCTTTTGCAAATGTGAATTGGTCTATTATAAACACTGATTTATTAAAACAAGACTGAATGTGGTCTAAATATACAGAAAGTTACCTTCTAGGTATCTTAATGGTACCTCTGGCAGGAACTTATTACAAGGAGATAGATAGATAGATAGATAGATAGATAGATAGATAGTTCAATAGATAGATGGATGGATGGATAGATGGATGGATAGATAAGATAGGTAGATGATAAATAGGTAAAGTGAGTTGCTAAATGAAGTGGGTAGATAGAAGATAGATACATACATAGATACATAGATATAGATAAAGATTTAAGTGGAAAAATTTTTGTCAGAAGTCCATATTAAAACCATGTGGGTTTTAACCCATTTCCACCACTTGCCACTTGTGTTACCTTGGGCAAGCCTCTTTATCTCCATCAGCCTCAGTTTCCTCATCTATAAAGGGGGCAGGTAGAACGCCAACCACTCTGAGGTCTTTTCCGGTCTATGAGTCTACTTCCCAAAAGCTCCAGGGGCAGGCGACTCTGAGCAGTAAGTCAGGCCACAAACACTGATTAAGCTTTTACTTTGTCTCCAGGCACGGGCCTAAGCACTAGGGATACCGGAAGAGATAAAAACAGTCCTGTCCTCAAGGAGTTCCCATTCTAAAGAGAGAGACAACGTGCAAATAACGACGCGTCCAAGAGGTTTCCGGTGTGAGCATCGGGCCCTCAGCCGGCTCTGGACTGGCTCCGGACCCCTCCGCCCACCTCGACTGATCTCACCTTTCCAGAATCCATCCTCAGAAGGGAGCATTCTTCATGAAAAGTACATAAAAGGTAGCCCCAATTTACATTCTCTAAGTGAGTAATGACTTGATAATTTGACACACATGAGTCATAAGTTTTCCTCCCTAAATAGGATAAGATCAAATACTACGCCAATGCATTAGGTCATATTCAAGCCCTAATTGTGTGTTTTTTTCTCCGTTTCTTTTCTTCCCTCCCTCTTCAGTGCACTTGGTGCAATGCTAGGGGTGTTGATTTATTTACCAAGCGGTTTCTGCTCAGGTGCCAACACATTCCTCTGATCCTCAGCACAGTCCCCCTTTCACAACAAGTTTTTTTTTTAATGTCTTGATTTGTTTGGCTGAAAGAAGCACAATGCCCAACCTCCCCTTGAAATTCCCCGGGCACCTCGGCAGCCTGGAGGCATTCTCTCCCCCTCCCACTCTGGCTAAACAAATACTTTGCTAGGCTACTACAATATATATATATATATATTATATATATATATATATAATATATATATATATATAATATATATATATTTTCCCTTTTGGCTCCAATGAGGCTCATTAATTCAACCAGCATTTATTAGACATTGACCATGTGCCAACAGAGGGAGCATGATTACACAGTGCAGAGACTTAGATTCAAATCCTGCTTCTGATCTAACCGTGTGACCCTGTCCAAGTCACTTAGTATGCTAGGCACCTCTCTGAGATGATAGATTGCAAAGGAAAGTAACAGACAGCCTGCTTTGATAGGAGTTTCCTCCTCTGGGGCTCCCTATACATAAGAAATCAGAGGTCCAGTCCCCATTCTTATTCCTAGTATTTGCAGGCACTGGAGTTTCAAAGAAAATCATTCCTGCCCTCAGTAAGCTTCCATTCCACAGGAGAAGTTGAGTAAATAGAGTAAATGGGAAGGGGACTGGAGGGCCGTAGCAACTGGGCAGAACAATACAATACAGGTTTATTTAAGATTGTGGATGTAAGGGTTGCATAGGACCTTGGAAATTTTTCATCCTACCCTTCATGATACAGATAAGGAAAGTAAGGCCCAGGAAAGTAAAGGAATTTACTAGAGGTTACACAGTAGCACTTTGCATAGCCGGAATTCAAGCCAGAATTTCACTCTGAATCCAGCACTTTCAACAGGGCCAAATTGTAACTTTTGTGACAAAAATTTTTAACAAATTAGACTTTAAAAGGAGTGGGCTTTTCTCTGACTCACTACAAAATTCCTGAGATGAAATATTCTGGACTTCTTTTGCTTTTAAGGACAGAATGAGCCCCCCAAAACTCTGATTTTCAATACAGTTTCAATACAGAGAGGTAAGTACAAAAAACTGACAAGAGAACAAAATAGAACAAAAAAATCATTAATAATAATAGGATTTTGTGAAAACTTAACATTCCTTGAATGGCTTTGAAAAAGTTCCCAAGTTTTTCTCTGTGCCCCCTGCCCTCCCTCTTAAGCTAACACCAATTCTACCTTGTTTAATGAAATCCCACTGACAGGTAGGTTCTGATGGGAAATTGAAATTGATCACTGGCTTGCCCTAGAAGGGCGTGTTTCACTATTAATGTTTCCTTTTAAAAACTATCGAATACATTAAGTTCTCATACCAGGTTGCCCTGTGTTTTCCTTGGAAAACTCATACTTTCTGTGGTATTTTGCTTTGCCCAAATCTGTTTTGATTCCCCCCACATCCCTCTCTACTCCCACACACACACATCTACCATCCGCCCCTCATGCCTCTTCTCCGAGTAACTTGGATTACCGGATTCCCTTTTTACTCTATCACCAGTGGGAATCTAAATAAATGCATCTCATAACTAACTTGTAATTTGATCAAGTGAACCAGAAGGAATGAATTGAACATCATCATTCCAGGAAACCATTGGTGGAAAAAAAAAAAATCTTTTGTTTGCCGCCATTTTTCATGCTGCTAGAATGAGAGGGAGGGCTAAGATTCTCTGGGCAGGGCCATTAGCAGAGTGCTGACAGACCATACTACATAGAGCAGGGGTCTGCAGATGCAGCCTTGGCTTGTTAAGTAAAGCCTTCTACTACATAGGAGATTGGCGAATTTTACATATTTGTGCCAGTGAGTCACTGGTAGAAATTTACTTTTTATCTGTTGAGTCAGCCAACAGATCAAGGTGCCAATTGGCTAAGTAATTCCCTACCTGTGCTAACCAAAAAAGGAGAATAACACCTGGGAAGGTTAGTCATCTGCCCTAAAAAGAAACACAGCAGACTGTGGGCACCAGCCTCCCCGCCTCCTTCTCCTGCTCTTCTTGCCCATCTAGTCAACATCTCTCAGGTTTCAAGCCTGGGTCCTCATCCCTCCCGGAACACTCTCAGCCTCCAGGATCTCAGCTACCCCCTTGGCTTCCAGGATCCCCAGGCAGACAATTGCCCTGTCAGTGTAGACCACAGGGGCTCCAGGCTGTTTTCTAGGTGCTTCATATCACACCAGCCCCAAATGGAATTCACCAAACACACCCCTCTTCCTAATTCTGTTGATGGCCCCCTCCTCCTCAATGCTAGTATCTTCTCTCCCTAAACTAGCTCAAAATTGAATTTGTATTTACTCTACATACATTTGTATATGTACAAGTCAGTCTCCCCACTAGAATGTAAACTCCTTGGAAGCAGATATGATTTTATCGTGGAAATGACATTAAGAAAGAAGCATTACCATCTGCTTGGCCCTTTCCATATAAGCCAGCTGATTCCTTCCAAGTGCCTTCTCTCCTTTAATGCTACAAAAGCTCTCGGGAAACAGGGACTGACTTTTCAGGGGGTGTCCCTGGTGCCTGGCCCTCTGCTTTGCTCACACTTATTAAATGCCTTTTCATTCAATTCTCTTTGTACCCCTAGAACCTAGCATCACACATAGTAGGTGCTTTCTACATGCTTGGCCATGGATTAATAAGCTGTAAGTCAATCAGTCAACATTATGTATGAGCACCTACTATGGGCCAAACACTTCAGTGCAGATGCAAAGAAAAGCAAAAACACAGTCTCTGCTTCCAAGAAATTCACTGTCTAACGAGGAAGACAACATGCAAACCACTATGCACATACGTGATCTAGACCGAGTAAGGAAAGGTGATCTCAGAGGGAAGGCACTCATAGCTGGGAGCCTGGGAAAGGTTTCCTGCAAAGGGTGGGAACTGGAGCTGAGTCTGGAAGGAAGCTGGACCAGCCAAGGGATGAAGACTGAGGGTCACACAGCTGGTGAAGGCTGAAAAGCCGTGACTGGAACCCAGGTCCTCTGACTCCAAATCCAGCCCGCTTCCTGCTGCTGCACATGCTCTGATTTATACTGTACTCATTTGTTTACACACACACCCATTCTTAGATTAATAATTAGAGGCAGTTAGAGGACACAGTGGAACAGAGCCGCAGACTTGGGAGTCTGACATCTTAGGTTCGAATTTAGCCACAGACACTTACAAGCTGTAGGGCCCTCCCTGGGCAAGTCATTTGACTTCCTCATCTGTCACAGTGTGGCTGTGAAGATTACTGAAATAATACAGTGCCTCCCTCCAGGGCTGTCCTGATATTCAAGTGAGATAACATTTGTAAAGCACTTTGAAAACTTTAGAGTGCTACATGGATGCTAGCTATTATTATTATTATTTAAGAATTCAGTTTTACCTAGCACTTTAAGATTGCCCAAGTGATTTCCTCGCAAAAATCTTGTGAAGAAGATGGTGCAAGTACTATTAAGCCCATTTGACAGATGAGGAAACTGAGGCAGAGAGAAGTTAAAAGTCTCCTCTCCCCCCACCCCAGGGTCCTAGAGTTAATGCATGTAGGATTTCCCCTCAGGTTTTCTCCTTCCATCACTGGCATTCTTTGCATCTCCAATTACAAGCTCCTCGAGGGGAGAGGCTTACCTTCTCTCATCTTGGAGGACAGTGCCATGCATACAGCAAGTGCCTAATAAGTGTCTGTTGGAACATACCCAAGCACCCAAGGCCAGCCAAGTCTTTGTTCATGTATGGTGGTGCTACTCCACTCGGAGGGAGGCCGCCATTCAAACTTTTAATCTTTTCTCCATTCAGGAAAAAAGAAGGGAAGATTAAAAGACAAATCTCTCTTTCCAGGTGATTATAACTCAGAGACCTGGGTCCGACTTCAAATGGACAGATGGCTGATCTCTAACAGAGGCCAGCAGGGGCTATCACTATTCAATGAAGGACCTTGAGTTAAGGATGCTTCTATCTGGGTCATAGCAAAGCATCAGAACAGGGGGCTACCGTGGGAGAAATAGCATCACTGATGAAAAATGAACAAAATGGACCAATCTCAAGAGGACCCTATTAGAACAAAGATGGCCATATAACTTTATCAATTGGACTTTTGTCCGCTTGGGTCTCTCTCATCCTTAATTATCCATGGTAATAGCTGCATCTTCTTCTGTCCCCCACCCCAGACTTCTTCCCCTCTAAGGAAAATAAGATTCTCTTTTCTGATGGTCACTTGGTGTTCTATCCTGCAAGTCAGGAGAGAGAAACAATGGCTGCTGCTGGGTCTGCCTGCCTTGTCCCACCTTTCCCCACTCCACTCAGCTATCAAACTGATCTTCCTAATGTGTGGATCTGACCATGTCACTCCCCTACTCAATAAACCTCCATGGCTCCCTATCATCTTCAGGATCAAATAGAAAAGCCTGTCTGTAATTTGAAGCACTTCCTAACCTGCTCTCCATGTGCTGCTCAGTCCAGTGACACAGACCTCCTTGGGATTGCTTCTCCATCCCCTGCCTCCAAGCTGGGTCTCATCTCTGGGATTTACTACCTCTTCATCTCTGACTCTTGACTTTTTTAAGATCCCAGAGGAAACCTACCCCTGCCTTGTACTTCTCTGTTTTCTCTTTATGTTAGTGATGTTGGTGCCTGCTGTCTGTTTATTATCTCCATTTTATCCTGTTTTCATCCCATTTGTACATAACTGTTTACGTGTCATAAAACTGTGACCTTGGCTGCCAGATGGTGCAGTGAATAGATTGCTATGCCCCAAGTTAGAAGCCCTCAGTTCAAATCTAGTTATTTGACCCTAGGCAAGTCACTTAACTGCTGTCTGCCTCAGTTTCCCCAACCTATCTCCCAGGGTTGTTTTGAGGACCCGACGACATAACATTTGTAAAGTACTTAGCCCCATGTCTGACACATAGTAGGTGCGGGCTATTATGATGACGTCCCTCCCATTGGAATGTGAACTTCCAAAGAGTAGGGCTTGTTTAGTTTGGCTTTGGCTTTGCCAATCTTTATAAGCTTGTTCAGAACTGCTCTGTTTTGGTTAGGGGCTCCAGTGACCTTGAAGGAGGAACTTTCTCTGAAGTTTGGGGGGCCCACGCGATGAGGTGGAAAGGTGAGTGTGACACATGGGCTTCTCAGATCAAGGACATCATGCCTATTGTCCTTCTGCAGGACTCCATGTCCCTCAATCATGACCAGGAAAAACTGGGGCTTCACCCATTCACAGAGAAGTACGTATGGTAGATGACAACCCCTCCTCACGTCAAGATATTTGGTTGTTTGTATAATTTTCAAGCCTCGTTGGGGGACCTTGGAGCTGCCCGTGGTGAAAGGCCACCCGCTGTCCAGCCAAGCTGGAATTTATTGGAGATGCTTTCACGTTGGGGCAGAGTACAAATTCCTAGGCCAGCGGGCCATTAGCAGCTCAGTTACCCATTTTTCATTTGAAGGAACCTTTTTAAAGGTTGAATTCTTATCTTTGGGAGGCCCATAAATGCAATTCTTGTGTTTTCATTGAGTTTAGCCAGCCCAGGGGATTTGGGTCCCTCTGTGTAGGCAATAAATTTTCTCCTCCAGCTTACTGAGTCCATGTGGTTAATAGACTTAGAAAGGCATCAGGCAAGGGGAGGAAAAACAATCTCCTTTACAAAGCATTTTTTCTTTCTTTCCTAATTTTTTTTTTTTTGGCAAGGTTCCTGAGGGCAGCTGCTCAGTGTTCCTAATTGAATTGTGGTCACTAAGCCGTGTGCTATCAACTTCTGTACAAACCCCAAGGCTGATACCTCGGAGTCTCTCTTTCACCACCTCCAAGCCCCTCTCCTCTCCCCCACCACACACTCAGCTGGCAGGACAGCAATATGAATACAAGAACATGTTGACCACATTAGAAAACTCTGCTGGTCAAAGATTTATTCCAAGGTCTAAAGGGGACAACACTCAGGATGTGACAGCATGAGTTACAGTTCTTGGGGAGGGGGAAAGAGAAAAGCAGATGAAAAGAAGGAAAAAGTCAACATCTTATGTCTCAAATGCTCTTGGAATGCCTCCAATGGTCTCACTAATCAATACCGGCTGTCACCTGGGCTACAGTGCTGGTATATGACAGGGGACTCTTGTGACTGGCAGCACCAGGTAGCTTCTAATCCACAGCAAAAGCATCTGTTCTTCATCCTCTGCCCCAGCTCCTCAGGTCTCAGTTTCCTCATCTGTAAAATGAGGTGAAGGTAGACTAGATGGTCACTGGGGTGCCTTTCCTCCTTTGTATGAATTAAACTGAATCCTCTCCTTCACCTCTTCTGCCCATGTCCCAGTCTAGCACTCATGACTGCCGGATCCCAGGCCTTTGAACTCCCCAACAAGTTGGGTATGTATCAAGGCAGTAGGTTCTAGCCAACACATACATGGCCTGATGTTCCCATATGCCTGCAAGGGCTGAACCTTCCACCAATGCTGAAGACAGGGTGAGTCTTACCAGGTTGGCAGCAAAATTAAAAAAAAAAAAAAACACACTCCTCTCATCAGGTGCTACCTTCAGAAAACCGTGATGGGCCTATAGACAAAAGCATTTTATGTGAACACTGGACCAAAGAAATGCACATCCAACCATCCATCCATCAACAAGTATTTATTAAAGTCCATCTGAGTACTAGGCACTGTGCTTGGCACTGAAGGCAGAGTAAGGCAGAGTAAGCCCTTAGGCCCAGTCTTCCTTTCTCCTACTCCTCCACCCTGCCTTCTTGTGAACATTGGTTGTGGCCCACAGAATCAGCCCCTCCAATAAATTTGGTCAAAACACACAAAAAAAGAATATTATGGGCAAAGCATTTGACGATAACAATTCAATTTGACTAAAATTTTCTTTAGTCCCTATTGTGTTCAGAGCTCAAGAGGCAGAGTCAGAAAGGAAGACTGGTTCTAAATCTTCTCTGAACATCAGGCAGCTCTCAAAGACTTATTCTCTTAAGCTATAGAAAGGCTGCAATCAGAGCAGGTAGGGGGAGTTCCCATATGTAGAGTTCCCTTTGACTAAATGATGGATCATATTCGCACACATGCAGAACTAAGCACTGGGAAAAGTAGAGTGTTTGGGTAAGACAGGGTCTCAAGGACAACATGTCGCTCTTGGCTCTGCCATCTTAGTTTAGATGACTGGTGTTTACCACTACCTAGGGATGTATAAACCTTCCAGGCTACTGGACTGTTTTATGGGTCTACCTCACATCTATTTCAAAGATGCATGATTATGGGCCTGCAAGTTTTAAGAACCAAATTCCATTCCATTCAACTCAATAAATATTTACCAAGTCACTACTAACTGCTAGGCATTGAGCTAGGCCCCGGGGACAAAAATGAAATGGACACTGCCCTTTTAAAAGAGCTTACATAATATATACTATGTAAGTAAGAACAAAGCATTTACAAAGTCCTACATAATCATTTCAAGAGGGACAAAGATCACTGATAATGGGAGAAGGAGGGAGGATGAAAAAATAGGAAATAGGCAGGGCACCTAGGGGGGCTTTGAAAGGACTGATGGATTCTACAAGGTACAGTGAGGGAGGGAGAGCATCCCAGTGCTCATTTTAGAGGCAGCCATTCCCTATGATCTCGATTTCGATGTCAAAATTCTTGAGGCTCACTTCCACTTCTCATGAACTCCTTAGGGTAGTGCTGGACAGAGTCAGCTTTGGAGGCAGGCAAAGAATTCATTATTGATACAGATGGTTATGAGGAGGAAAAGAATGATACTCAATGTGTTGATGGATCTATGATCTTACGGGTTTGGGTAGTACTTCTAGTACGTAGAGCACAATCCATCCATGAACTCTGGGCCATATCATCCTTTAAATTCTGCAATTAAGGTTAAACCAACATGTGGGGTGGACATTTCAGGGAGGCCACATAAGGCTGCCAATAGATTGTTTCCCACATTGGGGGTAATGAGAAGTCTAGCAAAGGAGGTAGGAGTTAGACTACAGATGGCTTTAGATGCCAGGCTAAGGGGGATATATTTTATCCTAGAGGAAGGGTTTTTTGAGTGGGGCAGTAACATAGTCAGGCTTGAAGAAAAGGATGCTGTTGGGAGAATGGATTGGAGAGAGGAGAGGCTGGAGGCTGGGAGTTCAATCAGGAGGCCATTTCAATAGTCCAGGGGAGAGATAATGGACCAATCATAAAGTTGGAGTATTTCATAAAAGGAATCATCCCAAATTGTCTGTGACATCTTTGCTTCCTTCCTCACCTACGCAGCAATGGCCACTTTGAACCATTTCCCTTTAAACAACTGTGGCTTGGTGGAAAGAGCTGAATTTGAACCCAAGTCCCTGAGTTCCAGCCTGAACTTTACTGTTTATGAGTTACACAACCTTAGGCACCCCACTTGACTTGTCTAAGCTCTGCTTTCTCCATCTCTAAAACAAGAGGACTGGACAAGATGACCCCTCCATTTTTAAGTCTATGCTCCTAATAGGGACCTAATAGGAATAGGGAATTCATGAATTCTACCCTAAAAACACCCCAGTGACAATGGAAAGAAAGGCCCACCAATGCACTGTTGCAGCTGTGGATTTGTCTAAGCATGCTAAAAAGTGATTTGCAGTTGTACTGAGGAGGTGATAAAGCATCTGTGCCCTTTGGCCGGACACACCATCGCTGGGCATATCCCCCAAGGAGGCCTGTGAAAAGTCCCAGACATGACAACTCTTCATAGCACTTGCCTTTTTTTTTGGTAGAAGAAGATGCCCCAAGATGCTCCGTGATTAAAGATGCTAAGCAAGCTCCGGGCACATGACTGCCCTGGGATATCACTGCCCTCTAGGGAATGATGGAAATGAAGAGTAAGTTTGGGGTAGTAAGCCTGGGATCATTCGTGTGCAAAGTGAAGTCCGCAGTGCCTGGAAAATGCTCTATGCAACAATAACAATGACAAAGTCACTGAGACCTGTCCAAGTGTAGTGACCAAGCATGGCCACCTTCACTGGAGAGGTGGGGGGCTGTGGGTGTGGAACACTGGCTTCACTGTCCTAAACAGCTGGTGTGTGAGTTTTGGGAAACTCTTTTTCTTTTTCTGGCTTTATTATAAGAGACAATGGAAATGGTGAAATGGACGAGAGTCAGTCTCAGAACCAGCAAGACCTCGGCTCAGGTTGTACCTCAAACACATTTGAATGCAGGGACCATGGTTTTGCCTTTCATTATAGCCCCAGCACGTAGCACAGTGCCTAGCACAAAGTAAACACTTGATAAATGGCTGCTGATTGACTGATACATCCTGATCTGTGACCCTAGACAAGTCACATGATTTTTTGGTACTCCAAAAAACATAGTAAGACTATGAGCTACAGAGGGGGCACTGACAGGCATAGAGGGAAAGTTCCTTGTATCATTGAACTTATAGGTCTAGTCCCAATGGCCCTATCGATATCACAAGGGATGCTTCTTGGGCATAGAATGGAGGAAAAATATATTTGGAAATGAAGGTGACTTAAAAAGATAATAGGGAGGAGGAGAAGGAGGAGAAGGAGGAGGAGGAGGAGGAGGGGAAGAGGAGGAGGAGGAAGAGGAGGAGGAGGAGGAGGAGGAAGAGGAGGAGGGAGGGGGAAGAGAAGGAGGAGCAGGAGGAGAGGAGGAGGGAAGAGGAGGAGGAAGAGGAGGGAGGAGGGAGGAGGGGGAGGAACAGGAGAAGGAGGAGGAGGAGGAGGAGGAAGAAGAGGAGAGGGAGGAGGGGGAGGAACAGGAGAAGGAGGGAGGAGGGAGGAAGAGGAGGAGGGAGGAGGGGGAAGAGGAGGAGGAGGAGGAGGAAGAGGAGGGGGGAGGAAGAGGAGGGGGGAGGAAGAGGAGGAGGAGGAGGAAGAGGAGGAAGAAGAGGAGGAGGAGGGGAGGAGGAAGAGGGGGAAGAGGAGGAGGAGGAGAAGAGGAGGAGGAGGAGGAAGAGGAGGGGGGAGGAAGAGGAAGGGAGGAGGAGGAAGAGGAGGGGGAGGGGAAGAGGAGAGGGAGGAGGAGGAGGAAGAGGAGGAAGAGGGGAAGAGGAGAAGGAGGAGCAGGAGGAGGGAGGAAGAGAGAGGAGGGGGAGGAGGAAGAGGAGGAAGGAGGGAGGGAGGGGGAAGAGGAGGAGGAGGGGGAAGAGGAAGGAGGGAGGGGGAGGGAAGAGGAGAAGGAGGAGGAGGGAGGAAGAGGAGGAAGAGGGGGAAGAGGAGAAGGAGGAGCAGGAGGAGGAGGAAGAAGAGGAGGGGGAGGGGGAAGAGGAGGAGGAGGAGGGAAGAGGAGAAGGAGGAGCAGGAGGAGGAGGAGGAAGAGGAGGAGGAAGAGGAGGGGAAGGAGGAGGAGGGGGGGAGGGGGAGGGGGAGGAAGAGGAGGAGGAGGAAGAGAAGGAGGAGGGGGGGAAGAGGAGGAGGAGGGGGGGGAGGGGAAGAGGAGGAGGAGGGGGGGAAGAGGAGGAGGAGGAGGGGGAGGGGGAAGAGGAGAAGGAGGAGGAGCAGGAGGGGGGAAGAGGAGGAGGAAGAGGAGGAGGAGGGGAGGAAGAGGAGAAGGAGGAGGAGGACAAGACCCCACACAAACCACAACCTGTTCTAAAGTAGAAAATTTTCTTTTGAATGTCAGTTGTCCTTCTCCCAGCCCACACTTCTCCAGCCCTGTCCTAATAAAAGGCAAATACTAAACAAGACAGAGATATCTGCTGAGTGCCAGGGAGGGGGGGCAAAGGGAGGCAGTGGGGGATTCCCATCTCTTTTTCCTCTTCGGAGGAAGGAAAGACAAGAGGCCGGGTGGGGGGCAGTGGAGCCCATGTGCCTGCCCGGGGTGTGTGTCCTTGGCTGCTTCATGAAACAGGAGAGGCCTCAGATGCAGAAGCAGATAATGGCTCACGTCATGATTAATAAACACAGCTTATCACTAGTGACATTAACCAGGAAATGCAGTGTCCGGGGCTGTTCAGTGTTTGTTGGACAGGGCAAAGTCTGGACAAAAACAAAGGAAGGCCCAGGGAGAAAGAGAAGCTGGGTTTAGTTTAACTCTGGGAAGGAGGAAAAGGAAGAGGAAGAGGGGGAAAGGGAGGAGGAGGAAGAAAGAAGATGAGGGGGAAGGAAAAAGAGGAGGGAGTAGGAGGAAAGAGGAAGGGGGGAGGAGGAGAAAGGGAATACGAGCAAGAAGAGGTGGAGTCTCTTTAAAGGGGCAAAAGTTCTGAGTATCCATAGGAAAAAAAGGTCCTATTGGCTACATTCTGGGACAGGTGCGGGGTGGGGTGGGGGGAGAGGAGGGTCTTCATTGTTTATCTTCTCTAAAACAAAGAATCCTGGCTATTGTAATTTTTTTCTTTATAATCTTTCTCCAGTTGAGCACATTTTGCAGACCCTTAGTCTGACCCTCCTTCACAGTAAGATACTTGAGCTCAGACTCTGTGAGGCACGACTGTAACTGGCCACGGGCAGACCCTCAGTCCTGAGGAGACAAGGGAGGGGGCCTCCCTGCTGGGAGAGAGGACTTGGCCACCTGGGAGCCGACTTTTCTGGCAAACAGAGCCTCAGTTCAGCTGTTTCTTCCGGCTGAAGGAGGCTGATGATTGTCAATACCCTCTAAATTTAGGGCCCTAGTGCAAAGCTCCAGTCGCCCTGACCCAGTGAGAGATCCAACCCAACCTCTGTTTTGCCAAACTCAGGAACCTGCAGCAGGTGTGATGGTCATCCTGCACGTCCGGAAAGCCCCATTTTTATGGATTTTGCCATGCATTTGTCACAAACACAATTTCTATTCTCTTGCTCAAACTGAAGAGGGGTTCTTTCTGTCTAGAGATTATTTGTACGTGCTCTTCTCTGCTCCCCTCACTGAGGCCCCACTAGCCAGGTCCCTTCCCTCTCTCTGAGCAAGAACACTTGATAACGTTTCCCCTGGAGTCTTCCAAAATATCTCTGGACTCAATAGCTGCCATTTCATATATTCATATATCCCATTTCCCTCATATACCATCATTTGGTCAAACATTTCCTAGTCAATGGGCAACCACTAGCTTTCAGGTCTTTGGAACCAAAAAGAAAGTTTCTATAAATGAGACCTTTTCCTCTGTTTTTTTTTCTTATTTGCCTGATGACTCCCTCCAATAAAATGTGAGCTCCTTGAAAACAGGGACTATTTTCTCTTTTATTTATAATCCCAGGACCAACTATGGGGCCCTGGTATGTAGTAAGCTCCTAATAAATTCCTGTTGATGGATTGATTAATTGTCATCGACATAGTTAGGAAATACACTAAGCATTGGTAATCTGTCCAAAGGGGGTGTATAGTTTAATGGAGGGGAGGGGGAATAAATTAAAATTATTTTCCAGATTAATTGCATCAATTCACTGTTCTAATATCAGTCCATTAGTCTGTCTGCCTTCCCACATTCCTGCAATATTCATCCTTTGAATTTTTTCCATTATCTTTGCCAAGCTCTTGAGTGGGAGCTGTTTTAATCAGCATTTTATCAAATGTGATTGGGAGCATCCTTTCATATAAGTTATTAAATGTTTGTGCTCAGAATTCCTTTTTCTGTGGCAGTTATAAAGCTGTAAGATCAGTCCTCCCTGAACTTACAACTTAACACTTAGATGGCGCTTTCAAGTTCATAAAGCAAGATACATCTGCCTACCTGTCTTTGTATTATCTATCCCTCTATACCTGTCAATCTACTATCTATCACCTTGAGCACCTGGCTAGCCAACATCTATAATCTATATATCACCTACCTATACATATATTTTTTTATGTAGGTTCAACTGAGACTTTCAACAACCCTATGATGTAAACACTTTTCATATCCCCATTTTGCAGATGAGAAAGCTGAAGGCTGAGAAGAGCTTGGTAAATTTCCCAGAGTCACAAAGCTAACAAGCTTCTGTGGTAGCTGCTGACCTCAGGTCTATCCATTGTACCCCCTAGTTCCCTTATAGTCTCTAGCCATTGGAAATTGAACTTGGGCCTGAGGTTTTAGATTTGTGATGGTGACTGGATGAGGATTAGACCTATACCTTTGTTGATAGAGGGAGTTTCAAATGAGGAAAGTCCCTTTACCGATGCAGGACACCCCTTTCTCTGTGTCTTATAATCTTAGTCGCCTAAGGGAAACAGAATCCAAGTGACTTGCCCAGGCTCCCCAAGGCAGCAGGGGTCAGAGGTGGGACAGGTATGCACCAGAGGAGATAAACAGTGTGGTTGCTGTTCAGGAGTCCAGGTTTTGATTTTTTTCCTATCTGGGTTGTGTCTTTACGGACTTTCTTGCTATGAGGCTACTCAATGTAGTTCTCATCTCACATGGGAAGGGTAGCTACCTCCTGCCTGCCAAGGCATGTAAAAGTGAGCAGAGCAAAATTAAGTAGAGCCCGTCCACCCAAAAGTGAAGCCAGTATCCCCTTGGTCACTAATCAAACTGACTTTCTTGTTCAGGTGGGTCCAGTGGGAGGGAGTGCATGTAGCTAAGTCACTGAGTCCACACACACACACACACACACACACAGACACACACACACACACAGACACACATGCTCATAGATCTCAAGTTGGCAGGGAGCCCTGAGGTGAACCAGTCCAACCCTCCCCCACCCCCAATTTTACACAGGAACTTTGAGAGACACTGGGGAAAAGTTTATCAAATGTTCTTGCTCAGAGAGAGTGAAGGGACCTGGCTAGTGGGGCCTCCCTGAGGGAAGCAGAGAAGAGCACGTACAAATAATCTCTAGACAGAAAGAATTCCTCTTCAGTTTGAGCATGATGGAGGCTCTCGAGTTGGATTGGATCTTTCACTGGGTCAGGGCGATGGAGCTTCACACCAGGGCCCTAAATTTAGAGGGCACTGAGAGCATGTGCATCCCCTCAAGTGTGACACGAAGACAAAAAACCAGGAGGACGATTTACAAAATGATAAGAATGATATAAAGGAAAACAGCAGCAAAAGATTTTAGAAATTTGATTCATGCAGTGGCTGCTGAATGAGATTTTCCCAAAGGCTGATGGTGAGGCTGGGGGGTGCTGGGCTATGGATGAGGAAAAGTGGAATACATCTTCATTGACGGCTGGTCAGCAAGCATTTGTTAAGCCCCTACACTGTTCCAGGCACTGAGCTTGGCATCAGGGGATACAAAACCAATGCAATGATTTGTCTCTCTTGGATGTTGTTATGGGAGGTATGAAGTAATAATATTAAAAAAAAAGGTAGGGAGAAAAATATTCCAAATTGTTTTCAAAATTACTTTATGAAGGACAATTTAAGAAACAAAAAAGTGTCGCCAGAGCACAACGGCAAATCTTAGATCAGAGGATCATGGATTTAGAGTTAGAAGAGGCTTTAAAAGCATCAAGTCACTCCCCTCCTCCTTTTTACAGATTAGGAAACTGAGGCAGGCAGAAGTTAAGATGATTTGGCCAGGGTCATATAGCTAGTAAGTGTCTGAGGCAAGAGTCAAACTCAAATCTTTCTAAAAGTGCAGAGACCTATCTGCCATGTTCCCTCGATGCCAAGACTTGGAATAAGATGATGGAGAAGCCTTCTAGGTTGAGGCAGTCTCACATCCCAGTTTAAGGATTAAGGTGAAGTTAAGGAAAGAGAGACTTTTAACTCCAACGTCTGGAGTATCACCAAACTCATAGCTTTTCTGATTGACTCCAAAATCTAAAATGGAATGGATACCAGGCACTCTGATGAAATGGACCTTGTGGGGTAAAGGTGAAGCCCAGCCCAGGAGAAGGTAATAATAGAGTTGGAAAACTTGGAATGGGTCAGTCACAGCTTTACCAGCTGTGTGAACCAGGCAAACTACCTAACCTGGCTGAGCCTTAACTTCCTCATCTATTAAATGGGGATTCTAATGCACATTTGTACTACTTCCTACTTCCTGGGGCTACTATGAGAGGAGACTGAGCTAGAAGTAGTCAATGTGAGCAGTTCTGATGGAGTTCTTTAGTGGAGATGCAACCTTACACCCCTGAAGTCCTGTTTGGAGGAGGGGAAGGAATAAATCTATAGAGTATAATGGACAAAACATGACCAATCAAATGGACGTCTATTGGCTGCACCAGATGATTTAGGAAGAGCAAAAATGGTATAGCTGTTTTTATTGAGAGGATTTAAAGGAACACAGACACACACACAGACACACACACACACACTCTCTAAAATTTTGGTTTGAGATTTCCCTAGAAAGATTCTGCCCTATCTAACCCTGCTTGGAAGCCAAGCTCTCTTGGAGGACAAGCTATTCAGCCGGAGCTAATTCCATGGAAGTTGGTCACTGATGTCACTCTCTGGCCCAGCATATTCAGAAATACTCACCTGCCCCAATTTGCACAACTCAAAGCCAGGTCATCATCAACCAATCAGTCAATCCATAAGCAAGGTTGACTATTTGTCCCCATCCTTCAATCTGGATTCTGGCCTTGGGAGTCTTGGAGGCAATTAACAATTTTTCTGGAATTGATACTGGTTGAGCTGAAGCAGGTGCCTCTAATTACTTTCAGAAAAAAACACTGGACCACTGCTGACCCTTAGGGTTAAGGCTAGGGAATAAGAAACCACAGAACTCCAGGTGGGGGAGTGTGACCAATACTTCTTCCTGGATATAGCTCAAACTTCCAGTCATCATGAGGATAAAGTGGCTGGTGCCACCACAAACCTGAAAGTTCAATGGGCTCAGAGTTACCTCCTATTTGCTCATTAGGTAAGGTGGGTGCAAAGCCACTTCAAAGACAGTAGAACCACATAAGGCCTAACACAGCCCTCTCAGAACCAGCAGCCTGGTGAGTCATTTCTCCACAGAGACCAGGGGATATTGGGATTGATTTAATCTGTACTGTCCTCGTTCCCTTGAGCTATGAAGGCAACATGGTAGAGGGAACAGGTCTGGGTTAAAATCTCACTTCTGAATGCAAGGACCTAAAACAATTCCAAAGCACTCAGGATGGAAAATGCCATCCACATCCAGAGAAAGAACTATAGAATCGGAATGCAGAGTGAAGCAGACTGTTTTATTTTGGGGTCTTTTTCATTCTCATGGTTTCTCCACTTTGTTCTAATTCTTCTGTACAACATGACTAATGTCAAAATGGGTTTAACAGGAATGTATGTGTGGAACCTCTATCAGATTGCAGGCCATCTTGGGGAGGGAGAGGGAGAAAATTTTGAACTTATGGAAGTGAATGTTGAAAGCTAAAAATAAATAAATTGGAAAAAACAAAATAAAATTTCACTTCTGACCCTTGGCACCTAACATCTCTGCATGTCAGTTTTCTGCTCTGCAAAATGGGAATGATAAAGCATACAATATCTAGCCCATGGGGTTATTTGACGAGTCAAAAAACATGATGTATGGAAAATATGACAGAATGTCAGCTTTGGTTGCAAACTGTTGGCCGTGTCTAACAAAGAGGTCCTCCAGAAGTTCCTGGAGAAAAATGGAGATGCTGCACATGGATTTGGGCGACCTGAGTTCAAATCTGGGCTCTTCACATCACACCACAACCCCTTTACCTACATGAAGTTATTTGTTGTTTATATTCATCATCCCCATTTTACAGGTTAGGCAACAGAGGAGCAGATGAGGAATTGGCTCACCAGTGGCCAGCCTGTTAATAAAAATGAAAGGTTCAGACCCTGCTTCTGCTCCTAGTGAAGCCTCAGTTTCCACATCCTTAAGATGAGGGGTTTGAACTCAGCTCCCCTTTCTCCCCCTGGTGAGCTCTTCCAAGAACCTCCATTTTGGAGAAGGGTCCCAGAGAAGCCATCCTTCATTCTGGTCTTTGTTACTATGTTTCTCACAGGGACCTTCCATCCCCTTTATGCCTCCTTTAAAATTAGGGGAGCTGTTATCTTCCCCCATTAGAGCTTATGGTCCCTAATATGTTTTACATGACTTCACATGTTTTATTGATGTTATATTACTTGCCTTCTCATGGGGTGAGGCAAGCCCAGGAGAAAGAGAGAAAATTTGGAACTTGAAATTTTTAAAAGTGAGTGTTGAAAATTTTTTAAAATGTGATTTGTATATTCAAAGCTATCTATAAGGCATATGAAGAAGTGCTCTAAATCACTTTTGATTAGGAAAATGAAAATTAAAACTCCTCTGAGATACCACCTCATAGCTATCATATTGGTTAATATGACAAAAAAGGAAAATGATAAATGTTGGAGAGGATGTGGGAAAATTGGGATATTAATGCACTGTTGGTGGAGTTGTGAACTGATCCAACCATTCTGGAGAGCAATTTGGAACTATGCCCAAAGGGTAATAAAACTGTGAACACCCTTTGATGCCCTGATCAGCCACAGTTGGACACAGTGAAACTTGACTTTAGCATAGTGAGGTCCTTTTGGTCCTCTTCGAAAACAGACAACAGACAACCAATCAACCCTTTGATCTAGCAATACCACTACTAGGTCTATATCCCAAAGAGAGATTATTAAAAAGGGGAAAGGACCTACATGTGCAAAAATATTTTTTTTTTGGAAGGCAATTGGGGTCAAGTAACTTGCCCAAGGTCACACGGCTAGGTTTTTGTTTGTGTGTGTTAAGTGTCTGAGGACGGATTGGAACTCAGGTCCTTCTGACTCCAGGGCTGGCACTCTGCTCACTGCACCACCTAGCCACCCCTATGTGCAAAAATATTTATAGCAGTCCTTTTTGTGGTGGCAAAATATTGAGAATTGAAGAATTGGGGAATGAATGACTGAACAAGTGTGGTATAGGGATATAATGGAATACTATTGTGTAATAAGAAATGATGAACAGGCAAATTTCAGAAAATCCTGGAAAGACTTGTACAAACTGATGCAACGTGAAATGAACAGGACCAGGAAAACATTGTCCACAGCAACAGCAACATTCTGTGATGATCCACTATGAATGACTCAGCTCTTCTGAGGAACACAATGATCCAAGACAAGCACAAAGGAGTCACAAAGGAAAATGCAATCCATATCCAGATAGAGAATGGATGGATTCTGGATGCAGATTGAAGCATATTTTTTTTACTTTATTCTTCCTCACTTTTTTTTATCTGTTTCTTCTTTCACAACTGTGACTAATATGGAAATATTTTTTTACATGATGGTACCCGTATAAACGATATCAAACTACCTACCATTTTCAGAAGAGGGCAGGGGAGAGAGGGAGGGAGGGAGAAAAATTTGAAACTCAAAATCTTTTAAAAATGAATACAAAAGTTTTCTGTCCACTAGATCATGTTTCCTTCAGAATACCCATGGTTTACTCTTCCTTGGACTCTCCACATGGCGACTCATTTCACATCTGTCCCATGTTCCATTTTCATGCATCCTATCCCGCCCTCTCCTTTGTCTAGAACAATTTTTTTCCAACCCATCCTCCATTCTTCTCCCATCTGAAGTCTCATGATTCATTTAGATAGCAAAAAATAAATAATTCCAGGAGGTCTTCAAAAAGTGAGTCATGGAAGATGAGTGAGAATGCCATCACCAAACATGGTAAACTTGGAATTATTTGGTTTTAATGCAGAATAAAAATGAATATCCCATAGAGGACAGGCTGGGAGGCGACAGACTCATCCTCATCTAACCAATGACGAACTTTAAAGGAGGAAAAAGAGACTAGGGCATCAAGGAAATGTATGATGGGGAAAAAAGACTGGCCCAAGTGCTCCACTCCCAATGTCAGGGGAAAATGAGTCAGACCTCCAGTATGTTGGAGAGACTCTCTGGGATGGACATAAGATCGGGACAGAATGGGTAGATAGAGACAGGTTGCAATCTGCATCATGGGAAAGAATATCCACATTGATGAGATTCTAGGTAGAACTGTTGGAATCTTTGAAAGATTTATCCCTGACTTTTCTGATACACAGACTTCCCTTTGTCCTCTGGCTCCCCACCTTTTGGCCAAGGATGGCTCCTCAGAAAGTGGACAGAGGGAGGCGAAAGATGGGTCAACTCATTCAGGTCTAATTTAGTCTTTTGAGCCTCACTGGTCAAAGGTTGGCTATAAATCAGGCTGAAACCATAGACAAAGTAAAGCATGGTGGTGAGCCATGGATATTTTTTTTTCCTAGTTGTTCTGTCTCTGACCCTCATCCCCTGCCTTGGCCAATCCTCCATGTTTAAATACCCAAGGCCAAGCCCCACTATGATTCAGCCTCTCTTCCAATGATCAGAGCCTTGTGCCCCTTGGGCCCTCTAGAGCACAGATCCATCACCCACACATCCTTCCGTTTCCATTCCTTTGGCTTGCCTGCTGGTAATAGAATAAACATAATCAGCAAATTCTGAATTTGCCTTGGACCTGCTCTAGAAAAGAGAAACATTTTCTAAACCCACCCACCTAGCCAACCACAGTTCTATTCCATTCATAAACTGTGGATTCTTCTCACCCACATTCACCAGCCTCCTTCCCCCTCTCCCTCCCCACCATCCTCCCCTCCCCTATAATTAGATTAAAAAAACATAAGCATCTGCCTGTTGCCTTTAGAGTTTCCTCACAAGCAGGGATTCTCATGAAAACCTCATAAAAAATAATGGAAACAGAAAGAAGAAACCAAAGATGCAATTTCTCATTAGATCTTATTTCTACTTCTCATGGGGTCTGTCTGTTCAGATTACACTTTGTTTTAGGGCACATGGCTCTGGACTGAGCAGAGCCCTCTTCCCCTCTATCCCGTAGTAGTTATATAGCCATTGTTCTCCCTGATCTAGGAAAGTCAAGGTTGGGGGTGGGGGCAACCACAGGAAGAGGATAGGAGGTGGAGATGGTGGAGGGAGGGGCTGGATGGATGGATGAGAAAAGATGATGGCCAAGTCAGGGAGGCAGCAATGCTTGGGGGGCAGGATGAGGAGTGGGAAGCTCATAGATTAGGAGTATAAACTCCTTAAAGAGGCGGTTTCACTTTTGTCTTTGCATTCTCAGTGCCTAGCCCAGTGCCTACAGAAGCATAATAAATTCTTACTGCATGAAATTCATTGAATAAATCAATAGAATATAAACTTTCTGAAGGCAAGGACTGTTGTCATTTTTGTCTTCTCACTGCCAGACTAAGAATGAGAAAGGACTTTAGAGGCTATCTCTCTAGACCAAAGGCCCTCATTTTTCAGGAGATTAAGGGAATTGTCTAAGATTTCCCCAGGCAGTGTCAGAGATGAGACTGGAACCCAGGTCCTCTGCACCCTTATTCCATGTTCTTTCAACTGAACCAAGCACATCAGTGCATTCTCCCATGCCCGGCTAGTTAGGCCCCCATCTAGCTTTGCAAAAAACAGTGTGACTTTGAGTAAGTTTGTTAACCACTCTGGGCCTCAGCTTCCCTACTAAATGAGGGAGTCATACTATGGCTGGAGGTTCCTTCCACCTCTGGATCTAGGGTTCTCTGTCCTCTGACAGTCAGTTAATAACCATGTTTTAATCAACACTGAACTTGCTCCTCTTCTCTAGCTACAATTTGGGGCTTATTTTATTTATCTTGTGTGATGGTCCCAACAGCTGAAACACAGTGACAGAGGGTATATGCAGAGGGTCATGTCACCTATTCAGCTGATAAATATGGAAGGCATTAAGAGAGTGAAAGATACATGGGTCCTTGTGAAATAATTGTTCTTTTCTGTCCTTAACTGATAGACCAATGGCATGGTCACATGGTCAATGGCCAATGACTTTCTAATCTGGGTGAAATTAACAAAGGGACCTGCAATGAATATTTGGGAGCTAGAAAAACGGTGGAGAGATGGTCACATTGAAACTCCCCTTTTCACTGGACTGAGGTCTCTATACCCTTTGACATTTTCAAAGGGATGGAGTAACTTACTTTAGCCATAAGCAAAACCTATAAAGCAATCCCTGAATTTATTGCCTCATGGTTAGGTCTGATTTAAGAAGCATTTTTTTTTTTGCTTTTTGCTTTTTGGAGGGCAACTGGGGTTAAGTGACTTGCCCAAGGTAACAACGGCTAGTTTTTTGTGTTAAGTGTCTGAGGCTGGATTTGAACTCAGGTCCTCCTGACTCCAGGCCTGGTGCTCTATTCACTGCACCACCTAGCTACCCCTAAGAAGCACTTTTGAAGTAATCAGGGTGTGCAGATCAAAAAGCTTTTAAACAACTATACACAAAATCATTTTGTATTTCAAAGCACTCTTCTGGATGGAACCTTCATAAGCAATGGGAGAGAATAAAGCCCAAGTCTGTGCCCCACAAATGTACTTTAGTGTCCCTTGGAATTATTAAAAATTGGATAAAACTGCCCTCCCCAAGACCCATGTAATCGACCCTGTGATATGCTGATGGTCCACCACTCTAAATCCTTCCCTCCCAGTCTTCAAATTAACTTAAAATGAAATCCTGAGAGTGAGACGTCAGTCGTACCAGTCGAGTTCAAAGCTGGGCTGTCCTTCAGTGGCTGACTGCAGATCGGATTGCAAACACAATTTAAAAAGGGGGGGGGGGGGATGCTTCTAATTCTTGGGGAATTTACAGGACTAAACAAATGTTTGATGCTCTTCCTGGCAGGGATTGGTTAGCCAGCAAGAGAAAGACAAAGGAAGGTTCACATGATCCTTCCAGTACATGCAAGCATAAGCATGCACACACACACACACACACACACAGAATCCCACAGACTCTCAGAGTTCAGACCTCAGAGACATCGAAGGCCAACCTATGCCCTCTGAAACATCTGAAACAAGTAACCATCCAGCTTTTGTTTGAAAATCTCCAGTGAAAGGAAAGCCAATCCCAATCAATGAGCCCCACTATGATTCAGCCTCTCTTCCATTGCATTCATTAATCACCCACTATAGGGCCAGCACTGTGCTAGGCATTGCAGATACAAAGAATGGAACAGAAGAGAAACACATACAGGCTAAGTGGTCAAACACAACATCATTAGGGAAGGAGGGTCTATTGGCTACAGGGGGAAGGGTCAGGAAAGGCTCCATGTGGAAGATGGGCATTAAGCTGCATCTGGAAGGGATTCTCCGAGGCAGAGATGGAGCAAGAGGGCATTCCAGGCATGGGGAATAGCCAGTGCAAAGGCACAGAGAGAGGAGTGTTATGGTGGAAAAATAAAGAAAACATGTGGGGCTGGAGAGAGAAGATGGGGCCAGGTTGTTAGGGCTTTAGAAGTGAAACAGAGGTTTCTGTATTTGATCTTAAAGGGAAAGTAGGGAGCCCATGGAGATTCTTGAGTAGGAACTGACAAGGTCAAATCTGTACTTAAAGAAAGTCAACTTCATCCCAAGAAAGTTCAGTCCACGTTTAGGCAGCTTGAGCAGCTCCAGGCTGTTGGGTTTTATTAGTTTTTCCCCTTTTATTGAACACAAAGCTTCCCCTTTCCATCATCTACATATGTGTGTACACACACACACACACACACACACACACACACACACACACACACACACACACACACACACGATGAAGTGACCTCCCCTGAGTCAGCTTGTGTCAGACACCAAGTCTTTCTGGCTTCAGGCTTAGCTTTCTGGCCCCTGCTTCTATGTTGCTGTCTGTACTCTGTGTGCTTAAGAATTGTTGATATAAATGTTTAAATCCAATCAAATCATTTAGATTAATCAAATGTGCATTAAGCACATACTGGGTGTAAACCTCTACTTAAAGACCTGGTGAAGGGGAGTCTATCCCCCTGTGGGACAGACAGCTCTGAGCACTAGGAGAATTTCCAGATAGCAAACTCAAGCCTGCTGCTCTCCACCTTCCACCCAGGTCTCCTACCCTTACAGGCTAGACCAGAGGAGAATGACTTCTCATCTCACTCCCATGTGACAACCTGTGGCCCATCCCTCCCCCTCTGGCCCAGGCAGAGTCCTCTCCATGACCTATCTGACAGGTGATCATCCTTCCAGTGAGGAAGAGCCCACCTCCTCCCAAGAGGCACTATTCCATTCTAGACAGCTCTGAGGGCGAGCAAGGCTTTCTTGCTACATTCCCCCTTAGTACCCAGGGATCAAATCTAAGATTAAGAAGGAAATTTGAACCTGTGACTTTTTGATCTAATGATAAGAATGTGGGTCCAAATTCTGTATTTAAGGTCCCAGGCTTCTAATACCATTTCACCTTTAAAGACCCTCTACATTCTTGTTTGCTCAGTAAAGGTTTCTAACTTGGTCAGTGGTTCTTAACCCTGTCTATGGATTTAATTGTTGCTGTTGTTTGTGATGGCCAGAATGCATTTCTCTCCACAGGTGGTACAGTGCATAGAGCGTCAGCCCTCAAGTCAGGAAGACTCATCTTCCTGAAATTAAATCCTGCCTCAGACACTTATAGGTTGTGTGACCCTGGGCAAGTCACTTCACTTATCTCAGTTTCCTCATCTGCAAAATGAGCTGGAGAAGGAAACGGCAAACTAGTCTACTATCTCCGCTAAGGAAAACCCCAAATGAAGCCACAAAGAATCAGACAGGACTGAATCATCTATTTTTATATCTTTGATTTCCTTCATCACCAGCACCAAGCACAATGCCTTACAGAAAGAGGAGCTTAGTGAATACTTACTGGACTCAATAGCGTTCCAGTCCAACACTGCATTATCTGAATAGCAATTGATCATTTAAATGGAGCCTCGAGCTACACACTATCTCATGGGAACCTCACAATAACCCAGTAAGAAAGGTGCTATGATCATCCCCATTTAATAGATAGAGAAACTGAGGCTCAGGCTGAGTCACCCATCTAGTCAATGTTTGAAGTCAAATTTGAACTCAGTACCTTCTAACTCCAAATCCGCCCTCTCTCCACTGCACCATCCATCTTTCTGATCAAGATTTAAACATAAAAGGAGCTTTCCTAGGAGTCAGAGCATCTGGGTTGGAATCCTGACTCTACTACTCACCAGTTGTGTGACTTTGGGCAAATCTCCATTTCCCCATCTGTCAGACGGGGGATTTAGACTAGATGACCTCTTAAGGGCCCTTTCAGCTTTTGATCTATGCTCCCATGAACTCCCAGACTTGCCTTAAAAATAATTACCCAGAGAGAAAGAAGTTCACCCAAATACTTGGCCAAGGACCCTCCCTGCTTTTTTTTTTTAATTAAATTCCCTCCATTTTGATGAGTCCTTCCTTCTTTCTCCTTTATGACATTGCACCATGGCACTCTGCCATGCCCCAACATTCCATGGAAACATGGCGGAACCATCTAAGCTGGAGGCCAGGAGCAGAGCCCTTCTTTCATGTTGGTTCACTCCTCAACACCGGGTATCCTGTACCATGCTTTGATTGAGGAGGAGGCCTGGGCCCTAAGCAGCAGAGTAAGCATGATGAAAGAGAGGTCCCAGGATCAAATTTCCCAGAGAACCCAGGAAATCATACCAGGGGTAATCTTTGTCTTCGGAATCGCCAACGAACTTTAGCTGGCCCCCACAAGGGGACTTGCCTACCCCCTCCAATTACAAAAGCAGCCATTCCTACCCACTTCACTTTGATGGTGCCCGAAATGTGATCTTCAAATTATTCCTAAGGTTGTCGCCACTGGAAGAAAGAGCCATAAACCAGACATTTTTCCATGCTCAGCTCCCACCACCAGCTTTGAAATTAAGACCCTGTTGTTGGGAAGGGGGTGAGAAGTCTGAATCTTTCCTGCAATTGAGGTCTGTGGTCTTATTGAATATTACCTTTCCTTTAAAATGCTTATGTGGAGGGGCGGCTAGGTGGCGCAGTGAGTAAGAGCGCCGGCCTCGGAGTTGGGATGACCCGAGATCAAATCCGGCCTCAGAAAATGAGCACCCACACATAAATAATGACTAGCCATGTAACCTTGAGCAAGTTACTTAACCCCAATTGCTTAAAAAAAAAATAAAGAAAATTATAATAGTGAGGAATTTTTATAAAAAAAAAATGCTTATGTGGGCACATCTTGGGTGAAGTAAGACAGAGCAGAAGCCCATCTGCCTTCCTGTGCTGGAGAGTGTCCATGAGGGTTTGGTGGGGACAAGCAGGAAGACTGAGACTTGCCTAAGAAGTCTCTGAGGAAAGAACCTTAGACATCACTGGGGGAAACCCTCATTTTAAAGATGAGGAAACATGCCCAGAGAAGTGAAATGACTAGCTCCCAAATCCCGCAGGTTATAAATAGGAGAGCCAATGAGCAGGCAGGCTGGTGTGTAGGAAGACTACATTCACAAATGCCTGAAAGGGGAGCAAGGGGGCTGAGGACAGAGCAGACTCCTCCTTTTTCTTCATATACCACCTGTTGTTTGTCTCCACATTGCTGACCACCGAGCCCCAAAGGGCACCGATGGGAAGTCTAAGATCATGTAATTCTCTCTTTAACTTAATCCCCAAGGTTAAGAAAAGCACCAGCCTCAGATTTTGTTTTTCTTCCTTTTTTCCCCTAGAGTCGCTGCTTTTAGAACTCCCCTTGTGTAACTTAAATGGTAATATTAGCATTGGCTTTTATTTTATTAGGGGAAGAAAGCAGGAAGTCTTCTGATCTTCTAGAGAAAAAAACCCCACTGTTTGCAGACTGGGCTTGCTGGCATCTCCCTGCTCCTGGCTCCTTTGATGCTCTTTGCTAGAGTGAATGAGACAGGCTGGCAGAGTGAGCAGTGCTGCTCTGCTCATCCAGGCCTGGGCAAAGCCCAGTGATTAACTGTTGGTTTATATGCTCCCTGTTGTTTGTGATAACCTCTCAAGAGTTGGGAAGTCGAGGGCCTTCCCATAACTTTACTCTCCCAGTTGGCAGACGCTGTGTTTCTCATGGATCAGAAATTAATGGGCCTTTCACCTTCCTTCTTGAGGTTTCTGTACCTTGGGCAAAGTCAGAGAACTCTGGGAGCTGGGGTAGACCATCCAGCTACTGCACATCTGGCAAGGCTAGTGCAGGATTCTTCTTCCCATGTCCCTTTTATAAAGTGTTCTTGGTGTCCTGCTCTGATATCTTCCTTCCTGATAGGGCCCTTCTCTCCTAGTCATGACAGGGCACAGCCTGAGACCATCCATGGAGAGCACGATGGATTCCCAGGGTGGGAACTACCTCTACCAAAACAGATTGGGATTCATCTAGGACCTAGCAGGTGAGGAGTAGGAAGATACCAGACACAACCGATTTTCTTGACTCCAAGTTCACCACGACATCCACCATAAACCATGTCATCTCTACTCTGAAACACACGGGATAGGCAGAGTCACCTCTCATTTACCCAGAAGCTGTGTATAATACATACCCAATGAAATCAAGAGGCATTTGTTAAGCACCTATTATATGCAGTGCATTACTTTGGATACTGTTCTAGCTTCTAAACTTAGAATTGATTTCCCTGTTCCTTAGTGCTTATGAGTGTTGTGAAGGATTATCGATCTAACTCTCAATTCGATTCAGCAAGCATTTTTATGCATCTACTATGTTCCAAGCACTGTGATAGGCTCTAGGGTTACAAAGGCAAAATTAAACAGTCCCTGCCCTCATGAAGCCTACATTCTATTAGAAGAAAATGTGTATATATTTATAAATAAATATAAGAGAGATAAAATAAATGCAAAGCAATTAGGGGTGGGGATGGTGGAAGCATTAACAACAAGCATTAGAATAACCAAACAATCAACGAGCATTTATTAAGGACTACTGTATACCAGACACTGTGTGAGTATAAATACAGAGAAATAAAACAATACCTACTGAAAAGGAGCTTCTGTTCTAATGGCAATCAGGACAGCCTCGTGTAGGAGGTGGTGCTTTTGCTAAGCCTCAAGGAAAGCTGAGAAGGCTAAGAAATGGAGGGGATGGAGGAGAGCACTCCAGGCATGGGGACCAGCATGCACAAGGTGTGGAGTCAATCGAAGGAATGTTGTGAAGGGGGAACATGAGGTAAGCCAGTGTAGACAGAAGTCAGAGAAAATGGACAAGGGGGAAGGATGTAAAAAGATGCCTAGAAGTTGCTCTTTGGGTTTACACTTTGATCTTTGTTGGGCTCAGAAGTCTGCTGTGGAGGATCCTGCCAGATCATCCCCATTCTTTTACCTGCTCACTCTTATAGCCTGTTTCGGACACTAGGACCAGAGTGGACCAGGGTCAGAAGTATGGTTGACAGCAACAGAAACAGAGGCATTCTCTGCCCAAGACTCGTTGACCCACATGGAGTTTGAACCATTGACCTCTGAGAATTCTGCCTCCTGAGCTAACTGCCCATGATGAGTCAGGAGGACCAGATGCCCAGCATCCAAAATCACTGACTCTAAAGGATGCTAACCCTGCATGGTTTTCTTTTCCACAATCCTTTAGGGATTAAGTTCACCTTCTCAGTTCACTTGTTTTAAACACTTGCTCAAGAAAAAACAACAGCTTCCCATTACTTGACCAAAAGGCAGAAATGGAGATACTCCCCTCTCTCTTTCTGTATCCCCCTTGCTCCATCTCACCCCAGCTCCTTTAAAGAAAAAAAAAAAAAACCAAAACAACCCAAAGTTGGCCACAGTTGCAATCAGCTTTAATTCATTCTTTATTGGTGCCCTGGTTCTATGTTATTTGAGCTGGCTTAACTGTTAAGAGCGTTTCAAATGTTCACATGGTCTGCATTAGGGTACTGAATTAAAGCAAGAACAGCCCACAAAATGTAACTTGCTGAAATGCAAACCACATGAACTTGATTTCTTTGCGGTATAACTTTAATTGGGTTCAGAGGTCTTTCAGATTTACCTGTCTATCTGCTCCAAGATGGCATGATCTGATAAGGTTAACGGAAAGAGGACGCAGGTTTGGAGCCTCGCAGGGGATCCTGCAGCTTAGTTCTGGAGATGAGGGCTCTGGACCACTCCTCTAGCCCCCTGGAGAGGACCAAGTCAAACCTGGAAGACCCAGCATGGCACCCCAAGCCACCTCTGTCTGAATCGTTCAATATATGCATGCCCCTGTGTGCTTGGCATGAGAGGATACTCCTAAGGCAGAGACAGTGCTTTCCCAATGGATCTGTCCATTATTCTCTAATATAATTGGGCTCCAGTATATTTCTTCAAAATGAAGCATGTTTCTCTCCTTGGAAATCTCTAATTACCAGCCCAACTGCCCATCTTGCCATTCCCTACACATGATGTTACACTGCCAATCTCTCTGTATTTGCATGCACTTTGCCCCGTGTTTGAATCACTCTTCCTCTTCCCTTCCACCTTTTGGAATTCCTAGGTTCCTTTGAGGTTCTGACTAGTGCCACCTTCTGCATGAGGCCTTTCCTGGTCCTCTCTCCCCCAGGATCCGTGCTTTCATCCTTATGGTAACCTTCTATCTACTCTGCTGTGCTGAGAACATATTTCTATATGTTCACGTCTCCCCTTTAGAAGGAGAGCTTAGAAGGTAAGTTCCTGGAGGACAGGTACTGAATCACTTGCTTTTGTGTACCCAGCACCTAGCACAGTACTTGGCATGCAGGAGGAGCTTAATAAATGCTTGTTTAATTGATTCCAGTCCTACAGTGGCTGTGGTCCAGGAAGCCAGGAGTCAAACTCAGGTCTCTGTCAGAGTAGCTCAGAGCAGTTGACCAGAGAGGCCCTTCAGATAGCTCTTTGCAATTACTTCAGTTTAATTAGCACAGTGTGGAACCCTTTTTATCTTATGTCAGTTACTCTCATTTGAGACAGAAGGGGGAAGAGGAGGAGGAGGAGGAGTTCTGGAGCCCTTCTCTGTGGACCTGAGATGCTTGTAACATCCCTTTAGGCCAGCTACAGAAATGGCATTTCCATCTATGAGGAAGTGGTATGTCCTTAATCATACTGCTGGCCTGCTTAACAGGGCACATGTAATAGAGTCTACCTTCAGCTCCAGCAGGAAAAGGTTGTAGGAAAAAGCGTTGAAGAAGAAAGAAGGATATGAACAGAATAAGGAGAAAGGAATCGTGTAGGAGACTCAGAGAGGTTTGCACTTATGAAATAGGTAAGAGGTTAAATTTGGGGAAGAAAAAATTTACTGACATTTGCATGAAATTAAGGAAAATTTGAAGAACAGTCTCCAGATGCAGGTATTGGTCCAAATTATACTTCTGGGTCAAAAGGGGAGGGGGACACAGAACAATTGAGAACAGAAAAAGCTTAAGGACGAGCCAGGAGTTGACTAAGAAGAAGCAAATTCAAGGAGGGAAAAGAGAAAGTAGTTGGCAAGGCAAGGTCCAGTAAGAGAAGTTCAGTGGAACAATCACCAGGTAAAGAAGTAATAGGAGTCATTGGTAGGTGGGGCAAATTGGTAAAACAAGTGGGAGGTGGATACCAGGTTGTGGGAGAAGAGGTCATGGAGTTGTTGAGACTAAGGGAAGGACCTTGAGGGACACTGTCATTTAACAGAGATGTGATAACTGGCTCATAAACTTTTAACCAGGATTTGAGGTACAAATACAAATTGGGAGGGGGAGGCTGAAAAGCTCAACCAGTATAATTAGAATTATTTAAGAATTGTTTAAGTAACTTGTAGGGGAAGCTGGCATTTCTTACATAGCCAAGTGACCTCTATCTGTGGAACAAGGGTAATAAGTTGATTTCTCTCAGGAATTCAACTCCACAACCCAAAATGTTGAGAAGGGTGACAGGCTTCTAAAGAGAATGAAAAGAGGCTTCAAGCGGGGAGACCAAGGGATCTGAGGCAGAAGAGGTACCAGTATGTTGGAGAAGAGGAGTGTTCTCCAGGGGAGAAAGGGAAAGAAAAGGACCACAATGAGAATTCAAATGCAGGTTTGGGGTTCTTCTGAAGGGGAAAGAATGGGAATGTTCTGAAAAGAAAGGATCTGCTCATTCCCCCAAGGATGAGAAAGTAGAGCCCCAGAACCTCTCATCCACTATGAGTCAGGAGGGTGTTCACAAATTTCCTTGATCAAGAGTGTCGAGGCATCAACTGGTTGACTTGGTAACAGTTAAAGAGAGGTCTGTTCACACCTGGTGATTCTCATGGGCACCAATGGCACTGGAGACACATTACCAATTATTATGAAGTCTTAGGAAAGAAACTAAAGACCCTAAGAGGAGTTGTGCTGTTCTCATTGTTGTCCACTAAAGGCAAGGGGTGAAAATGAGAAAAGTTAACTTTGAGAAGGGACAGCTAGCTAAAAGGTGGCATCTGGGAATGTCGTTTGGACATCTAGGCTCTGGCTTAAAATACAGGAATGACAGATTCCTGGTCAGAGATAGAATGCACTGAACAGCAGTTGGGAAGAATGTATCTGCCAGGTGTTTTGCATATAAAACCAAAAGGGAACTAAAGGAAAAAGGATAGAGAAAAGTGTTTATCTACATTCCCCAAGGTGGATATCAAAGAAAATAGTTACAAAAACTTTCGCAAAAGTTATTTTTGATCCAGACTTGGGATTTCTTTGGAGCATGGAAACTCCTTCCCCTGAAGCAGGTCCACAACTCCTAACCTCAAGTCTTTTAGAGCTGCTTAGGGCAGCAAGAGGTGAAGAAGCTGATCCAGTCATGAAGTCGGTACGTGTCAGAGCCAAGCCTAGAACTCAAGTTTTCCTAAATTCAACAATGGTCCTACAGTCTCTTTCTCATTCTCTTCTGCATGTTATAGAAACTCTGAGGACCATGTGGACCTTCCTACACAGAAAGACAGAGAGTTAGTGTTGGCTTTCTAATGCACAAGAAGTCAGTCTTGGAGTCAGGAAGACCTGGGGAAATTTCTCCTCCTTGTCTCCCGGCTGTGTGTCACTGAAAAATTCATTTAACTTTTCAGCATCCTCAGGCAACTCTCAGAGACCCTAAGCCACAGATGAAGAGGCTGATCTGGGGGTCTGTCACCAATGAGTTCCTATACCCAAGAAATCTTATTTTGGAGATACAGAAATTAAGAACATCAGGAATGTACCATACCTTGAGATAATAATAACAGAAAACAACAATGACTGGTATCTATGTAATACTTTCAAGTTTACAAAGGACTTTACACATATGATCTCATTTAAGCCTCACAAAAGCCCTGGGAGATAGGGGGTGCTGCTGCTGTCTCCTTTTTACAGATGAGGAAACAGAGGCTGAGAGAGTCTTGCTCAGGGCCATGAGCAAAGTAGCTTGCTAGGGTCTATACACGGTCTATATAGCCACCTCTACTGTGGGCATATGTGGGCTGTGAAAAGCGAATATTCAACCGCAGTTACAAAACTTCTCTCATAACTATTAAAGCTGCAGTCCTTCACTTTCTCACTTGGATCAATCCACCAATAGTGTGGTTAGAAAGGGGGCTAAAAAGAAGGGGACAAGAAAAGCACTGAGCATGTCCTAGAGACAATTTTTAGTGAAGGAAAAGGAGTTAATGTTTTCCACCAAAGGGCATCATCCCATTGGAGCCTTGCGTGAGCTGGCTCCCTCATTTTATAACCACAGGCAAAGCTGAATTTGAAACCTGCACCGCGAACCTTAGGAAAATAAACCACATAAAACAAGCCCAAGTTGAAAATATGACACAAGAGATTTCATAGGAAATTGGCCCAAATTTGGCCTTGCTCTTTGTTCACTGAAGTCCCTTATTCATTTTGTGGAACTTTATATCAGAATTTTAATATGAGTCACCCCTCCCCACCCCCACCATCACACCCATAATAGCTTATTTAGTTTTGCAAACTTTGTTTTCTTAACTCCACAAGAATCCTGCTACCTTTGGCCTGTTCCTTCAATGTTCATTAACACATGTCCCCAAACTCCACAGATGACTCACAGCATTCAGCTCTAGGTGAGTTAGAACTCAGTCCCAGAACCCCAGCTGCTGCTACAGCAGACACACACAAGGTAGGCGGGCACACAGCGCACAGGGTCCGTTTTCCCTCTGATGGGAGGCTTTGTACCAGGAGATGTGGGCACTGCCGTGACTCAAACCACCATGGCCACCCTCAGCTCGTGAGCAGCCAGGCTCTCTTCTTCCTCTCTCCTTCCTTATTTAGACTGCAGGATCAGCCCCTCCCTCCCTTCTCCCACCTCCTAGGTGGCCATAGCTTGGACTGAGCTCCATCATCTTATTCAAACCCCTCTGGAAGAGTCAGGCAGGGCCGCTTCTCCCATTCCAGAGCCTTGGCTCTATTTCTGTGCCTGCAACTGCCCAAAGACAGCGTTACTGCTCCACCCCAGAGGGCGGCCGCCAGTTAGGAGGGCTGGTGCCAAGCCATGCAGTGGTTTTGTGGGGTGGACAAACGTCCCCTGGGGCTAAGCTGAAACTGTCACATTCTTCTTCACTTGCCGTTGACAGCCAGAATCTGAATTATGACTCGGGTTTGCATAAAAACCGATCTTAGAAGCCTTATTATATTAAGATGTTGCTTTTTATTTAGCTTGGTATTAAAAATAAAAACCTCAGAGGGAGGAAAGTTTAGAAATCTCCCTAATGTTTGAGATTTATGACATCTCCTGACTTCTCTTTATCAAGCCCAAGGAAAATCCTTTCTTGAGTGGAGTTAAAATCTCCTGGCCTCTTTTCTTCTTGCTTATAATAATAGCTCTTTTCCTTATGGAATCCATGGAGTCCTGTTTTTGAGACTATAAACCACAATAAGAGGCTGACTCTAAATTGGAAAAGAAATATCCATATGTTTATCAACAAAAATCAGTTGCCTATTATCACTTAGCAATCAATTAACAGTCCTACTCTGTGCCAAGCTTGGCACCAGGTGCTAAGGATTCAGACAGAAAAGGAAAGCCCCTGTCCTCTAGGAGTCTACATGTTACTGCTTTGTTCAAGACTCTATACTATAAGCTAGGAATACAAAAACAAAAATGAAATCAATTCTTGCCCTCAAGGACCTTATATTCTATAGGGAAGGTTATAATAAATATGTAGATAAGTCAATACAAGACATATTCCAAGGAATTGGAGGAAGCATTAACACTTGGGGGGGATTTGAACAGGTCTGGGGTAGGAGGAAACTAAAGTTTAAGCTTAAAGAATATGGGGGAGTCTAAGAGATAGAAGTGAGGAAAGATGGCATTCTTGCTGGGAAGTCAGACAATATGAAAGGTGCAGAGGTGGGGATGGAATGTCCTGTCCAGGGAATAGGAAGAAAGGCAGTTTCCCTAGAATGTAGAATAAGTGAAGAAGAATAATGGGGATGGGGGCTTATGGAAATTGGAAAGTTAGGCTGGAATCACATTTGTGAAGGACTAGAATTGACCACTTCTGGAGTCAACAGGAAGACAGCAGAGAGTGACATGATCATCCTGGAGTTGTCAGCTAGTAGGAGGAAGGATTGGCATGAAAAGGAATCAAGGTAAGAAGGATATGGACCTGAACTAGGGCAGCAGCCCTGTGGGCATAAAGAAGGGGATGGACTTTCTAAAGTTTAAAAAGGAAAAATCAAAACAAAACAAATAACACAGTGTCTTAGATTCCTGTTTCTTTAGTTCTTAATTTAGAAAATTAAGATGGATCGCTGGGAGGCGCTCCTAGAGCTCTGGCCATTCTTCACACCCCCGTATTCCACCATTCCATCAGCTGGACCGATCTAGGGGTAGATGTTCTCAAGGTTTCGGTCAGGGAAGACTGATCAGATGACACAGAGCCTCAGCTCTCTGCCATGGTAAGAATAGAAACAACAAACAACCAGAGAACTGGAAAGCGTCCCTTCTTTGACTGTCCAAACTCAGTGGCTTGGCCAAAAGGATGTCTTCAAATTTCTGGTTCATTAAAAATCCTGAGGGTTGCAAAGCCACATCAACCCTTAATGGTTCCCCAAACCCACCAAAAAAGCAGTCTTCAGGGCTGAGTGGTGGCCAAGCCTCACCAACTTCCTTACACTTGAAAGACAGAAATATCTTCAGACTACAGGACCCTGGATTCAGAGCTGGAAAGATGCTAGAGGTCACCTATCCTGAACTCATTTTAAAGATAAGAAAACTGAGGCCCAGAGAGAAGGGACTTGTCCAAGGTCAAACAGAGAATGAGGGACAGAGCCAGGATCTAATCAAATATTCTTTCCCATTTCATTAAATTGTAAGCTCCCTGAGGTCAGAGACTGTCCTCTTAATAAATGTTTACTGATTGAATTCCCTTAATGTAGAGGTGCAGAAAAATTCTGAGTTCTCTATTGTGCCACAAGACATATCACCTAATTATAGGGTCCACTTTAGCATCGAGAGGTCTCCCCTCAATCCCCTTCTCTTCCCTCATTTCATTCTGTCCAGTGGTTTTAGCCGTTTTGAACATTGGCTAGAGCCCCGGATGGCCACCTGTCTTCCCTGCTTCCCTCAGAACAATGCCAGTAGTGGGCTATATTGGATTTCTTGACGCCTTTGATTTTTGGAATTACATAACTCTTGGGTATGTTTTCCTTTTTTTTAATGTCTCAGAGAAGGAGGCCACAGAATCCTTCAAGAGGAATTAGATAAAGTCAAAAGATCCAAAAAGTGGCATATTCTGTGTTTGGCCTCCTTCTCTGGAGACATGCCTTAGACAATGGTCAATCAACTCTTGATCACATCCACATAAAAAGAGCAAGGACTTGGGGGCCAAGGAGGTCTGAAGAATGTAGAATGGAATTGCTCCAGGCAATCAAGGCTCCCTGCACTTTGAGGCATTCCTGCTACCATCAGTGTGGCTGGGACTGGGGAAGCTTCAGGGCTGCTAAGAACCTGTGGGAGGCTGATTTAAAAAAAAATACTCACATACACACAATCTATTGGCAATGCTGATTTAGCATTCTTTGGAAATTATAGGGAGGCTTCCAAGGACAAGTTTGTGCTTCTGGATCAAATAAACTCTCCCCTGCAGAGAAGCAAACACCACCAGATGGGGCTGAGGTCTAGACTGCTGGCTACCCTGTGGTGGTTTTTTAAATCGGGGTTTGTCATAAGGTTCAAATGAAAAAATGTTGTAAAGCATTTAACAAAACTGATTTAAAGGGCTGCAGGCAAAGTGACCGATTGGGAAAAGCTGGCTTCAGACCCTGCCTGAGACACAATAGGCACACAATTAATACACAGTAACACAAATAATATATACAAAGTCTGCACTTCGCTGGAAAAGGAAATGGCAAACCACACCAGTATCCTTGCCAAGAAAACCCCACAGGTAGCACTGACTTGCTAGGATCCATGGAGTCAGAAAGAGTCAGACATGACTCAATGACTCAACCACAACAACTACACAAAGCAATTTCCCTAATAGCTGAGAGAATCAAAGTAGGCTTCCTGGAGGAGGTGGTGTTCAAGCTCAGTCCTGAAGAAGTTAGGCATGAAGGGAGAGGAAGAGGTGGGAGATGGAACATCCTAGGCAGGAAGCAGCAAGTAGGGCTGGCTGGCTGGGATGTGAAGGCCTACTGTGTGCTGACTTATTTCATGATGCACAGTTCTGACTGTGCACACACATTCAGCAATATGCACCATGCATCCAGCTGGATAGGTCTATGTCTATGTAAATGCACAGATACACCCCTAGGTAGCCAGGAGGAACAACAAGTAAAGGTGGGGCCAGGAGTCGAAAGGACCAACCCAAATCCTTCTTCAGATACTTATGTTTCCTTATCTGCCAAATTAGGGTATCAGAGTGAATAATCTCTCTTCTCTCTCTGTCCCTCTCTGTCTCTTTCTGTGTCTCTGTCTGTCTCTGTCTCTCTCTGTCTGTCTCTATCTCTGTCTCTCTGTTTCTCTCCCCCACCCTGCTTCTGTCTCTCTCTCCCCTCCCCCGCTCTTTTTCTGGGTGGGTGTGGATGGGTGTCTATATGTATATATAGACACTTTAAAGCTGCCTCCACAAGCTACAGGGGGCATGATGGTTCCAGTGGACACTGAGGCTACCTGACCCAATCAAGTGATTTCTCTCCCCCACTCTGTGGTGCCATCACTTACAGGGGCTGAGGACCTGCCCTGGGCTCTCTCCACCCTAAGAGGCTCCATATTCTACTGCTCAGACTCTCTTGGTCTTCCTCGGGCCAGGGTAAATGTGATGCCCTTCCTGCCTCTGTTCCTTGGCCCTGGGAGAGCAGCCTGCTCAGGGGGGCTGGGTAGAGGAGGGTCTGGCAGCCAGGCTGGAGGCTGGGGGGCCGTGAGACCCTGAGTCAGCAGTTTTCACCACAGGTGCCCGTGCTGCCCCCAGGGGTTTGACTCAGCAGCTCCTGTGCCGCCCCCGTCCCCACCACTACCACCACTGAAAGGGGGAGGTATGGGTGGAGGAGAAGAACCCGGGCTTTTCAGACACCATACCTGAGGGTGTCCCGCCAGAGCAGGGCCCACATGCCCCTGCCTGCGTCAGGGCAGCAGACTTTGGCAGGGAACCAGCTCATCCTCCAAGGGAAAATCAAGGCGGAAAGAATGTGTCGCTTCGACACGCTGTTTGCCTGGGTCCTATTCCCCCAAGATGTTGCCAGAGGTCTCCTGGACATTGCTAGTCTTAGCTCACTGAAGCCCTGTTTGTGAGGTTGCCTGGCCAAACCTCCCTGAGATGCATGGTCAGCCAAAGAGCTCTTGGTCTGGGCTGCCTGAGTTAGGAGGCTGAGAGAGGGGTAGAGGCCTGGCAGCCTTGAGGCAAAAGCAAGAGGAGGTTGCTGTCCCCTCAGTCTGCCTCAGTTTTACCACTTGTAAAATGGGCATAAGAATAGCACCTTCCTCCCAGGATGAGGGTCTGCCTCCTAGGACGGGTCACAAGGGCTTGGACTCCGAGGCCCCGTGTCCCAAGCGGCGCTCCACAGCCTCCTGAAACCTGGCACTTTTATTGCAGTGATTTTTCATGTATTCAGGAATAACAGCTCATACTTACCTAACACTTCAATGTTCATTTGGATAATAGATTTAGAGACAGATTTCAGAGGTCATGTGGTCACACTACCCCCCCCCCCTTTTATTTTTGCAGATGAGGAAGATGAGGCAGCAGAAGTTTAGCTGATTGCCCCCTGGCCTGGGATGCAGATGAATGTCTTCCAACTACATCTCTAACGCTCTGCTCCAGATGGGGATCATGAGGGAGCCCAGAGAAAATGGAGTTAGAAGTAAAGGGCTTGAGTCCCATCCAATTACACACACAGGGCTGTTGTGAGGAACAAGGGAGAGAACACATGAAGCACCATCTAAATGCCGGCCACCATCCTCATCTTCATCACCTTCATCACCATCATCACCACCACCACCATCATCATCATCATCATTTTCTTCCCAACAGCCCATCATGGCAGCCGGCTGTCTCACCACAGCCCTTCACATCTCCCAGTGTCTGAAGGTCAGCAGGAGATGTCCTGGGGTCCCAAGAGGTGGAAAGGCTTGACCTGAGCCACTCAGCCAGGATGTTATTGGAGCTGGGGGCTTTAACTCTGATGTCCTTGAGTACAAGACCAGCTCCCTAACCACTATGAAATGCTGCCTCTCTGCCCTGGTGAAGGGGTCACCTATGACATCACAGGTCCTGCTCACTATAAACAAATGAAGGAATGATGAATAAATACACAAATGAATACATAAATAAAAGGTTCCAAAAGTTCTTTCTTTCCTCCTAATTACTCTATAAAGGAGTAGGGGAAGGGAAAAACAAGCATTTATGGAGAGCCTACTATTACCAGGCACTGTGCCCCTCTTTGCAAATCTGATCTTGTTTGATCCTTACAGTAACCTGGGAAGTAGGAACATCAAATTCCCTCATATGGGGCCAGCACAGAGATTACTGGTACGCTCTCAGGGTAAAAACATAAATAATTATGGACCCATTTTACAGATGGAAAAACTGAGGCTCTCAGAGCCCACTAGTCACCCAGCTAGGAAGCTCCTCCATCCTGAACATCTTTGCCACTACTCTTCCTAGCCAGAGCTTAGCCCTTGGATGAAGTTCCCTCAGATTATTCTCTCAATGTTTGAATTTCAGTGCTTTCAGTCCAGATTAACAAGCATTTATTATGCCCCTACAATGTCCGAGTACCACGCTAGGAACCCAAGGTGAAACTCAAGCAAATGAAAGGAATGTGGCTGGAAAAAAAAAAAAAGGCAAATTGACTCATCACCTGTGACTGAACAAAAGGGAGAGAGGGTTGCCAAAGGATCAGGATGTTTCCGGAAGACAATCAGTGCCAATGAGAGTGAGGAGGAGGAGGAGGAGGAGGACCAGCATCCCCTCAGACTTTGGGGTCTGAAAAGGGCTTCTCACAAATTGGCTAAATCATTTGATTCCACGACAACCCTTTGAAGGAGGAATTCTTATTATCACCACTTTAAAAATGAGAAAGCTTGAGTCTCAGACAGGCTCAGTGACTTGCCCAGGGACACACTGCTAATAAGTGACCGAGGCAGGACTCAAACTCAGGTCCTCCTAACTCCAAGAATAGCAAGCTCTCCTTTATGCCTACTTCCCTCCTCTTAGTAGACAGACAGGGGCCTGTCTGGGCAGAATGGTGCATATGTGCCAGATGTGGTCACCATCTCAGTTTTTCTTTAGTACAAAGGAGGGTTTAAGTGGCCAAAAAGATGATGTTGGGTGGGGAAGGGGCCACAGGGAAAATCACTGGGCCTCAGTTTCTCCATCTGCAAAATAAGAATAATTATAGCACTTACCTCCTAGGGTTACTGTAAGGATCAAATGAGATGGTATTTGTGAAGATCAGCAGAGTGCCCTGTAAACAGTAGGTACTTAATAATACCTAGAAACAACTGCAATGCCAAAAGAAAAAAAAATGCTTCCAGAGCAACCACACTTGATCATGATTTACATTTTCCCCTTCATTCTATCTGAAAGTCTACAAGCATGAGAGTGCACGACATTGACAGAGGCCCAGACCCTGAGAGGACGGCCCGGGCAGGAGCCCCCAGGAGCCCAGCTCCCAGTCAGTCACCGAGCATTTCTTAGCTGACAATTATTAGGTGCCTACTATGCGCCAGGTGCTGCGCTAAGCACCTTGGATCCAGATGCAGGGCTGGGCAGCTGCTTGTGGCTTCGGGCAGGGCAGCCCGTGTTTCACGAGCTTTTTGCCTAAGGTCTCACACAAACAAACATGTTCATGCACCGAAACTGGGCAAAATACCGACCTTCCTCAGCACTTCCAGTGGGTGGCTGAGAACCACCTTAAACAATCAGCAAATCAATCACCCAGTGTTTGTCCAGCACCTACTGTGCGTCTGGCACCATGCTGGGTGTTGGCGAATCCGAGACTCAGCTGAGCTAGTAAGATTCTTTGGGTGTTATTACTCCCATTTTTCAGATGAGGAGACTGAGCGTCAGACAAGAGAAGGCATCCAAGTGGGGAGGGGTATGGTCAATCTCCAGGTCACCTGCCGGGAAGTGGCAAAGCTGGGATCTGGGCAGTCTCAGCATTTTGCAGAACTCCAAATTCCCCACTTTTCCTAACCCATGCTGAGAAGAGCCCGGTCATGTCATGGTCCCCTGAGCACAGAGGAAGCAATAGACCAAAGGACAGAGACAGATCGCTGATAACCAGACCAAGGAAAGCACATGCTGCTCCCAAAAGGGTGAAGGGCACCATTGCCACACCAAAAGTCCTGCTTCTTTGTTATAGAGGGCTGCTTGTTCAAAAGAATACTCTCTGACCAAGTAGAATTAGTGAATGATGGATGCTGGCAGGGCCATGGAAACAGCCTTCATCTGGAGGGATAGGATCAGGGTCACAAGATCACTGCACTGGAAGAGACTTGAAGTGACCCTTTCATCCTGTAAGTGGAGTGACTGAAGCCAAGGGAAGTCAGGGGACTTATCCAAGGTCATACAGGAAGGCAGGACAAAGTCTAGGTCTTTGGACACTGAGGCTAATGCTGGCCTCTATCTACACAGACAGACAGATGGATGGATGATAGACAAATAGATATGACAGAGATAATAGATATGCTGACACATGTAGAGAGGGAGAGAGAAGGAGGAAAGGAGGAGTGAGGGAGAGAGGAGAGAGGAAGTAAAGGAGGAAGCAGAATTAGCAACAAAGGGACCCGGGCCAGGGCCCCCCACGATGTCCAGTGCCACGGACAGAACCTCGTGGACAACACTCACAATGTCAGCAATAACAAAAGTGAAAAGAACACTGAAAGAATCCAGTAATGGTCCTAGAGAGCAGAGAACCACATCTATTTCCCCACTTTCATCAGGGAGGTGGGGAGCTACCAGGGCAGAATGACATGTACATGGTCAGACTAGACCACTCTATCTGATATTTCTGTTTTACTATTTTTCTTGGTTTTAAGTCAGAGAGAATTCAATTTGGGGAAGGGAATATTCCCAGAAATGACCCCCACACACACACACACCCCAAAAGCCTAAATAAAACTTTTTTTTCATTAAGGCCCAAGGCATATTAAAAATGGTTAACATATCTAGAACATTAAGACTGGCAAAATGCTTTACATATATGATCTCATTTAATTCTCACACCAGCCCTGTGAAGGATTATCTCCACTTTACAGAGGAGGAAATTGAGGCAGAGAGAGTTCAGGTGACCCACCCAAGCTCACACAGCTAGACTCAGCTAAATTTTCTTTTGGACGATGGGAAAGCCGCAGGAGCAGCTCATTCTGTGTAGTGGGTCGAGAGTCAGTTACAGAGACCCTAACAAGACACTTCCCAAATGTCTGAAGAAGTCTGTGGTGCCCCCTCCCCCTTCCCAGTTCTGTGGCTCATCTCTTGGCTGTTCCACCATTCTGCCGTCTCTCTGGGAGTCTGACAGAGAATCCTAGCACTCCCCCTCCCCCCAGAGCCCGTGCTGAGCAAAGGGGGAATTAGGAATAGAACGAAGAGGTTTCACTCGACAAAGATTCCTAGAGATAGAGCAGCAAGGGAACCTAGAGGTCATTTAGGTCACTCTTTTCATTGTAGAGATGAAGAGACTGAGGGTCAGAGGTGAGAAACTCCAGTGCCACACACACACTAAGTACCAGAGTCAGGATTCCAACTCGGGCTTTCTGATTCTGAACCCGAAACCTTTCCACTCCCAACCTATAAAAACCACACGGTACCAAATTTATCGTTCATCCATCCAAACCACCGTCCTCCCTGGTTTGTTATTTTACAGTCCATGAATCGTAGTGTTTTTTTTTCTGAGTGCATTGTCTCAAGCCAACCATGGCGTGTAGACAAAGCAATTATATAACAATAACAATAATTAATAGAACCCTTTAAGGTTTGTGAAGTGCTTTATAACTCCTAGCTCAGAACCTATGTTCAAACCTTAATACTGCCATTAACTCAATGTGTGTTACTAAGCAAGTCCCTTTGGTTTCGGGCCTCAGTCCCCACTGGGCCAGATCACCTTTGAGGTCCTTTCCAGCCACAAATCTGGTTCAACTCTCCCTACTCCACAATCGCCAGGCTGAAGAGACACTCACACCTTGGGAAATCAAAGGTCACCCAGATAATTATTCACCTGAAGCAGAGAGAAAAGGCAGATAGAAGGGACAATTCCTATTCAGACCTTCCCCATCAGGCCCTCGGCCCATGGCTATCTCTCTTCCTATTTAATCCATGTCCCTTTCATTATGCCGGAGATAGTGACTGGGGTCCGGAATTTTCCATGTCTATGTGGGGTAACCTGGGCCAGTGGCCATAGATAGCTGTAAAATAGAGGTGTCCATAGCCTGTCAGTGCTAGAAAAGAAAATGCGGTCCATTTACACACACACACACACACACACACACACACACACACACACACACACACACACACACACGATAAGACTTCCCAAAGATGTGTTTGAACAACAAGCTCAGTGTCTGGAATAAAGCTTTCCATTCAGTAGGATATATCTGGAGTAGCTTGGTCTCAAAAGACAAGTGTGATGCAGGGGGCTTGAACTCTAGTCTTGGGATCAGGAAACACCTGAGTTTGAATCCTGTCTCTGACACATAGTAGCTGTGGCATTTTGGGCAAGTCATTTCACATACCCTCATTTTCCTCAATAGTAGGGTCAGATACAATATGTCATAGAGGGGAGAAGGCCAGCCTTTGAGACAGGAAGAGCTGTGTTCAAGTTAAGCCCCTGAGCTCAGATAAATCATAGGTCCAGGGTCTTGCCCTCCTCCTTCCCCCACCATCAAAGAGAAGTCCTTCCAGCTCTGAAGTCTTCCGACTTCCAAGTTTAAATCAGCTAACATTTCTGATACCCCATGCACAACCTTGTCTGATCCTTACAAGTGTTATGGATATGATTATCCGAATTTTATAAATGAGGCAGTTGGCATTTGGAGAAGTGACTGCCCAAGATCACAGCTAATAATCGTCATAAATTGGATTAGAACTCAGCTTCAAAGTCTGAATTTCTAAGTTCCCTATGCCAAGCTTCTCTCTGGAGATTTACAAAGCCCCTGAGATGACCTTCCCCATGAGAAGCTTCATTCCTCACACCTAAAAGAACTCAAACATGTCTTGCTTACACACTCAGCATTGCCATGTGGCCAAGATGGATTTTGAACCCAGAGTCAAGCCCAAACCCTGCATTCCTTCTACTTTCTTTCACTCAAGCAAAGGGCCAGCAGCCTCCTTGAGGACTGAGAAGACTAAATTGGGGCAGGCTCAAGATAGGGACAATCAGCTGGAGATGCTCCCTGCCTCACTAAGATTTTTGGGACACCCCGTTTTCACTCTAAAGTCTAGAAACTGCTATTACAGAATCTCAGAGACAAAAAGGAGCTCGGCAGTTATTGAATGTGACCCACTCCCAGACAGGAATCTCCTCTGAGCACATTCAGCTCTGCCACCCTCCCTACCACGGTCATTGCTGAGGGCACTTTGGCCATTTCCCATCAGCCTGCTCTCAGGGTCTGAGCACTAGGACCACAATTACTTCTGTCATTTCATGGTGCCCAGCCAAGGCCACGCCCTTGACCACACCCCAGTCATCTGGCCTAAAAGCTCTGCTCTGTTACAACTTCAGGATGTTAAGAGGCATTATATTTCAACGGGCCTTGGTACTTAAAGGTTTTGTTCCACACATAAAAATCTGCAAGCAAAGTGCCTGTTAGGCCTCTTCTCCAAGGTAATTTCTCAGCGCCTTGCATGGGGATTTAACGGGAGCCATATGGCCCAATCCCCGGACCCTCCTCTCAAACATCCCCTGACGAGATCTCATAAATGTTCCCAGGGCTGTGAAATATCCAGCAATGTTCTAACAATAAAGCCATGCTCTCGGCCGGGATATTCTGTCAAACGCAAAGCAGGAAACTATGGCTCCTGCTCTCAATTACTTGGGATGGCTTCCAAGTGGTCTTGGCGGGGAGATCTGGGCCAGGGATGGGAGGCCTGATCCTAGCCATGGGAACAACTGATCTGTTCTGGTCGGCAGGTGGGGAAGTGGGGCTCTTGGTGCCTCCTTCATTTTAAACTTCCATCTCGTTTGGGCTGTAGTTGAGAACACAATCCCTCACATTTTCCTTCTTTGGAGAGCAAGTTAATTTTTAAGACCTGAGTTCAAATTCTGACTCTGGTACTTCCAAACAGGCTACACATGTCACTTTAATGTTTCAGGATTAGTTTACTCATTGATAAAATAAGACAGTTGGACTAGGTAACTTGGAAGGTCATTTCCAATGTGAGGTCTGGGGAAGAATTGACTCAAAGATAATATAACCTGTCTCATAGGGTGACTGGAGGTGGGGCAAATGAGAAAATATTTTACATTTCTCAATGTCACTTCATGTAATATGTGCAGAGTAGAGCATTAACTCCTTGCGGGAGGGAAGAGTTTTTGGTTTTGTTTTGTTTTGGTTTTGGTTCTGTCTTTGATTCCTCACTGTTTGGTACTGGCATGTAATAGGTGTATAATACTTGTTTGTTGATTTGAAGTTATTATTGTTACTACAAATGATTGCCTAATAATGTCTACATCATAGGTAGAAATTTAGAAGATCTCCAGGCAGGCTTCATGCACATATCCCATAGAACCAATTTCTAGGCTCCAAAGTAATAATAATAATAATAAAAATTATGATGGTGCCAACTAACATTTCTGTAACATTTTTGAGGCTTCTATATATTATCTTATTTATCCTTCAGGATGACCCTGGGAGGTAAATGCTGTTATTATGTGGATTTTACAGATAAGGAAACTGAGTCTTACAGAGGACAGTGATTTTCCCAGGGCTATGCAGGTAATGTCCGAGGCAGGATTCTGATTGGTCTTCCCGACTCCTTATCAAGCATCCTCTACACCATACTACCCAGCGACTTCAGTTTCCATGAAATTACCTGGGTAATCCACTGCCTTTAAAAGACCCATCCACTGTGGGACAGGCTCCCTGCATGCCCTATTACCCAAATGCTTGGCTTCATGTGAGTGTTCATGGTATTGGACTTCTAAAAGTCTCACTGTCAAGAATGATTTCCCCTAACATCTGCTGCAGCAATTGGCTTATTTTCCCAACTCCCTTGGAGATATGGACAATGGGAAGTTAAGTCCTGGACCCAAGCTTCTCCTTTGGGCACCAGTACCACTGTAGGGATTCCAAATGGAATCGACAGCGAGCCCTGCAATGAGAGGTCAGTCAGAAACAAAGAGTCCTCAGGGAGTCTCCACCAAGTTCTTTATCTCCCTGGCAGAGTCTCACGTGCTCAACCCTCTTCACAGGTCCTGGGGTTTCTTCACTGCTCCCTCAAAGAAGCATCTCTCCGCTACATTTGCTCATTCATCTTCCAGAGGAGGTCAAGGCCATTGCTGAGAAGTCCAGGGCACCTACTCAGCCTGTAAAGCCAGCACCTGCTAGGCTAAAGTGGCAAGGCCACATCTCTGGACACTGATACTACCTACATAACCAACCACAGGCTACAAGAACAAAGGGGAGTCCAACGGCCATGTGAGAGGGTGGCTGCTGGTAGTTAATGGTCAGCTAAGTGAGGTAGGCCACCTAGTCTGACATGGCCACCAACCCAACTCACCACCAGCTACTATGATTGGTGGGAGCCAGGGGACAAATGAAAACAATTCACCTTAGAGGCAGCCCAACTGTCAATCAGCTGCCCAGTGGCCACTAGAAAAAACATAAGCCTTCACTCTCTGTCTTTGGAGGCAGCTAGGTGTTACAATTAGAGCTGGGCCTGGAGTCAGGAAGACTTGAGTTCAAATTTGACCTCAAATGTGACCTTATAAGCTGTGTGACCCTGAGTAAGACACTTAGGCCCTATTTGCCTCAGTTTCCTCATCTGTAAAATGGGGATAAAGAAAGCACCTATCTCCCAGGACTGTTATGAATATCAGACGAGATGTTTACAAACAGCCTGCTTAGCACAGTAAAAAATATGCATATATTATAACATAATGGGTGCTAAATAAATTTTACCTAAAATAATAATTATCTTATAATAATGCCATCAAATTATTATATATAAGTATATCCATATCAGTTCATATATTATATAATAAAAGGGCATACTTACATGTGAACATAGATCTAATATAATTAACATAATTATATAATATATTATATATAATCACATATGCTATTATATGATACATATAATATAATGAATATAATATTATTAAATATTATTATTTTTATTGTTATCATTAGGATAACCACTAACTTGCCTGAACACTAGGTACCCGGAAAAAGGGAAAGAGGGAGAAGCCACTTCTCCAGGATCCTTCCACGCCTCCTCTGACCTGATCTGAACAGCGTCTGGGGGCTCAGTGACCCTCGATCACACAGGGAGTAGGTGGAAAAGCCAAAATCCGAGCCCACATCCTCAGGCTCCATCCTGGCTTAAAGCTGACCTGTTCTCTCAGGTTTCTGTTTTGTTTTATTTTATTATTTATCATTCTTTTTTCTGTTTTTCTTTTCTTTTATTCATTCATTCTTTCTTTTCTCATGTGTTTTTAACAAACACCCTCCTTCCACCCCACTTTTCTTCCCCAGGGCTCTCGGGTTCCCTTCTTTTTTCCATCCGTGGCACCGCCCTCCCAACCCTGTGCCATCAATCAGCCAAAGGCGCCCTTCCTGGCACCAGGGCGAGCACAAGTACTTACTAGTCGGAGGATGCCTCCCACACTCCAGAGCTATTTCTCAGTCTTATTCTAGACTGCCTAACCACATAACTACAGCTAAGATATTTATACTAGCCTGCAAGTTTGTGTCGGTGAGAAGATCACTGCTTGCCCTGTACTGGGCCCAGGGAGGAAGCCGGAGGGCTAGAGCAGGGATGGGTGTGAGCCAGGCCCCCCAGGCTTCTCTGACTATTCCTACTATGGCTTTCTGCCTTTCACCCTCCATTTGGGGCTGATCTGGCCCAGGGCCCGCTCAGTAGTCTTGCTCATCTGAGGCCTGCAAGCGATGTCTCTGTACTGTCCCAAGAAGCCTCCCCTATGGACCGGCATCCCATCACATGTTCCAGGCCTTTCAAGCCTCCCCAAACCCTCATAGAGAAGGGAAGACATGGCAAAGCCAGGGAAACACCAAAGTCAGAGGGTTGGCAGGAAGACTAGAGTGGGCACCCAGGAGATGCAGAACAAAGGGAGACAAGCTCTGGCCCTGAGTCCCAGCTGGGCCCACGCCCCTCGGCTGCAGCAGGGAGCTGTGCGTGGGCACAGGTGGATGCCAGGCTCCGTGGCTGGATCACAGCTCTGAGTCCTGGGCCTGAATGGAGACTTTCATTGCTGTTTGCTGTTTTTGTTGGCTGGTCGCCATCGCAAACATTTGCAGGTGGCTTGGCCAGATTTTGACACTTGAATATTTGAGGTTGTGATAAAAATCAGAATATTACTACAATATGGGTTCTGTGCAGCCTTACAAAAAAAATAAAATAAAAAAGCTATCTGCAGTTTCAAATGCTCATTTAAAGACACAGTCTCCAGAGGAAACTCGTGTTTTAAAATAAGTGCTCATTTCCTTTTTGCTGGGGGAAATAAAGAAGGGAAAGTCATCCCCGTGGTTTTTCATAGTTGTTTTTTTTTTTCAAACCACCTAGATCTCAATATTGAATCCACTGGTGAAACGAGCTACTCTTTACCGAGTCCCAGTGACTACTCCAGCCAGGTTTGCGGACAGGTCAAGCACAGATAAAGGGTACAACAGGGTGTCTCCCTTGGAATCTGCCCCATAGGCTCTGAAGGGGTATGGTCTGAAGAGAGAAGGAACTCCATCTATCTAGCCCTGGCAGAGAGACAGAATCCCCAAAACAGCAATTATCTCCTAGGACACACCAGGGAAGAAACACAACAGCCCAGGACCAGGAACACACTGTAGGATGGGCCTGGTCAGAAGGTCAAGCAATACCTCCCAGAGACCTACAGTAACAACAGACCTCCAGGCTTGGCCTCCAAGGGCCCCATTCAGAACGTCGTCCCCATCCCACTGGCCTTTGAGATAGGGAGCCTGTTCTTAGCCCAAGCCAGAGACGTCCTAGTCATACAGCAACAGTAGCTGGGGGCCTCTCAGGGGCTGTTGGGGGTGTGTAGCAGGAGACCTGGGGGGTGGGGGTGGGGCAAAAGAATGTCAATAAAACTGCTTGTAAACTCCAGCACAATTTACGTTTCTTTTCTTTCACCCCCTGGAAGGAAAAATAAAATAATTATAATTACCCAACATAACTCTGACTTGTTTCTCCATGGGCCCAGCCACTACAGGGAAACAGTCACTTGAGATGGAGGCGTTTGCCTGTTTTTAATGAGCCCACCCCACCCTGGGAGGATTACAGGTTCTTGCCTTGGCTCCCAAAGCTTTTATGGGAGAAAAGACATCTTTAACGGGAGAAGCATTTGCTCATTCGGTCTCATGGTCTCTCCAAACAAAGCCAAGCATTCAGCTGGACAGTCTCATTTTCTGAATCCTGAATGGAAACTCTAGGGTACCCATGGCCAATGGGTGGGTAGTCATTAACTATGGTGCTTTGGTTTGTTAAGGCAAGCCTTCCCTCACGAGTCACAACATATTCATATGGACTGACAGATGCAAGGACAAGGGCTTACCTTCCCAGGATGGGCTTCTATTAAAGAGAAATGTGGAGAATGTCCCCCCAGGAGGAGGGGTCACCCTGGAAATATCTAAGGATGAGGAAGAGACTGGGGCACTGGCAAATGTGGAGGCGGCAGCCCCATGCTCCCTATTCAGCAAACCTGCCTGATCTGGTACAGCCCCATAATACCAATCTATCTTTCATCGTCTTACCCAGAGGGTTCTGGGAAGTTGCATTCATCCATTCTCCATATGTAATAACACAAGCAAATTGCCAGGTTTGGGATTCTGTGTGTGTGTGTGTGTGTTTCTTCCTAAGAATTCAAGAGGGACCAGTGCTATGTAGAAACTGTGTGAAGTCTGAATTCCCTATCCCCCAAAACCCAGGTGGGTTTGAGAAGACTATGGCCCTGAGGAGCTGAGCAAGAGGGGGAAACATTTGTACTCCTGGTCTTATCATATGTACAGAGCAAAATATAAAACAAAACAAGGGCATTTAAACCTCTTAACCTACAACTCCCAAACTCCTAATCTATTTTATGTTCCTATGCAAGTGGGAGAGGAAAGATGAAATTATTATCCCCGTTGTTAGTGAGTCAATGAGAGATTAAATTGGCTGGTTTGAAGTCTCATGGCAAGGACTGCAGGTCAGCTGAGGGTGTGCGGGCCGTGGGGGATGGTCAACACCCAGGAGAATAGGTTGGCTTGATCTAGAGGCAGGATGGATGCAGAGGCCTTAGGAGGGGCCAATAGTCAGGATAAGGGCAGAGAGGCAGAGAGAACAACGAGGCTTGGGATCCAAAGTCATGCCCACCAGCCCATATGCCTTTCTTCAAGACCTGCTGTTCCAAAGGGTGAGATGCCACAAACCACACAACACAATGCAATACAATACAACACAATCGTGGCAAGTCAGTGGGAACGCTGGGACTGGAGTTCCCAATGCAGCAAATTCAGTCATTTTGTTGGATCGTCCCCCTGGCATATCATCGGTTGGGACAATGGAGCTGTGCTAGGTTTTCTTAGCCCAGCCTTTTCACAACAGCCCCTTTTCCTTAAAATCTTACAGGTCAACAGACTTCAAAGTTCATTGAGTCTCTCAAGGCTCCAAGTTCTCCATTAACCTCCTACAATTTTTTTTAAGTGTTTCAGGATTCCCAGGCTGGTGAGATCTTTTCTTTCCCCCTTTGTTTTTCTCTGTCCCTTTCCCAAAGGATCTGGTTCTCAGGAGAGCTATGTTCTATCTTCCTGGAGAAGCTGGCTGAGATTAAGAGACCTTAACCATGGTGGGAGACCAGGAAACAAAGGGATCCAAGGGGTCTCCCTAAGGGGCAGAATGCTGACTCTCTCACCTCTGTAAATGTCTCTGAGACAGAGACATTTACAGAGAAATAGTGCAGATAGAGACATCAGAGATAGAGACATCAGAGAAATAGTGCACCAGACTAATTTCTTATAAAACCCAGGCATACATATGACATGGACAAAAAGTATTACCTTATTATCAGTTCCCTGCTTGGCAATATCTCTCTGTGATCAACACAGCTTTAACTCTCTCACAGAATAAATCAAAACTTCAGCTGGGGCCTGCCCTGGGAGTTGGGCAAAGAAAACCCTAAGGATTTCCCCCAAAAGGCCCTGCATAAAATCGACATGAAGACCCATTGGAGTTAACCTCCAACCTCTCCTTACCCGATCTGACGGTTTGTGGAAGGTGCCTGCGTGATCACAGAGCTGGACTGGGGGGAGGGCATGGCCTGCTGAATCACAACGCTGGTGTCATGGTTGGGCATCCTCGTGGTGCCCAGCTGATGAGGCCCTGGCATCGCTCCGCCAACTGCATTGTGCATTGGGATAGTCTGCCCAGAGAAGGAGGGGAAGAGGGAGGAAAGTGAGTATTTCATTCTGTGTTCATGGTCTCCAAGTCCAAAATTAGGAATCTCACAGTGTCACCCAGATAGAGAATTATTGGCCCTCACAGAACTTGAGCCAATATATCTTATTAGCACTACCCACTGGGACAGAATAAAATACAACTGGTTTCATTGGCAGTAGGAAATATGAAAATACCTGGAAGATTATTCATTGCTTTGCTCACACTGACATGAGATTTATATTAGAGACATCTCGTACACACATCTCTGACTAGGCATGATAAATACCACACTGGAAAGTGAGTTTTTTTGTGGCAAGCTCCCAGTACCATGATTTAATGGGTTGACCAATCCATCGAACCTGTGGTCAAGCTTTGAATGACAAGTCCTCTGGCCTTTCCATGGTCTCTGTCCAGTCCACAGAGAGCACAGGTTTCAGGCATTTCATGAAACTGACACCTCTCTGGGTCACAGGATGGTGAAGCTATACAATGAGGCCCAAGAGTCCAGGGGAAAGTAGATGATGGAGGCATGAGACAAGGAATGGATGCTAGGATCTATGAAGATGCAGTTGCTCCTTTTAGCTTTGCAACTGCAAAGGTCTGTGGCGCTTACTTAAAGATCTAGGTCTGGAAAGAAACTCTGAGGTCAATGGGTCCAATTCCTTCACTTTATGAATGGGGAAACTGCGGCCAAGAGAAATGAAAGGCCTTGGGGCTAAGTGATGGAGCTGGGATCTCTTATATTACACAGTCCCCTTCATACACAAAGAACCTTTAAATTTATTTTAAACAAATCCTTGGCTGGTCCTCCTATGACACCTCTCTGTGGTGGGGAGGTGATCCTGGGCTCCACAGGGCCATGGTGATGGAGCCAAGCTGGAAATGCTTTGGGGACATGGTCTCTCATGGTCCCTATGGCTGAACTTAGGCAGGTCCTGAGGCCACAGAGAAGCCACCAGACTGGCCACATGGGTATGAATTCTGCAGGCTCAGCAAATCTCAGAGAAGATCTGCAAGTTTGTGGATCACGCAGGCACCTTCTACAAACTGCAGAGAAGGAAGGTGAGCGGCCACAATGGGTGCCAAACCCCACCAGGAGAGGATTATGGATATTATGGACCTCTTTCTCTAAAGATAAGGACAAGGAGGCCCAGAGGGATTAAGTGCTTGGCCAGAGGTCACATAACTAGCAAGTGTCAGGGTCAGATTGAACCCATGTGTGCTAACTGTACCAACAGCACTACACCCACTCTAGTCTGTGGCTGCCCATGTCAAGGGGAGCTGTTAGACCAACAGGGATTGGGAAAACGGGGTGTGTGTGTGTGTGTGTGTGTGTGTGTGTGTGTGTGTGTGTGTGTGTGTGTGTGTGTGTGTGTAGGGGGGAGCAGTTTGATAAGACATTGTTAGGTGGGGAAGATGGAAGGAACGGTGCGTCATTACCAATTTGCAAGTGGGGGGAGAAGTCTGCCAGAGCACTTTAGAGCTTAGCACAGAGGAAGCCAGCATTCCACCCCTGGAGGACAAGGGAGAGCTCAGCCTGCTCTGCAGCAGAGAGCAGGGATTTCCTGCGCTGTGTTAAGTGATGGTGAGAACATACGTGGTCTTTGGGCTGCCGGCGTCCATCACGTTGCACCTTTCCCAAGGTTTCTGATTTCTAAAGGCTGACTGCCTGGGCTGTCAGGAGTCCAGAAGGAAACTGGCACCTGGCTTAGACTGTGGGCTGACCAGGCTGTGCATGTGTGTTCATGCGCTTACACACTCATGTACTCACACAGCCCAAAGGCTCTCCCTAGGACTGTATAGGACTGTTTGAACCCTAACACAAGGAGAAGAGCCACAGGTGCAGTTACTCTGGGTGAGTAAAGACATGAAGAAGAGAAACTCCAGGACCATTTCTGTTGTTTTTATGCAGACAAGATCTAATGAAGAAAAATAACTAAAGATAAAGAAACATTTGAGTTACATGTTCACAGAATCCCAGCATCTCAGAGTTGGCAGCAAACTCGAAATTGTCTAATCCAATAATACTGGGAAGAGAACATCGACCCCCATTAAATGTCCAGGCTCAGCTCAAAGACCTCAGAGGAGCTGGGCTCACCATCTGGGGCGAGGTGGCGGGGGAGCGGGAGTGGGGGAGGCAGCTCAGTCCTCTCTGGGACAATGAAAGGGTTAGGACTTTCTCCCGACACCCAGCTCAAACTGGCTTCTTTGTCATCACCCCACACCCCCCCAGGCCCCACTGCTCCCAGTTCTTCCCTCTGAGGCTCCTATGCTCCACGACAATTTTACAAGTAGTTGTAGACAGCTAGTGTGTTCCTTCTGTGTCTTCTTCTTTGGGAACCAAGTACCCCCAGATTCTTCAACCAGTCCGTCTATGGCATGGACTCAAGACACCTCCACATTCACAATCTGACTCCAGCTTACATTTGGGCTAGTCACCCTCATACACTCTCTTCCAGGCAAAGTGGGCTGCTTACAATTCTTCCTGCCTAAGATTCCATCTAGAACCTTTGAATGGGGGCAACTAGGTGGAGTGGGAATAGAGTGCCAGGCTTGGAGTCAGGAGGACTCATCTACATGAGTTCAAATCCAGACTCAGACACCACCTAGCTGGGTGACCCTGGGCAAGTCACTTCACCCTCATTGCCTCAGTTTCCTCAACTGTAAAATGAGCTGGAGAAGGAAATGACAAACCAATCCAATATCTCTGCCAAGAAAACCTCAAATGGAGTTACAAAGAGTGAGACACGACTGAAATGACTGGACAAATGTAAGCTTCTCTCAGGAGGCTTGTATATGCACACCAGCATCTCGCCTTACTCTTAAAAGGCTCTTAAACAAATGACTGAGGATGAATTAAGTCATCATCATCATCATTCATTAAACTTGCAGCCTTGACAATGTGAGATATATCAATCAATCAACTGACAAGCAATGATTAAGCACCTACTGAAGATATGAAGATAAAAATGTAGCCGTCTCTAACACCTGGGCAGGACATCAGAAGTAGCAGCTTCTCTTTCTAGTAATGTAGTTGGTAGCTCTGACCAAGGGCAGAGGAAAGGTTAAATGAGCTGCTGTGGTCTGTCCTGGCTCTGTCCTCTAATTCTCTGATTTGTACCAGTAGTACAGAGATGATCTCAGGACCCAAGAGGTCCAGGCTGCCCCGCCATCCTCCCTCTTTCTCTTGCACATATAATCTACCCTTTTCCTACAGAGACAAGAGACCATTAAAAAGAAATATTTCTCAGAAGAACAAACAACAGGTCTGAAGGCAAAGCCCTATCATTTCCTACATAACAAAGAAACTCTTCTTCCTAAAACAACACGTCATAACTTGAATGGGAAACTCTTCCTTGAGTTCGAATTTACCATTTTCAGCTCACAGTCTGTCTCCATGGGCAAAAATGGCACTTCACCACCAGTTCAACGAACCATTTTTATTCAGTGAAAAAATTCACTGGATTCAGAATCAGTGGGCCTGAGTCTGAACCTCATCTCTGCTCCTTGCTGCCCACAAAGCCTCGGGAAAGTGATTTAGCCCACTCTGAGTCTGTTAAAAGAAGAGGCTGGACTGGATGAAGGAAGGAAGCCTTTATTAAGTACTTACTGCATGCAAAGCACTGTAGTAGGTTCTGTAGTAGGTTTTGGAGATACAAAGTCAGGCAATCCCTGCCCGGGGGTGTCACATCCCATTTTGGGAAGAAAACATCAGTTTCAGCTGCAAGACAAATGGAAGGAACAGAGACAAAGGATGTGGCCAACCCTCTTCTTTGACACCGTGGTCACTGATAAAATAATATTCTCATTGTGTCTGACATTGAGCCATTTGACTAGGCCAAGGACTCCCTTTCCTGTATCTTCAGTGGCTGTGACTGCAGCCCATGTGGGACAGGTCCAGCCTGCATCTCCGCAGAAGCTGCTTCCCAGGAAAATGGCCCAAGGACACGGGGTTGGAAGCCTTGCTATTCCCAGGGCTCTTGGAGATGAGGTCCTGGGCTTTTTCCACTGGGGTCTGAGGTCTGAATTTTGCCTCAGGCACTTACTGGCTATATCCAGTCAAGTCTCTATGCTTGGTTTTGCTCATCTGTAAAACGAGGTGGTTGGTCTTCCTGGTTCCAAATCTATAATCCTATGAAATTCCAGCATAGAAAAGCATAGCGAGAAGGGAGAAGGGAGATGAGTGTGAATCTGGACACTCGTGTTTGAATCCCGGCTCTGTCACTAACACACTTGGGCTAGTCACCTGACCTCATTTTCCTTATCAAAGTACTTATGAAGAGTAGATTTTCTCAAAGGTCCCTTCCAAGTCTAAAAGTAAACTGTTCCATGCATCCTCAGGATTCTGATGGCCTCGAAGATTGTTAAAACACGGAAGGACCTTCAAGAATATCTAGTCACTTCATTGTACAGATGATTAAACTGGAGATCAGAAAAGATAAGGGACTTGTCCAAATCCATGTCGTTAGTAAAGGGGCAGAGCTGGGACTCAAATCCAGGCCTCCCCTTCCTGATCTAAAATTCTGAGATATTATGATATGATGCTGACCTCTCTCAGCCCTACCCCAACCAAAGCTTGCTTCAGAATACCAGGAAGGTTCATTCATGGGGTGTGTTGTTGTTTTAATCCATTACTACAGAGAATAATGTAAGTTCCTTGAAGGTAGGATTTGTCTCAATTTCTGGTTTTTTGTCTCTCAGTTCTGCTCCAAGTACAGTGCCTGGGATATAGAAGCTGCTTTACAAATGCTTGTGGAATTGAATTAGGGGGATTATTTTATATTGCTTTTAGCAAAGTATATGCCAGAGTTTCACAACATCCTAGTGAAGCCTCTCTTTGTAGAGAGAGGGAACATGGGTTGGAGGTGGAGAGGAGAGAGAATGTAGGGGAGGAGGAGTGAGAGAGGAAGTAGGGGAAAGGAGGGAGAGAGGGAGGGAACATGCTCTAATTATATGTCTAGGGCTATCAGCCTATGAATTCCCTTTCCTCCTTCCCCATTTTATGGTCCATTCATTTGTAACAAACACTTGCTCAGAATGTTATAAAAATGGGCTTATCTTTAACTGGAGAGAAAATGAATTATAAAAGCACAGACAAGCAAAACAAGTTTAAAGAGAGCAGGAAACTGCTACAGATAAAGAATTCCGATCTACCAAGAGCGGGGAGCCAGTTCTAGGGGAGGAAGTGTAGAAAGAATTTCACCACATCCCAGGAGCAGCAACCTTGAAGGAACCTGCAGAGCTCTGCCCAAGCAGGCCACTCTTTAGGGGGATCAGCAGGCCAGACAAGGACCCAACTTTCCATGATTATGTTCCATTCAGGGCCATGTCCTCTTTCATGTGTAATTTGTACCCACACACCAGCGTCCCTCCTCTGTACAATCCTCCACATTTCCTAGACTTCATCTGCCTCCATTTTGTCCCTCAATCTTCCTTTCCAGCTGTGAAAGCTACACTTCCCATCAGACCCCTTTGCTGATCTTACCAGATTATTTTAAAAAATTTTTATAAGATTTTTTCTACCAAAAACTATTTCCCAGATTTTTTTTACAAGATCAATAAATATGGTGGAAATGTCAGTACAAGCAAATTGATTTGTGCCTCAAATATAGTGTTTGGTGGAGATCTCTGAAGAACACCACTAAATAAGGTGCTAACATTCTGTTCAACACACTAATCAATGACATATAATATTCCTTTATTCAGTGCATTACTATGTGCCAAGCACTATCCTAAGCTAGACTTGGGGGTGTTTCAGTGAGAGAAGAGAAAATTTGGGAATTCAAGGGTGGGGCAGTAGAAAAGGATTGAATATGGAGTCACAAAATCAAAGTTCAGAGACAGACAGGACCTCAGGGACCAGAGAGTCTGACCCATACATAAACAAAATTCTTTCTACAATAACCTGGGTCAGAAGCCCTGCGTTTGTCTCCCTCTTCTGACTCTTGCTATCTATATGACCATCAGTGAATCATTTGACTCAGTTTCCTCATCTGTAACATTTTGGACCAAATGACCAAAGTGTTCTTCCAGCTCTGCTTTAAACCCTGTGATATCATATTTGATCAAGTGTAGCTAGAAGAGGAATAAGGACAGATGATTGGATGTTACAGGGGAGGCCAATTTTGGCTTAATATACCAAGAAAATTTCTAATGATAAGAGTTGCTCAAAAATGGCATTAGTGGTCTTGAGAGGTAGTGAGCTCTGTGTCACTGTAAGTGTCTGAGGCTGGATAACCATCTGTCGGGGCTAGTGTAAAAGCTCTTCTAATTACGGGTGAGAAATGGATGAGATGAACATTCTAACTCTGAGATCCTTGAATTCCTGACTCATGATTTCTGCTTTGGCCAAATCCTCTCTAAATAGTTTGAAATGGATAGCAATATACTTGTGACCACCACGTAGGAGAAACTGAACATCCAGTCAGCTTCAGGTCCTGAACCATGACTGGCCCCGATCCATATTCTTTTGCTAAGAAAAGAGAATATTGTGGGCTTGACATCTCTTCAAACCCTACCTAGCTTCCCAAGTGCACCCCATACATCACCTCCAAAGGTCGTTCTCAAAGATGCAAACCCCAACCCAACCACTATCCATGAAGAATCCTTAGACCTTTGATAAAGAAGGCAAGAAAATCCATCTTTCGCTCATCTCCAAACTGCCTGGTTCGGAAGGATTGTAAAATTTCCGTTGGCTTCTTCCCATCTTCTCTTCCCACAATCTCTCTTTTTATGATAGTTTCAAGACACGAAGGGTGTGCACTCAGTGAGAAGAAGGAGAATAAATAAGTCTTGATTGCATGCTGAGGAAGAAGCGATGAAGGACGGTAATTGTCATTCTGCATGCATGGACATGGAATGCATTATGCAAAAAAATACCCATGTGCACATGAACATATAGACAGATATTCTGACTATAATTTGGGGGTGTGGGAATAAAAAAAGAAGAAAAGCATGCCACGGATGAAAGACTCTGGGCAAACTAGCAAAATGAATCGGATTCCCACAGGGCATCCGGACGCCACCTTCCGATCCGAACCCCTTCTAGTCACTGAGGAGCAGGAAAGGGATGGACTTCCCAGTGAAGACACAGGGTCAGCCTGACACTCATTCACAAGCAGGATTGTGCAACCTTGGAGCTGTCTGCATCTAAATAATGCTTGGGGAGTTATGGAGAATTTTAAATCTTCCCAGATGCAAACATCTATAAACTGCATTGAACGATATTTAAACTATTCTAAATAAAGGGAAGGACAAAATCTAAGGGCATTCACCGTCTGCTCAGATAGAAGCGTTTTGGGGGTGATCAGGGGAAATTGAATAGGAACAAAGGCCATTAGAAAAACCAATGATTCTAGAGTGACAGGATATGGATTCTAATCCCACTTCTGAAACCATCTCTGGGACCTTGAACTGGTCACTGATATCCCTGGACTTTATTTTCTTCGTTTATAGAATGAGGGGGCTAGACTAGAAAGTCACTGAGGTCCAGTTCTGAGTCTGAGATCCTGGGGTCTCTTTTGAAGGGATACAAGCTTTCTGTGAAAAGCTATCTTGCCAACCTCAGTCTTCTCCACCACCACCCACACAAACTGCCAGCGTGGTCTTCCAAAAGCATGACTCTGGGGTCAGAGAACCTGGGTCTAGTTCTGACTCTAGCCGGATGAAGCAGAAAACACTTGAGCCTCTATAGATGAGACCACGCTGCAATGGGGTAAATTATGCGTGGAGCTGGGGAGGGGAGGCACAAACCAACACTACTTCTGCCAATACTCATCCACTCTCAGTACAAAGACCTAGGAAAGGCTTTATTTTTGTTCTGGATGGGATCATGGAGGTCATCTTGTCCTAAACTCTCATTTTAAAGATGAGGGAAACTGAGACCCAGGAAAGTTGAATAATGGAGGTCACACAAGTTTTACCAGAGACAGGATTTAAACCCAGGTTCTCTGACCCCAGAGTCACTGCTCTTTTCACGATACCTATCCATCTTCCGAAGTCTTGGAATTTATTGCCAGCATTTTAGATCTGGTACCCTGGGCCCGAGTGTCCCTAGAAAAGTCCAGTGATTTCCCAGATAATGGAAAGTAGCCTTAGGGGCAGCTGGGTGGTGCAGTGAATAGAGCATCGGTCCTGGACTCAGGAGTACCTGAGTTCAGATCCAGCCTCAGACACTTAACACTTACTAGCTGTCATCCTGGGCAAGTCACCTAACCCCAACTCTCCTGCCCTCCCTCCTCCAAAAAGGAAAATAAAAGAATATAGCCTTAGTAAAACCCAAAATGTGGAGCTGGAACGGGGAGCCTTGATCAAAGCTTATTCTTCTGTGTCAACTCTTCATCCCCTTTCCCTCTAGGCTTGGGATTGTTGCCAACAGGAAAGGTGATGACCCTATTGGTACTCAGCCTTGTTGTGAAAATTTTCTTTGATGTAAATGGGATGGACAAAGGACAAAAAAAAATGTCCCAAGTTATCATATTCCCCTTAGGAGCACTTTAAAAGGTGATTAATTGGGACTATGCTATGATCTCAGGAACAGTATTCCCATTCCACCCACTTGGGGTCCCATGTCATCACCACTAACTTCACACCTTTAAAGGCCTGGGAATGTTCTCTTAATTCATTTTGGAATGATTGATTCTGAGCCCTAGGAAAGGGCCCACAGCTTTAAGATCATGTTGCCTACACATGCATTTCTAGACAGGTTTACAATGAGCAGGAGAGATTAGGATTAGGGAGGGAGGATTGTGGGTTTTCCCTCCTTCCTCAAAACAGTCTGATGAAATTTTTAAAAATCAACATCCTTCTCGTTCTGCAAAAAGTCATTTGACCTTGGCACAAAGAGCTTTGAAAATGGCTCTAAGTTCAAAATTGACACAAAGGACACTTCAGGGAAAGCTTCACACAGACACACACACACAGACACACACACACACACAAACAGGATCTCTCCTTTACTTTGGAATACAGCTTTGGCTTCATGGCCAACTCTCAGAATAGGGACACTGCTGTGAATTAGAAGACTTGGAGGCCATGGTAACATTCAGTTAACCCAAACCAATATGGTGCTACTTGGCCAAAGGGAGACAATCTTCCTTGAGAGCAAGAAAACATCTTTGAGTCTATAAAATAGCAAAGAGTAGGGCATCTTCCTGGTCTTGTTACCCATCCTCCACCCTGTCCCACCCTCAATCCTCTCTGGCTCTTCCTAATATTGTGCTTGAGGCAATGTAGCAATGAACTATTCCCATAACCCTTTTATAGCTATTCATTTAAACGGCAGTAAAATGCAGAAAAACAACAAACATCTTCTCAACAGGCACCTTGGACTGTGAGAAACACTCCCCTGGCACCATGGCCAAGGTCCTGCTCATCCCAGCATTCGTGTGTCTTCCTTCTCTTCTTGGAAAGTCTTCTTCCTGGTTCCCTCTTTTCAGGATAGAAGCTGCCTCTGTAGCTTTCTCTGAATCCTGTCCTTCTGGTCAGATGAGACCAGACTTGAGGTTCTACAAAGACTGCCACAGCTTCCAGAACCAGGAGTGAGAGAGTCCAATTGGACTCTGCCAAAGCCAACGCCTACCTGAATTCCTGTGCTCAGCTCTGGGCACCACGTGATAGCAATGACTTTGAAAACTTGGTGAGTATCCAGGAGGAGGAAGCATAATACAATGGAAAGAGTTCTGCCTCTGGAGCCAGAGGACCCAGGTTCAGATCCTAGTAGCCACCTCTGTGACCATGGACAAGTCATTCCACCCTCCCAGAATGAGGGGGTTTGACTAGATGGCTTCTAAGGCCCCATCCAACTCTAAATCTATGATGCTACAATCTGAATCTCCCTGGTCTTTAGTTTCCACAGACGTAAAACGTTTGATGAGATGGCCTCTGAGGTAGGTGTCAGGTATGAATCTATGATCTCCTGTGACCCTGTGTTTCAGGTTTTAGAGAACAAGGGAAGGAGCAGTCAGACCTCTTCTTTGGTCAGGTTACTTCATGTTCAGTTCTGTCCACCATGTTTTATGAAGAACACTGTCAAGGTGCAACATGCCCAGAGGAGGGCCACCAGTATGGTGAAGTGTCTCAAAATTATGCCACATGGGAATTGGCTGAAGGAAGTGGGAACCTTTATCCTAGAGAAGAGAAGATCTGAGGTGGGTGGACCTCACTCCAACTACCCTATCTTCAAATATTTGAAGGGTTGACATGTAAATAAGGGGAAATACGCTTATTCTGCTTAGCTACAAACAAGAGTAAAACAAAACAAGAAGCAATGGGTGAAAGTTAGAAAGAACTCTTCCCAATGATGAAAGCTGCCTCCTCACCTCTCCCAGTGGAATTATATTCCTTGAAAATCGTAGACTCTCCATCACTAGGGAGAGGGCTCCAAACAGACTCTAGATTGATGGCTAACTGGAAATGCTAAAGAGGCGATTTGGGTCTAGCTATGGGTAAGCAGGCCAATGTCACTTCCAACTGTAAGATTCTGCAATTTGAGTAAAATGCTATTGCAGAGTTATTAACCCTTTTCAGGCACCTTGTTTCTTGGATATTTAGCTGTTTCTGTGGCCTCACTGATGTGAGTGCTATCTCCCAGAGTGGAGACACCATCCATCTATGCCTTCTCAATCTATGGCACCCTCACCCATGACTTCTTGTAAATCTTGCACAAGGATTCACCCAATAGGGAGAGGGCCTTCCTTCAAGTCTCTTGACATTCTGTGGGTATTCATGGAGTTCACAGATTTTCTATCACTTATGTCTCCCTACTTATCCTTCTTGGCTGGTCATACATTCTTGGATATCTTTTATTCCACTTCTTTTGAAGAAATGGTTGCTGATATATGAGTCTGTCCATACCATCATGTATCTCCTCATTGACCTTTGGACAACATATAACTCATTCTTTGGAAACCATGAAGTTCCATGTTTCATACACATATGATATCACTGGAAAGCAACTGATATGAAGAGGATAGGCCTGGCACTGTGCTTATCAGCTAGTAAAACACTTTGTCCAATGAACTAATGGAACCTTGACAGTCAGAAATAATTTTTGCTCTTCTAATAATCACTGAGATCATTTAATCCTTCCTCACTGAAAAGTAATGTATTTCTCAGGAATCTCTCAAGAAAGTTACAGTGGTCATACATAGAAAAATTATATTTACCTAGAGCTCAGTGTCATGAAGAGACATTCTCTGTAACGTGCAGATTGTGTGAGTTAAGACCCCAAACCAGGACACACTGGAAGACCATGATCATTTAAATACATTCTGAAAAGTGGTTCCTTCCCAGTGATGGACTCTTCATTCCATTCAATTTTATTTTACTCAATTCAACAAATATTTGTTAAAGACCTACTATGTGGGTGGGAGGCAGCTAGGTGGCACAGAGGATAGAGCTCCAGGCCTGGAGCCAGGAAACTTCAGACATTATGTGTGACCCTGGGCAAGTCACTTCACCCTGCTTGCCTCGGTCTCCTCATTGGTAAACTGGGCTTGAGAAGGAAATGACAAATCGCTCCAGTATCTTTGCCAAGAAAACCCCAAATGGGATCACGGAGACATGACTGAAAACAGACAACAGAAGTGCATTGTTACAATTCACCATCAGCATCAGTCATCAGTTCCATAGGTTACCAGGCTTTGATAGATTTCTACCACAGAAAACAATCTCTGGGGCCAGTTCCCGGTACCATGGATAGAGAATGAGGCTGGAATAAACAAGAGCTGAGTTCAAATTCATGTGTGACCTCGGGCAGATCAGTCACACTCCCTCAGCCTCGGTTTCTTATCTGTAAGATGGAGCTAATAGCCCCTACTTCACAGGATTGTTGTGAAGTTCAATGAGATAACACAGAGCACTTTGTAAACCTTAGAGTGCTTTATAAATGCAGGCTATCAGTATTACTGTTATTGCTATTAATAGTAGTTTCACTATGGCAGTGCTTCCCTATGAACAAGAGGAGGACAAGTCAGCCTTGAAGCTGATATGGGAAACCTTTTTTTCCCATATGCAAGGCACAGTTGGTAACATGCCATGACCTACATCTGCCCACCATGTGTCTTTCCTTTGTCCTTTGGGTGATTTGTAAGTTTATGCCTTAAAAGATGGCGGTAGTTGGTGATTTACAGCCATCTGCCATCCTCAGGAGAATGCTGATGTTATCCCAGGGAGCAGAATAGAGGGTCCAACAGTTTTGGACCAGTAAAAGGACTGCAAATGATCCCAAAGGGGAATCGGCCTGCTCTCTAATTTTGATTGCAATGTATTGACTGTCTGCAGAATTTGGTCTAGAGAGCCATCATTTAATGCTTCAGAGAGCTGTAATCTCCCTGATGTGAATGTGCCCTTCAATGGTACAAATAGCATCCCAACTGGGCCTTCTTAGCACATGGTACTCTTGGCTACAACTGACTGTGGGTAGGTCACATCGCTTTTCTGGATGCTGGTACCTTCATCTGTCAGATGAAGTGGTTAGGTTCCAAATCTGAGAATCACACTTCAGTCAAACCCCTGAAAGAGGGCACACCCAGTGTTCTAGAACCATTCTTTTAGGTTTCTTGATATTATGTGACTAACAATGGAGCAAAGAGTGTACCCATCGCCCCTCACCACTGTGTTTCTGATTTGCAGTCTCCCCTTGGAGCCTCACCCAGTGCCAGGGGCCCTCTCACCCATTACTGAGCTCCTCTATTTTGGGGAGGTCCCAGGCTGGCCAACCTTCATCCCCACCCCCCCCACCTTCCAAACAGAATCAATTATAGCAAAGCCAAATGAAAGGCAGAGTTGAAACAGTTAGAAGCCTCAGCCTCTACTCCTTATTCTAATTCTAACACACTGTGGGACCTTGGAAATTTGCTCAACATTTCTATTGGGTCCACACAGCTGCTCAGTATCTGAGGCTGGATTTGAACTCAGGTCTTCCTAACTCCAGGCCTGGTATTCTATCCACTGTGCCACCTAGGTGCCAATTCCTACTTACATCATCTTAATTAAAGCTCTCATTAATTCAGATCTTGACAATTCCAATAGCCTTTCTACTTGTTTCCCCTGCCTCTAATCCATTTTGAGTTCTGTTTGCCACGGTTGTCTTTTGCTTTCAACATGATAATTCACTCTCAAAAGAAAAGACCAAAAAACCTCTAGTTTTTCAGTACTCCATTCAGTATTCCACTGCCTACTAAAGTGCAGGGGTAGCTCCAGTGGTTGAAGAACTTCCCTTTCATTGGAGGGCTTTAAGAAGAGGCAGATGAGGGCGGCTAGGTGGTTCAGTGAGTGGAGCACCAGCCCTGGAGTCAGGAGGACCTGAGTTAAAATTCAGCCTCAGACACTTAACACAAAAACTAGCCGTGTGACCTTGGGCAAGTCACTTAACCCCAATTGCCCTCCAAAAAAGCAAAAAAAAAAAAAAAGAAGAAGAAGAAGAAGAAGAGGCAGATGATCATGTGACTGAAGAGATTATTTTCAGGTATCAGTTGGATTGGAGTCCCATCCATCTCTGAGATTCTGGGATTCTGTGAATTTTGGCACTTCTGTAGCATTAATGTGACACATGAACCACTGTCCTGCATGACTGGTCTCCTTGTCTCCCTAACCAGGCAGAGGGCAGAGACAGTACCTCATCCTTTGGCTGGATTGCCTATAGTGCCTAGGATAAATCATTGTTTTAAGCATTATTGACTAATTAGCTTCCCCTTATTTCCCTCGTCTGTGTAATGAGGATAATAAAGCCTCTTGTTATTATCTTAATCATCTCTATCTCCTAAACTCCCCCCTCTCTCTCTGTTTCCTTCTCTCTTCTCTCTCTCTCTCTCTCCCCCCCCCCCCCCCCCCCCCCCCCCCCCTCTCTCTCTCTCTCTCTCTCTCTCTCTCTCTCTCTCTCTCTCTCTCTCTCTCTCTCTTCTCTCTCTCTCTCTCTCTCTGTCTCTCTCTCTCTCTCTCTCTCTCTCTCTCTCTCTCTCTCTCTCTCTCTCTCTCTCTCTCTCTCTCTCTCATTGTTGGCCAGACCTGTCATTCTTAGGACCTCCTAGTGGTGAAAGTCTCTCCACCACTGCAGCTCTGCAATCTTCTGTATCTTTTACCCTTACAGAGTTGCTTCAGGGGCACTGTAAGGTGACTTTACCTATCCATAGGACAACCACTACACGTGAGAGGCAGGACCTGAATCCAGAACTTCCTGACCCTAAGGCCAGGTCCTTAACCACTATCTCATGCTGTCTCTTGGGTTGTTATAAGGCTAAAATGAAATGTCAGTAAATGCTTCAGGAAATTTTTTTAAAGTGTCCTCTTGTTCACATGGCAGGTGCCCCAATTATTATGATTATCATTTCCTGGCTTCCAAGAGGATGTTGGACAAAAAGCCCCAGAACTACAGACTCCTCTTGTCTCAGCAATGCCAGAATATTGTCCTTCCAGCCTGAAATCCGGAGACCAAGGGATAACACTTTGTTGGTTTATTTCCTGATTATTCAAATCACCACCCACAGGACAGACCCCAGCTGTACAGGCAGCTCCAATTGCCCATCTTGTAAGTTCGACCAAACACACGGCCATTGATGATGCTGAAGCTAGGCTGGCTTTCGAAGGAGCCTGGAGAGTCAGGCAGAGACCAGCAAAGGGATGCCTGTTGGGAACAAGCACCAGCCCAGGGCACAGGAAGCAGGAGTTAGTGCGGGTGGGTGAATGGAGTCTGGAATAAATGAAACTTTCAGGCTCTCACATCTGTACAGGGTGTGAGAGGAAAGGGACTTAAAAAAAAAAAAGGTGATGGCGAAGCTGAACATATAGGAATGACCTGCTGGGAAACTATTCAAAATAACATTACACACACAGAGTACTGAGGTGGGAACTCCCACTCTATACCCGCTGAAGCCAACTCAATTCCGTTACTTACTGCAAAACATGAAGTCACCAAAAAAATGAAAGGACGCATAAAACTGCCCAAGTGAAAGCAAGGGGTCAATTTTGCCAGCATTTCAAAGAGAATCAAGTGCTTTCTTTCATGAATGGCAGAGAAAAGTAGTTCTTTCTCAAGCTGCTTGTGATATAGTGCAGACCCAAGGAGGTAGGCTCCTCCCAAACCCTTTTCCCTGAGAGTTCTCTGGGCCCCATCCTCATACCTCCAGCACACCTGTGGGATAAGAGTTCACAGGTTGCATGGCAACCATTTGAAGATCCCACTGCCTGGACCATCAGTCATCCATCTGTGTTCCTGAACGGCTGGCCACATCTCTCCCAGCAAACAACAGAAATGTGATCTTTGAGACGGATAAGGCACTCCAAAGACATCCTTTCTCATCCTGACTAATGACTCCAGTGGCACCCATATGGTAGCTGGCTCTCTGACCAGCTAACAGCAAATAACAACTCAAGAAAGCTTTTACTTGAGGATTTGGTGAAAGGGTTCATAGCTGTTCTTTGCTGTCTGTGTGATCTTGGGAAAACTTGACGTTTTCTAAATGTAAGAACCCTTAGTCTCTTCATGACTCACTTTCCTCACCTGTAAAATGGATAAGTTGGGCAAGGTAATCTCTGGACCAATGGCCTGGTACCTTTGAATACAAACAATCTTTCATATCCAGACAAAGTTTAGGAAGTTTAGGAAGTCTCCAAAGATCAATGCCCCTTCCTTAAGAGATGGGAGGTTCAGCTTGAATTCTCTCATGGATGGACTGAATATATTTAGAAAAAGTCACTTGATCATCCAGAAACAGAAGTAGGGTATGATATCACAGATCAGAAGCTGGAAGGGCCCTCCTCCAAAGCTCTCATTTTACAGAAGAAAATGGTGAGATTGAGAAAGGGTGCGGGGCATAACCCTGGAATCATTCCACCTTTTATTTCTAACACTCAAGGCCAACAATCTAAAATATGATTATGTAAGCCATGATTCTAAACTACAGCGCTGGGCTCCCATGGACCACATGCAACCTCGAAGGACACTCAATCATTCCTTAATAAATGGCTTTGGCTTTGGCTATGGAACTTCAGAATCTGGCCAGCATCTTTCTTTTTCCACCACCTCCCACTGGTCCCCTGCAAGCACTCCAGGCTAACAAACAGCATTTAGACAGAGAACGGGTTTATTAAAAAGCTTATAAAAGACAAAAAACAGACTAGCATCCATCTGAGCCTCCTTGGCAAAGGAATAGTTATTGCCCCCATAAAACTCATAGCACTAACTAGTCAAATCCCTTCCTGGTGCTTGGACCCCTGGGGAGATCCATACTCAGCTAGCCTTTTCTTTGTCATTCTGTCTCCCTTGATTTTCTATCTCTGTCTGTCTCTCCTTCCTACCTCCTTGTCTCTGTCTCTGTCTCATTTGCTCTCCCCACTTCTGGCTTTGTATTGCCTGTATCTCTGGCCCCTGGTCCCTTTGGCCTCCTCTTGTAAGACACAGTCATCTCATCTTCTGAACTTAGCCCATCTATGCTCCCCCTTGATGACCAGGCCAACCCAGAAGCCCTTTCTTCTTTCTCCTCTTGTATTGCTGGTGCATTTACACCCACTGCATGAAGAGGGAGGAGGAAGGGTGGACCCTCTGGCTCTCTCTGGAGCTGTTGCTGCATTTCCAGACTAAGCAGCACCTTCCTTGCATCTTTCCTGGCTCCTTGGGTGGGGAAAGGTGGCACCCTGGACAGAAGGTCACACTGAGCACCGGGAGGCCTCAGACCACAACCACATACAAAACCCTGACCCTCTCAGACCAGTAAAATGGAGCAGATAATACTTTCAGTGCCAGTCACTGAAGGGAAATGAGGATGGGCCTCTTTGGCAGACCTGGGAATAGGGGCCCAGAGAGCTAGAGGCACTCTCCTTAAGGTGCACAAACAGTAACAGGGTCAGGATTCGAACCTCTACATCCCCCTGCTTCATGGGATTGTGAAGACAGATCTTTGTAACCTCCAAGTTCTGTATCAGTGTGAATTATCATGATCCCAAGTTTACAAAACAGGAGTCCTAGAATCAAAGACGTGTCAAGTGACTGGTCCAAAGTCATACAGGTAATAAATGGAAAAGCCGATTTCAATCCAGACCCACAGACTCCAAATTCAGCACTCCTCCTCCCGGACAATAACTGCCTTCATTGTTATCTTCATTGGCTCCAAGCTCCTTGAGGCAGGGGCTGCAGCACTGGTATCCTGCCAATACATACTTACGTGTAACTACGCTAAAGCAGTAGTTCTCATGCCTTAAACTCTTATCACCCCTTTACACTCTGAAAATTATTGAGGATCTTGAAGAGCTTTTGTTTATGTGGGTGTATCTATCTGTCTATCTTGACCACATTAGAAATTAGAATATCTTAGTATTATTTTGATGAAAAGAATATTTGACCTTGTGAACCCCCGAAAGGGGATGTCTGGGCCACACTTTGGGAATTGGGAGCCATTATCCCATTCAGAAATACCTAGTCTAGAGCTGGAAACCCCCTCCTCCTTGTTTATCCATACTATGTCCTGTAACTCTTTCTGGGAACTGGCTACTCCAGATTTCCTGCATATGTCCTGAAGTTCACTGGTCTAATAAAGAGCTATGCTACAGCCAAGGTACCCCAGAGGTCAGTAAAACAATGTCCTTGGGAGCCTCCCACCCGAACCTCTCGAATAACCAACTGGCATCATCCTGACTCCTCTGGGCCCACTTAACACACTCTGATATTAAACCCTTGATAATTTCAGGGCCAGAATCTGTCTACATTTCTCCTATGGGGAATCTTTGTGCTTGGACAAAGCGAGGCATTTGCTGTAAGAAAGAGAGAGGAAGAATTTGGCACTCTTTGTTTCCTTCCCAGAGCCAGCCCCTTCTCTCTGCAGGAGCTATTGGAGGAGGAGGAGAAGGAAGAGTCACTCTCAGAAGAGTTCAGTTCAGGGGCCCCCTCTTTTAGAAGACCCCTTCTGCTCTCCACCCCCACCCCAATTAATAGTGTTTTCTCCCTCTTTAAATTACTCTATATTCGTCTAGAGACATTTGTTTGCTTCTCTGTGTAGTCATCATATCTCCCCAATGGACTATAGGCTCCCTGAGGGCAGGGAGTGGTTGCTGTCACTGTTATTTTGGCTGTTTATCTACATACAAGTCACAGCACTACTGCAGGACCTTAATGCACTGATTCAGCTCAGGCAAGTGGGCACCTCTAAGATAGCAAGCAGTGGGAGGAGTCACCAAAAAATAACCAGTCCGCAAACTCAGCTTGGAAATTCTTATCTGCCTCCCTGGCTGCTCCATTCAACAAGCCTCTATAAGCACCCGCTCAATGGTTAGGACTGTGCAAAGCGCTGAGACCACAAGGACGATAAACAATACTGAGATGAATTCTACTGGCTTATTTCTGGCAGCCAATCAGTCAACCAATATTTATTAAACACCTACTGTGTTCCAGGCATGTGCTAAGTGCAAGAGATATAAAGAAAGGCAAAAGACGGTCTAATGGACGGTACAATATGCAAACAACTGTGTACAAACACAATAGGGATAGGACGAATCACAATCAACAGAGATGGGAAGTACTATATTATTAAACTAGTTATTGCTAATTACTGTTAATAATCTAACAATTAATAGTCTATCAATAAACACTTGTTAAGTTTTTACTATGGGCTAGGCACCGTGCTAAGTTTATTGTTGTTATTATTATTAAGTTACTTAACACATCAGGAACTCTAAGATTATAAGCTTCAGAGAATGTTGCTACCTGAATTAGCGGAGGGAATTTTCTCATCGGGAGACTGATCTACATCAGGAAAATCACCGAGCCAGCCCCTACCCATAATTTCTTTCTGTTTCTATTTTTGGGATACTTGTGTGTGTGTGTGTGTGTGTGTGTGTGTGTGTGTGTGTGTGTGTGTGTGATCTACTCTAATAGAATATAAATTCTTCAAGGTTAGGGATTATTTTTATTTTCTATTTTCATATCCCCAGCTAGGTGGTGTAGTAGACAGAGCATTGAATTCAAATCTAGCTTCAGACACTTAGTAGCTCTGTGACCCTGGGCAAGTCACTTAACCCTATTTGCCTCAGTTTCTTCATCTGTAAAATGAAATGGAGAAGGATATGGCAAACCACAAAAACCCCAAATGGGGTCATGAAGAAACATATATGACTGAAAATGACTGAACAACAACAAACCTAAACCATTGCCTGGCCCTTAGCAGGTGCCTAATGTTTGTGGATCGACTGAGTAATGGTATTCCACTTTGCATCCCCGGCACCTAGCACTGTTTCATAAATAAACATCTAACTGGATTGGATTGAATTCAAAATTTTGCTAAAGCTGACATTCCCTGAGCTCTTTTCCCTTGAATGATTTGGACCTCAACTCTCTGTCCACACTGATGATTTTCCTTTTCATTCTTTTTTTTCTCCCTCTGGAGAAACTTTAATGTTTGAGTCTCTCATCTTCCATTAATAGCTCAGAATTGTAAACCAGCCTCAAAGGCCTAGAAGCTCCCATTAATTTGTCTGTCTCTGCATCCTTCCTTCATCTTTTCTAACCGATTCTCCCCCCTCCACCTTTTATAGGGTATCGGGCACTGATGTCCGAAGAAGTAATGGCATGATTATAATACAATCCTCTTTCAGTGGGGTTAAAATATCACTCGTATTCCAATTGACTTTCTATACCTTTTTCACTGAATGATTCTTCACTCTGGGTGCAAGGAGGCAGGGGAGGGGAGACCTTTTTCATCACTAGTCTTATTCCTTTGTCTAGTTACAAACTAGAAACCAAACAGCGGATATGAAGTTATAGGCCCACATCATTCAGGGACTTTTCCCCAGTGTATTGGCCCCTGACTTGCTGTAAGACAACTAAATGACCTCAAATGGTCTGAGCCCCCAGGACTGACTGAGCAGAATGTAAGGGGCAGGGGTGGGGGAAGGATGCTTAGAGGAGGAGAAGGGGGCATGTGCTTTGGGTCTTTTATCTTAATTTTTGTGACATGATCCAATTATATCCATTCAGCGGCGCCCTCTAATTACTAGGCATGAATAATGAAAGATGTCCCTTGTACTCTTGCCCTTCCCCCACCCCTGCTCCCCCTTCTCAGCCTATCCAGGCTATGAAAGCAGAGTTCCTACAGAGTCTGAGTGAACAAGAACTAGGTTAGGAGGATCAGATCATAAATAAAGGCAGGATGGCTTTGGGGATTAAGCCCTGGACTAGGAGCCAGGTAGCCCTGGGTTTGAGCCCTACCTTTGACACACAACAGCGAGGTCTCTGTGTGTAAATCATTCAGATTCTCTGAGATTCCACATCTTCCTGAAAAAGAAAGGTGGCAGGGGCAGGGGAGGGAGGGGTGGCCTCTTAATGAGAAGAGCCGACCATCTGGCAAAGCATTAGGTCTAAAGTCAGAGAGCACAGGCTCACAGGATTACCTGAGCACAGAATCAGCAGCCAGTGAGAACCCACATGATCACACATTCCACTCAGCCTCTCCTTGAAGACCTCCAAAGAAATGGAGGCCCCACCTCTCAAGAGAAACCACTCTTCCTCTGGCCAGCTCTCCTATTAGACTTTTCCCCCTGATGTCAAGCCTAAATTTGCCTCTTGGCAACTAAGTCCTGGTTCTGCGTGACCTTAGCACAGTCACTTAATCTCAATGGGCCTCATTTTCCTTCCCTGAGCAATGACAGAGTTCAACTTCGTGTTCTCCTCAGTTCTAACTTCTGGATCCTTAGTGTGGAGCAGAGCTGGCTTGCTGAAGCCCTTCTTCTTCCTGTTAGGAAACAGTGACTCCAGGAAACAATGTAGCCCTTCTCTAAGTGTCTGCACCAGATCTCAGGAGCATAGAAAGGGGACCTTAGAGGTCATTTAGAACAACCCCTTCACTTAGCCCAGAGTAGTTAGGTGAATTCTCCAGGGTCACACAGCAGAAAGCAGCAGAGGTGAGCTCTGATTCTCTGGCACCAGCCCAGATCCATCACTGTTCCCATCTCCTGGACTGGGGGTCTAAACAAACATTTCTATAAAGACCGCCATCCATTTATGCCTTGGATTTTGCATATTGTTCTCTCCTCTTAGACTGGGAGCTCCCTGAGGGCAGAAGCTGACCTTGTCTTTGTATTTCCAGCAGAGTACAGAGCCAGACATGTAATAAGCATTTCATGATTACTTACTGACTTGACTGGAGTGCGAGATGAGGAAGGAAAGATTAAAGGCCCGTGGAAATGATGGGTTTGGAAAGTTTAAAACTGTCCACGAACATACATGAATGAATGAATGAATGAATGAATGAACAAATGAACGGGAAAAACATTTATTCAACAATCAAATGGTTGGACTATGTGGCCTCCAATGTCCCTTCTAGGTCCAAACCTGAGCGTCTGACTCTGGGGGGAACACAGGGAAGGGAAAAGGACAGTTAGAAATTAAGCCTTTAAGGATAAAAGACCATAATTCTGTTCCTCAGCTACAAGTTTGGGGAGGCCCAAGAGGCAGAAAATTGCAGGTTTAAGGTGATAGTTTTCAGAAACCTGCTTGGAGCTGAATTGCATGCTCCAGTAGAATTTTTCCAACAGCACGTCTAGTCCAGCCCCAAGTTGCAGAGTTAAACAGAGTGAGGCCCAGAGAGGGGGAAGGAGCTGAAGCCATCTGGCCACCAAGTGGAAGAATCAGCATTGGGCTCTTGGGTCAGTGCTCCCTCCTCTGAACTCCATTGTCTTTGGAGTGGAAAGGGGCTTTGATTTTAGAGTCAGAGGGGACCTGAGTTAGAATCCTACCTCTCTGGGCCTCAGTTTCCTCATCTGTAAAATGAGGGGAATTGACCAAGCTGACCCCCGAGGTCCCTTCCAGCTTACAGTCTTGCTGTGGGGAGTGACAGGAAAGGGTCACTTATCTCCAGGTACCTAGTTGGTCTAGCACCATTAACATCATGATTTCATTTTAGGAGAGAGAAAAGGCATGTTTTCAATATAAGGGAATAGAAGAGAAATACTATAAGGGGGAAGAATGAAGTTATAGCTGATGACGGCCTTGTCAACATCACTGTCAGATATTTGGGGTTAGCAAAGGTCTGAAAGAAGGGGAAAAAATCAGTTCTTCAAGCCGGGTTTTCTCATCCTTCTGCTGGCCCTCCTCCCGTGCAAGGAGGGGAACCTCACCTTGCCAAAGGCCTGAAGAAACTAAGCAGCTCTCAATGATACATGAAGGAGATTTCAAGTTCTCCCTCCCTCCCACCAAGGTATTGAGGCAATCATGGCCAGCGACAGGGGCCGGCTCAGCACCCAAAGGGCCAGGCTGGGTTGACCCACTCCCTTTCATCCCTTTGGCTGAGAGGGGTCATTTACTCCTCAGAATAGGAGTCATTTACTCCTCAGAAGCTGGGAGAAAATGCCACAGACACTGGGGGAATGGGGCTGAGTCTGACAGTTGACACCAATTAGGTCAGAGTTAGTGGTAAGACCATAAACCCTCTATTCCCCACCACTCCCACCCGCCCCCACCCCCAAGCTGCCTATCATGCAACTTATAAACAGGAACCTGGCATTGTGTCAGGGGCACAAATTGATTTCCTTTCCCAAATAAAATTTTAAAAAGCAAATAAACAGGGTGATGGTGGCTAATGAAACAGTACAAGCCAGGCTGGGGGGAATTCTTTTGGAAAGCACTGAGGCCTCCTGCCCACCCCACCCCCCATTTCAGCAACAATACGTTTACACAGAAATGCGTCACTGATTAGCACAAGAAGCCTCTATAAATCCATCGGGATTCATTCCATTGGGGTCTTTAGAAATAAACATATATTGGGGGGCTTTGCAATCCAAGAGATGGGTTAGTTGAGCCCCAAAGGTTGGCCCCAGGGGCCTTTAGTTCCCTTCCAGCCCTAATTCTCTGATGCTGTCCCAAAACCACCTACTTTCTCAGAAGGGGGATGAAGCAGATTTTGTTTGGATCAAGGTTAATGCTCAGTAGTGTCCAGGCTTCACCTCAGGGGACTGAGTCCTCCACTTCATAAAGGGGCTCCTAGCCCAGAGCTTCCAGAGGTTGAAAATATCAAAAGCACTTTACTTGCTGGGAGCAATGGCAGCCCCTTGCCAACCACTTGACCTACCAATTCTGGTGCCCACAGGTGAGACCTCTGAAAGGGGGCTGCCGCTGACTGGCAGCTTCCCCTTAGGAACTCTCTACACGGAGAGAAGCTAACTCTGGGGAGTGGACAATCTGAGGCCTTCTCTGCTGAGACTTGAATGGCTTCTAATCCTGAGACACAAGAGAACCAGGTTGGAAGAGCCTGCAACGATCCCCTGATCCAACCCCCTCAATCTTACAGATGAGGCACAAGAAGAGGCACGTGTGACACAGAGACCGAGACTGGCCCAAGGAGAGCCAATGACAGAACCAGGATTTGAATGCAGCTTCTCTGAATCTACACTCAGAATTCCTCCATGGCACAAAATTCCATCATGTTCTTGACTAGAAATGGGATGGATCCTGGGATTTTTTTTAACCTAGCACTTTGACTAAATCCATCCCGTTTGTAGTGTGGGTCCCAGAGGTAATTAATTATACCCCGTGGGGTCTAATATAATTAGACCCCACGCTCCATTTGGGTTCTCTGGGAGCACGAGCCAGTGATCCACGGACGGTTATTCTGAATTAATTATTAATTATTATAATATATATATATAATTATTAATTATTATAATTATATTATATAACATGATCATTAAGGGCCATACTGAGGGAAACATAAGTCCTTTCTGGGAGGGACCAAAGACCTACCGTTCAATGCCTTTAATTTACAGATGAGGAACTAAGGCAGACAGAGGTTAAGTGATTTGCCCAAAATCACACAGCTACTAAGTGTCCAGGGCAGGATTTGAATTCAGGGCCTCCTAACTTCAAGTACAGCACTCTGTACACTATGGCGCCACCTGGCTGCCAAGATGCTATAGTGATAGGAGGACAAATACAGAAATTAAAGGGTTAGGCTAGAAATGGGCAAACACAAACACCCACTCATAGCCTCCTTTTCTAGAGGTCTCTAAATCTCAGCCATGTCTTCATTCACCACCAGCTGTCCCGGGCGGTTTCAACTTCAGCACCATCGACACTGTCCATGCCAGGCATCGTCTGTGCCCCCACCTCCCACCCCGCCCATTGGCTTTCAGCTTCCTTGGGGCTTCCCTACTAGACTGTAAGCTCTGTGAGGGCAGGGACTGTCTTCTTGTTTGTTTCCCCACACATAGTAACACAGAGTCTGACACATAGTAGGCACTTAATAAATATTTACTGTATCTTTATAGATTGGTTAACTATATGATTTTGTTGAAAGCTTTACACCAGAGAGAAGGTAGGAGAGAGAGACAGAGAGAGACACACACAGGGAGGGGAGGGCAGGCTAATGGGTCTGGTGAATGCCCTCTGCCCTGCCTGGAACCCCCTGGAAGGAGGGTATGGTGCTCAGTTCTGGGAGCACATTGAAGAATGACGTTGGCAACTGTTGCGTGTCCAGAGAAGGAGGGTCAGGATGGACAGAAGTGCAGCTCCTGCTCTGAGGGCATCGGGGCACAGGCACGTGCCCCCCAGGGCAGCAACGGGAGGAACCCTGGAGGGAGGCATCAGTGGATACCAGCATATGTCCTTCATTATGCCCTTAGTGCATGTCAGGAGATAGAGATACAGGGATAGAATCCTGCTCTGACAGTCAACAGCTGTGTCTGACTCTCCATGATCCCATTTGGGGTTTTCTTGGCAAAGACACAGGACTGGTTTGTCATTTCCTTCTCCAACTCTTTACAGATGAGGACATTGAGGCACACAGGGTGAAGTGACTTGCCCAGGGTCACACAGCTGGTAAGTGTCTGAGGCTGCATTTGAACTCAGGGTCTTCCTGACTCTATCCCTTTTGCCACCTAGGGGCCCTAGAAGTCAAGAAGACCTGGGTTAAAATCCCATCTCAGATACTTACTAGCGGGGTGAACTTGGGCAAGTCACTAAAATCGCTGCCTCAGTTCTCTCAGAAGCAAAATGAAGATAACAATCGCCCCTATCAGGGGGTGGGGGGTGGGTATGAGGATCAAGTGTCGTCACACATCAGGTTCTTTGCCGACCACTCGGGTGCCCTCTAAATGAGCACGTTCCATCCGCTGACAGCTGAGGCCACCTCTTACTTCAGTCACGGCGCAGTAGTGCCCAGCTCCCCCATTTACCCCAAGCCAAAGAAAGCCACGCTGCCTCCACTCTCCATTGTGCTCAGTGCATCTCTCCCTTAACTCGGGCCTACGCGGCTCAAATGTGCCCAGGGCGCCGTGGGAGGAAGGTGCCGGAGCCCCTCACAAGGGCGCATCCAGAACGGTTCTCTTTGGGCCCATCCCGCATCGCCCTTGGACCCCACGCTCCATTTGGGTTCTCTGGGAGCACGAGCCAGGGGTGATCCACGGACGGTTATTCTGAATTACCAAGCTCTCCTCAGCCTTCGCTCAGGGGCATGGTGTTTGTGGATGCCAGGAAAATATTTCCAGCCTCCTCCCGGTAGATCCACCCCAAGGTTACAGTGCTTAACTTGTTAAATTACAGCGGGAGTTTACGGGGAGATGACATCATTGTCGGCCCTGGCAAAGGTCCCTGATGTCACCCAGGAGTTACAGCAGCGGCCACCTGCCTGGGACAGCGACAAGGACGATTCTCGGGACAGAGGGAGGGAAGGGAGCTCCCGTCAAGCTTCGGAAAGCCAGATGAGAACACGGTGGACAGAGACGGGGGTGGGGGGGTGGGGGAGAAGGTGGGGAATTTTTGTCCTCTATTCTTCCAAACGCCCCAGACTTCCATCTCCATCCACCCTCTCCAGACCTCACTCCCTTTCTGAATCCCTTCACGACGTCAGCAAAGGACACAGATCCGGCCCCTCCCTGCCCCTGGGGCATCCTCCTGGCCCACTCAAAAGAAAGAGCGCCTCTAGGATGGGGACGGTCTGGATTCTGCCTTTGAATACCCACCACCCACAACTCAGTACAATTCAACAAACAATTCTTAAGCCTTTCCCCGCACCGAGATGGGCTAGAAAGGAAGCATTCCCTGCCTTCCAGGAGAGTATATTCTATTGGAAAGGAGGGAGAGAGAGGTACACAGAAAGTAAATACCACGTAATTTACTGTTGTTGTTGTTATTATTATTAGTCAGTCAATTAACATTTATCAAGCACCAGGCACTATGCTAAGCACTGGAGAGACAAAAAAAAGGGGGGGTGGGGTGGGGTAAAAGATAGTTCTCACTTTCGAAAAGCTCAGACTATGGGGCAACTAGGTGGCACCCGGGATAGAGCACCAGTCCTAGAGACAGGAGGACCTGAGTTCAAATTTGACCTCAGACACATTGTGTGAGTCACTTAACCTGGATTGTGCTCCCTCTCCCCCCCCAAAAAGCTCACAGGCAATAGAGGAGACAACATGCCAACAACTATACACAAATTAGCTACATACATGATAAATTGGAAATAATCTACAGAGGGGAAGCACTAAAATTAAGGAGGACTAGAAAAGGCAACATGCATATGGAAAGTGGGACTTTAGCTGGAGCTTGAAGAAAGCTAAGGAAGCCAGGAGGTCGAGAAGAGGAAGGAGAGCACTCCCGTGTGAAAGGGGAACCAGCATTGTAAAAGCACCTGATACGCCCAGGGTGCTGTGCTAAGTGCCTTAGAACCTTCGTCTCAACGAGTCTGGGAGGCAGGCGCTTATTATTATCCCCATTTTATGGATGAGGAAAGTGAGGCAGAGGGAGCTGCCCAGGGTCACACAGCCAGGAGGCCACTGACACAGGACCAAGATCCACTACTCCACTTGGTCTGCGTCTGCCATTGGCCCTGCCAGGTTCAGAGCAGAGCTCCCCTGAGGGGGCCTCACCTCGTCCCCAGGAGGGAGGGACAGGTGGCACTGTTAGCTCTGGTTTTTGGCTGGACAAGGTTAGGAGGTAGGGCCTGCTCCAGGCTTTCCTCTCCTCCCTAAGCTAAGACCTGATTGAAGGATAAGGAAGGTAAGAGGGCAGATGAGGAGAGAACAGATTATAGGCATGGGAGGCACAGCCTGTGCAAACTTTCCGGGGGGGGTGGGGTGGGGCGGGGAGATGGGGCATCAGAGGTGGAGGATACTCAGTCCTCTACCTTAGCAGGAACGGAAAGCTCACAAGGCTGGAAACGAATCTTTGAGTAGTTCTCTCAGGTCACAAACATCAAGGGCTTTGAATTTCACCTTAGAGGCCATAGGGAACCACTGAAGGCTTCCAAACAGGTTGGTGACACCATCGGATCTGTACTTTCATTTTAAAAGCAGCCTATGTGGAGGATGAGTGGAAGGAAAGAGAGGCAGGAAACCAACCAGATGGGAGAAATTAAAATATTTCCAGATAGAAGCTGATCAGGGCCTGAAGCGACACAGCAGCGATTTGGAGAAATGAATGGGGACTAGACACAAGTGATGTTACAGGGACAGGATTATCAGGACATGACAATTGATTTGGGGAAAGGGAAGAAGGAAAAGGGAAGGTCCGAAGTGACCTGTGGAAAGGCTGAGAATAAATCCCAGTTCAGTCTGTTTTCCCATCACACATTCAACAGACACAGTGAAAAAAACTGAGCCAGGGACCAGAGCAACATCCTCCTTTGAGTGATAAAAGATTCTGATCAAAAAACAAGAATTACTGAAAATGAGAAGCATTTAAAAAAAAGGCCAAGGAGACTCATAAAGGGAAGAAAAATATACCAGGGATACTCATCTCTAGTGACATCATGAGACTGTATCAAGGGAGCTTGAAGGTCAGAGCACTAATGTCTACTGAAGGGAGCTGGCACGAAAGCAGATGAGACCACCAGCAGCAGAAGGACTGGCCAGTCCTGCTGCATGGATCCTCTGCTAGCTGTCTAGGGACCAAGCTGGCCAAAGGCAAAACCGTCAGAAATCTGGGCAGCTAGATACACCCAGGCATGAAAGCTCTCTTACTGGGTGGTGCTATACAGACCTTTGTATGATTTGGACACCTAAAATAAAATAACCTAAAATGTCCTAAATCACAGCAAAAATTGGAGGTGTGATGGGGAGAGGGCTTGGTGGGTGGAATCACTCTGTAGATTTGGTGCCTGCCTGGATAAATGTAATAAACATCTCAGGGAGGCAAGCTGATAGGGACCAAACGATGCTACAAAATATTAAAGAAATGAGGGGGAGAAGAAATATCTCATGAGTAAAATATGTCACAGACTAAAGAAGAATGAGATGTTTATTAGCGGTATAACATGGTCCTTACAATATAGGTGCTCTAACAGAGCAGAAAAGCTTAAGAAGGTAAGCTTCCTGAGGACAGGGTTGTCTGTCTCATGTTTTTTATATCCAGGGCTTAGCATGGACTGGGCACCTTATAAATGCTTATTGATTGATTGTAGCACCAAGGATAGAATGCTGGTCTAAGAGTCAAGAAGACCTGAATTCAAATCCAGCCTAGGATACTTCTAGTGGTATGGCCTTGTACAAGTCACTTTATATCATTCAGTCTCAGTTTCCTCCTCTGTAAAATGAGAGGGCTGAACTCCATGAATTCTAAGTCCTCTCCTAGCTCAGCTCCAAATCTGGAAATGGCTATCCAAATGTCCTCTTCCTTGTGTCTGAGAAGTCATAACTGGGTTTGAATGACTACCTTGGGAAATATGATAGAGGAAAGGAAACACAGCAAGGAAATGAGGGGAGATCCGGATGGGAATGGACTCCCCCCCAGGGCCAGAGGCGAGATGGCCTGTGGAGTAATCTATGTGAATAATGACAGCCACCACAAAGGGGAATAGGCTGTTTTGAGAGGTAGGGAGTTCCTTATCTCTGGAAGTCTTCAAGAAAATGACGGATGACAAAATGTCTAGGATTCTGTGGAGGGGATTTTTGTTCAAGAGCTATCAAGCAAAGCTCCTGTTCTCTGAAAGTCTACATATTATTGGAAGAAACAATGAAATATTCACCCCAAAGTAAAGTGGGGAGCAGGGTTGGCAGATGGAGGGATCAGGAAATGCTTTGTGGAGAAGGTAATATTGGACCAAACTTTTCAAGGAAACCAGGAATTCTAGGAGGAAGAAATGCATTCCTGTTATGGGGGACAGCCAACTTAAAGACAGAGGTGGGAGATGGTGGATGGTATGTGAGAAAGGCTAAGAACAGTTTGGATGAGCCGTAGAGTGGGAAGGTGAGTCTTTTACCATAAAGTTAGAAAGGTAGGTTGGGGCTAGGTTTGATGAGATGATAGGAAGCCGTAATGTGAAGTAAGGTGATATGGACTTTAGGAAAAGCACTCTGGCCTCTGTGTGGAGGACAAATTGACAAGGAGGCTAACGAAATGCTATTGCAATCATTCAGATGCCAGGCAAGTAAGAGCTGAACTAGACCTAATGTTGATCAAAATCCCTCAGAGCCTCTGCTCCTTCCTCTATAAGGATAACCATTCCATTAATAGAGCCTACCTCACAGGGCTGCTGGGAAGATCACGTGCAATCAGGCTCGGCCAGTCTCAAAAAGCTCCATAAATGGCAGCTATTTGGCTGGTTACTCCAGATCAATCGGTTTACTTGCTCTTTCCCAACCACAGCAACCCATCTCCCATCTCCACGCCTTTGTATAGGCTATCTCTCTTGACTGAAATACCCTTATTCTTCACTACCTCTCAGACCCTCAGCAGGGCTACCTCCTGCCTCTTACAGGAAGCCTTTCCTGATTCCCCCAATCATCCATGCCCCCTTCTCCATCAAAATATTTTCTATTTGCTTCTCTGATCTCCAGTTCTCCTCCTGTCAATCAAGTCAGTCAACTCATGTTTTAAGATCCTGCTATGTTCCATTCCTAAAAAATCATAAGCTCCCAGAGGACAGGGAGTTTTAAATTAATCTTTGTCCTTGTATTTCTAATACAAGTGCCTATAGAGCCCAAACATAATATATGCTTCATTAATTCCCGTTGAATTGAATTAAACTAAAGCCCCATCCTCCTGAGGCATTCCATCATTGTGTTTGGAGAACTCTGGGTTTTAGCAAGTTTTTCCTTATGTAGAGCCTAAATTTTCACTCTATAATTCCCACCCTTCCCCTCCAACTCAGGCAGAGAGGGCCAAGTCAAATAGGCCTAATCCCTCGGCCACATGAAAGGCCTTCCAATCTCCCAGCCTGGATTTCACGTCTCCCCTACACCTGCTCTTTTCCAGGCAAAAACATCTTCAGTAAAATGCCCCAAAACACAGATTCCTACAATCAAGCCTTGGATGATCTGATTTCCAGTCCTCTCACCCCCTCTCCACCCCAGATCACCTGACTTTGGATGGGCTCCCAATTGTTTATTTCCTTCCTAAAATGTACTACCATGCTGCTGATGCCACCAATCAAATGAATTAATTAGATAATGTTAAGTGCTTGTGGTGGGCCAGACTCAATGGGAGGTGCTGAGCATGCACAGACAAAAGCAAACCTACCCCTGCCCTCAGGGGCTTATATTCTCCATAGAAAACAGAGAAAGGCTGCCGCCCTTCTGGGTTCTCTGGACGTGGCCTATGACAGCATTAAACCTTTTGGCTGCCATGTTTCTAATAGTATTTTACAAACTTCAGGACAATAATTTTAACATTTTCTAATCATGAACAAACATTGCATATTAAAAACATGGGATCATAGAAGAACCTTAGGGAAAGACCATCCAGTCCAACCCCCTCATTTCACAGATAAAGAAACTGAGTCTCAGAGAGAAGTCTGACCTTGCCCAAGGTCACACAGGGAGCAATAAGAACAGAGCTGGCATTTGATACCCTGGCTTCCAGTCCGGGGCTCTGTCCACTGCTCTTAGCCAGGGTGAATCTGGAGTAGACATTTCATTCATGCATCACCACCAATGTTTGATGAGCTCCCTCATACCCTGGATCAAACAAAAACTCCTCTGCTTCATGCTCAAGGCTCTGATACCCCAGGTCCTTCCTCTCTTCCTGCTCTTATTCCCCCACCTACTTTCTGGGTCCCATCTCACTGGCTTTCCTACTGTGCCTCACTCTCCTGCTGTGCCTCCACTCTCTGTCTCTGAGGCCAGTTCTCCCCAAGCCTGAAGTGAAGGGCCCCCTCCCTTCTGCCTCCTTCCCCAGTCTCCCCCCAGCCCTCAACCCTTCCTTCTGAGATGACCTCCCAGCTACTCTGTACAAATCCTGTTTACTGTTTCTCCCACAGAATGTGAGCTCCTCAAGGTTTGTTTTTTGCATCCTTAGTGCAGTGCTAAGGTTGGTACACAGTAAGCATTTAATAAATGCTTGTTGGCTCAGTGACTGAGTGACTGACAAGGGTCACTCTTCACCCTGGCCGATTTCACATTTCAGCCCTACACCATTTGTTGCCTTGGTGGCCACAAATCAGTGAACTGGGTTTCTACCTCCCTCCAAGGGGGAGAAGGCAGAAGAGACTCCATTTGCCTTTTATTTTTCATTCGAAGGCTCTGGAAAGCAGCAGGCTGGAATCATTCGGCAGAGGCCAGTGAGGATGGCAAGGGAGCGGCAGGTTTCTGCAGGACCAGGCAGGAAGCGAGGTTCACACCCTGTGGCCAGATGTTTTAAGGTGGTGAATAAGTCAACAAAACCCAGGCCAAATTCCTGGGCTGGTTTCAGGGAGCTGAAAAGGGGACTGACTCCAAGGAAGGATGGAAAATGCTTGCCCAGCAGCAAAACTGACCAATGGAGAGACAGCTCCAGGGCAGCCTGGGGATCCAGGTGAAAGATTCATGTTAGGTGAGTGACAGAGAAAGAAAGGGGGAGGGCCGAGATCGAGGTCCTCCTCCTGGTTCCATGCCTCCTTTGCAGCATTAAGTAGGGTGAATAGTTGCACCCCCTCCCCCTAGCCACACAGCTGCTAAGTTAGCTATTATGAGTTATTCTAACATGAAGCTATATGTCACCCCTGACCTCTATAGGCTTATAGTCTAAGATAAATGCCTAGCAAGGCTGTTATCCCAAATGGATGGAGGGGGTGGAGGGGAGAGTAGCAAAGGGTTTGCTTATCCGTTTCTTTGTCACCGGTCTTATAAGAATAATATGAAGATTAATGGAATAATGTTTTATGAAATTTCCCAAGAATGGTTCCCAAGGTATTAAGTGTGCTTTGTTGGGGAAGGCAGTGAAAAATACAATTTTTGTTGTCGTTCAGTTCTTTTTCAGTCATGTCTGACTCTTCATGACCCCATTTACGGTTTTTTGGCAGAGACACTGAGTGGTTTGCCATTTCCTCTCCAGTTCATTTTTCATATGTGGAAATTGAAGCAAACAGAATTAAGTGACCTACCCAGAGTCACACAGTGTCTGTGGCTGGATTTGAACTCATATATTTTGGAAAAACTGAGACAGTTTAGAGTACTGGAAAAAATCTTGTATTTAGCCAGTTAATGGCACATAGGATGGGGTTCTGGAACTGGAATCAGGAAGATCAGAGTTCAAATCCTGCCTCAGATACTGACTAGCTATATGACCAAGAGCAATTTTACTTAACCTTTCTGACTCAGTTTTCTTATCTGTAAAACAGGGGAAATAATAGCACCCAAGTCCCAGTGTTTCCATGAGGATAAAATGAGATGATATTTGTAAGGTGCTTTGCAAACCTTGAAATGCTTTATAAATGCCAACTATTACAGCTATTATTATTTGGAGTCAGATAACCTGGACTTATATCCCATCTTTACATGCCACTCTGTATGAACTTGGGTGACAGCTAGGGGGTGCAGAGAATAGAGCATGGGTGCTGGAGTCAGGAAGAGCTGAGTTCAAATATGACCTCAGATACTTACTAGCTGTGTGACCCTGGGAAAGTCACTTCACCCTGCTTGCCCCAGTTTCCTCATCTGTAAAATGAGCTGGAGAAGGAAATGGCAAACCGCTCCAGTATCTCTGCCAAGGGAGCACCAAATGGGGTCATCAATAATTGGACACAACTGATAGGACTGAACAACCTGACCTTGGGTAATCTCTTACGGCCCTGCCTTTTTCACCTATAAAATGAAATTGGAGTTGGCCTCTGATATCCCTTCCAGATCTAAATCTGCAATCCATCTAAAGTGTTTGAAACTGTTTTGTTTTTTTTATTAGAAACATACTTTTCCCTGTTATCTGTGGATAAATGAGAACAGTGTAGACCGGAAGCATCTAGAGGGGAACGACTCTTGGTTTTGTCTTTGTTCCTCAGCATCTAGTACAGGACGTGGTAATTAGTACTTGCTACATTGAACATCTGTAACAGCCCTCAATCCGAGTCTCCTTTTCCAGCTGATCAGGGCACATCAAAACCAGCCTCCTACCCCCACTAGCTTGGCTGCAGCTTCGAGCAAGGCATTGAAATAGAGAATCGTGTCTCTGGGGCCAAAAGAGAAACAGCCCTTTCCCCAAAGACCTGATAGTCAATTAAGATGAGACTTGGACAGTCCCTTTGTCTCCCCTACTCCCTGCCCATCTGTAGCCCTTCATACTGTGTGAGAAGGTGAGGAGGGGCAGGGGGGACAGTTCGATGCATGGCTCTTAACTGAAAAGCAGAGTGAACATAAATTACATTCTTGAGTCTATTGAACTCTTAAATGCACTAAACACACGAAAGTTGGTTCATAGTAGGACTTCATAAGTGCTTGTCCCTTTCCTCTTCTCATCTTTCTGGAAGCTAAGGTTTCTATCTTCTTTCTGCCCTTCCTGGGAATCAGTCAGTCAATAAATTGTCATCGTCGTCGTCGTCATCATTATCATCATCATCATCAGTCCTGTTCTGTGCTAAGCATTAGGGATATAAAGAAAGTTAGAAACAAACTTCCTAGCAGACCAGAAAGTGGGCCCCTCGAATCCCGAGACAATTGACTCTCTGAGCTGCACTCAGGGTGGTCCTTGAGACAGATTCCTGGAAGCAGAACTGTCAGGGTCCTTAGAAGGTCCTTCTGGTACAACCCTCTCATTTTGCAGATGAAGAAAGAGAGGCTCAGCAATGTGGGGCCGGGAGCTCAAGGTCACCCAGATACCAAGCACCAGAGCTAGGATCTGAACACAGGGCTTCTAAAGACAAGTCCCACACTCTCCACTGTGCCCTGGTGCATTCGGGGCTTCTAGAAACAGTGCAAACACAATGTGTCGGTTGGTTTGTTTGTACTACCCCTCTTGGTTACAATGGCAGATTCTTGGTGGGGGTAGCATTGGAAAGAGACAACAATGTCAAAAATACATCAATAATATTTTTAAGAGAATAGGAAGTAACTGAGTGGCACTAAGTAGGGACAAGGTTCTTGTTTGCCTCTTAAGATTAGCACCAGGTGACCTGGAGTGACAGTCAGAAATGCCATGGAAGTCCCCTTATTTTTTTGAATGTACAATCAATTAAAACAGTATCTTTGTTTAAATCCAGATGGGCTAAAATCCTTGAGAGAGCTGCTTCTCATTCCAGGGTAGTTCTATTGGGGAAGTCAATTGTCTCCCAAACAAGACTATATGTTGGTCCAAAGATGCTTCTTATATCATCATTGAGCCAGATTGGCCGGTAGAATCATATTATAGACACAGTGTCCCAAAAGTCTTAGTGTACTTTGAAGCTTTAAACAGCTTGAAACTGGTTTGGTTTTGTTTCTTAACTGTCAAGTTTAGATAGCTTCAAACAGCATTAAGACTTTTGGAATACCTTGCATAAACATACGTGCACAGAGACTCTTTTGGAGAGGGTGATAAGCAAGAAGTAACTTTAAAAGACAGAGACAGGGAGATTTTTAAGTACCTTTGGGGAGAATCATAAAGTCATAGATTAGATATGGAAGGGGCACCGAAGGCATTCTAATCCAACTTCACCACATTTTATAGTTGAAGAAAATGAGGACCAGAGAAGTCATAGAATAATTTTAGACCTAAAAAGAACCATAGAGGGCATCCTTTCATTTTAAACCCAACATTTTAAAACCTTTTCATTTTAAAAATTAGGAAACTGAGGCCTTCAGAGATAAAGTAATCTGGCTAACACCCCACACCTCGTGATTGAAAGAGGCAGGATCTGTACCAAAGGGAGAGGGGGGAAGGGGGAAGGAGAGAAAAGGAGTGGGAGGGAAGGATATGGAGGAAGAGATGGAGAAGGAGGAGGAGGGAGGGAAGGAGAGACAGAGATAGAGAAAGAGGAGGGAGAATGAGAAAGGGGAAAGAGAAAGGGAGAAAAAGGGAGAAGGAAGAAGGAGGAAAGAGGGAGGGAGGAGGGAGAGAGAGAGAGAGAGAGAGAGAGAGAGAGAGAGAGAGAGAGAGAGAGAGAGAGATGCAGAAGCAGAGACAGAGACAGAAACAGACAGGAGAGAAAGATAGAAACAGATAGAAACAGGCAGAAACAGAAAAAGAAAATGAAAGAGACTGTGAGCTTTGAAAAATGGTTTTCTAAATGAAATTCCTCCATCCTTTGCTACAGAAGGCTGTGTCTGAGATTGTCAGGTTAATCCATGCAGCACTTAGATGGAAACCGTTCCTTCCAAGGGCCAGCCCAGACCTTGCCCTCAGATGCTGTCTCTCTGCCTCCAGCACTCTGCCCTGGCTCCCAGCTAGAGCTCTCTAACTGCAGGCTCCCATGCTCTTGTCCCTCCCAGGCTGTGCACACCTCGTGCCTCTGTGTGGTTCTCCCTCTCCGCCCCCTCACCCGCTCCCTGCCTCAGCCTCCAGGTCTCCTGCACCATGCCCACGTCTTCACAAAGCAACAATAAACTTTCCCAAGAGGGGCTCGTGCAGGCTCTGAGCTGTTGGGAGGGCAAGCCTGGGCATCGCCTTGCCCAGTGCCCAACAATGCACTGTTTATCTTTGGAAACATCCTCTGGAGAAGCTTGTTTTCCTGAGAAAATAGATGCTGCGGTGCTTTTGCAAGCTGGCGGCCAAGCCCGAGCTGAGTTTGTCAGGCTCCTTGTAACTGACAAGTTGGAATTCAGCTGAGTAATTAGAACCTCCTCTATGAGCTGTCTCCCCTATTAGGATGTGATCTTCCTGAGAGGAGGCATTGTCTTACTTTCTATCGGTATCCTCCACACTGAACACCACGATTCATAAACTGAAAGAGTTTAATAAGTGCTTTCTCATTCATTCATTCATTCATTCATTCATTCATTCATTCATTCATTCATTCATTCATTCATTATGACTACAATTGGTCCTGGATGAGAAATGAATAGAAAACATCTCTATCCCTTCTTGGCAGAGGTGAGAAAGGATGGTGTGGATATGGAATCTTATGTTTACAATGTGTCAGTTTCTCTAATTTAAAAAAAAAATTCTCTTTCTTGTTTATACTTTGTTACAAGGGATGGATCTCTGCAAAGCAAGAGGGATATATTTGGAAATTAAGGTGATTTTAAAACAAAAAGACCAATATTCACTTAAATCGAAAAATAAATTCTAAAAAGTTCAAGTTCAAAAACCTCCACAAGTAAGGAATTGATCTGCATCAGACCATATTTTCATCATGAATGATAACAAAGCATTTCACATCCATTACTTCATTAGCATCTTCAAGTCAGAGACCACAGATAACATTATCCCCATTTTACAGATGAGGAAACTGAGGTTAAGAGAAAAAACTTGTCACAAAGGGCTATAAAACTGTGCATACCCTTTGACCCAGCAACATCACCTCTAGGTCTGTATCCCAGAGAGATAGGAAAAACATAAGAACAGGAAAAGGACCCACAGGTACAAAAGTATTTATAGTAGCTGTTTTTGTGGTGGCCAAGAGTTGGGAATTGAGGGGATGCCCATAAGTTGGGGAATAGCTGAACAAGTTGTGGTATATGGATATAAGGGAATACTATTGTGCCATAAGAAATGATGAGCAGGTGGACTTCATAAAAACCTGGGAAGACTTGCATGAACTGATGCTGAGTGAACTGAGCAGAACAAGAACATCGTACAGAGCAACGATGTGCAGTGACTAACTTTGATAGACTAGACAACTCCAAATGACTCATGATGGAAAAGGCTATCTCCATCCAGAAAAAGAACTACAGAGTCTAAATGCAGATAGAAGTATACTATTTGTGCTCTCTCTTTCTTCTTTCTCACAGTTTCTCCCATTAGTTCTAATTCTTCTTTACAACATGACTAATGTGAAAATATGTTTACTGCAAATGTATATGTAGAGCCTGTATCAGATTGCATGCCATCTTGGGGTGGGGGGAAGGGAGAGAAGGGGAGAAAATTTGGAACTCAAAATCTTATGGAAGTGAATGCTGAAAACTAAAAATTAATTAATTGAAATTTTTAAAAGAGAAGTGACTTATCCAAGGTCACACAGCTACTACATGTGAGAGGTGGAATAGAAACCCATTTTTTTCCCTCACTCAGAGTCCAACATTCTATCCATTATGGCAACTTGCCTTTGCTTAAGATGTCACCCTTCTTAGCCTAGGTATAGTCTAAGTATACAATAAATGGATTTATGAGGCATGATGAATAGAAAAGAGAAGCTAGGGCAGGGAGACTTGAGTCTTTCTGGGTCCAGTTCTAGCGCTGGCTTCTTCTATATCATGCAAATTCAACATTGAAGAAAAGCTGACTTGAGGGAGATGTTTGGGGTCAGAATTTTAGATTCCAGCCCCGCCCCATCCCCAACTCTGTGATGATAGATTTAGCTTCAGTAAACAAAGAAAAACAGGATGTGAGAGCTAGAGGGACCCTCTAGGGATGCAGCCAAGAGCTTCTTCAACGAACTAGCCTTGCTTAGTTATTCACTAGGTTTTAACTGAGCACCTACTGACCTAGTGTACATATATGAGAGTCAGTAAAAAAGAATTTGGATGCAGGAGACCTGAGTTCAAATGCCATTTCCACCACTTCCTACTGATATAATGTTAGACAGCTCAGTTTCCTCATCTGAAAGATGAGGGGACTGGACTAGATGTTTCCCAAGGTTCCTTCTAGCTCTAAATCTATGACCCTGTAATGATCTATACTACAGCAGACCCTGAGGTATGGGAAGAGGCTGAGATGATTTCTGTAAGCCACAGCATTAATCCAACAAGCATTAATTAAGCACCTTGTATGAATGAGGCACCATGCCAGGCACTGAGGCAAAGAAAAAGTACCATTGCAGGAGCATTTTCTCTTACTTTATACTCACCAAGCATTCATCAGACACATACATTGTACTTGGCATTGTATTAGACATTGGTTATACAAAGACAAAAACAAAATGATCCCTGCCTTCAGAGAGCTTCCTGTATCTCACATTCCTATTTTCATATCAAACAACTGGAGTTTTCCAACTGATTTCTTTTTTTCATTGTGAAGGTCTTGGATGGAGACCTTTGCTAAGATGCTGGGTCAAGATTTAGTTCAAAGAATCCCAGAAATGGAGAGTTGGAAGGCACCTCAGGAGTGCCCAAAGGAATCCCCATTGTTAACATGACCTACAAATGGTCATTGAGTCTCTGTTGGAAGACCTTGAAGAAGGGGGAACCTACCACTTCTGAAGGAAATCTACTCCCCTTTTGGAAATCTCTCATTATGAGGAATTTTTTCAGGCACCAAGTCAACTTCCAACCATCCATTGTTCCTGACTCTGCCCTCTGGGGCCAAACACAGCCTCCTGGGGCCCCTCCCTCTCTTCTGTAAGGTAAACAACCCAACCTCCTTCAGCCATGGACTCAAGGCCTTCTCTAGACATCACAGTTCTTCAGTGTGGTCCCTGAACTGTGGCACTCAGATTACTGAACAATTAGAGTGTATGTAAACTGACTTCTTTACCCTTGACCATGACAATAAAAGAGAAGACTATCTAAAGACCAATTAAAATCCTGTCCAACTGACTTTCAGGAGAACTACAAACATTGTGAATTTCAAAAAGCCAAGAATTCCATAAGAGAAAATGGAGAGAATGAAGGGACCACCAAAAGAAGAGAGAGGACAAAGACTCAGAAAAAGAGGGGGTGACTCTGATGCCACAGTGAGAGGAAAAAGCCAGCTGGCTGATATTTTGTTTTTTACCAGTATTTATCATTCAGTCATGTACACCCCAAAACAGGTGTCTAGTAAATTAATCCGTAACTCCATCTTGGGGTTATGGTGACGTGGAAAGAAAACATTCAGGCTGGGCTTTCAGGCTTTATGAAGTTACCAAAGTCCCTTGATGGAATTACAGTATGATTATGGACAACTGGGGGGACGTTATTCTTTATCTTAATAGCACTTAAAAGCTTGGTGGCACCAAAGGGCACTGAAATGCCAGTTTCTTTTTACCAAAAAGCAGGGAGGACACACCAATGGATCCATGTACCCTCACACACACAGTCACACACAATCGCACACTCACATAGGGACATCTGCAGAGGATGGTTACTGGTCTGTGCTGCACACGAGTTGTGCTCCCTTTACGATGTACTGTGTCCTCTGAGATCATTAACGGAGCACTTTACAGGTCATACACTCTGAAGTCATTGATAGCTCACCCCTTCAGGAGGGGAAAGCCAATGAAGGCAGATGCTCTCCTTTAGAATCTAGCTGCCACAGGGAGAACACAGACATCTGGACACAAGATCTACCAGCCCAGTCACTGCTTTCTATCTAGAGGTATGGACCAAGCCCCCAGGTTCACAGCCCCTCCCTTCTCCCTTTCCCCTGGATCCCACCTGGATACATTTCATGGTATCACATACACCCAACCTCTTCTCTCCACTCCTGTAGCCACTCCCATGGTAGAGGCCTTCGTTGCCTCTCCCATGGCCTATTGAGACAGCTATACAAACTGAACTGAACTTACAGTGTCTCCTGTCTCCAATCCAGTCCTCACATCTCTACTGAAGTAATCTAAAGCCATGACTCGTTGAGGCCCCCCCCACCCCCACCCCATCAAGAAGGCTCAGTGGCCCTGTTTTCCTTAGGACAAAGTCCAAGCTCTTCAGCTGCTAGCTCTAAGTCCTTCCCAATCTGCCCCCCACTCACCCTTCCAGGTGGTTGTTCTCATGCACTCTGCTGTTCCCCAAACTTGGCCTTCCATTCCCTTCATATGGGAGGGTCTCCTTCCTCACCTCCTTTAACTTCCTTCAAGACCCAGCTCATGCACATCTCTCACAGAGATCACTTTATCTGCCTAGTATTATGTCCCCTCACCATCACTTTAATAGGGAGAGTTCCTTAAAGACCCCTTTTCCTGTTGAGTCCTTTCAGTGGTGTCTGACTTTTTATGACCCCATATGGGGTTTTCTTGGCAGAGATCCCGGAGTGGTTTGTCATTTCCTTCTTCAGCTCATTTTACACATGAAGAAACTGGGATAAACAGGGTAAAGTGACTTGCCCAGGGTCACACCCTTAGGGGCTGTTTTTTGTATCCTCAATGCCTGGCACACAGAAAATGCTCAATAAACATTTGTTGGAATGGATTGGTAAGGATAGCATGCATATCCACACCGATCAGGCTCCTTGAGCAGCCTTGGGTCTTTCTGACCAGTAATAAAGTGTAAGTAAGGGAAATGTTAACCACACTCTAGAACTGATAACATTTCAAGGTTTTGGTGCAGAACTTGGAACCCTTTGTGCATAGTTTCCCCGAAGTGGCCCTGGTCTACACCACTTGAATAAAAGTAGGAACAAGTGGAATTTCATAATCTCAAGATTTAAGGAAAGACCAGGAACTAGGGAAGGCTGCCTAGCAATCTGGTGCAGGGCACAGAAATGTGAAGAGTACAAACCCTGTTTGCCTCAGTTTCCTCATCTGTAAAATAAGCTGAAGAAGGAAATGGCAAACCATAGTATTATCTTTGCCAAGAAAATCCCAAATGGGGTCCCAAACTGTTAGACATGACTGAAAAATGGCTGAACAATAAGAAAAGTGAAAATAATAATTTTAAAATATTGTACAATTATGAAGTTCAGACTTCTAATGTCCCTTTGTATTACTCAGCAATCTCTTTCTCCTTACTTACTCTTTACTCCAATCTCCATTCTCTAAAGCAAAGCTTAATCAAGAAAATCGATGATAAAGTCATTCACACTGTAGTATAAATTACTTTTTTTGGTGTGACAATGATATAAATATAAACTCATTGAAAACAGAGAACATTCCTCCTTTTTCTTCCTTCCTTCCTCTATCTTCCTTCCTTCTTTCCTTCCCCACATGATAGCTCCATGTTTAGAATATACTCCCTTCCCATCATTTCCTTCAAAGTATAGCTCAGGTGTTATCTCTTCCATGAGACATTTGCTTATCTCTCCAGCCATTAATGTTCTCTCTCTCATGAAATGATTTGATATTCTATTTTTTTAAACAAAACTTATCATTTCATCACAGTGGGGAGCTTCTAGTGAAGAAGTCCTCTACCAATGCAGATTGGTCCCTGCCCTACAACTTTAGAGTCTCAGATATCTGGCATTGATAGGTTAAGCAATTTGCCTAAGGGTCCCACAGTCCACCAGACTGAGACCAGCTCTCCCTCTACTCTACCGAAATGCCTCTATTCCTTTGACTAGAAACATGGATTGGACCTGTGACTTCATGCAGAGAGCTCCCAGTGAGGAATAATCATTACCAGTGTGAATGGGGACCTTGGATGGTCTTCAGGATCTTCCTAGTGCCCTGAGAAGTTAAATGATTGTCCAGGGTCACACAACCTGGTTGTGTCAGAGGGAGAATTGAAGCCCACATCTTCCTGGCTCTGGGACCGTTTCTCCATTTCTTATGCAACACCCACTGCCTCTCATGACTTTGAAAATGCTAAGTAATTATTTTTCTAAGTACATGTTGTATTTCCTGCCTCCGCAATAAAATGCAAACTCCCTAAGGTCAAGGGACTTATCTTTCATGCTGAAGAGCAGAGCTCAGAGCCCAGGGCTCAGGGCATAGTTAACTACTGAGTGAACAGAAGACTTAATGGAAAATCAGTCTTCATAAATTATCTTGGGGTTTAGGGATTGAGGAGACAGGGAAGACAAGGGGACATCCCCATGGAGATAAGGAAAGAAAGCCAGTGGTGAAAAGGAGGGGATAAAAGAGAATAACATGTTTCTAAAACACATAAATGGACCCCAAAAATGCCTAACAGAGGATTGATGTTTGAGTTTTTATAATAGTAGAAAGAGACACAAGGGATCAGCCACAACTTTGAATTACAAAAATACAAGGAAAATGGAAAAAGAAACCAACTAGCCTAGTTTTGTTCACTGTTCTTTGAAGCTAAAAATTGGCATTTAAACCCAAATCTTCCTCTGAATATTGTCATGGTGCCCAGAGCACAGAGGATTTACAGCTAAGCAAATGGTCTTAACTCTACTACAAAGACTTTCGGGAAACAGCAACTGGAAATGCTAATGTTATGTCAGGATGGTCAAGATATACACACCTCCCAGAGGCAAGCTAAGGAACTCAGCCATTGCTGGAAATAAGCTTCGGGGGTGACTTGGAAGTTCTTTTTAAAAGAGAGCATCCTATGAAAATTAGAGTTTTATTAGTCAATATCCTATGAGCACCATCAAAATGATGGCATGTGTACAGTCAAGTGTAATAACTTAGACACCATAACTGCCCATATAAAAAGGCTTTGTATAAACTGAGTAGTTCAGGGTGAGAAGAATGGTCCGTGTTCCCAAACAGGGGAGAACTATAAATGATGATGGAGTGTGTGTTGCTCTATTTATGATAATAATAGCAGGAAACATCCATACAGTAATGGATGGAAGTCAGGGCTAGGAAGACCCGGGTTCTCATCCCATCTGAGACATGGACCAGCTATGTGACCCATGGCTCTGGTGGGTCACTTACCATCACCTTGTGCCAGGCAACTCTCTGAAACCATAAGTGGTGGAGAGCAAGTGCTCACCTGGACAGTGAGGAATTGTCCCTCCTTTCCCTTCACCCAATACTTATTTCTGATTACTTTCTTAGCATATCACAGAAAATCACTAAAAAAGAGAGAGAGAACGAGGGAAGTAAATGGGGAATGGGAAGAATAAGTAAATATTAGAAGTGAATTATAGAATAGACAGAAATTGCCTTTGGGGGTGTGGGGTGCTTAAAGAAAACACAAAACTCCATTTCCCGAGAACCCATACTTTTTGTAGCCTTGTCTTTCTACCTACAGAGAATCTATCCCAAAGGCCACTCTAGGTGAATTTTTTAAAAGATCAAACACAGTAACTGCCTGAAGGCAGCAACTCCTCTAGGCTTCTTTCCTATTGAAAGAGAAAACTAGAAATCCTCCCCATCCTTGCTCTCCCTACTTACCCCTGCCACCCACCTGAGAGAGTCAAAGGCTAACTGATTCTGCCCAAGAGCAGGGGAAAATCACCATGGTCCCCAAGTAATGGTCAGTTTAAGGCCACAGGAAATCTGCTGGCAGAGCGAGGAAGGGCTCCGGGGGACTTGCTTATAGTTCTGGTCTCTCACTCATGAGCTGATCCAGTGTGTTTCAGTTAAGTTACAGGGAATCCACCCCACCCTCTTCTAAAACACCATTTCAAGTATCACCAGATAATTTGATGAGGCCAACATGGAAGACCAGCTGCTATGGGGAAAATGTAAAGCAAGAGACATGAAGGGAGAGAGATCAGTGTTTCTGAAGGGTCTAGTCTAGGGAGTAGCCCTTCCATGGCATTTTATTTCTTTTACTTTTCTAAATGGGTGGCTGGTGTTTTCCAGACAGCCTGGCCGGCTTAGAGGACATCAGACTTTGTAAGTCTGGAAAAGACATCCTGCCCTTCACAGTTTAGAATGAGCTACAGGGATTACAGTGCAGAGAACTGAGTTTGCTGTCAAGCAGATCCAGCACCTCAGGCATCCTGGAAAGAGCAGTTGGGTCAGATTTTCTCGGTGACCTATCTGGGGAGAAGGTCAGGGATAGAAGTTGGGTAGACTAGAGACAAAGGATAACCTCAGGATCTAACAACTCACCGAGGGTTTAGGCAAATGAGGCTTGGGACCTAAACTCTCGGAGAGACCACAATTTGGAAGAAACCACCAAAAGGAGTCAATCAACACATTTGTACTTACTTACTGTGTACCACTAAGGGTTGGGGATGTCACCCCTGCTTTCAAGGAGTTGATGGCAAAACACCTGAAATCCACCCCATTGATGGTGGGTTAATCCTTCAGTCTGGAAAAGAGAATGCTTGGGCGGGGGTGGGGGTGGGGGGGGCAGGAGATATTTTCAAGTAATTAAAGGACTGTCAAAGAGGAAAAAGCTTTGATCTATTGGGTCCCAGGGGTTAGAAATGGGAATAAAGGGTGGAAATTACAGAGAAGCAAAGTTAGCTTGATGTCCAGAAAGCCTTCCTAACAATGAGCATGATAGGGCTCTTCAGAGGCCAGAGCATCCCCCTCCCTGAAAGTCTTCAAGCAAAGCTTGGACTATCTCTTGTCCCTGATACACTTAAATAGTGGAGATTCTTTCCATGAGTCACACAGTCACAGATAAAGGACTGAAAGGGATCTTAGCAGGTATCCAGAACAACCCTTTTATTTTCTAGATATACATATACACATACATATATGTGTGTATGTGTGTTCTTGCATGTAGGTAACAGTAGATGGTCACTGATGAACCTTCTAATTCTTAAATTCTACTATTCTATGAGCCTTTTCAGGGTGACTGCTGAAAAATGGACAGATAGTGTGATGGGGCAGATAGAATACCAGATCTGAAGACAGGAAGACCAGGGTTCAAATACTGTGTGACTGAGGACAAGCTGCTCACCTTCATCTGTGAAATGGGGAGAAGGTAGGGTTGGATCACATGACATCTAAGAAGCCTTTTAGCTGTAGACCTTATGAATAAGCATTCCTGAGTCCCACTCTTTAAGAACAAGACAGATACAGAGATATATGGGTGTATGCATGTACATAGAGAGATTTTTTATTCTTTATTAATAAGATTATATATGTACCCCTATGTATATGTGTGTATAAATAAATATATATATGTGTGTGTGCATGTGTGTGTGTGTGTGTGTGTGTGTGTGTATACATATATTTCTTTGGAGCAACTTTATAAAGAAAACTAAAAGAATGAACAAATATTTGAAATAAAAAAATACTATTTGAATGAAAATATTTTATCTACAATTTGGAGAGGGAAAGGGAAAAGGAGAGAAAGGAACAAGGAAGAACTAAATGCAATCTAAGTTTCAACTCATGCAGGACAATGCTTGCATTTGCCCACGATCTGCAACTCTGGGAGTCAGAGGAGTATTTACATCCCACTGTGGTGTCTGATTTGTAATGCAATCTTTCTGCAATCACAGGTCTGCTATGAACTACCAAATTATGAGAGTAATTGCCTTAATTCTAGCTTGCTACTATTTCCCCCCCAAATCTAGAGGTCTATTTCATGCTAGCCTTCACCCTCCCCTGAGACATGGGCGCAAGGAAGGAAGGGCTAAGAGAGGATAAAGGGACAGAGTTGAGAAGCCCGGAGTCAATCCATCCATCTGCCCTTCGTAAAAGCAAGCGGCTGGCTTTCTATACTAGCTAATAAAGAGCTCCTTGTCCCTTCATTACACAGTGTAATCTTTTAAAGATTACACTCCAATTTGGGAAGGAGCCAAGAGCCAGTGAGAAATTCTCTGGTAAATTGGATAGGGAGACAATCAATAATAGGGAGGAGCAGTGGGATTAGGGAACATTCTATTCTAGTCCTGGGGAGCTCAAACCCCATTTGCCATCTTTTTACTCCCATGTTGTAGGGATAACACTATTCAGGGAGTTAGATTAGCTATTCTAGGGTTGGGATAAGAAGACCCAGGAGCAGTAAAGAGCAAGGCAGAGTTCTATCATCAAGTGCTTGAGGCTTCAATTTTTGTTGAAAAATTAAAGGAAGAGAGGAAGAAAGAGGAGGAAGAGTAAGGGAGTGAAATTGTTGCATACAAGGTTGAGTTAAACAAAAAGAATAACCAAATCTTGATTTTTTTCAGAGTAACATGAGAGGGAGAGGGAAAGGAGAAAGTAGGAGAGATGAAGAAGGGAGGGAGGAGGGAGGGAGGGAGAGAAGGAGGGAAGGAGAGAAGGAAAAAGGGAGAGAAGGAGAAAAGAAGAGAGAGAGAGAGAGAGAGAGAGAGAGAGAGAGAGAGAGAGAGAGAGAGAGAGAGAGAGAGGGAGAGGGAGTATAACCTCAACATTTATTAAGTTAGAGGGAGTTACACAATATTAATGAAACAGCCAATTCAGCCTGGGTTGTCTCCCTGCAGGATTTAGTACCCAGGATGGGAATTTCATATGATTCTCAGAATTCTTGGTTTGGGTTATTGTGAGAGAAGAAACAATGAACATGTTTAAGTCCCATGAAACATAGGACTAAAGATGGTCCCTGCCAAACAGAAGGACTCAACCTATTAGAAAGATAATTTTCCCCAACTTCTTAGGAAGTGTTGTACACAAGGAGGAGTTGAAACAAAAGGCATATCGAATTTTGATTTTTTTTTTCAGGTTAAGCTGAGAAATCTATAGCAACGTTCTTGACCCTGAGCTTTCCTGAAGCTCTGACTGGGCAATATGCTAACATAAGGATCTCTCCTTTGGCCTCACCTCTTTCCTTTAGAAAACCCCCATGGAACTTTCACATATGGGTTATTAATAGAACGTCCGTAAGTTGTTCACTTTCTCCTGAGAAAGGCAGGACTTGATAAAAGGAAGAAATCATCAGAACAGAAAGGAGAGAACCAGGATTTTAAAATCCTTTTCTCCATTAGCCATCAATACATTTTGTGACCCTGAATTAATTTCTTTGTCTCGATTTTCCTTCTGTACACTACTAAGGGTAATCAATTTCCTGAATACTAACAGCCTTAAAATTTTTACTAAGTCAATGCTTGTATCTTGAACAAAGAGGTCAAGTCAGGACATCATCCACAGTAGAAAGAGCACAGGTCTGGAGTCAAAGAACACTGAGTTCGAATTCTACCACCTCTGCAGCCTTGGGCAATTCAGTCCTGGCCTTTCATTTCCTCCTCTGTAAAGGAAAAGGTTGGACTGAGATCATTTCTAGCTCTGGAGCTATGATCCAATATGGTTTTCTTGTTGTCATTTTAGCAATTCTGTGGTTTATTAGTGTAGAGAAGATGGGAATGGGCTCTACCAACAGCAATTGAGGTTGGTCCCTTCTCACCATTTAGAGTTTTGGGGAGATTTCTGTAGCTCTGGAAGGCTAGGAGCCTTGCCCAGAATTACAAAGTCATTGTATATCAGAGGCAGGATTCACAGTCAAGTCCTCAAGACCATCTCGACATTCACTACACCACACTGCCTTTAAATCCTAAACCATTTTAGGTATTATGTATTACCATTTCAATCATCATGGCTCTTCTTTCTCATCATTTTCCCAGACAAAAACAGCCATGAAGCCTTTTCAGCCTTGAGATGCATCGATGGCACCCATAAATTAAATAAAAACTGGCTGGGGGTGAAATAATTAGAATACCCCTAGAATAAGGGAGAAGGAGTATGAGAGGAACACCAAGGGGCAGAAAAGAAGAAAAGTGGATGGTTTTCATACTGGAAAATATCCTCATATCAGAAGCCTTTTAACACGGGTATTTTCATAGCACCTAGTTTAGAAGACAAATAATCACTAGTCCTGAAATCTTCTCAGAGAATCCTAATTATTTCACCCCAAACAAAGGTCGATAAACGCTGCCTTAATTATTTTTCTTTCTCTGCCTTTTTAACCCAATCTAGGATACTTCAAGGTGAAACAACATCAAGATTGAAGGCTACCACTGATCAGCATTGATCAGGAAATAGTGAATGGCTCCTTACTCCCCACCTCTGGTTTTCAGCAAAAATGGATCTATATGTATTAGTATTATCATCAACATCCTTATTTTTATTATGTAATAGTTGGCATTTATACAGAACTTTAACATTTCCTAAGGGCTTTACACACACGACTTCGTTTTATTCTCCCAACAAATCTCTAAGGAAGGTGGAAACACCAATATTGTTATCCAATTTATAGGTTCATCCATTTTGGTCTCTGTATCCCCACTGTCCAATACGTTCAAGTTCACCTAGTCCAATACATTCATTTTATAGATAAGGAAAGTGAGGGGAAGAGAGGGAAGATTTGGACTCAAATTCTCTGCCTTCAAAGTCAGCTCCCCTTCTACCATACCAAGATGCCCAGATATTTGCTGTGATTGGTTGTGATTTCATCAGCCCAAGGAACTCCTCATATGGAAGACTTATTGGTGATTCCTTCTGTACCTTACAGTCTTAGAGAGTTGCCTCGAAGTGACTTGTCTACTCCCACACAAGTTAAGGTCAGGGGCAGGACTTGAATCCAGTTCTTACTGGCTCCAAGTTGGCCCCTTGTCCACTATGTCACATTGCCCCTCATCCCCATTTTACAGATAATGAAACTAAGACTCAGAGGAAGGACTTGTCCATCCAAAGCCAGTGAAGACAGAACTCTAGCTCTTCTAGGGGCAGGTCTAGCCCCTTTCTCACCTCTGGGGCCATTGGAAGGAACAGCCCCCCTAATACTTGAGTGAAGCCTGAAAAGTGACCCCAGCTCCCACCTGGAAACCTCCGACAACATCAAACGAAAGAGGTCTGAGGGGGAAGATGCAACACATGACTAAAAACTGCAGCTTGGATTAAAATGAGGCCTGGACACTTTAAATGGCCATAAGTCATTAAGGGGAAAAGAGGGGCGCTTGTCTTGGTCCCCTGTCGAGCCCACAGAAGAGTGTTCCTCCAAAAATTATATCGCCCTCTTTTCCTTTCAACTAATATAAAAAAGAAAGCCCACCCGACCTTGAGAAACACATTCTGAATGTGCTCCATGATCTGGCGCTGAGGAGAAGCCTTGATGGGCAGCCCTTGAAGCTTCTTAATCTCTCCCAAGCAAAGGAAACTTGATGATTTTCCCAAGGTATTTCCTAAATTTCTCGGGTGCATTTTCCCCCCCGGAAGGACTGCCCTTCCCAGGATGTCCTGCCACGGCTTGTCTTCAGGCTCAGTCCTGAGTTGGGATAAAAGGAAAGACAGCCGAGCAGAGGGGAAGAGAGGGGACGAGCTAGCCGCAGGCTCAAGCTGTTTATTTTGAGACACACTTATGATGTGACTTGGCCCATTCCAGTCCAAGCATTCAAAGGCTTGGTGATCTGAGGAATATAAACAGATTGCAGGTGGCAGAAATCCAGAATAAAGCTTTCCTCCTAATCTTATGGGAAGGTCAGCTCTTGCATTGCCTTTTATATGGTAATACCAGCTCCTTCATAGTGGGCCTTGCAGCAAAGGAAAAATAAATAAATAAGACTGACTAATGGTCTGCTTCCCCAGAGGCTGATTTTTATGTGATCATCTGTTTTTTCAGCTTTTTGGTCACACTTTCCTGCCTGGACATCAACAGCTCTTGACATGGGACTCTGACTGAGCCCATTCTGGACGGAACTCCCCACCACCATCACCACCACCACCGCCACAGCAAAGGGGTAGAAACCAGTCCAAATGCAACGGAGACCCTTCCAGGTCAAGTCAATGCCAGGCCATGGCCATTACAAGCCTCATGCTCCAGGGTGAGGGGCTCCCAGGTAGCTCTTTTCATAGGAGATTAAACATAGCCCTCTCTTAAGTGAACAGATAAGGCAGAGAAGGAGGGAAGGGAGGAAAGCAGGAGAATGGGAAGTCCCTTTCAGGGAGTCACAGATTGTAGAGATTCAGGAGCAGTGATGGGTCCCTCTGACTTAATCTTGTCCTGGTCTCTGTATCCCTTAGTACTCCCTCCTGCAGAGAGGTCATTCTGCCTAGACCTCTGCAAGTGCCCTCCCTGGCAACACAACATTCCTACTTAGTGACCACACAGTCTGTGAAAAAAACTCAAGGGGAGAGAATGAGGAAGACCACCAAAGGAAGGAAGGCTTTGCCTTCATGCCATATCTTCAGGGTGGGAATACCCCATTCGGGGATGACTTTGTCTCTTCATTGGCTTTCTCTTCCCTTGTTTTTGAGAGTTCAGAAAAGGGAGAAGGTGGGGGGGGGGGCAGATGCATCTTTTATTTTGTCAAGCTCTCTGACCTGCAGAGGACTGGCAGGGCTAATTAAATGGTGCCACTTGACTACTCTCTTGGGTCATTACAACTTTAATTATATGTAGGATCAGGTTTGAGCACATTAAAAATTTGGGGAAATTCACCAATGAAACATGGAATTTTTTTAATAAGTGGCAGAAACTTGTCATATCTGATTTTTTTCCTTTGCCTCACTGCTTTCCTGATCTGCACAGGCGGTCCTTTGTCTGCTGCCCACTGAGATCTCTAACGGAGCCTTCTTGAACCAGGCTCTCAGCCCAGCTCCCATCTGCTTCAGCACCACCCTCACACAAATCTTTTCCCTTTGCTCCATGGGTAGCATGAAGAGTAGACAGCCAATGCCTTCATGGCCCTCCGGGGGTGGACAAGCTGGAACCCAGCTCCTTGCATGAGGGCGGCTGGTGTGAGGAAACCCATGAATTAACCATGCCCATCACACAGTTGTGTGATGGAAACTGGTCCTGGGCTCCAAACCACAGCTGTAGAGTGACTCCCATAGAAGATCCAGATGTTGGCTGCTTTCCCTCATAAACGTTGTCCATCCTCAAATCTCCCAGCTGCTGAAATACAAGGATGCTCACCTTAGCACATATCTAGCACAAAGAGGCAGGACCTTCTAATTCTGGGACCCATGAGGTGGGACAGAGACTTGGCAGAAAGAATCCTGCATTTCAAGTCCCAAGTCCTGGACTGAGTTCCTAGTTCTGATATTACCTGTGTGAGCTTGGACAACTTCCCTGAGTCTGAGATTCCTAATAATGAGGAGGGGGTTGGACCAGATGAACTCAAAGGTTCCTTCCAGCTCTGGATCTTTGTCCAGTGTATAACTAAGTCATTTAGTGTCCCTGGACCTTAGGCTCTTAATCTGTTAAATGAGAGGGTTGGTCTAGGTAGCCTCTGAAATCCCTTAGCCCCAAATCTCAGGTTCACCTTCTGTAAAAATAAGGAAACAGACCAGAAGAACTTGGAGAGGTCTTCTCTCTCTTGCGCTCACAGATTCAGAGTTGGAAGCAGGAAGTTAACTGAATTTTTTTCATTTTAGAAAGGGGAAGAATTTAAGTTACTTGACAAGCACTAAGTTACAAAGCCAGGATTCAAACCCAAGTCCTCTAACTCCAAATATACTTTCCAGGCTCAGGACTCCCTTTACAACTGTGGGTAAAACAAGGAAGACAATGATTGGGAACAGTGCTGATTTGTCAGAAGGGGTCATAAGCAGAGCTGCAGCAACCCAATTTTACAGATTTGGGAATCACAATAGGACATGATCTTGAGCTCTGTGAAGGATACAAACAGCCAAAAAAAAGGAGAAAGGGAGAAATAAACTTGAGATTTCCCCTTTCATTTTGGGAGAGGTAAAATTCCCGAAACTAATAGATGTCAAGTTTTAGAGCTGGAAGTGACTCAAAAGCCCATCAGTTCAACCAGATTTTACAGTTAAGAAAACAGAGGAGAGAAGGATTTGCCCAAGATCATAGGTGGTTATAAGCATCTGAGGCAGGATCTGACTCCAGAGCCAGCAGTCCTGTACCCCACTGCTGTTTCTTGTATTTCTATATCCCCAACCAATGAGCAAAGACTAAGATGTGACTTGTTTCTCCAAAGCCATTGCTAGCTCCTTCTTTGTTTCCTTCACTAATTAGGCTCCTGAAGGATTCCACAGAACAATGGTGGCTGGATAGACTTAAGTGTCCCAAGGAAATTGGCCATCTTAAGGCAGAAGATTAGAGGAAGGTCTCTACTTACTGCAAAAACAACTTTCTCAGACCTTCAAAGGCCCCTCGGGCGTCAACACATAGAACAAGGAGGATGATGAGCTGGGTGAAAGCAGAATACGTTCTAGAAGGAAGCCATTAGGAAGTACTTAGCAGAAATTCCGTCCTGGAGAGCTTAGCTTTGCTGACTAGGGAAGGCAGAAAAACTGGATCTCTTTGGGGAAGAGGTTTGTTTATTTGGTTTACCTCAAGCCAGAGGGAGAAAAAAATCTTAATGGTTTTGAATGGCCCTGAATGTTTATTTGAATTTGGGCCGGGCTCATCTGGTCCTTCCCTATCTGCAAAGAGACAGATTTCCACAGAGAGGTCACAATATACCCTGAGCAGAGCTTTACTTCCCAACCACCTTTTCCCTACCCCCTCAGAAAAACAAATTATTTGAGAGTAGTATGATAAGGTGAGAGAGGGAATCAAAAGACCAGGACCTTAGATTTGCATAGAAGTTTCAATGGCTCCCTAGTGCCCCTAGGATAACACCACGTACTCCCATTCTAGAAGGCCCTCCCTCCAAGTCTCCACCTCTTAGAATGCCTTGCTTCCTACAATGTCTACACCTCCCAAATCAGATCTTTCTTGGTCCCACCCATTGCAAAGATCTCCCCTGACCCAATTATTTATATTTTCTCTATTTATTTATTTATTTCTCTAGAATGGAAGTCCCCCAAAGACAGGTATGGTCTCATTTTTGCTGTTGTATTCCCAGAGCCGGCACAAACAAAACCCCTTACACAGAGTAGATAGTTAATAAAAATTTGGGATAGAGAATAGACTACTGAACTTGGAGTTAGAAAGGCTTGCGTTCAAATCCTGACCCCATCATTTACAAACTGAGTGACTCTAGGCAAATAACTCCCTCAGCTATAAAATGGAATTATAGGAGCACTGACCTCACTAGGACATTACAACTGTTACGTTTGTTTCCTAAACATGTAAATACAGGCAGATGTGGTGGAATGGATGGAGGGAGAGAGAGAGAGGGAAGGAGGGAGGTGTACATGGAGTTTCTCTTCTCGAATCCTCAAATAGCCATTTCCCTTTCTTTAAAGTATATACCAAGTTCTAGCATCGGGGTACGAATAAGTCAAGGCCATGCCTTCAGAGACTATAACAGGAAATCAATTAAAGGAGAAAAAAAAACCCTTAGCCCCAAGAAAAGCTGAACGAATTGTTCCTGGGAGAGGGTGGAGGGGGTGGTGTGTGTTTTCCTGAGAAGCAGAGGCTGAGGGCTATGAGTTATCTTTTTTTTTCTTTTTTAGTGGATGTGGCATGAATCCTTTCCTTTACTGAATGGGATCAAGAAGACTAAAGCCACATTTCTAGGCATGTGGCCATTACCCCCTGCCTCCCGAGTGACCACGTCTACATTTGGCCAACCCACCCCAAGGCTGCCTGGATTGCCTGTGAAGTCCAGCCAACCCATCCTAAACCTTGAACTTGGCCTTCGGGGTTGAGTAGCCTGCAGCAGGTTTTTCTCAAAGCTACAAAGAAAGTAGAACTAGGTCAGATCATGGTAGTCCGGAAATAAAAAACAAAAGACTAGGTCCAGCCCCTCCACAGAAAACAGGCCTAGAAAGGTAAGGGAAGTGGTGGGCGGAGAGAGGAGAGGCAGCTGGAGGAGGAAGTATGTGAGGACACTGAAGAGGGCCCCATCCCTAAGCAGAGGCAGAGCTGGGATCTGAATTCAGATCTTCTCAATCCACATCTGGGGCCTTTTCCAAAGCCTCCCTGCCACCCCAGGGTCCTTACTCTGTCCCAAACAGCTTTGTCCAAATAGAAATACTTGTCAATATCCTTTCACTTTGTTTTAGCAACTCTGAAATAAAAAATAACGTCCTTAAACAAATACCCACATTAGTGGATGTCTTTCTCTCCCTCCCTCCAGGCACTAGGCATTATTTCTAGGGTCAGAAAGCTACTCTTTCAGTGGAAGGGACCATGCCCCAGCTTTAAGAGTCCTTAGGAAGGTGAAAGTGCCCAGTCACTGTTTGGGAATCCATTAAATAAACCGTTTAAGTGGTGGAGTAGGCTATAAATAAACAATAAATCATGCAATTATTAGTGTTTGAAATTGGCAAGATAATAAAAAGAGCAGGGGATAATCAAGGATTAATAGAAAAGATCTGTGAGGGACCCCTACAATTAGCAGGGAGCTGAGCCTGGCATGGGCTCGGGCACCAATGTGGCTTTCATTAGAGAACCTATTCTTGGGACAGACCCCAGCTAGCTTGGGAAAAGCAAAGTCACCCAAATGTCAGGAAATCTCCTTCCAGCCCACACCTCTCATCTCCACCCACCCTCATGCCAGCATTTCAGTCAGTCCTTTAAGGATGATGGGCATACCGTAAACACCTAGACCCAAAGGCCTACCTGATGCTGGGTGAAGGCCGCTCCTTAGCCTCCTGAAACATTAATTGAGATGTTTCCTGTCCTCAGGTTTTCCCCCATCTTGTCTTTATAACACCACAAACACACAGGCACACAGACCCCAACACTCCTGCAGTCATGGCAGCCTTGACACCTTGCCTCATTTTTTTCTCCATCCCCCCTTTTCCCCTTCACCTTGTTTTATTAATGGCACCTCTTAGAGAGATAAATGCCCCCACACAAGTGATACCACTTAAACAGATAAATAGCCTGTACTAGAGAGACCCAGAGAGCATGGGAGAAAACCCTGTCTTATTAGACTAGAACCAGACACAGTGTATTAATGCACGGAATCAGCATATGGTTCTAATAGGCTTTCTTAGAATGATTTATCAGCTGTGATTAAGCCTTCCACCAGCATGTCTATCTTCATAAATAAGGCAGGAGTGCACCTTGCTCTAAAATGTATCTGCAGTATCTTATTACTCAGCCATGTATCCTGGAATCCATTTACAACATGGCTCTGGGGAGGCCAGAATGGGTGTATGATGGCCAAGGGTACGAATGTAGCCAGAGCCAAGATTTCAGCGTCTTATCTCAGAGATAGTCTTACTAGAAATCCATTACAATGAAGGTCTATCCCCTCTGGATGGGTCGAGCAGCTCTGTGTGGCTGAAATATGAACAAGTAATTACGAGGAGAGGCCTGATTTTGTAGTTGGCCCAGTGATACCAAAGCATCACACAACTGCAGGGAGAGGGACAAGAGGGGAACAGGATCCCTGTGCTGAGGGGTCACAGGGACCAAGGGAGCTCTTAGGGAGCCCAACTCTACTTCTCTCTTCCTTTCCTGCTTGAGGAAAGGGGATGAAAGAGACAGGAAGGCTTGTGGGGGATTCATGGACTCATTGGGTGATTTGTCAGCCTGCCACCAGCAGAGGCAACCCTAGGAGAAGGAAGTCTCAAAAAGGATTCTGGGGAAGGAAGGGGGATTATCTGCCTAGAAACTGAAGGGAGAAATGGCAGTCATTCAGATGAGGGGCAGACTGACATGGGTCAATGACTCTTAATTCTTAACACCTCAACAGGAAGTGGGTGCAGTTCTCCTGGAGGTATCTCTGCCTCTGCCCCCCCCACCCCCGGGGGTAGGTAGGGGGACCCAAAGTAAGCAGTGGATTCGACTCTATTCTGAAACACAGCAGCAAAAAGTTTCCATAGAGGGAGTTTCCCTTACAATACTGCAAACACGGAAATCAGAACATTCCATAGAAATTAATTTTCTCTATATATACTTACATATATCCATTCATATATATATATATTTATTTATGTATATGTGTATAACATGTGTGTGTGTGAAATTTCCTTCACTGATATAATTCAGCAACATGTCTATAACTTGTAATTTATGGTCGTAGAGAGTTGTATGTGGCAATGGGAGATTAAGGGATGTTTCCACGGTCAAAAACTAGTCTCAGAAGCAGGACTTGAACCCAGATCCTCCCGATTCTAAGGCCAACCTTCTCTCCACTATGGCAAGCTGCCAGCCCTCCCTGCCTTGCTCTCCAATTATCTTCCACAGCCAGTTATTAAGTGTCTGCTATGTGCCTGAGACTCTAGAGACAAAGAAAAATTAACCAGCCCTTTTCCTCAAAGAGCCGACATCTTATGTGAGGGAATCTATCTGTCCAGCTAGCTAGCCATGAAGAGAAGGGACAGAAATCTTCCTTTCCATGTATTTTTCATACATTTCTAGAAGGAAGGAAGGAAGGAAGGAAGGAAGGAAGGAAGGAAGGAAGGAAGGAAGGAAGGAAGGAAGGAAGGAAGGAAGGAAAGAAGGAAGGAGGAAAAGAGGGAAGGAGGAAAGGGGGGAAGGGGAAAGGAGGGAAGGAGGGAAGGAAGGAAGGAAGGAAGGAAGGAAGGAAGGAAGGAAGGAAGGAAGGAAAGAAGGAAGGAGGGAAGGGAGGAAAAATAACTTCGGTCTCTTCATTAGTAAGTCAAAATAAACATTCAAAATGTATTTTATTCAATGTCCATAATATCCACAACTATGCTCCTTTATTTGTGTACCTTTGTACAGTTGTGTCTGTTTAGCTCAATTGGAGCACGATGCTGAGGAGGTCAGGGCTATGTCACTATTCCATGATTCCAGACAACACCACCCCCCTTCCCTGTGACTGTCTTGCAATCAGCATCACTGTTCACAAGGGAGTCCTTGAAAGATCATGTATAGATCAGTATAGATTTATTATGGACAATGGAAAAACAACTCAAAGTAGGTGCCCTGCTCATGGTTGGTCAGGAGCCTCATTCATATCTTCAAAGGGTTACACAGAGTTGTATTAGGCTTTCTGTGTGAGAGTCTGTCTCTGTCTGACTCTCTCTCTCTCTGACTCTCTTTCTCTTCCCCCTCTCTTCCCCCTCTCTCCCTTACCCATCCCCTTTCTTTTCCATGCATATGATACATAAAACATACATTTTAATGGGCACACAAGTTATGAGTATGTATATTTCTGAGTTTAATTCAAGACAAAAAAAGGATCCTAACAGAAATGTCAACAGAGGAAGTTTGCTTTCCCCAAAAGGGCCCTTGGCATCTTGCCCTACTCCCTCGTAGATCCCTTGGGCCCTAGAATGCCAGATGAGAGATGGAGCCCTTCTGATTTCTCAGAGAGACCATAAGAAACCTGGCCTAGCAGCAAAGAATGGTCATCGCTCACAGGCCCATAGCCAAGTTCAGTCTTTTAAGGATTTTTCTCAAGAAAATAGACAGTTTGGCAATTGCTAAGTTTGAAAACACGTCTTTCCATTGAAGAGGCTTTGTTCTTGTGATCTGAGATATTTGAACAATTCACACTTACATTCCCAATGCAGCAGAGAGGAAGGAATATTGACCCCCATGGTGGGGATGAGAAAATGGTGTCATCATGAGACCAGAGACAAAGGAGGGAAATGCAATGCAGTATCCAACCTCCTACAGCAAGAGATAGTCACAGAGTAGGGTGGGGATGGGGATGAAGGCTCAGAGATGAGCCAGTCCAATACCTTCATCTTACAAAGGACGAAACTGCAGCAAAGGGAGGTTTAGTGACTTGCCCAAGAACACACTAGTCAATAAGAATCAGATTTGGAGAGATGGAAGTAATCTCAGGCCAACTAACCTACACACCAAAGGGGCTTCCACAGCAAAACACACCTGAAAAAAGAACATCCAGTCCAGCATGGAAATCTCCAGGGAGGCTCCACCCCCTCCCCAGGCAGCTTGAATTGTTAAGAAATGTTTGGACTCTGGGTAACTTCCTTTCATTGCTCCTGGTTCTGTCCTCTGCTGCCAAACAGAACAACACTTAAAATTCTGGAAGACAACTGTCATGCCTCTCCCTGAGTCAGGCCCTCAGGTCCTCAGACTCCCAGTCCAAGGCTTGTCCCTGTTTTCCAAAGTGACCTTCTAGCAACACAAGCACTCTTCTGTGACCCTGGGGGCACCAGCCCTCCTTGCTGTATACTGACCACAAGGCTAGCTTGCCCATTTCCAAACTTCCACCACACCAAGCCATCTATGTATAGTAAAGGCAGGGAAGCCCACACATGCACCTCCCCAGGTTTCTCCACTCAGAATCCCCCATGGCCCTAGTTAGAGAGGGCAGAGGGTAGGAATGCTGGGGTCCGTGGTGCCAAAAAATCTAGCAATAACCTTGCATTCATAAATCCTTTGGAAAATTCCTAAGCACCGTGCATAACAAATCATGCCAGGAAAAGCCCCAGTTCACAGAGGGAAGCATGGCTGCTTTGCGGGCGGCCAGTCCTCCAAAGGCCTGATGTGCCATCATCTGTAGTCAATCAGAGCTAAATCCACAGCAAAAACACAACTGGTTTTCTTCTCTGCTGAGATGGCTGTTATCAGGGCCCTCCCCGGCATGAGACCAGGCAGGATTTGGGGAGCCTGGCTGGGATCTGTGCTCAAGGTCACACATGGTGTACGGACTCTGCACTGACTCCAGACCTTGGTATATACAAGCTGCTGTTGAAATGCCTCTCAATCAAAGAGGCCACTTCCAAAATGGATGCCAGCATTTTCAAAATGGCAGCCAAACAGGACTCAAATAGGTCACCCATGCTTCTTTCTAACTCATGATAAATCAAGATAGCTCTCTAGGGCCACAGAAAGAAGGCTTCGTGGGAAGTCAGAGAACCTGGGTCTGAAGGCTTGGGTGACCTTGAGGCAATCACTTCAGATCTCTGGGCCTCAGATCCCTCTGTAAAATGAAGGCCTTGGACACAATAGCACATAGTAGGTGACTCAGAAATGATATCAAAGATGATCTTCTGGAAAAGCAGGCAAAAACCCAATCATTTTCTCTAAGTGCCTAGCTTGCCCAATATGATGTTTTTAACATTCTCTCTAGGCTTAATAGGAAGTGAATGTATCAGTCAATCAATTAACAAGAATTAATTAAGTGCCTATCATTGTAGATGGTTCCTGAAGCCATGAAATTAAGACTCTTGCTCCTTGGAAGGAAAATGAAGGCAAATCTGGACAGCATACTAAAAAGCAAAGATATCACCTTGCCGACAAAGGTCCACATAGTCAAAGTTATGGTTTTTTCTACTAGTAAGGTATGGCTGTGAGAGCTGGACTATAAGGAAAGCTGAGCACAACAGAATCAACACTTTCAAATTGTGCTGTGGAGAAGACTTTTGAGAGTTCCTTGGGTAGCAAGGAGAATCAATCAATCAGTATTTAAAGAATTTAACTCTATTCACTGGGAGGTCAAATACTGAAGCTTAAATACTTTGGCCACAGAATGAGAGGATGGGACTCATTGGAAAAGACTGTGATGTTGGGAAGGATTGGAGAAAAAAGGAGAAGGGGACAGCAAAGGATGAGCTGGAGAGACAGTGTCATGGAAGCCATGACCATGGACTTGGACAGGCTTGGAGAGATAGTGGAGGAGAGAAGGGCCTGCCATGCTGTGGTCCATGGGGTCACAGAGAGTCAGACATGACTGAACAACAAACCATATGCCATGTGTACAGCAAGGTAGAGTGGACAGAGGGCTGGCACAAAAGCCAAGACCACCTAGATTCATGTCTCAGTCCTAACACACACTGTCTGTATGAGCCGGGATGTGTTAACAGTGCCCACCAGCATTGGTCAAGGGAGTTTCCAATACCAATGAAATCATAGATCCAGTCTTTCTCCTTGTACGGCAGACATTTTGCTATATGTGCCAAGACAAGAATGAAACAGCCCCTGTTCTCAAGACGCTTACACTCTACTGAGATAAGGAGACAAACGTACAAAGTAATCCCAGGGAGTAGAAGAAAGCATTAACCATGGAGGGGAAAAGGAAAGCCCTCATTGAGCTGAGCCTGAAATATAACTGGGGAATTCCTGGAGGAGTTGGAGAGGATACTAGGCCTGGTGGGCAGCCCATGAAAAGACCTGGAGATAGGCTGTCACACAAGGGAGAAATAGCAGCTGTTCAAGAAAACCAGGGAGGTTTGGGGGTCCTGAGGCCAGCAGCCCAAGAATATGCACATTGGAAATGAGTTGGTTAATCATGACACTTGGCCCATGCCTTGTCTTTGAGTTAGTGTGAGGAAACAATCAATGAACCCCACAGCACTAGCAGCCTCCCTCGCCCCCCCTCCCCCCTCCAGAACCAAGGAGCAGGGAGTACAGAACATCGGAATCCATTCCAGTTCCTATGGGTTTGGTGTTGGTTCTGAACAGCAAACTACCCAGAGGCTCCAAAGATAAGTGGGTAGCTTTCTGTTTTCTGATATTTTGCCCCAAGGAGTAGAGATACTTCAGGAAGAGTACAGGTACTTCAGGTCAAAATTTAAAAAATTGACACCCACCCCCACTTGTGTGAATTATCTATAACTAACATGGTAACCAGCTGAGCCAGGGTGAAGAAGGCCTTTATATTGGTCAGACAATGGTAAATCTCGAGGCCTACACTGGCATGCCATCATGGCACCTTTTCTTTTATGACTACTGTCTCCAACCCAGAGGGAAAAGTCTGAGCTGGGGAGAGGGAGGCACATAGACCCTGGGTGCCAGAAGCCCTCAGCCCCATCAGTATGTAGAGAACATCCCCATAGCCCCACCTTCACAGGAAGGTGGTCAGATTCCTAAAGAAAATTGTTTCCATCCTTACCTTAGCCAGACTGATTTTTAATATACATTGTGGAGCCTTTGGGTCAAAAGACACTTTCTGATGAGGTTGATTTCATTTTCATTTGTGACTTTTTGTCTTGTGAAACGCCCCTCATGTCCCAGTGAGAGACAGATTTAGAATGTGAGGTATTAGAGAGAAAGAGATGGTTACCCCTGAAGAGAACCTTGGGAAACCTGATAACATAAAGAAATGGAACCAGAAAGAGACTTGTCCAAGGTCAAGCACCTCATTTGAGGACAGAGCCAGCCTTCAGCCCAGGTCTCTGGAGAGAGAGACAGAGACAGAGACATAGAGACAGAGAGACAGAAAGAGACAGAGACAGAGAGACAGAGAGAGAGAGAGAGAGAGAGTGTGTGTATGTGTGTGTGTGTGTGTGTGTGTGTGTGTGTGTGTGTGTGTGTGTTGGCAAAGCACAGGAACATAGATGCCACCTGGGAGGTCATCTCACCCAACCACCTTCATGTTACCATTGGGGAAACTGAGTCCCTCATAAATGGAATGACTTATCCAGGATCCCACAGGTTGTAAGTAGCACAGTCAGGTCCCCTGACTCTGCACTGAACCTCACTACCTCTGTTCTCAGTGGCTTTTGGGGGGAATTGAGGACTCTTTCTTTACCTAACATTTGACCAGATTTCAATATTTCAGTCTTCCTTTCTGGAGTTGGGCTTTTTTCTCTTGCCCTACAACAGAAGCTTCATCTTACAGTAATTTTTAAAAATCTGGGCTAAGAAGGGGAAAGTGGGGAGATGGTGATGTGTTTATCCTCCTTGCCTCCAAGAACAGCACTAAGGTGCTCCATGAAGCTGTAATGGAAATGCAAATTTAAAGATCTTCCCTGCCCCTAGCTTAAGTGCACCTGGAGCCTGTGGTGGGAGGCTTGTTTTTCAGGGAAGCCCACACCTTGATACTTTGTGATTGGGCAGTGGGTCAAGGAGGTTGTTACAATCTTTGAGCCAGGAGAAGGTTATATAAACTCTGATGAGGGGCTTTGCTTTGGGGCTCACTTTGAGAAGTGTTGTGTGATTTGACCAGATGAGACTCTGGGAAGCCGTTGTTGAGAGCCCCCCGGCTTTGAAAACCCAGATGTTGATGCTTCCCTCTCTGGTAACTGTGATTTGGTATTGATATAATGGTTGGACAGTTTGGAAGCCTGTCTGTTTGATCTGTAAGTTCTGTAACTCTGAAGTTCGGGGTGCTGACCTTTTTCCCCTGAACTAGGTAATGTGTGTTTGTTTGATTAAAGTAAGCTTGTTAACCCATTTTGAGTTGCTTTCCTTTTGAAAAGCAGATCTAAGAACCTGTATTGGCAGCTACCCTGGGGATATTGGGGTGCTTGCTGCTACAAATGGCGACGAGGGATGGGATCTGCTGAGTAAAAGGAAAGTATGGGGGCTGGGATAATTGTTTGTTTCCCAGTTGTGGTAGCTGTGACTCTGTGGAGCCATGGAGCAGGAGAGAACGACCTGCATGCTGACTTCACTGAGCTGAGAGCAGGAATGGTGAGCTGCCTGCATGGAGACCTGTGGAGAAACCTGGAGCTGCTGCCTTCTGCTGGAGAAGGAACCCAGGAGTTTGGAGTTCAGCCACAGGATAAGATAAGGACTGTGTGGCAAAGCAGGGGCACTGAATGTGTTTCCTTGTTGCATCCCACAGTTTGGGACCCAGGGGGAGATTGGACTTGTGACTATGGTGGGTGGGGTGAAGTGCCATGGACCCCAAGGACCCCACTTTGGTTTTGTTGCCCAGCCCCCTCTCTGGATTTGGAAGCAGGGCTGGAGCAGTGTTGTGGGAAGGACACCCCCCTCCTCCCAAGAGTACTTTATGTGATAATGCTTTGTATTTTGTGAATAGATGTGAAAATGCAATGTACTTTGTTTAAGACCCAGTGGCCACTTTGGTAACTTTAAATGTACCTTGAAAATATGACTTAAGGGACGGTTAGTGATAATTGAAATGTAAATTGTCTATGCTATGGGCATGCTTAGTAAGACTTTTACTGAATAAGTGACTAATTGTACTTTGAGATATTGTTACAGATAAGAGACTAATTGAGTTAATCAAGACTTTGCCCCATGAGTGGAAGACTTGTAACTTTGAAAACTGATGTAACTGATTGAGTTAACTTAAGAGTGACTATTTTTTGATTTTACGGATAAGTGACTGAGTTAACATTTGCCCCATGAGTGGAAGACTTGAACTATTGTATTTTGAGATTATATTGTGATTTTCTTATGTACCTGGAAAATGTGACCTAAGAGATGTTTTAGTGCTAATTCAAATGTAAATTGCGTATGCTATGGGCATGAAAGATCTTGGGGCCGAATGTAATGGAAATGCAAATTTAAAGATCTTCCCTGCCCCTAGCTTAAGTGCACCTGGAGCCTGTGGTGGGAGGCTTGTTTTTCAGGAAAGCCCACACCTTGATACTTTGTGATTGGGCAGTGGGTCAAGGAGGTTGTTACAATCTTTGAGCCAGGAGAAGGCTATATAAACTCTGATGAGGGGCTTTGCTTTGGGGCTCACTTTGAGAAGTGTTGTGTGATTTGACCAGATGAGACTCTGGGAAGCCGTTGTTGAGAGCCCCCCGGCTTTGAAAACCCAGATGTTGATGCTTCCCTCTCTGGTAACTGTGATTTGGTATTGATATAATGGTTGGACAGTTTGGAAGCCTGTCTGTTTGATCTGTAAGATCTGTAACTCTGAAGTTCGGGGTGCTGACCTTTTTCCCCTGAACTAGGTAATGTGTGTTTGTTTGATTAAAGTAAGCTTGTTAACCCATTTTGAGTTGCTTTCCTTCTGAAAAGCAGATCTAAGAACCTATATTGGCAGCTACCCTGGGGATATTGGGGTGCTTGCTGCTACAGAAGCATAAGGTCTGAGCTTCTGCTGCAACAGGGACCCAGTCAGCCAGGACCCCTGGGCAGCGGTCTCTGAGGCTGGCGCTCTGGAAGTCTGCAAATTACTCTCAGCTGGCAAGCAGCTTCTCAGGCGCTCCATGTGCCTTCGCTGCTGGGATCCCAAGTTGGCTTGATGCCCCCCAAATCCCTGCCTAGCCTGTCTGCCTCAGGACAGGTAATGGGATTTGAACAAGTCGGCAGCCTGGCCCAACCTGGAATAACATCATCCTGATGGGAAAGGAAGTCAGTCCTCAGAACAGGGGGAGAGAAGGAGGCCGCCCTTTTGTCTGCCTCGAAATCGATTTACAGAGGAATATCCTGGCCAAATAATTCGATTGGGCTTCTTCTTATCTATGGTAAATCAGTCTGATGGGAAGGCAGGCCTAGGAAGCTATATTCCTTACCAACTAGAATTGGGTGCCAGAAACTTGGGTTATAACAAGGAGTTTTCTGAGCTCTTCTATTTTTACAGTGGCCTGGAGCTAGAATCAGGAGGACCTGAATTCAAATCTAGACACTTACTAGCTATATGACCCTGGGCAAGTCACTTAACCTTTGTCTGCCTTAGTTTCTTCATCAGTAAAATGGGAATTACAGCACCTACAGAGTTGCTGTGAGGAACAAGTGAGATAAAATTTGTAAAGCATTTTGTAAACCTTAAAGTTCTATATAAATGCTAATTAGTATTATTACTTTTCATTATTATTTAAAAATTAGTACTATATTGTGACATGACAATGGTCTAGCTTGGTCCTGGAGGACAACTGAGAAAGTGGACCTTCCTCCTTTCCCTGCAGAGGCTGTGGATGTGAAATAGTACGCTTATCTCTACCTATCTAGCCATCACTCTGTCTCTATCCATCTAGGAGCAGATATGAGAGGACAAGGGACACAGATGCTTGGAGGGATGGCAGGGGCCATTTCATTTTTGTGTATCCACAATATCAGGAAAGACCGTGATAACTGACTGAATTGTGAAGATTATATATTAGACATATCAGGTGGAAAAAATAAAATTTCTCTAAAACAGTAATGGGAGACAGTATAGATGTTTCATATTATGGTAGTTTAAGAGAATAAAACAATCTCATGGGAAGGGAAGAAGAAGGAAGGAAGACTTCTGACTCAATGTGCTCAATGAAGATGCCCTGAGGCTGACAAGCCTCCAAGCTCTAGCTGCTGGTCGCTTGTCTAGGAAACATGCTTTAGTGAAAGCTCTGGTCTTGAAGTAAGAAGACCCTTGGGTCAAGCCCCAGCTCTGCCACTTTCCCTTTTCCTAGCTCCGTGTGCCGGGTAGGCCACTTCCTCCTACCAAGCCTCAGTTTAATCACCTGTAACACGAGTTGACTGGACAAAGCAATGCATGAGGCCTCTTCTGACCAAGATTCCAGGGTTTTCTGAGGTTGGATCAGTGCTACAGACTAAGCAGTGATGGGAGACACCGGAGACAAGAAGGTCTCCACAAAAGAGTGGAAAGAGAAGAGGATGGAGTTGGGGGGGCAGGAACTGGGCCTCATGGACCACCTACAGTTAGGATTGGGAAGGGAAGAGGTAGCAGGCCAGGACTCTGGATTCAAAGCTTCTGGAGTGGGAAGGAACCTTAGAGACTTGTCAGTCTAACTCCCTCAATTTGTAAAGGAGGAAACTCAGGCCCAAGAGGTCAGGGACCTCAGAGGTGAAGGGGACGTTGGAGGCCATCTTGTCTAACCCTCCCATTACACAGATGCAAAAACGGAGGGCTATGGAGTTTAACACTTGGCCAAGATCACAAAGCTCTTAAGCAGCACAGCTGATTTCCTGATCCCCAGGTCCACACTTGGCTTTTCTTAGAGCCTCAGTTTTAAAATGGGAACACCACCATTTGTGTGGAACCTGCCTCATGATGTTGTGAGGCTCAGAAGTCAATGCATGAAAATCACTTTGTAAATTATAAAGTGCTGTGTAAACGTCAAGGCTCATCATCACTATAGAGAACTCATCCTGCTCTTTTTCCTCCATGGGTTTTGGATAGGAAATGTCCACTGTCCTGCTGTTTATATTTTTCTATTTAATGGTCTGTGGATCATTGTACAGGGGGATGAAATAATTGCTATTTGTGATTGAGCAAATCTATTAAGATGCCAGTTATGTCTGCTCTTGGCTCCCATCATCGCCATCAACATTACTGATAACGTGGAAATCTCCTGAAATTTCTCAACATCTCTTCCTCAGTATTAGAAAAAAGACTCTAGTAATTAATGGCTGCTGTCACCATTTGCCAAGTATCTCCTGGCTAATTAAAACAAGCAAAATCAAATTAGCAACTCACAATTTAGGGTCATCTTGCCATGGATAATCCAGATTCAGCCCCAACATTTCTCCAATAAATACCTCTAATACACAAGGCTCCACCCAAGGCATGAGGGACTTTGGATCATCAAGCTGTATACATGGAGAGATGATGACTGAGGCCCTGTATCCATCCCACACCTAACAAGGAAGGGGAAACTGAGATGAGAAAACACTATTCTCTTTTGTCATGTCCCTGGTAGAAGTGGAGGCTCCCAGTGGGTGCCATGTTAACTTCCACTGGAGTCTTTAGAGCCTTGCTGACATGACACATTGCCTACAGAAATCCTAGCACCATAACTGAGAACATCTAATAATAGGGAAGGGGAAGGAAACACACATTTATTAAGTGCCTACTGTGTGCCAGGGGTTGTGCTAAGTGCTTTACAAATATCACCTCATTTGTCCTCACAACAGCACTATAGGTACTGTTATGATGCCTATTCTTTTTAACAAATGAGGAAACTGAAGCAGACTGAAGCTAAGTGACTGTCCCAGGGTCACACAGCTAGTAAGACTTTGGAGGTGGGATTTAAACTCAGGTCTTTTTTTTTTTTCTGCTTTTTGGAGGTGGGAAGGTAAGGTAATTTGGATTAAGTAACTTGTCCAAGGTCACACAGCTAGTTTTTGTGTTAAGTGCCTGAGGCTGGATTTGAACTCAGGTCCTCCTGACTCCAGGGCCAGCGCTCTATTCACTGCGCCCCCTAGCTACTTCAAAACTCAGGTCCTCCTGACTCCAGGACCAGAGCTGTATCCATTGACCCCCCCTGGCTATCTACTATAGGAAAGACAGGAGCCTCCAAGCTCAGGCTCTGATCTCTCCAGACCTATAGGTAGTATTTAAAAACATATCTTCATTGAATCATAGACCTTGAGCCGGGAAAGATCTCAGAGGTCACTGAGTCCAACCACCCCCGTTATACAGATGGGGACAGTGGAGTCTAGGGAAGGGACATGACTGGCCCAAGGCTAGCTCGATGATCAGAAAACTCTCTGACTCCATGCCTCTGCCTTTTAGCAGCGCCGTGTGTAAACTCAGAAAAGCAGGAGATCTCAAGTCTGCGATCACATTAGGAGTGAGTTACAGAAAGAGAAATGGAGTCCAGACCCTGAGAGCCCCCGTCAGCATTCCTGCCACCAGAAACTCAAGCTCCCTTATGTTTCTCATTGATCCCTCTCTCTAAACCAGCCTGCAGTCATTTCCCGGGTGATACTCAGCCATCAGGGTCCATTCCCTTCAAGGCCCCATCAAAGACAATGGGATTTGAAGGTAAAGAGTGGAGGCAACCCAGGGACCAGAAGGTGGTTTACACTTCATATCAGGGGATGGGCCATGGGATTTTCTGATGAGGGAAAACTGCACACTGTCATCTCCAATAATTTTGTCAATGGGTGTTTCCTTTCAACGATCAAAGACCATCTCAGCTGGGCAAGGGCAGTAATGTAACTAAAAACATCTCCAACGAGAAGGCTTTTTCCCCATCTCAAAATACAGAAACTCCCATGAGACTGTTCACCAGTCAACTACTGGCATTAGATGCGTTTGGTGATATGGTCAAAACCTGCAAAAAAATGACATTTAGATTTCGAGGGATGAGTTTGAGAAGGTTCCTTGCTTCTGATGACCCTGGCTGAGCTATAGCCTTTCTCCTTTCCTGTGGGGGGGTGGGGTGGGGGGGGTGGTATATGTGTGGGATGTCTGTGTGTGTGTGTGTGTGTGTGTATATATGCGTGGGGGGGTGGTGTGCCTGTGTACTCTCACTAGCCTCACTTCCCTCATCTGTAAAGTGAAGGTGACTGGCCAGGGTGGTCCCTTCTGGCTTAGACCTAAGATCCTGAGTCATTTATTATTTCTGGGCCTCAGTCTCTTCACCTGTGAAATGGGCAGGTGGCCTCTGTGGCCTCTGAGGCTCCTTCCAGTTTCAGATCTAAGCCCCTATATGACCTCTGAGCTCTAAACCAGCAGTCCCATGAGTGCATTGGTGAAGTCTGTCCCTCATCAGAGGGTCACCTGTGTGCCTGTGTCAGCATCCTTGGCTTCCTTTCTCAGCTTACTTTTGCCCCTCCTGGGAGGCCAGCTGCCCCCACTATGGAGCCTGGAGAAAGCAGGGGTGAGGGTCCCTGCAGAGGCCCAGAGCCGTCCACGTTATCAGCTAGCAGGCTCTCCAGGTGGGGGCTTCATCAGATGGCTCGGCCCGTTCTGACTGACACTGACCCCACGGTGCCCCCGCTCTCTAACTGGGGCCCTCCTTGGATTGCAGCCGGTCCCGCATTCCCATAAATCAGGCAGCCTTGGATCCTCTGGGGAGGGGCTGCACTTCTCATCATTTAGGCAGGAATTCAAGTGCATGGAAATGCCCTAATTTGCTCGTGCTGTGTCAGCATAATGAGTCAAGTACAGTCCTGGGGGAGAAGAGGAACACTTAGTACTCACATATACACAGGGCTTTTCATCTCCAGAGTCTGAAACCATGTTATGGTGTAATGTTCTATGTCACTCAGCAAGACAAAAGAGATCATTGCAAGGCTCCTTGTTCCCCCTTCACCCTCCCCCCCCCACACACTCTCACACACACACTATCACTCTCTCACATGCACATACTCACATACGCACACTCACATTCTCGCACACACACACAATCACACTCTCTCACACACACTCTTACACACACACTCACATTCTCGCACACACACACAATCACACTCTCTCACACACACTCTTACACACACACTCTCTCACACACACACACGCGCACACACACACACACACACTCATGACTACAAGCAGCTCACTCTCACCACCTGACATCTAGTGCTAACATCATCATCACAATTATTTTCACTACTAATAACAACCACAGCCACTGTCTCTGGGGTGCTTAAAGTCTACAGGGCATTTCATATGTGTTTACATTGATCTGCACGTAACCTGTAATGCAGATGCCATTAGTATGCCCCTTTTGTAGATGAGAAGAATGAGGCTGAGAGATTAAAGGGAAACAAACTCAGTCAGCATGAGAAGGATCTCTAAGACAGGGGCAGGGATGTTGGTTCTACTGGCACAAGACTTTAGTTCAAAATCGGCCCATGTAATCCTCCCTTGTGCCCCCGTGACCTTGGGCCAGTCACTGGGTCTCATTTTCCTTCCCTGTAAAATAAGGATTTGGGATCGGATGACCTTTGAGAGTCCCTCCAGATGGAAACCTGTGGTCTTCTTTTCCTGTGTTTTCACCTTCTCTTTCTGAGTTATTTTAACACAGAACATAACAAAATGATAGTATTTCTATGGCACTTTAAGGTTTACAAAGGACTTTATAAATATTTTCTCATTTGATCTTGACAACACTGGGAGGGAGGTGTTGGTGTTAGTATTATCTTCATTTTATAGATGAGGCAAACATTAAGTGTCCAAGGCTAGATTTGAACTCAGGCTTCATTCACCTATCTGACTCTTTTTTTTTTTTTAATTAATTTATTAGTTTAGTTTCAGTTGACAAGATTCAATTCCATAGTTCCTTGATTTTCAAATTTCCTTTACTTCCCTCCCCCCTCCCCTCATGACATCATATAGTACAGTATAGGGTCTGCAAATGCATTCATATTAAACATTATTCCAATTACAAAGGCATATAGTACTAGGTGGGATGAAAGATGGTAAGGAAGAAGTACAACCAAACAATGAGAAAAACAAGATCATTTAGTTTGCTCTATCTGACTCTTAAAGTTAAGAATCCCATAGGTCAATAGCCTTGACTTTGATTCCTGATCAAATTCTAAAATGAATTGCGGAAGGTGCCCTGCATCTGGCAGGTGCCAGCCATTTGACCCTGGGCAAGTGGCTTGATCTCTCACTGCCTGAGATGACTCTCCAAGGCTGGCAGTCGCAGATCAGGAACTGACTTGTATTCATAGAGAGGACTTCCTCAGTGAGAGTCCCTACACTAATGAAGTCACAAGCCCAGTCCTGCTTCCCTCATCAGATAAAATTATGAAAGGGATGGTTGGTGATGGTCTGGAAAGATAAGCCAAACTAAGCATGGCTTCATCAAGAAAAGTCAGACTAGGCTAACCTCTTACCTCTCTCTGACAGCTCAATAAATTGGCAGACAGGGCAAACCTATGGATATTAGCTGAACTAGATATGAATAAAAGGTCAGGCAAAGTTCCTCACTCATGCTAGCCTCAGGGACAAAATGAAGAAGGCCCCACATGCCAGGACGGTTGGATGTAGTCAGAGAGAGTCTGAGTAACTGGAACCCAAGAGTGAGTGGTCATTGATGGCCCCAAGGATGACAGCTTGGTACAAGATCTCCGGTGGAGGGCCATCTGGGCACAACTATGTACTGTCTTCACACTTTTATCATTTCCTTGGATTCAGGGAAAGATGGCATGGTTACCAGGTTTGTACATGGCACCAGGCTACAACAACAATTCACATGGTGGGGGAGAGTGTCCAAAAAGATCTCAACCAGCTGGAATCAAATAAGGCAACATTTTAGAGGGTCAAATGCAAAATCCAACACAAGTTAAGAATTGAGTTCAAACACAAGCAGTTACAGCTTGACAGAAAGTCATTTGAAAAAGGTCTGGATTTTTGTTGCTGTTGAAGTTTTAATTTGTTGATCAAAAGGAAGATCTGATTTGGAATCCAATAGGTACTAGCTGTGTGACCTCAAGCAAGGCACTTAAATGCTGTTTGCCTCGGTTTCTTCATTTGTAAAGTGAGAACAATAACAGCACCTGCCTTCCAGCTTGCTATGAGAATAAAACTAGACAACATATGTAAAATGCTTTGTAAACCTTAAAGCATGTTAATATGATATTGTATTTTGTTTTTTTTTTAAAAGGAATATGACAATCAACAAAAGCCTAACACCACCCTGGGCTTCGTTAAGAAAATTACAGTGCCCAGTACCCAGGAAAAGATAGCCCCACTATGCCCTACCCTGCTCAGATCATGAGATTACATTCTCTTCTGGGGGCCCCATCTTTGGAAAGCTATAGATGAGTCATGTCCAACTCAACAGGACCACTAAATGGGACCTCAGAACCCCAAATATTGATGTAGGAAACCACATATCAACATTGTCTATGTTCTATTGTATTTTCATTTACTTTGCCAACTATTTCCCAATTATGTTTTAATTTAGCTCAGTCAGGCCTCACTGGGGACTGTTGTGGGCCAGTGTCTTTGACACTGCCGCAGTCAGTAACCTGAAGCAGAAGCATTAGAAGGTGATCCGGCATGCAAGAGGGTGGGGAGCCATGACATGGGAAAATGGACTGAAAGAACTGGTGATGTGCGCTGTGGGGAAGAGAAGCCTCCAAGGAGGCCGAACTGCTGTTTTCAAGGATCTGAAGGGCCATCTTGCAGAAGAAGTCTTATTCTGCTTGGCCCTAGAAGACACTGTGTGGGAATTACAAAGAGGCAGATTTGAATTTAATGTAAGGAAAAGCCTCCTAAAAAATTAGAGCTGTCCCTGAGTGGAAAGGGTAGCAGGTTTCCTTTTCAAGTCACCAAAGGAAGGTTGGATGGCCACATGTCCAAGATCTCGTACAGGGGACCTCTCTAGGCCTGCACACAGTATCAAACACACATCTCATAGGTCACATGTAGCTCTCCTGAGTGAGATCCAAACAATGTTAAAATGTAATTGGGGAATAGATTTTTTTTTTAATCCTGTGATCTTTTAAAAACAATTACATTTGTTTTTTAACATAAAGTTAGGTGGCACAGTGGATAGAGTTTGGGGTCCTGGGGTCAGGAAGACATGAATGAAAATCTAACCTCAGATACTAGTTGTGTGACCCTGAGCAAGTCACTTAACCCTGTTTGCCTCAATCTCCTCATCTGTAAAATGAGCTAGAGAAGGAAATGGCAAATTACTCTAAGAAAACCCTAAATGGAGTTTATATTTAACAACAATATTTAACATTCACTTTAAAAATGTTTTTAAGTTCTAAATTCTCTCCCTCCTGCCTGACTCCACCCAATGAGGATTGGAAAATATTTAACAAAATAAATAAAAATATAACAAAACATAGATAACATTATATTTTAAAATTAAGTCAATATGCAACTCACAGAGGTCTTTATGTATGGATTGGGGCCCCCATTTCTATGTGAGTTTGACAACACTGGCTTAGATAGCATGGAAGGCCCCTGAGACTCTATGATGAGACCCCAAGTTTAATAAAAGGGCCCTTGTTTTCCTGCATTTGACTTGTAGTCTTCAAATTCAGGCCACAGAGCCACCTCTGAGGAAACTGAGGGGCTTAATCCCCATGGAGGTCATTTGAATTTATACACAAATTGTACCCAGCCCTGGATTTCCATGTTGAAGATTCATGCCACTAAGTGACTCATAGTTTGGGAGAATCAAGAGTTACCTGGGAGATGGCCTTGTCCTATCCTGACACTTTATGTAGTAGAAAATCCTGACCATTGCTCATGGGCTTCTAAAGACTGACCATCTGAGGAGCCACTTTCTGTGCTGATCAAGGGAAATCCCACAGAAGAGCCTGAGTGTCCAACAAGCAGCCTGAGACTGGCAGCACCCACTGGGGCATTGATAGCTTGTTTTATTACCAAAGAGCCCATTTCACAAGTTACAATTTGAACATTTGGATTTAGCAAGCTAGAGCAACGAAAACAAATAAATAAATAAAGACAGTTCCAGAATGTTCATCTGTTGTGAAAATAACCCCGGACATTGAGTCCAGAGAGACCTGGGCTGCTATCCTACCTTGGATCAGAACACTGAAGCTGCTGTTTCCATCTCCAGTAAACAGGGGTAACCATACTCACAATTCAATTTCATTCCGGAATTCAATCCAGTCCAGTTAGTCTTATTAAGCAGGTGTTATGTACAAGAGAAATAGGATTCAATTAGACAGATCAGGTTTAATAAGAAAGGCCTATGGATATGCTCGCAGAGCATCGGGGCAGGATGTATTATGTTGCAATGGGAGTGTGTGGTCTCTGTGTTTGCATTCTTTGTGTTGGGAAAAGGGAATGCAAGCTGTCATGTCGGGTGCAAGTGTGGGTGGAGAAGCCAGCTGAAAGCCTAAGGCCTGACTTGGCAGATTCTCCTTCCCTCCCCAATTTGCACTCCTCCCTGTTTTTCATCCTCCAGGGAGCTCACAGGGTCATAGATCTACAGCTAGAAGGGACATTGGAGGTCATCTAAGCCAACTCTATCCCTGAATGGATGAAAAATTGAGGCTCAGTCAGGGGCACTAACCTAAGGTTCCAAATGACCAAACAGGATTAGAACCCAGAACCTCTGATTCCAAAGGCAGTGGCTGTCTCCGTTATATGAGGACTTACCCTTCATAAGGAAAAGATAAGTCATGGAAAATGTCCTGAAGCTCACAGACGATGTACTATGGAAATACCCTCAACATAACAATGTCTACCCCCCAACCAAATTGATCATTCTGGTCTTGAATAAAACAAAGATGGAGGCAGAGGATGGAAGATTCCATAACATTTCCCTTACCCAATGCTTAGCACATGAAATTGTTATAGACTTGAAAAGGCTGTGGAGGGTGGGATAAGTCACTCACCTACTACCTACCAGAGATTGGGAAGGAGATAGGTCAACAATATTGGAAAATCCCCTTCCTACATGACTGACAGACTTTTCCAGATCATCTTCTAACCAAATTTATCAGAAGATCTTCATGACCCCATGCTTGACATGCCTTCTCAATCCCCTTTGTCCTGCTTCCACAGTCACCTGCCTACCACATTTCTAGCCCTATAATGTACAATCGTGATAAGGTAAAGCTCATCCAACATTAGGCAACCTGTACCTTGAAAGGAAGCACAGAACTGTGGGTAGAGTCCCAGAATCAGACTCAAAGAATTTCAGCATTGGAAGGGATCTCAGTCAACGTTGTGCCCAAATCATACTAGAGAAAGGATCCTCGTCTTAAAGAAATCAAGGATGACTTAAATAATCATAATAATATTCAATATTCATAGTGAGACCATACCAATAAAATAAAAATACCAATACTACCCAAATTAATTTACAGATTTAATATTATATCCTTTTAAACTGCCAAGGGGTTACTTATAGGTTTAGACAAAATACTAAAAAATAATCATAATAAAAGTTCTAGAATACCAGGAAAATCATGAAAAAAAAAAAGAAAAGTGGAATGGGGAAATCATGCTTCCTGAGCACAAATGATATTATAAAGTGGTAACCATCCAAAGATTTAGCACTGATTCAAACTTTGTAAAGTTTAGTTTGATACTTAGGGACTAACTCAGGAATAGAAGAAGGCAGGTGGGCAGCTGAGACCAGGGTCCAAATGAGACTTCCACAGGAATCCCTTTATTTTTCTCTCATTTTCCAGGTCACCCCCAATTCTCACCTTCGTAAGGTTTGCTGTTACCCATTAGATAAACTGGATTTTCAGATGCCCACTTATCCTACATGGAAAAGGCAGGAAGCTAACTGAAGCTGAAGGCTCTCTTAGGGAACCATTGGACTTTGCTTTTATTTCATCTTTCAGACGCCTTATTTGCCTTGTGATTTTGCAGGCTGGGGAGTCAACAGCCCCAAACTGTATTCAGCAGGAGGGGTTCAGTGAACTTCTTCCTCCAGGCAAGCACATTTCTGAAGCCAAGCTTCCCCACAATCTGAAGTGCCACCTAGTTTCCAAACAAAGGCTTCAAAGAGGTGACAAGTTTTCCAGGCTGGAAGAGCGACTGTCCCATTTGCACATGCACATACACACAGGGGAGTGGAAGTGTCCATGCATTCAGACTTACCCTCTTACTGGTTTCTTCTTCCTGGGCTTTGCGAAACTCATGCTCAAGGGAGCAGTCAATGTCGTTGAAGAGACCCACCTCCTCACAGTTCTTCAGGAATCTGGTGGGTGTCGGGGTCTGATCTGAGGAGAGATAGCAACACGGTCTAGAATGAAGTGCTCCCTCCCCACCCCACTTCAGATTCAAAAGCAAATAGAACTTGAAAAAGAAAACCACCCTGCCCCACCATGAAATAAGTCTACACCAGCCCATGGGTTAGATCTCACTTCATTGGATGAAAGGATGGGGAGGGACCTTAGAGGTCTGACCACAGCATTTTACAGATTAGGAAACTGAGGCCCAGGGATGAACAAAGGTCAGAAGTAGAATCTGAGCCCAGGTTCTTTGACTCCAAATCCATTAGAATCTAAATATGTTCTGCCACTTATGATGTGATGGGGGTTGATGTGGAGATATCACAAATGAGAATGATATATACGTAAATATGACAAGGACTAAGGAGCATCCAAAACACTGAAAGCACCTGGCCTCCTACACACCAGGCAAAAGCAAAAGAGCCCCTTGCCCTCAAGGAGAATGCACTCTAAAAGGAGAGGCCACATCAATATGTGACATGTGCATACAAAAACATACAAAGCAGATGACTGGGTAGTAAGAGGCAGTCAGGATTCAAACTCAGGTCTGCTGATTCCAATCCAGGGCTCCTTCCCCCATATCACACAGGTAATGTGCCCAGAAGGCCACCAGAAAAGCAGGAGCAGAACACAGGGAAGAGATCGGGATTAGATACACAGATGTGGGCACCCTAGGCAAAGATGGGAAAATGGAAGCTACAGAGTTGATTGGATTGTCAAGGCAGAGAATGGAGGCAGAGAGGGAGGGAGAGGGGTGTAACTGCCCATTCTGAGGTGGAGGAGGAGGAGGAGGAGGAGAAGGAGGAGGAGGAGGAGAAGGAGGAAGAGGAGGAGGAGCCACGGAAGGAAGAGCCAAAGGCAAAGGAGAAAAGCCGGGAGAGGCCAGTGTCACAGAAGGCCGGTCTCTGAGACAAGAGAGGTTCAAACAGGCTGGCTAGCATGTCAAGGGGGAGGGGGCTGAAGAGGACTGAGCCTTTGGATCTGGCAGCAGAGTCGGGGGGATGGGAGTAGAAACAGGACCACAGAAGGCTCCAGGGAGCTGCTGAAGACAGGTTAGCTGTGAAACCTGAAGAAGCAGCAAGGTTACAAAAGGATTTCTATTTCATGTTTTTCTTTTTAGCCTATTGAGACCCAGTGATGTTTGAAGGGAGAGGGGTTCCAGAAGTCATAAGTAGAAAGGTCTCCCTGTCTGCTGAGATCCGAGGGAAGGAAAAGATGGGTGAAGACAGCAAGGGTTTCTGAAGATTCCCTTATATTTCTATTTACTTATCTCTGTTGATACCATCAAGGCCAGGAGGCTTTTCATTTCTCTCTTCATTTCCTTAGCAGCTAGCACACATAGGTACTCAGAAAATACTTACAAAATTGAACCGAATTTGCTTTAAAAAAAAAAAAGTCCGAATTTCTTGACCCTATGAAGTCATTTTGTTCTTATCGATACATTTCCCTATAAATTCCAAAGACAGTGAGCAGGAAGGCTACTGGGACCCAGCAAATTAAAAACAGCTCTGTTTAAGTGGTCCAGTGGATAGATGGGAATGCTAGACATGGAATCAGGAAGACCTGAGTTTGAATCTTCCCTCAGGCACTAGCTATGTGATGCTGGGCAATCTATTTAATCTGTGCCTCAATTCCCTGATCTGTAACATGAGATATTAAATAGTAGCACCTACCTCGGAGTATGTGGATCAATTGAGATAATAGATGTGGAGTGCTTTGTAAATTGTAAAGCACTATGGAAATGTCATTAGTTCTATTTGTGCCTTACAATTGGCCTGTATGAAGCCAAAGCCCTCCCCTTGCCTTCTGTTCAAGGAGCCCACTTTTTCTGGTCTCTGAAGTATTTACCTTTCGTTCTAATTAAATGAGCTTCTTTTCTCCAGTCTCCCTTGTGGTTAGCATGGACTCAGAAACAATTCACAGTAGGGCTGATTTGTCTTTCCAGCTCAGTCATCCTCGGGTCATCCCAACTCCGAGGCCGGCGCCCTTACTCACTGCGCCACCTAGCCGCCCCCAGCCTGAGCTTTTTACCAAGACCCCAAATCCCCATCAGCACTTTTACTCTGGGGGAGTAGGGTTAGAGAATCCATGAGACTCAGACTTGGTGGGAAGGATAAATGGGCTTTGTCAAAACTCCCAGGGATAGAAACCGGGTCAGTTCAGAACCGAGAGAGCTATGCTCCCAACAGGAAAAGCAGATATGAGCAGATGACACCTTCCCAGCAGCCAAGGAATCAAAGTGTGAAACTGGAGCCTGAAGCTGGTGCCTATTGATGAGGGCTTCCCTTGGAGGACTCTGTTACATGGCATTTCAAGTGGGGGAGGGGGGAGGGACACATGTGCAAAAAAGAACAAAGAAAGAAGAAAGGAAATCAGTTATCCATTTGGAAAAGGAGGTTCCCTGGGATTCTCAGTCCTGAAATTTTATTGGTATGTGACATTCCTTAACATCCCCTAGGGATCCTGTTACTTCTAAATCATCTTTCTACTGTTCCCATGCCCAACACGATGGAGATGGAATCCTTTCTGCTCAGCTCCCTGCTCTCTGCATGTCCATAACAGGCTCTGGCTGCAAACTTAGGGCTATAGCCCAGAACAGGTCTCCAGGTCACTGGTCACTAAGAGGAGTTGGTTTGGTCAGTTTGGACTTTGTTTTTTTTGGTTTGACTTTCACTCTATTTCCTCTATGGATTGTCATATTGACAAGCCTGGTCAAGTTCTTGGTTGCAGATGACAATTAGCAAACAACATCATTCCAATCAAAAGAGATAATATGAATAAAACACATAGCACAGTGCCTGGTACAAAAGAGGAGCTTAATAAATGTTTGCTCTGCTCCCCTTTCCTGAGAATAATGGGGTGTGGCATAGTGGATAGTGGGGTCCAGACTCAGAGGCAGGAAGACCCCCATTCCTGACCTCCCTCTGATACATAATCTCAGGTCGCTTCTAAGACACTGAGTGGCAAAGAAGCTGATAAACTATATCAGTAAATGGATGGATGGATGAGTTAAATGTTTGCTACACACCAGGCACTAGGCTAAGTACTGGTAGAAATGCAAGCTAAGGTAGTCCCTTCCATATAGAGTGTGCATCTTAGTGGGGACAGACAGCACTTAGAAGAGGGAGGCTCCATATCAAGAGTTAGCTGCACTGGCAACATCGCAGAAAGACACCCTGCCCCACCCACCTCTGGGGAAAAATCATGTCCCAAAATATGTCACAGTGTCTTCAGTAAGATCCAGAATCACACAAAGGAAATCAGCCTGGAAATCCACACAGGATAAAGAACATGGATTATCCAGTCTGAAATGTGTGGTCAAATTGAAAATCCACAGAATTGGACCCTCACACTGTGTGTGTGTGTATACATATACATACACATACACATATACATATACATATACATATACATATATGTGCATATATGTGCATATATGTGCATGCATGTATATATGTAGGTCTATGTTAAAAATTATTGCCAATTAAATTGCCTATTTACCCTGCCTACAGTTTACCTATAAATATTTGTCTGCTTGTTGTCATTAGACTGTGAGCTCCTCAAGGGCAGAGACTGTCTATGGCCTCTCTTCATATTCCCAGTGGCTAATATGGCACACAGTAGGCACTCAATAAATGCTTACAACTAACTGATTGAAAGACCCACATCAGTATCTCTATCTCGATACTCAATATTGATAGGTGTTGATGTAGTAAGGATGTTGATTTGGCTGCAGAGAGCCATGCAGACTGACCTTGACCAGATACTGGGTCATTGAGCTGGGTCCAGGGCTGAGCACCAGGAGGAGAGTAGGTGGGATGAGATTTAGGGTATTGTTCAGCACTTTCAATTATCCCAAGCTACCTCTCTCTCTCTCTCTCTCTCTCTCTCTCTCTCTCTCTCTCTCTCTCTCTCTCTCTCTCTCTTCCTCCCTCCCTCTCTCTCTCTTTCTGTGTCTCTCTGTCTCTCTGTCTCTGTCTCTGTCTCTCTCTGTCTCTCTCTCTCTCTCTCACACACACACACACACACACAAACACATACATGCACAAACACATGTATTTAATGCCACCAATCTCCTGGACATGTAATATGTCTCTAAATCATGGAACAACATGAATTCTAAAGAAATAGTATCTAGACTGAGCTGAAGGGCAATGGAAGGAAATATGGTGGATGGAATCACTCATGCTCAGTGACAGCACGTGTGCAAAAAGCCAACACCGAGTCTTTATGATTGAAAAGGAGGCAGGCAGGTCCAGCAGGGAGAAGGATGGATAGCTGATGCATAGCCTGAACATAAGCACATCAAAATGGTTCAGATCTAGGGGGAAAATCATGAGTGCTTTGAAGAGATTCTCTGGGGGGGGAGGGTTGGTACAACACAAACAAAAACCACACAGGATGAGAGATGTGGAGGGGTTGTGAACTGTTCTGGTGAAAAGACTCTCCACACTGAAATGACAGCAGATGTGAAGTATTGAAAGACCGTGGTGAAACAGCTAAAAAGACAGAAAGAGCACTGGATGGGGAGGCAGTGGACCTGGGTTTAAATCTCAGCACTACCACCACGTGACCTTGGCCAAGTCACTTCTTTCTAGGGTTCAGTTTCCTCAGGTTGAACCCAATGGTCTTCAAGGTCTCCCCCAGTTCTAAATGTGTCACCCCAAAATCAGATGCACTACTAAAATCCAAACAAGGCTCTTGCATTTTTAACTGAGACCTAGACCCCAAAAGGGTGAAGCCCAGAGCCCTCAGCAGTCTGTGTCTGATAGGCAGGGCAGAAGGGCACACCACTGTTGGTGCTCCCCACCATCTTTCTGCCCCATCCAACAGACACACAGACTTTCCAGCATTATATATCTTTGTGTGCTTGTGCTTTAATATTTTTAAACCATGGCGCTATTGAGGAAGAGGGTATGTCTGACCAAAACCACACTAGTAAAGAACCTGAGCTGCTTTAAAATCAGGTCTTCCTGACTCTGGGTCCAGTTAATGCTATCTACTGGACCATCACCTGCCTCCATGTTTTATATAATACTTATAATATTTTATGTAAAACATACTTATAAACATATACAATACTTGTAGATATTATATAATATTTATATATACACATGTAAATATGTGTATTGTGTGTACATATATAGTACAGAGAGAGAGATAGGTTGTTGTTTTTTTTTTTTTAAGTCTGGACCTGCATTTTAACCATATATGGAACTCCTACTGTGGAAATTTCCTCCACCTATATCAGTCAGAAGTTTCTCAAAAATTTACAGTTGGGGTCACTGATTGGCCTCAGATCATAGATACAGTCTGTCAGAGAAGAGTTTGGTCCTTGGGTTTCCCTCCTCCAAGGAGGGCTGGTTCTCAATACTTTCTGCCATTCTGCTTTTCCCCATATAATGCCATTTTAGAAATTCAAAACAGGCGCCTATTTCTACATTTGGAAAAGATCAGTCTCACTGTTGCTAGTCTTCAAAAATCATTTGTTCTTGCAAATGAGCATTTAATGTCAGTTCCAACAGGAAGCCGGGTTGGGACTGGTAGCTGTTGGTCCCTATTCCTGATGCTAACATTTGGTTCCCTCATTTATTTGGGTGGCTACAGGGTTCTCTGGTATGACTCTCGTCAGTCACAGCCAGACCCCAGGAAATGCCGCCGAGAGCCAAGTTTCTGAAGGAGGAATCAAACAAGGAAATGTCTCCTCAAATTGGAGGCCGAGTCAGAGCACCTGCCCCTAGTTAGATTAGACCAGGAAATCAGAGGGTAAGGCCTCTGGTTGTGACTTCAGGTTTCTGAAAGCCACACCTTTCTGAGCAAACACAGGAGGCCCCGGATACAGAGAGTCTCACCAGCTTTTGGGGCATGCACGATAATAATAGTCTAGACCCAATGGGTTGTTAATAGTTAAGGTGCGGTCAGTCAGTGGGGGATGTTCAAAGGGCCTAAAGAATTGGTCTGGACATGCAGCCTGGGCCACCACGATTGTCTTAAATGAGACTGCTCTCTTTTCTGTCCTCCCCAATGCTTCTACTTTGTACCCAACACTGTAGGACCATGCGTTTCAAGCTAGAGAGGACATCAAGGTAATCTTGTCCACCTGTTTCATCTTACAGAGAGGAAGTAATTTGCCCAATGTCAACCAAATGGCAGAACCAGGATCTGAACCCAGGCCTCTGACTCCAAATTAGACTATAAGGCAATTATCATTTTCATCTCTGAGGCCTTGGTATTTAATCAGTACTCAACATGATTGCCAAGATGAATTGACCTGAGTGACCCAATCTCACAGAAGTAACAGAAGTAATCAATAGAACCTGGGTCTACACTGGGCTATTCCTGAAGCCAAACATGCCTGTAGATGAGTGAGCCGGTCATGGTCCATCTCTTAATCAATGACGAGGCCTCATTTTTCAGACAAAATCTTTATCTGGCACAGTTGAGTCAGAGAAGGCCAGAAAAACTCAGGGAGAAGATCCAGAGAGGGAGCCTTCCACCAGCCTCCCTGTCTGATCACAGAGTTCTTTAGGGCCCTGCACTTCATTGGACAGTCATGTCGCAAATCAGCTTTGGAGCAGGGAGGGGGAAATCCCATTACAAAACCTGCCATGTTTTCTGTGTTTGGATTCCTTTCTGAGAATTAAGAACTAGTTTCTTGCAAAACAAGGAGCCTTGAAAATTCCTGCCATAGAAAGAATTATGGTCAGGTTCTGCCAAAGCTCAAAGGATGTATGGTGCTTCACTCCCTGAAGTTTGGTGGACATACTGACCAAAAAGTTAAGCAGCATACAACAATGTTATGGTGCAAAATGTCCTAAGTATACAGTCCGAGGCCCTGAGTTCAAATCCTGGCTTTGCCATGGTGTGACCTTCAGAAAATTATTTGGTCTTTCTGGTCCTTGGTTTTCTCATCTGTAAAATAGGGATATGGAAAGTCCCATACCCATGGAGCTGAGGTCCTTTCCAGTTCTAAATCTTTAATCTAATCTTTAACATGTTGTCTTTGTGAAATATATATATATATATAATATATAATATATATTATATGTGTATGTGTGTGTGTGTGTGTGTGTGTGTGGAGGGAGAGAGAGACAGAGAGAGGAGAGAAGGAGCAGTCAGCAGCCATAACCAACCCTTTTAACACTGCTCCAAGACCCCTCAGATGCCCACTTCTCCCAGAGTTGGACAGGATCATCTTTAGCTGCAGATGACATGATTCCTCCTGAGTAAAGCTATGTATGGGACAGGCACAAATCTAAGGCCTGAAACCTGATGTCTTGAAAAAAAGACTTGTTTAGTCTGCTGTGCCTTTAATAATAGGTGACTAGCTTGCTCAGCGGCAGAACCACACTTCACTTATGTATTTGCCTGTGTTTCATTTTTCCTCCATCACCATGGAGGCAAGGCAACAGACTCTGGGCACAACAGATGGGACCAGCTAACCTGTCCCAGAACCGAGTGGCCGGGGGCTTCGTGGCTTCTGCAGCCATCTCTTTCTGTGCATGTGAAATTTCTGCCAGGGTTCTTGAGTGAGAGGGCTGGGAAATGGGATTTTGGAAAACTCAGCACTAAGTGACAAGATAACTTAGTCTCTGTCTACTCCAAGCAGCAGCCAGTCATTTCCATCCATTCCCTCGTGCTCGCTAACTCAGATCAAGAAAAAGTTAAGGGCAGTTTGAATTTGCAAAAGGTCTGAAATGAAGAATTGTTCAAGAGCCATAATAATCATAATTGAGAGCTGGAAGGGGGCTTAGAGACCACCCAAACCAATTCCCAAATTATACAAATGAAGAAACTGATGCTGAGGACAGTGAGAGCCTCATCCTAGGCTCAGCTGATGTACAGTCGGAAGGGGGGGTCTTAGACATCGTTGGGCCTGACCCTATCATTTTACAGAAGAGGAAATGAAGGTCCAGAGAGTTGAAAATGGCCTGCCCGTGGCCACACAAGGAGCCACCAGTGGCCAGGCTAGGACAACAGTCATGGGGCTGCAGGATCACAAGATCTAGAATTTGAAATGGCCTTAGGGGTCATCAGAATCAGACATTCTTTTTTTTTTTTTCTGCTTTTTGGAGGGCAATTGGGGTTAAGTAACTTGCCCAAGGTCACACGGCTAGGTTTTTGTTTGTGTGTGTTAAGTGTCTGAGGCCGGATCCGAACTCAGTGCCTTCTGACTCCAGAGCCGGCGCTCTATTCACTGCTCCACCTAGCCGCCCCTCCAGAATCAGACATTCTTCATCCGGGGTCCATGAGTTTGTTATTGTTTTAAATAGACATTCAATATATATTTGATAACTTAAACTGATTGATTTCTTTGTAACTCACTGCATTCTATTTTATGAATTTATAACATTATTTGGAGGAGTCCATAGATCTCACCAGATGGCCAGAGGGGTCAATAACATAAAAAAGGCAAGAGTCCCTGATCTGAATTTAAGCCCAGAGAGGCCACACCTTAAGTAAGTTTGAACTAGGTCCTCTCTCCAAAGTCCTTCGTCTTTTCACTGTTTTTCCTTCTGAGCATAGTAGGCTAATTGAGGATTGTCTAGAAATGTGTCTCGGGGTTATAACTTCTGGAAATAGGAAGAAAATTATTTATAATTGGACAAATTTGTAAATGAAAATGGATGCTTCTAAGATACTCTAGAAGGGTTGAAATAACTCTTTCCTTCAGAAGTGTAAATATTTCCCATAATATTTTATTTGCACATTAATCTGTTTGGCAAACCTTTGCTTTAAAATAATATGGCCCACTACCAATTCAATTCAATTCAGTAAACATTTATTAAGCACCTACTATGTGCCACACATTGTACTAGGCTGATGGAATTCAATCCGACCCCACTAATCCTCACTATGTGCGAGATACAAAGACACTCATGCAAAAACAAAATGGCCCCCACCCTCAAGGATCCCAATGTCTTCAGGACCACAGACAGAGGGTCACATAATTCTTCTTGCTTGAGTCCCAGTTGGTCAAGTTTCACCCTACCTTTTTGACTTGGCCAAAATTAATTTAGCAAAGTTAAATTCAAAAGCAACTAGGTCTGAATGCTGGAAGATGACTCGGGAAGACCAAAAGTGATGCCCCATTCACTGACCAACAGTGTGACTTTGAACAAATCACTTAGCCTCTCTATTCCTCAGTTGCTTCAGCTATGAAATGGGAATAGTCATCGTACCTGCTTCCCAGGTTGTTGTAAGGGCCAAACGAGATATTTGTAAAGCACTTTGCAAAACTTACAGCATTATATGCCAATCATTGTATTATCAACAACACTGAAACTCTCAGAACTGTAAATTTAACTGGAAAGGTCTTTTTCAACAATAAGTCCTGAGAAGCTGGATGGCGCAGTGGGTTGAATGCGTGGCCCCAAGTCAGGAGGACTCACCTTGCTGAGTTCAAATCCAGCCTCAGACATTAACTAATTGTGTGACCCTGGACAAGTCACTTTGTCCTGTTTACCTCAGTTTCCTCATCTGTAAAATGAGCTGGAGAAGGGAATGGCAAACACCCAGGAAATCCCAGATGGGGTCACAAAGGCATGGACACGCCCAAGACAACTGAACAAGTCATTTGGAAGTGTCTGGAGCAACACAGACCTTTCTCTTTGCCTCTGTCTATCCCTAGGCATCCCTTCAATAAACATTAAATATCTACTATGTGTGAGACAGATATGGGAGAAAATGACAGATCTGACACAGATTTTGCTCTTGTGGAACTCACAACGAAAGGAAAGTGCAGAGAAAAATATGACATTGAGGGAAGGGAGACATTGAGACCAAATGCCATGAGAAAGTATGGCCAACAGGGGCAGCCCAGTGGAGCCCTGGTGCCCTCCTGAAGTGTAAAAACCCTAGAGAAAGGCTTGTCTGGCAGTGTACACATGGAGGGTTTGGAGGAAAACATGGAAAGAGTAAGCCAGGATGAGAAGGCATGAGGGGGCTGCAATCTACCCATATGAAGGGACAACCCTGACTCACATCAGTGAAGACACAGAGGCCTTGAAGTCTTGGAGGCCCAGTGCTCCATATTATTGTTACTGTGGTTTTCAGAAGATGCAATATTAATTAGTGGATGACCATCATGGGTCCTGAAATCCACATGAATTATGAATGACAAAGACTATCATAGCTGGGAAGGACCTTAGAGGCCACCAAGTCTAACTAGACCTGGATGAGAATTCCCTTTCTGTCATATCTCCTAAGTGGCCATCCAGGCTCTGCTTGGATACTTCCAGTGAGGGAAGACTCACTACCTTCCAAAGCAGCCCATTCCATCTTTGGACAACTCTAATTATTAAGGAGGTTTTCCCCCTTTCCATAAAACCTAAATCTGCCTTTCTGCAACACCCTTTCCCTCCAGGCCCAGAGGGAGTGAGGGGAATCCCTCTTCTGGATGTCAGGTCTTCAGATCTTTGAAACTATACTGAGCATCTTAGCCAAAGTTCAAGGTGGGGAGAGATCTGCTTTCTGCTAGCTCCCAAAAGGTCAAATAAATCCATCAACAAGCATTTACAGAGAGTCTGTTTTGTACCAGACACTGTGCTAAGAGCTGAGGATACAAAGAAAGGTTAAAAGTCCCCTCCTCCCCTCTAGGAGCCTCCATTCTAAGCAGGTGGATACAAGATACACCCGGAGCGGAATGAAAGCAGTCCAAGAGAGGAAGACAGCAGCAGGTGGGGACAAGAGAAAGGGCCTCCAACAGAAGGCGGGATTTGAGCTGTGTCTTCAAGAATGCCAAAGTGACTAAGAGACGGAAGTGATAAGAAAGCGTCAGAGACAAGAGCAAAGGCGAAGAGGTGGGTGTTAAGGGTAAGGTGTGGCAAGCCTCCTGCTCCCTCGCCTTCGCCATGCCCACCCCAGGAACCCAAAGCTTTCTGTCAAGGATGGTCTGAATGGTCAGTCTGTTTCCCAGCTGGATCCCAAAGAGCTGGAAGGCATTTTAGTTGGTCTACCCAGTCATTCCAGGGTTCAGATGACGGCTGAAAACAGAAGCGTCTGATGGTGAGAGACCTTGCAAGACTCAATGGCCTGGTCATGTCCAGCCTGCTCAGAATCTTCACCTTTTACCTTGTAGAGACCCCAAGCCTCCTTCCATACCATCCATGGAGACAAAACAAAGGCCAGGAAGTTCAAGGTCTGTCCTGGTCACTTCCCGACTTCCATGTCCAATCAGACACCAAATCCTCTCAACTCTCTCTGTTCAACATTCTTTGCATCTGTCCCCATCAGTCAATTCACATCACAACCACCTTGGCTCAGGTGTTACCAGGTACCATTGCAATCGCCTCCCAAGTACATCTCTCCCTCCTCCACTAAATCTTCCGCCCAGTTGCCAAATCAATATACTTAAAGTGCAGGTCTGACCGTGTCACTCCCCTACTCAAGAACATTCTGTGACTCCCCTTCACCTCTATTTGACATTGAAAACCTTGCAAAGCCTGGCTCCAGTCTCTCTTTCCAAGTCGAAGAGACATGACTCACTTGGAGACATTCTATGGTCCAGCCCAGCACCCCTGCTTGTTGCCTTTCACACACAACGGTCCATTCTCAGCCTCTCTCTGACAGTACAGGATGGCCCTCAAGCCTGGGCTGCCCTCCCTCCTCAATCTGCTTCTTAAAATCCCTTGCCCCTTTTAAGACTAAATTCAAGAGAAATCTCCCCCAAGAAGCCATCTCAGATTCTCCAAGTCATTAATGCTCCCACATACCCAATGTCTCTTTGTCTCTAATAGTGGCTAACATGCATCTAATGGTTTAAAGGTTTGCAAAGCGTGTCCATGTGGTATCTCATTTGATCCTTACAACAACTCTATGCTTTATAATTTCCATGTTACAGATTAGGAAATTGAGGCTGAGAGACAAATATCTTGTACATGTCTGAGGTCAAATTTGAACTCCGATCATCCCACCTCCAGCTCCAGCCTTCTATCCCCTACAGATGTTACAGTGCTCCAGGAGACCTCAGACACACCTGCGAGAAGTTGTCACTTGCCAAGCCTCAGCTGGGTCTGAACTGTTTGACTCCCCCAAAAGTTTTCTGCTCCTTCAGGTCAGGGTAATTCTATTTTTGCCCTTGTGCTCCTAGAGCAGTGCCTGGCACACAGCAATCACTTAGTAAACATCTGTTGATGGATTCCACATTTGCACATTGGTACTACACACCACATCCCTCCAGGAGAATGTAACTGCCTGGAGGAGAGAGGGGCTGTAATCCCACTGCCCAGCCCCTCCCTAGAGGCCACCCAGGGCCCAGTGAATCTTCCATCCACTCTTGTGTCTGCGGGTGTTTGTGGGTCAATGAGCCAATGAGATGGAATCGTGACAATTACACATGATACACATTAAAGCTGACCTTGCGTTTTGCAGACATTGGCTCAGTTTTGCTGCACGATGACCCTGCACAGTAACTATAATTACCCCTATTTCATAGACGTGGAAACCACGGATCAGAGGGACTAAGTGACCTGCCCACGATCACACAGTTCAGAAACGTCAGAGGCAGGATCAGCCCTTCTGGCTGCCAAGCTTAGCCCTCTCTCCACTGTGACCCCTGTGTCTTTTTGCCTCAAATGCATTCTGTGTATTGTCAGCAGTCAGGTGGGGCGGAGAGCAAGCACGTCAGGCCAGGCTGTCTTACCAAGACCAAAGTCTGCCATGAACTGGGGAAAGAATCCAGGGCCCCACCAGGCACTGCTGCGGCTGTGTGCTTGGAGGACAGAGTCTCTGGACAAGCAGCCACCTCAAATTCGAGCCAGTCCAGGTCAGAATCGGACAGATGGAAATCTTAGCAAGGACTAAAAATACCCAGGTCACCTGCTGGCTAGGGAGGCACCAACAGGCTATTTTTCACCCTGGAGGGTTCAGAGCTGGGGCAGGAAAGAAACTTGATCACCAAAGGTCAGCCTGCTTTCTGATGTACCTGGGATCTCAAACATCTGGCTGCTTGGGAGTCACCTGTGCTAGTGGATCTCGGAGTATTAAGCTAAAGAGTCAGGAAGCCTGGGTTCAAGGCCCAGCTCTCCCAGTAATGAGATGTGTGACCTTGGACAAGTCATTTGGCAAATGGGATACAGTAAAAAAATAAGTGTTGGCTCTAAAATAAGAGAACCTTGCTTCAAATCCTCTTCAGCAATGTCTGCTTAGTGACTAAACCTTCCTGTGCCTGTTTCTTTGTCTGTAAAACTGACCTCTGAAGAGCCTTCTAGCTTCAGATTTATGATCTCAGTTTCCTCCTTGGTAAAAGGAAGGGGTTGCACATGATGCCCCCTGGGGTCTCTAGCGACTTCAGTAGTCTACTTATACACCCCCAAGTGCCAGCAGCCAGCTGGAGAAGAGGAAGACAGCCTGCAGATCATGCAGGAGCACCAAGAAATTGTGTGAGAAGGCGTTACAATGAAGGGCACTAATATAGGGCCAATGGAAGGGAGCCTGGGAGATACAGAACAGGGGGAGGCAAATAGTCCCAACTCTGCTCTGGATTCTATCAATTCATGCAATTACATAATTTTAGAAATGAAGATTGTTCAACCCCTTCCATTTTACAGATGAGGAAACTGAGGCCCAGAGAGGCTGGGCTCCCCAAGATCACATAGATCAGAAATTGAGAGCTAGAAGGGCCTTTATGGGCCGTCAAGTCGAACTTTCTCCATTTGACATAAGAAAGGAGGCCCAGAGGGTCTCCATGACTTGCCCAAAGTCATTCAGTTAAGTAATTGTGTGGGGTAGTATTTGAATCCAGGTCTCCTGAAAGCCAAATCCATCATTCTGCCCACTATACCACACTGCCCATTGGTAGTGAAAGAGCTGGGACTAGCTGGGCTCTCCTTCCTGCCAACTGAGTGCTCAAATGAGGCAGAATGCCTCTCATAAGGACGCCTTGAAAATGGTGTCTCAGCATCTGCTAAAGGAAGATGAATGTAGGACTCTATTGATACAAGTGTTCATAAGAGTTGGACTGGGAACCAGGAAGACCAGTGTTCCAGTCCATTCTCTGACTCTAGAAATTACAGATGAGGAGCCAATCTACATGCAGGGAGTTTCCAGAAGAAATTCTCCAATACATCCTGCCAAAGCTTGTTTGTATGTGGATGTTTGGACAGTTAGGTGGCACCATAGTGCACAGAGCGCCTGGCCTGGAGTCAAGAAGACATCTTCTCAAGTTCAAATCCAGCCTCAGATGCTTACTAGCTGTGTGACCTTGACCAAGTCACTTCACCCTGTTTACCTTAGTTTGGTCATGGAGAAGGAAATGGCACCAGTCCAGTATCTTAACCAAGAAAACCCCAAATGGGGTCACGGAGACTCAGACACAACTGAAAAACCATTGAAACTACTAGTCCCACATTGTTCACCTATCTGCCTGGAACATGGTGATGCTCCAAGTGTCTCCTGATAATAGCTTATTGGAATTTGCTATGAAAAATAGAAACAGCAGGTACAATATTAAATGTTCCCAGAGCATCATTTCCTTGGAAGTGTCAACAGATAGCCAGCAATACTAATATAAAACATATATGGATATTTTAAACACTCCAAGAAAAGACAAGCATCTTCCCTGGCCCCATTCTCCACCCTCTGCTTTGCTTCTCACCATCCCACCTCCTCCTCCCAAGTTTGAGGGGCCCTCCCCCTTCTGGATAAATCTCCTCAGCCTCAAGCTGCTGAAGGTTTGCTAAGAGCAGGTGAAGACCTGTGAAAAAGTGACAAATGAAAATATAGCTGCTGAAGATCAACTGAAGAGGGCTTCAGCACCCTCTTCACACCTTCTCAGCTGTTCCTCAGACAGGAACAGTCCTAGCAACTCGCTAAGGAAGAAACTTCCAGGTTTCTTCTGGTATATAGTGAAAGGACACCTCTGAGTCAGGGAGAGCTGAGTTCAAATCCTGCCTCCGACACTTACTGGCCCTGCACAAGAGACTTGCTCTCAGGCATCCCATCTGTAAATCCTTCCCCACAAATGGCGATAATCATGAGACAGCCTCAGAATGCAGAGGGCAACATTGATAACACTCATCTCACAGGTACCATGAGGCTCAAGGAAGACGAGGCATATAGATCCAGCTACTGTGATGCCTCCCCCAGTGGCCACGGCTATAGTGGCCTCTATAGTGGAACAGTATCTCCTGCACTCTTGTCTTAGGCACAAATGTGTGGGAAATTTTATGAAAATAAATATTTGTATTCTAAGTTCCAGAGGATGGACCACAAAGCCAGAAAGACTCCCCTGGCACATACTGGCTGGGGGACCCTGGCCACCACTTAGCCTCCCTCCACTCTGTAGCTTTCCAATGGGCAGAAAAGGTGCCTACCTATATTGGCGGAGGGAGTTTCTTCACCTGAGACCTCATGAGGCCAATTACATCACAGGTGCAGTCCCTTCCTATGTTAATATATTATTTATTCTATTTATTTTTATAATTTAACCCTTCCTGTTTTGTTATATTACTTATTTTATTTTCATAATTTAACCCTTCCTATTTTAAAGTCAGCTCTCTGAGTGTGACCATGGTAGCTATTTGAAATCCCTGGTCACTGTGGGCAGCCACTCTGGTGAAGCCTTTGGAGCCTTCCTCAGAAGAATGTTCTTGAATGAATAAAATGAAGCACATGGGAAGGCAAAGGAAGCCAATTCTATTGAAAAGCAGTCACCGAGACATTAGCAAAAACATCCCCCAAAACCACGCTCACAGACCCCAGGTAAAAAAACCGATCTCTGCTATCTTGCAATGATAGTCTGGTAGGATTACTCTGTGGAAAGGCAACAAGAAATACCTTTTTTTCCCCATCTTTCACTTCTTGGATAGCATCCTCCCCTTGAATACACCAAGACAACAAGCATTTATTGAGCACCTGCTGTGTGCCAGGCACTGGGGAGGCTAAAAAGTATGCCTGGTTGTAATCTATGGCAGCCTGCTCACACCCATGATGTTCCTCTCCTCTACAGGAATCTATTGTCTTGGACTAAATGGCCACTGAGGCACCTTCAGCTCTCATATTCTGTGATTTATTCATCTATTGTCCTGTAAATAAAAGTAATAGTAACAATAAAGCAACTTCAGGAGTTGCTAGGTGACCTGATAGATGATGGCAGGAGTTAGAGTGATGAGGAACTGAGTTCAAATTCTGCCTCAGATTCTAGCTGTGCGACCCTAGGCAAGTCACTTACTAACCCACTGTCTATAGACTAGACCCCAGTCTGGCATCCGAACCCCCATGATCAAGCTCCAGTCTACCTCACCAGGCTTGCCCTCCTTGGCTACCTATCTCCCTTTCAACTCACCTGAAGACTGTGGAGTACAGAGCACAATTTGGAGTTAATGGACCTGGCTTCAGATCCCATCTCTACCACTTACTACCTGTGTCACCTTGGCCAAATCAATGTTTCCTCCCTGGGTCTCAGTTTCCTCATCTGCAAAATGAGGGAGCTAGATTAAATGACCTTCCAGCCCTCTATCTGTGAGTCTATCTCAAACTTATTCTGGTCCTCACTTTCAGCCCAAGCAAATCCTACCAAGTTTGGAGAATCCCAGCCCCAGGATTGGAAAGGAGCTCAGAGGCCAGCGGGGCCAACCTGTTTCTGAACAGGAATCCCCAGGCAATGTCACCACCAAGTGGCCACCCAGCTATCACTGGAGACAAGTGACAGGGAACACTCTCCCTCCCTGGACAGCCCACTCTACATCTGGAGACATTTAATGATTAAGAGGATAGGAAAAGGGTGCCCTTGCCTCCTCTGGGCAGCTGGGAGGGACCTTTGGGATTCCTTAGTCTGCATCAATCTCCCTCCCTTATTTTAAAGATAAAGAAACTCTAGAGAGATGAAGTGATTTGTCCCAGGTCACCCAGCTAGGAAATGTCACAGGTGGAATTGGAACCTTGATCTTCCTGTTCCAAGTCCTATTCTATCAATGACAACTGACTGCCTCTGGGGTCCTCTCTGACCTCAGTGTCAATCCATGGTGAATTCTCCTTCCTCTTAATCTGGGTGGAGTAAAAAGATGGATGTGTAGGTAGGTAGGTAGGTAGATAGGTAGATAGATAGATAGATAGATAGATAGATAGATAGATAGATAGATGGAGAGATAGATGGAGAGATAGATAAGTAAATGGCAGATAGGTAGAGAGAAAAAAGATAGATTAAAGCAAGATGATAGATAGATATATTTAAATATATTGTTTCCCTTTGTAATCTTAAGTATTTTAAGTATTTAAAAAGATTATTCTGCAAAGATGTCCATGTCTTACTAGACTACTCAAGGGAACCATGACACCAAAAAGATTAAGAACTCTTGTATTGTTTAGTAAATAGAAGTTTATCTGCCAAGTTCCCTTCACATACTATCTGCATACTATTTGCAATTCTCGGGTACCTTTTCCTGTGTATATGTCTCTGTAACTAGACTATTAGCTCCTTAAGGGAAGCTATTTCTTAGTATCTCCCATAGTGCATGATGCATTACTAGGTATACAGTAAGTGCTCAAACATGTACCCCACTGACTGATTGCATACAGATGGAAAGACAGACAGATAAACAATTAGTTGTGACCAACTCTTTGTGACCCTATTTGAGGTTTTCTTGGCAAAGACATGGGTATTATTTGCCATTTCCTTCTCCAGTTCATCTTACAGATGAGGAAACTGAGGCAAACAGGGTAAAGTGACTTGCCCAGGGTCATACTGCTAAAACATATCCAAGGCCAGATTTGAACTTAGATCTTCCCGACTCCAGGCCTGGCACTTTACACCATCTAGCTGCTCTACTGATTCTATTAAGGAGTTAAAAGAACATAGTGTACATTGATAGTGCTATAAACAAAAGGGGTCAGTCACCTTTGACACCCACTTCAGATATTTCCTAGATGTATAACTCTGGTCAACGCACCTAAGTTCTCTTAAGTTCTAAGTTCTCTTGCTTTTCCCATCTATAAAATGGGAATAATCACCTTTTTTACAGGGTTGTTATGAAGATCCAATGAGATTGTGGGTGAAAAGCACTTTACAAACCTTAAAGTGAAAGCACTTTAACATAGGACCTAACCTGTGACTTGCCAGTGAGGAAACTCCCTCTACCAGAGCAGATTTACACCCTCTAGTCTTAGCCAGCTGCTTCTGCCAAAGGCCCAGGGTGACACACTGAGCAGGTCTCTTAAGTCAGAAGGAAGTGGGGCAAGTCCCATCTCAGCCCCAGGCTGGCTGTGTGACCCTGGGCAAGTTACTTAACCTCTCAGTATTGGAGGGAAGATGTTATATAAATGGAGCTATTCTTGTCAAAGTTCTACATTCCCAGAAAGGTGGTAATCCAAAGTCAGCTGCTGGCCTCTGTGCTGCTGCCTGACAGAAGCAGTATCGATGCTGGGGGCACAGGGTTTGTCTTGTCCAGGGCAGAAGAGTCCTCTCCCCCTCCTCCCAGGAGGTCAGAGCAGATCTGCTCCCGCTAAAGACTCCTTACCTGATAACAAACTGTCTGTTTTTATTGAGGGAAACTTCAGAGTCATTTCATGCTTGTGTCTATGAATCATCAGATGATCCTCGGTCGGGAAGCGCTGTCAGACAAATACAGAGAAAAAGAGGAAAAGGAGATCCATTCAGCAAGTTTCACAACAGTCATTTGGCACCAGCTGCAGTGGGGGAGAGCAGGGAAGTGATCTTGTAGCAATTCAAATGGGGGAGCCAAAGGCAAGTTCGGAGAAGCGAGGAATGAGAGCCGTGCTTCTAGCTTTTCCTGCGGAATGGAGGATGCCACCACCCCGGTGAAGGAGTCAAACACGAAGGCCCTTCACTGGCTGAGGAGAGAACCAGGTGGCAGGCAGCATTGTCTGGAGGAAGACCAAGGGTTTGAGCTCTCCTGCTCCCCTGCCCCGCCCCCAGGGAGCTCCAACCCGGGACTCTGGGCTTTATCGATTTAGCTTTGTCACTCCCTGGGAAGAATGAGGGAAGGGTGTGTTGGGAAATGTCAGTGATATAAAAGTAAAATATGTCAATAACATTAAAAAAAAAACCCACCAAAATGAAAGAAGCGTTATCTAAACCATCTGAGATGGCCAGGGGAATCTAACTCCGTTCCATTCAACCAGCATTTTTAAAAAGATGGACTCACAATGGAGAACAAAAAAAGAGTGAAACAATCTTTGCCTTCAAGGAATTGAGATTCTACTAGGGAAGAAAAGATGTGAACACAGATATTGAAAAAGCATTTTTAAGTGCCAATTAGATTCCAAGACTCCATGTTGGATTTGGGGGATAAAATGACAAAAAAGAAACAGTCCCTGTCCTCAAGGAATGTATGTTCCCCTGGGGATTTCGGGGAACACCTCCCTGTAGGGGGTGATCCCTTTGAAGCTAGGAAGGGGTTCCATGAAGGAGAGGTTCCTAGGCATGGACAGGTTCAACCCTCCCCAAAGGGGAAGATGACCATTCGTGTACTCCTGGAACAGCCACCTGGCCAGAGTGACAGGGATGGAGCCTCCAGAAAGGGGAAATGGCTGGAAAGGCAGGAGGAGGATCAGTCTGTGGAGGACTTTAAACATCAGTGGAAGGAGTTGCATGCCTTGAGGCAACTGGGAGCCAGCGAAGTACATAGGACAACAAGCAGAGGATCTGAATCCACTGGTGATGGTTTCAAATTCATATGAGACTAATTAAGTCAGTCCCCTCTCTGGGCCTCAGTTTCCTCAGCTGTAAAATAAGGGGGGGTCGCCTAGATGGCTTCTGCAGTCCCTCCCAGCTCTATCCTTCCCAGTGCCAATCCTGTGGCCAATCAGTAAACAACACATCTTCATGTGAATTCAAGATCTGAGAGTCCGAAGATGGACCCTACCCTGTCCTCAGCATAGAGAGTACAACACAAAGGGATAAAGAAAGCTGGAAACATTTGGACAGCTCCGATCCAGCCCAGAATGCGCTACTGAGCTGCTGTCTTCTCGATCTACTGGGTACACTCTGGGGAATTGAAGTGGTCATCTTAAAAAAATAAAGTGAATTCTTCGGAGATGCCAAAAGCATCTCTTTACCACCAGGACACTGTACTGAAGGCAAGGAAAAGTGCTTCATAGAACATAGGGCATGGGTGATAAGAGAGAGGCCCCAAAAGAAGGGGCAAGTCCAGACCCCAATCACACATGGAGAGCAGGGCACGGCCAGCAGACTCTCTGGAGGGCTCAGGACACATGTGTGAGGGCTCTGTCCTCGTCTGTAACAAGCCTTGGCTCTCCTAGAGACTGGGACTAGGACTCGAGCAAACTGCCCCACGTGATCCAACGAGAATCTCCTTTATGCATTTTTTGGGTTTTGCTTTGTCCTCTCTTTTTGTGCTGTGTCACTCAGACCCGCTGGCATCGGCAGCTGCCTCTGGTCTGAGACAGCTTTTACACTTGTTTCTGCATTCTAGTGCCCAGGGCCTGGCACACTGTGGGCAGCCAATTAGAGGTTTGTTGGAGTGTTAAACGGAATGATCTCCAGTCCCAGCAGAAGGGGCAAGACACCCACCTTAGGCTGGCTCTTCCTCTCTCTTCCAACAGACTATCCCGCATAGCACGACCAAGTCACAGTGATGTGACAGGGGTCTGGCATTTTACAGAGATGGGAAGGGCCTCACTTTGGGGGCCTCTGATTAGTTTACATCTGATGTCACAAGTAGGTAAGTGCAAATTATCAAGGAAGCTGGAAGTTTCTGGCAAGGAATATTCTAGATAGGAGGGGTTCTAGAGAAGGGAAAGGGTAGAGTTGGGTACCAGGTAGGAGATGAGCACGTCTCTAAAATGAAGAAAAAGGCTGGGCTCAGGAAACCAGAGGGTTTTCTAGGCTTCCACAACCAGGCTATCAGCACAATAGGAGGCAGGCCCATTAAGAATAGATGGATGAATGAATGGATGGATGGGTAGATGGATGGGTGGATGGATGGATGAGTGAAAGAAAAAAGTGTTTATTAAATACTTATTGTGTGTAAAACACAAGTGGTGGGGGTTCAAAGAGAAAAGTAAGAAACACACCCCACTCTCAAGGAGCTCACATTGTAATGGAGAAGCCACAGGTAGAGAAAGTTTCTATACCAAGTCTAACATAAAGGAAAGAAAAGAACCCTCAGAAAACATGTTTATTTAGAGCAGAAAAAAAAGTCATTATAACAAAGCAAAAACAACAAAACTTCTCCCTGTTCAATTTTATACTGATGAGGAAATTTCTCTATCCCACTCAAGCACACGTCACTGTCCTGCTCCAAAAGCTTCAGCTAAATGATGAAGTGTCCTCGTCAACTTGGTCTCACAAAGTCCAGGATCATGGGATTCAGGACTGGAGGGGAATTAGATCATCTCATTTTGACATGTAAGAAAACAGAGCCCTAGAAAGGGATGGTGACCTACCAAGGTCAGTCACACAGCCAGTTAATAGTTAGGGCTTGGATTAGAATCCATATCTTGAGGCATCACGGTATGGCAGAATGGGGGAGACACCTGGAGTCACCTGAGTACTAGTTATACCTCCCTGGCACCTCCCTTATCCTCTCTAAGCCGAAGTTTCTTGGTCTGTAAAATGAGCATGTCACATTATCTCCTTCACAGGGCTGGTGTGAGGAAAGGGGATGAATTGTGAACCATGCAATGTTCTGTCTATGGGACCTGGAGTTCTGATGTGACCCCTCTAGAAGATATGGAAGCTTATTGGGTTCACAGGATCATAGGATCTCAAATTTAGAAGTCTTCTAATCCAAAGAACCCATTATACAGATGAGACCCAGAAAGAGTCAGTGAATTGTCTTCAACTCACATTTTTGCTGTTGAGTTGTTCAATCAGGTCCAACTCTTCATGACCCCACCTGGGGTTTTCTTTGCAAAGATATTGCGGTGGTTTGCCATTTCCTTCAGGTAATAATAATAACTGATATTTACTTAAAAGTCTGTAAAATGCTTTACTTCCATGATCTCATTTGCAGAGCGCTAACTCAGAAATGTGCTGGGACAAATGCCGTGAAGTAGCCCCTCAGTTAAAGGTTGAAGGGGCGGGGAGGAAGAACTCCCTCCAACTTAGTACCAGCGGCTTCCTATTAGAATTCTGGCTGGCCAGGGGCTAAGTTCTATGATTTCTAGCCACTGAGGAATTGATTGCAAGCTCCATGAGCATCCTTTAAATCTGGTGCCCAATTTAATGCAGGCACTGTAAAATTTGGACACCCAGGGGAAAACTCCTAAGCACTCTGCACCAGGTATGGGTCTGGTCATTTAAGCCTCAAGACAGCTCTGCGAGGCAGGTACAGAGCAGGTGTAGGATCAGAATCCCAGTCCTCAGCATCCTTCTCCAACACACTGTCCAGTATGCCAGGCTCACTCCTTCATTCCTCTCCTAAGCCCTCTCTGGAGTCACTGAACTTCTCTATCATATCCCAGGAGCCCTAGTACCTCAGAAAATGCCTCCACCCCTGTGGCCCATCCTTGGACTGGTGACTTTCTCCCCTGAAGCCTCCCTCTATTTAAAGAAGTGATCAAGCCAGCAGTGCTCACTCCACCCCTCCCCTCCCTTCTCCATCTCTCCCCTCCCCTCCTTTTCCCCCTTCCCTTCCCTCTCCTCTCCTCACTTTGTTTCTACCTCCAGATTTCTCTACCTTGGCCCCATGTGGGCACCTTCTTTTCCTTCCTCCCTTTTCTGTATTATCTGCCCTCATCTCCTTGAGGTCAGTGACTGGTTCTCTTTTTGTTTGTTATTTATGTGCCTGGCATACAGGAAGAGCTTAATAAATGTTTTAGCTAGCTTTGTAGTTCAGTCATTTCTAGGCATGTCTGATTCTTCATGACCCTATTTGGGGTTTTCTTGGCAGAGATACTGGAGTGGTCTGCCATGTCCTTCTCCAGTTCATTTTACAGATGAGGAAACTGAGGCAAACAGGGTGAAGTGACTTGCCCAGGGTCACACAGCTAGGAAGTGTCTGAAGTTGGATATGAATTTAGAAAGATGAGTCTTCCTGACTCCGGGCCCAGAGCTCCCTCCACTTGCTAGTAGTACCTACCTGACCAGAAAGAGTCAGAGCAAGATTTCAGGGGGCCTCACTCTCCAACAGGAGCACTTTGCCCATTTATGGGAATTTGGCTTAAGAAGCACAATTTGTTGTGGGCTTTATTTTAAAATGCAAAGTGAAATATAGAGTTAGTTGTCAATTTAGCAAAATTCTCTGTTACCCTGTATGGAAGCCTGAAGTTAAGGTAAACCTTCAATCACTTTTTCTTTACTTGTGTAAAGGGATGCACCATCAGTCTAATAGAGAGAATGTCCCATTTTAGTGAAACGATGCTCACTCTTTGGACTTTTCCTATCTACCCATCCCTGTTGACATTAAGTGGAATTACTTCCCACTATCAATAAGCATTTAAGTGACCACGTGTGCCAGGCACTCTGCTAGCCACTGGACACACAAAGGCCAAAATGTTGCTGCCCTCAAGAGCTTACATTCTGCTAGGAGGAAACAAGCATAGAGATAAAAAGATTTGCATGTATGTGATATAAAAGATATGTCATAAGATATATGCTAATATATTATATCTACAAAAGTAGATTCAAAGTTGTTTTGGCGGACACCTACAACTAGGGGAATCAGAAGCAGAATCACTTGAGCCAAGCACAAGGTCCCATGCATAGTCACTGACTCTCTAAGGAAATTCCCAGGATTTAGGGTCACAGACTGTGAGGTCCCTGCCAGTTCTGACCTCCTCTTCTCCTACCTGTCTATTTTATTTCAAAAGGGAGGTCTAGAAAGGTATAGAGAACTACCCAAGGACACAAAGCTAGAAAGGGGTAGAGATAGTATTTGAACTCAGATCCTTGGACCCCTAGTCCAGGAAGGGTTCTTTCTGCCACAATTCATTTCAAAAGATATTTTAGTATCATTGATCATTTCCTCCAATATTCCTGATCCAGAGGTCAGAAAACAGCATTTGTTCATAGGCCTGGGTGGCATTAACATGCCCACATTTGACCAGAGGATTCTGGTTCCTCTTGGAGCTATTCACAACTTGTCAGGGTCTAAGGAACCAAGTTTTATATTTCCACAGCATGTTTTCTCCCAAAGGTCCCCAGAGGCCCCTTCAAATACAACACAAAGTAATGCAAAGATCCCCTGAGGGGCTTTCCCAGGTCCTCTGCAGTGACTCTCAGATTCTGCTGTCCCGTGCCCCTGCAAATCCTCCAGAGAAACATTCCAGATGGCAATTCTGCCCCTCACTAGACACTAGAGGGACAATTTATGGAAGGAAAGGTAGTGATCTCAGATAGCAACAGGCTCAAGGTCTGATAGGAGGACACACCTCTTCTGTGCTAAGAAGCACTCCCAGTGGCCACAGGTGGGGGGGAGGGGGGCTGGAGGGCAAAGTTAGCTGCCTCAGTTCCCCACATGTGCTCCTAATGATAGGACTTCAATGTCATCATCAGGTGGTTACAATATGATTAAAGAAGTGTCCATGAAGGTGACAGAGAACAGAAAACCTCAGTTCTGTGGAGAAGATTTACAATCCATCCCACTTGGTGTCCTCCAAGGTAGAGGCGCCATAGTAGATGTCGACCTTTGGAGTCAAAAAGGGAAGGGTTCAAGCACAGCCTCTGACACGACCCTGGGCATGCTAATTAACCTATCTAAGTCAAGCTTGATCCGCACTGATGGAGGAGACTCCACACCAGAAGTTTTCACAACAAGGAACCCTTTCCCCAAAAAGAACATAAGGTTGAAAAGGGGGCCTCGGGCATTCAGGGGATGCTTCTCAGTCTGGCAAGAAGCCAGGCTCTCTCATGGTCTCCATGCTGGGCTGTGTTTTCATCAATAACACAACAACGCCAAGTCCAAACTGTTCCATGGAAAAACAGACTTCCTCTTTCCCCCCATTTCTCAAATGACAAGCCTGGACATCTGGAGGGACCAGCCATGGGTTTGGCTCACTTCCTGGGGGAGGGGGAGGGAAGGAGGAGGGGTCGGCCTCATTGGATTTCAGTGGCTGTGGCTCTGGGGGTGTGTGCACACCAGCTCTCAGCATTTGGGGTGTGGGAAGGGGGCCCGTGATGATAATAACTCCCCCAGCCTCTCTCTGGAGAAACCAGACAGGACGTAGCAGTAATCGATCAGACACCCAGAGTGGTCTTGAGAGCTGGAGCCAAAGCTTCCTGCCAGGCCCCCAGCTGAGGACTGCCAGTGGGACCCACTCACCTGCGAGCAGCCGGGAGCACTGCAGACAAACGGCCTTTCCTGCTCCAAGTTCATCTTGGATTCCTCATAAATCTACAGGTTAAGGGGAAAGGACAAAGACAGAAAAACGAAACACAAAAATTCATTAATATCCCTGCCTGCAGTCTCAGAAACATGCAAACCTGCGCTCGGGGAGCCCTTTTCCCAGCGGCGCTTGGATATCAAATTCCCCAAACAGACAAGGACAAATTAACATGGATCCAATGTTCTGGCTGGCTCAGATTCATCAGACTTCCCCCAGGCTAAGGTCTTACTGTTTTTTACTTACTTTGAAGGGGAGCAGGGTGGAGGAAAGCCACCAGGCTGCCCCAGCTAACATCCTGCCTATGACTCCCCTTCACATTGGCAGGATTTTTCCTCCATCAGGGCCGGACCACTTGGAAGCCTTCTGAAGAGGAGGCCGCTTACATGAGGATCAGAGATTCTGAGCGGGAGAATACCCACAAACTGAAGCCCCGGGGAAGTCTGACCAAGGTCCACGTGGATGGTGAGGGGCCAAGCCAAGGCTTGAGACCAGGCTCTTCTGAATCCTTTCATTTTGCAGATGAAAACACTGAGGCCAGGGAAGATTATAGACTTGTCCAAGGTCATTTGGTAACAACTCAGCTCCTCTAACTTTAAAGAGGTCATCGTTTCATCTTGCAGATGCAAGTGAGGCCAAGGGAAGGCTAAAGACTAGTCCAGGGTCATGTAGACAGTAAGGGGCAGAGCCTGGGGTTTGAACCCCAAAATCTAAATCTAAAAAAAATCTGGCTAAAGCCAAATCTAAAGTTCTTTCTAACCAAGCCACTCACTACCTTGTTTGGTTTCTTCTAAAAACTAAATGGAAGTTGCCTCTAGGTTTCAGGGTCATAGGCTGTGGCTGGGTGAGTATTCATGTGAGGCCATGCTGGTGGTGGTCCATTACCACAGGCCAATAGGACCTCAGGCAGCAGCAGGAACACTGACCTCTGATCCTTGCAGCAAAATCTATAGATGAGATAGCCCAACAGACAGGCATGCTGATGTATCCACATGCTGTGGTCTAGACCAGTGCTTCTTAAACTTTTTCCACCCCCAACCCCAGTGTTCATGGGCATTGCATGGCTAAAGATATACACGGGGCAAAGTGTGCATTCTGTGTGTTCAGAACCAAGGCTGCACTGAAGGTGTGTGATGCAACACAGACAAGCATTGCCAGAAACACTTCAGATTCATTACTCGTTTGATTTTGAATTAATTTTTGGATGTCGTGCATTCAGAAACCTTTTACTGATGCCAAATTGTTCACGGCCCCACATGGGGTCATGACCTGTAGTTTTAGAAACACTGGTCTAGACAATAAACACTCTTGATCCACTTGGTTATACTTGTGTGAATGGTTAAAGCTTTGAGTTTTGGAATATTGCCACCACCTGAAATTATGTAGCTATCGATGTATAACGCAGAGAGTAGTAGGGAAGTATGTAGTGAACATGACCAAGCGATACCACATTACAAATAAGGAATTACAAAGGAAAACTGGAGAAAACAAAATTCATCAAGCTAATATCTAAATGAAAAGATGAGTTGATCATGTGGCAAGAGTAAGGAAAAACCAATGGACAGGCAGTGTGATCCACTAGAACCATAAGATCACAGGGTCATAGATTCTGAGCTGTAAGGAACCATGGAGGTCACCCCTAATTCTACAGATGGGAAACTTAGGTCCTGTGAGTTACATGAGGTCACTAGAGGGAGTCAGCATCTGAAGCAGAATTTTAATCCAGGTCTTCTAATCCCCAAACGTCATACTACAATGCCTCTCCTTACAATATCAGGAGAAAGAGAAGGATATGCCCTCCTTCCAAGGCTGACCCAGATGAGCTTCAGTGTACATCACTGGAGGGAGTGTTCACACTGATGAGACCACAGATACAATGGAAAAATCTCTGGAAAATGCCTTCTGACATTGAGATAAGCCTTGGCAGCACAATTCATCTGTAATGTTGGGACTCCTGATATTTCCTCTGATATTAGATAAAAAAGCATTCAGAATACTCAGAGGCAAATAAGAGTCTTAGAACACAACCAAGAGCCCTGCAGAAAGACTGACTAAGCTTGATTTAATAGTCGATTGTGCATCAAGGTTAGAAAAAAGCCTCAATATGTCTGGACAGATAAATGGCTTAGATGGATGGCTTGAAACAAGGTACCTTCCCTAGGAGGATGAGAAAAGAAAAACACATCTAAAACTACATGTCATTTTTCAAATCCTAATTTAACTAATAGCACTCCCACATAGCCAGGCAACCGCTGGGGGATGCAGTAGTCAGCACAGTGCAGTGGGAAGGGGCTGCCTGGGTTTCCTCTGTGAGCAACCACTGTGTTACTGTTTTAGGGCAGCCGTAATGAATCAATGTGCCTACATGTACAACCTTTTCCTGAAATGCTCCCAGGTTTTACAAGTGTGTGATGGAGAAGTCTACTTCTGCCTTCATTTTTGGAGGCATAAAATAAGCCAAGTGACTCGGGCCTCTTAACATAGATCTGCCTCTTACCATGACTCAAATCTGACAAGGTTTTCTACCAGACACTTTCAGATCCAGACACATGTGAAGTTGGATTTTCCTATACTCCCTTTGCCCCAAACCTCAGTACTTTAAAGAGATGGGATCTGGTGTGTGCCAAGGGCTCTCTTCTCCACAGATCAGAAATCTAGAGTTGAGAGAGCCCTCAGGGAGGATCTAGTTCACCCCTCCCATTTTGCAGATGCAGAAACTGAGGTTACATAGATGATCAATGTCAGAACTTGAATCATCTGATGCACTTCCTGCTGTCCCACACCATGTCCAGTTCCTCCATAGAACAGCAGACAGTCTCCCAACGATGAGGCAGCAGAAAAGTCTATCAGCCTATAGCCATCTTGGGGAGGGATGGTAGCAGCAGCCACACTGGCATCCCCAGGATGGATCAAGGCTCTGACTACCTGAATCAACTTTACATACCTCCCTGGATGGAGAGAGCAGACACTGAGAGTGATCAGGGAATCACAAGATCCTTCTCATAAATGACCTCCCAAAGCAAAATAACAACTCGGAGTATATATACACTTCTCAGAACCAGAGGGCATCACAACCCTTGTGACTCAGTGCCTAATGAGAACTTAGCAAGAGGTGTGAAAGCCTTCCTGCAAGCAAGCATGGGCTCCACCTGAGGCCTATTAATGGGTGGGGAAGATCCTAAATCCCATTAACATTACAGAGACCTAGTCAAACTAAGCCAGGCTGGACCAAAGACAAGAGATGTGCAGACATGAAGGGGCCTGGAGCTAAAGGCTTGTCAGAGTCAGTGTTTTACTGGCATTTGGGGATCCTCCATGCTTAATAAGGCATTAGAAGGGGGCTCTGGACCATTATTTCTAGAAGAAAAAAATGAACAACAGTTCTAAGGAGATTAAAAATCAGCACACCTCACTTTGAAAGAGGCATGAGGTCAGAGTGAGCACCTCACATGAAATAAGGAAATATTGGGTTCAAATTCTGCCCACTCACTCACCAGCTCCATGATCGTGAGAGGACCATCTCACTGTATCTTGGCTTCAGCGTCCTCACTTGTAACATGGAGGTATACTTGTGCTCCCTACCTCCCAGTGGTGGTTATGAGAAAAGTGCCCCCCACTCTTTACAAGTGCTCTTTAAGGCAGTAGGATGGCAGCTTTAGAGACAGAAAAGGCCTCCAACATCGTTTGGTTCAACTTCCTCACTTTACAGATAAAGTAACTGAGGCCCAGGAGGTTAAGGGCCTTAGAGACAGAAGAGACCCCAAAGGCCAACCATCCAACCTCCTCATTTTATACTTGAGATGACTGAGGCCGAGGGCAGGGAAGTCATTTACCCAAAGTCATCGAGGTACAGGCTTCAAAAGCAAGATTCAAACCCAGGACCTCTGCCTTTAGTGAGCCTCTATTGTTATTTGTAGGAACAAACATCTGCCTGAAAAGTGGGAGGAAGAGCAAATGCTGTGTGCTAGAAGTGCTAGAAGTGCTCCACCTAAGGACCAACCCTCTCTCACATCCCACTCACCCATTGGAGGGAGTCTCTGCCAAACTCTTACCCTGCTATAGTCCCTTCCTCCCCTCCCCTTGGGATACCCATCCTCTCACCCTCCAGAAGCAGAGGAGGACTCCCTAGGCAAGAAAGCCAAGAAAAACATTCTTCTCAGATGTGCTAGGTGATGTGGAGGAGCGATCCCATCCAAGGGGGCATCTGCCTTATAAGAGAAAGGCCCACCTCATGAACAGACTTTGAAAGGAGCATTGATGGAGCTCAGCCCCATCACCAACTTCTTGTGGGGGCTTGGTCAATTGCTTTATTGACTTACTTCATTCCCATAGTATCAAGTAAGGAGACCTAACTTTATTTTCAGTGTGTATATACATACACACACAAATACACATACATACATATATACATATATATATACACACACTGACATAGATATAGATAGATAGATAGATAGATAGATAGATAGATAGATAGATAGATAGATGATAGATGGATAGATGGATAGATAAGTGATGGATGGATAGATGGATGGATGGATGATGGGTAGATGGATGGATGGATAGATAGATAGATGATGGATAGATAGATGGATGAATGCATGGATGGATGTGTGGATAGACAGATAGATATGAAAGAGAGAGGAGAGAGAGAGAGAGAGAGAGGATTGCTTGCACACTGTTTCCTCCATTAGAATGTAGGTGGGGTAGGGCCTATTTCTGCCTTTGGCTGCATCCTTCAGGCTTAGCACAGTGCCTGACACAGAGTAAGCACCTAAAAAAATGCTTGTTAACTTGACACATGTGTGCATGTGTTTATGCATGTGTGTGTGTGTGTGTGTGTGTGTGTGTGTGTAAATTGGCACATCACTCTACCACAGGTTCAATTGGACAAGTACAAGGTGAGAGAGTGTAAGGGTTATGGGATTTAAAGATTTTCCATGCCCCATTGGACTTGCTGACATAGCAGGAAGGGGCGGGGCAAGAGGAAGCAGAAAAAAAGCTAGAATTCTGGTGGGGACTGGCGGTGGCAGAAGCAGCAGCAGCAGCAGTATCGGCCAAGGTAAAGCCAGCCAGAATTTCTGCTAAGGACTCTTGTTGGAGACTGCCAGGGACCAGAACTGTGGGGGCCGGAGCTGTTGTGAGCATGCTTCCTGGGCGCTGAGCAGTTGCTGTGAGTGGGGAGAGAAGGACCTTTGCCTGAGGTAGCCTGTTCTATTTTGAAGGCTTGAGAATATGGTTGTTTACTACGTTAACTACATGTGCCAATTTCATAACTACTCTGATGGCTTTGACTTTCTGGTTTTGGGACTCAGTTATTTGGTATTTTAATAAGTGTTCTGGCTTTATCCCCCATATAGAGAGCCTGGTATATTTTGTGATTAATAACCACATAAGCCTATTTATAATTGCCATAGGCATAGTGAATATTGCATTGTTAATACAGAGAGTTGGGGCTAAACAAGCTAATCTGAGAAGACCTGGGGTTTTTAGTGAAACACGAGCACAGTGTGAGTCAGCCCTGGCAACCAAAAAAAAAAAAAAAACAGTGTGATGCTAGCCAACATTAAAGAGGTAACATGGGGGTGGCTAGGTGGTAAAGTGAATAGAGCACTGGTCCTGGAGTCAGGAGGACGTGAATTCAAATCCAGTCTCAGACATTTAACACTTACTAGTCATGTGACCTTGGGCAAGTCACTTAACACCAATTGCCCTGCCTTCCCCCCTCAAAAAAAAAAAAAAAGGCAAAAAAAAAGAGGTGATGTGTCTAAACAATGGGGAGAAGGTCCCGATGTACTCTAGCCTGGCCTAGCCATGAGACATCTAGGCTACTCAGTTTGAGGGGGCCCCACTTTAAGAAAGACATTGAGCCAACAAGCTGGGAACCACCAAAAAGAGGCTGGTTAGGATGCTGAGGGGAGTACAGATTGTGTCATAATCGGATCAACCAAAGGACCTGGTCACATGTAGCCTGAAGACGCAGGAAAGACATGATAGGTGTCTTGGTGGATTGGGGGCTTCATCATATGGAAGGAGAGCGCAACATAGGGTGCTTAGCCCCAAAGATCAGGCCTGGGAGCTATGGACAGAATAACTTTACTCATGCCTATAGCTCTCCATGAACGGAATGGACACCCCTAGACTGGGCTTCTCCCTGCTGGAGGTCTCTGAGCGAAGTCTGGATGGAAACTTGTTGGGCATGGTCTAGAAAGGTCCCTTGCTGACAGAAGGTTTGGACCAGATATCTGTGTCTCCCCCAGTTTGTACTGGGAGTAGTTTACTTTACCAAAGATTTTCATGCCAAACACAAACCTCACTGTTTAGGAGACTGGCATGGACATACCTTGAGATTCACTGATCTAAGCATAAACTTGGCTAAGCTAACGGAGGCACAGAGTCTGACGCTGTGTGTTTCTGTATTTAAACAGTACCCTCCCCATCATCACAGAGAATAGATATGATGTGATAACTGTAGTTAGTACTCTCAGGGCCATTCTATCTTCCTTGCTTCCAGTCTCAGCCCTTACTCCCCTCCATGTGCTCGGTGGTCCAGTGACCCTGGCCTCCCTGTTCCATCTTCTGGCTCTGGATACTTCCTCTGGCTGTCCCCTAGGCCTGGAATTCTGTCTCTCCTCATCTCCATCTTTTGGCTTCAAGTCTCAGCTATAATCCCACCTTCCCAGACAAGCCTTTCTCAGTTCTCCTGCCACCTTCCATCTGGATTATCCCAGATTCGGCCTGTCTATTTTCACATAGTCATTTACATGTTGTCTCCCTGATTAGACTGCAGGGACCATCTTTTCCTTTGCCTCCCCAGTGGGATGGCACAGTGAATGGCACACGGTGAGTAGATGCTTAATAAATGCCTGTTGACTGACTGACCTGTTTGTCAAAATTCAGTGCTCACTTAACTGAAACTACCCTGTGGGCCCCTGAGAGTTTTAGAAAACTCAGAGCTCAGGCAATAAAATACAGAACAATCTACAAAGCCATCTCAGGCTTCCCACAGTTGACAAGGAGGTGACAGGCGTGATTTACAACTGTAACCCACAGCCAAGGTTTTGGTTCCTTGAAACAGGTAATAAGTGAGAAGCACCTTCTCCCTCTTGCCACTCCAGTCAATCACTGTGGCTTCACTAAGCATGGCTCTTCAGCCCAGCCCAATGGACCTTCCCTTTGGTCCTCACCCATGACGTTCCACCTTCCATTTCTGTGCTGTCCCCAATGCCTAGAAGGCTTTCCCTTCTCACCTGTGCCTAGCAGAAGCCTCTTCCTTCAAAATTACCTTCATCAAGCATCACCTTCCCCCTGGAGCCTTTCCTGATCCACACCCCCCTCCTCTACCCCAACAGGCATGGTCCTCCTGCATTGTAAGATAAGCTCACTACAAGGAAGGACTCTTTCCTTCCACAAATTTGTATTCCCAGTGACTGGCAGTGCTTGGCACATAGGGGGTGTTGATACTTTGCTGTTGTTGAGTCATTTCAGTCATGTCTGACTCTTTTATGACCCCATTTGGGGCTTTCTTGGTAAAGATATTGTGTTTTGCCACTTCCTTCTCCAGCTCATTTTACAGATGAGGAAACTGAGGCAAACAGAGTTCAGTGACCTGCCCAGGGTCACACAGGTATTCAGCGTTGGGAGGAGGGATTTGAACTCATGAAGATGAGTCTTCCTGACTCTAGGTCCAGGCTCTATACAATATGGCACCACCTAGCTACCATTGTGATATATGAGTGTTGATTAATCGACTGGTATTCTATCCAAGGTGCTTAACTCTAGGACATATTTGCTTAGAACAGGGAATCTAAAAACATTTTGCATCATGGAGCCCTTTGGCCATCTGATGAAGCCAACTTATGGGCCTCTTCACAGAATCATGCATAAAATTACAAAGGAAATCAATTCCATTGGAGTAGATTTTTTTTAAGTTCATAGACCCCAGGTTAAGAATCTCTGGCTTAAAATGTGAAATAACTCACAATGGTGGGTATATTCATTCATCTGACTTGGCCATGGTCCAACCACATCAGACAATGTGTTGTTCTTCCTTCTAATGCCCCATCTCCATCTCCATGCCTCTGCACAAGCTGTCCTCTCTCTTCACCTCCATTTCTTAAAATCTTTGGCTTCCTTCAAGGCTCAGCTCAAAGGTTACCTTTTCCCAGGGGTTTTTCTGGTCTTCACTCCCCTCCCACAGCTGTTAGACAGAGCCTTCCCTTTAAGGCCACCTCCCACATATGGATTTAGCTTCTATTTGTGTACATGTCTTTCTCATTAGAATGTAAGTTTCTTGAGGACAGGGGACTGGTTTTTGTCTTCCTTTGTATCTTCAGTACTTAACACAGTACCTGGCAGACAGTAGGCACCTAATAAATGCTTATTATCTGTCTTCTGGTGAGTCAGAGGCTTCCCCATTTAACTTGGTCCCTCCCTATGTCCCCTGCCAACAAATCACTTTCTGTGGTCACAGTAGGGCAATAAATGCTAACATATCAGCCTTTCTGCTTCTGTCTTTCTCCATATCCTCAGCACCTAGCATAGCACCTGATACAAAGTGAGTGCTAAATTAATGCTTATTGATTAGTTGATCAAAGGTGGCTGCTACACAACAAAACAGATACTGCCTGAAATTAGTTTGCTTCCAGAGATGAAGTGTCCATATGAAATATGCTATAAATGTCCCATGGAACCTCAGGGGCTACAGCTAGACCTAGAAGGCCCAGCGGTATTGGCTACCTGTGAAACCCTTAGCTGAGAAGGAGTTACCACCCCACTCCCATGCTAATGGAACGATTTCAGCAAATTTCATCACCCTCAGAAATGACTGGCCAATCAAAAGGTGGGTTCGACAAAAAATCTGGGCTGCCCTTCTTATCACGACCTCATTTCAGACAATCTGGATATGTCAGCACCAGCTCTGACGTGATTAACGTGGATCAGAAAGGGGGGGAGGTTGAATTTTAATAATGATGTTAACAACATCTGTCAGTATTTATTGCCCTTCAGAAAGAGCTGTGCTGGTAGCAAGGGGCCCAGCTGAATAACTGAGTCTCTGACTGTAGCGGCAAGCACCCCAATATCCCCAGGGTGACTGCCAACACAGGTTCTTAGATCTGCTTTTGTAAAGGAAAGCAACTCAAAATGGGTTAACAAGCTTACTTTAATCAAACAAACATACATTACCTAGTTCAGGGGAAAAAGGTCAGCACCCCGAACTTCAGAGTTACAGAACTTCAGAGTTACAGACAGGCTTCCAAACTGTCCCAACATTACATACATCAATACCAAATCACAGTTACCAGAGAGGGAAGCATCAACATCTGGGTTTTCAAAGCCGGGGGGGGGGGCTCTCAACAACGGCTTCCCAGAGTCTCATCTGGTCAAACCACACAACACTTCTCAAAGTGAGCCCCAAAGCAAAGCCCCTCCTCAGGGCTTATATAGCCTTCTCTTGGCTCAGAGAATGTAACAACCTCCTTGACCCACTGCCCAATCACAAAGTATCAAAGTGTGGGCTTTCCTGAAAAACAAGCCTCCCACCACAGGCTCCAGGTGCACTTAAGCTAGGGGCAGGGAAGATCTTTAAATCTGCATTTCCATTACACTGACTCAGCACAAGAAAGTCAGTCAGTCAATAAGCATGTATTGAATGTCTACTATGCGCCAGGCACTATGATCAGCACTCAAGGAGCTTACAGTCTAACGGAAGAGAAGAAGTTGGAAAGTAAGGAGAGGTTCTATGCCTCAATCCAATACAAATTTATGAAGCACTTTTTCTGCATCAGATGCTATGCTAACCAGTGGAGATACAAGGCAAGGCAAGACTCTGCTTTCCAAGAGCTTATGTTTTATCAGAGATAAACAAGTGAGGAGGGAGGAGGAGGAGAGAGAGAAAGAGACAGAGGTAGGTGTAGATGTGTGTATATACATATATGTAACATGTATATATACGTATATATATTATGAAGAGAGATGTATATGTATATGAATGTATATTGTACATGCATACATTATAGAGAAAATATACATATATGTGAAATATATAGAGAGAAATGTATATGTACATATGGAGAAAAAGAGAGGGAGAGAGAGACTTAATAATGCGGGGGGGGGGGTCTGGAAGTGTTTCCCATAGGACATGGAGTTAGAGTTGAGCCTTGAAGAACATTAGAGATTATAAGGCAAATGTGGGGAGGAAGAGTATTTCAGCCAAGGGGTAAGGGATACAGCCAGTGCAAAGGTACTGAGGTGGGAGATGGCTGCCATGGACAGCTAAGTCAGTTTGGCGAGAAGAAAGTTTACATAAAGAAGAGTAAGAAGAAATGAGCCTAGCAAGGATGGTGTCAGACGACAAACAACTTTCAATGCCAGTAAATTCAGTCAACCAGCAATTATGAAGTACCTCCTAAATTCTAGGTTCTGGGAATAAATAATTTCCTTGAGGGTGGGAACTGTTTCGTTTTCTCTCTGTACATCTTCAGTGCCTAAAATAGTGCTTACTATACAGTAGGTACTTAATTGTTAGCTGATTGACAAAAATGAAATGGGAATCAGGAAACCCTGACTTCATACCTGGCCTCAAACACTGCCTGTGTGACCTTGGGCAAGTCATTTGATGTCTCTCTGTCTGCCTCAATTTCCCTGTCTGTAAAATGAGGATAATGATATAAATTACCCTCCAGGGTTGTGAGGATTAAATGAGATAGCAAATTCACAGCGATCTGCAGACCTTAAAGCATGATATAAATGCCAGTTTTTAATGTTATTATCGCATCCGAGAATCATATGCTTTATCCTAGAGGCAATAAATAATAATAATAATGCCAACAACAACAACATCTGGTCTTTCTATAATGCTATCAAGTTTGCAGAGATGTAAGTTCGAGTTTCACAGAAAACTCTGTGAGGAAATGATTCTAGGGATGCCTGATTGTCTCATTTTACACATTAGAAAATTGAGGCATTAAAGGTTCAGTGAGCCATGGAAGGTTCTTGAGCAGGAGGAATGACTGATGTAAAGTGACTAGGATGGGAGGATAAACACGAGTCTCTTCACAGTCCTTGGCACAGGGACAAACTCCCTCAGCTTCCTCCCTTACTTTCTCAGATCTGTCATTAAAGACAGAGCTTGATATTACTTCCGCTTGGGGCACGTGGGGGGTAGGGCAGGGATCTGTATTTTCCCCCTCAAGAAAATAAATGATCAGAAAATTTGAGGGACAGCAAGCACCCCAATATCCCAGGGTAGCTGCCAATACAAGTTCTTAGATCTGCTTTTCAAAAGGAAAGCAACTCAAAATGGGTTAACAAGCTTACTTTAATCAAACAAACACACACTACCTAGTTCAGGGGAAAAAGGTCAGCACCCCGAACTTCAGAGTTACAGAACTTACAGATCAAACAGACAGGCTTCCAAACTGTCCTACCATTATATCAATACCAAATCACAGTTACCAGAGAGGGAAGCATCAACATCTGGGTTTTCAAAGCCGGGGGGCTCTCAACAACGGCTTCCCAGAGTCTCATCTGGTCAAACCACACAACACTTCTCAAAGTGAGCCCCAAAGCAAAGCCTCTCCTCAGGGCTTATATAGCCTTCTCTTGGCTCAGAGAATGTAACAACCTCCTTGACCCACTGCCCAATCACAAAGTATCAAGGTGTGGGCTTTCCTGAAAAACAAGCCTCCCATCACAGGCTCCAGGTGCACTTAACCTAGGGGCAGGGAAGATCTTCAAATCTGCATTTCCATTACAGGCAGGGATCTGTATTTTCCCCCTCAAGAAAATAAATGATCAGAAAATTTGAGGGACAGAAGCATACTGGGATACCTAGGGCCATTCATTCCGCATTTAAGAATGCTGATGGCCACACCAGAAATTTCCACACTTATCAATAGGGACAGATTTCTAGGTCCCATAATTCTCTCTCTCTCTCTCTCTCTCTCTCTCTCTCTCTCTCTCTCTCTCTCTCTCTCTCTCTCTCTCTCTCTCTCTCTTTCTCTTTCTCTCCATTCAGTCAGTATTTCTGCAGGTCACTTTACAAAGAGAGCCAGCCAGAAAAGTGACCAATACCCGCATGGCCAATCAACAGAAAAGTTCCTCCCCATTCCCCCACCCCCAACATGCGGACTTAGAACATGGGAAAAGGAAACAGGCTGATCCATCCATCCTTAACACAGGCCAGGCAGGGCCTGGAGAGAAGCTTAGATGGTCATCACAAAAGGAAGACAGGATCACCATCAAGGTGGGCATGGTCCATGGTGCCCTGGATTTGGAATCTAGAAGACCTAGATTTGAATCCTACTTTGGACATTTACTTGCTGTGAGACCCTGGGGAAGTCACTTCCTCCAAGCACCAATTTCTCTATTTATAAAATGGGGATAATACTACAACTACTTTGCTGGGTTGTTATGAGCCTCAAGCTTTACTTAATAGGACCAAAGAGCTAAGTCTTTATTATTAACCCACTTAGGAACCTGGCATTAAGATGCTTCTGAGCAATAGTATTTGAAAATGTAACTCATGGCAATTAATCAAGGTATAATTAGAGGTGTGACACTTTGCTTTACGTTTATTCTCTATAGATTATTCAAAATCACAGAAATTCTGAGGCAGAAGAGCCCCCAGTGTGCATCTGGCCCAACCCCCATAGAAAATGTTCTCCACAAGTGGTCACCCAGACCCTGCCTGAAGACCTCCAAGGAGGGGAAAGGGAGCCCAGAGCCAGGCAAATTTCAAATGGACAAAAAGAAAGACCAACGTGCCTCCCCTGTATTTCACACCAAGAAAATAAGCTCTTTTCCCCTGCCCTCCCCCTTTCTTTCACATTTTTATCTGCCGAAGTCTTACTTCTTTGCTGGTAAAAACATCAAGCAAGCTTGTTTCCTGTCTCAATGTTATTCTTGAAGTGGGCTGCAGTCAGAATCTGATTTTCATTGGGCTATTATTATTTGCAGCTGTGTGACCTTTTTAACCCTGCTTTAAAAGTGACATTTCAGCCCTCCAGCTCCAAATGTTGGAGGGCTGCAAGATTTCCAAACCAGCGATCCGCCAGCCCAGGGAAAGGAAGGAGAGAGAGAGACCTGAGGAGTGAGACAATCATTTCTCTGGGTCACCCAGGGCATGCTCCCCCCAGATCTGGCATGAATGGGACCAGGAGCTACCAGCTGGCAATTCTGAGTTTGATTCATTATTGATAATCTTTTTTTAAAAATAAACCAATCAAACCTGGAAGAAACAAGCTCATCACTCAATGGCCAAATCCATAATGCTACAGCTCCAATTAGTGGCCTATGACAGCTCATGCCCTCCTACCTTCTTATGCCTTTAAGTAGATATTTGGGCCATCAAAAAGTTAGTGTTGGGTGGCTAAGTGGCACAGTGAGTAGAGCGCCGGCCCTGGAGTCAGAAGGACCTGAGTTCAGATCTGACCTTAGACACTTAACACACAAACAAAAAAACCTAGCCATGTGACCTTGGGCAAGTTACTTAACCCCAATTGCCCTCCAAAAAGAACAAAAAAAAATAGTGTTTAGGGAAATAGCAAAGACAAGGCAATGTCTAGAGTTAGCAACAACCCCACATCTTACCCACACCACCCCCCAAGCCTCCTCCACCAAGGCCCAGATTTTCAGGCTCCTTGCCAACAAAATGAGATTACTATTTTTTTGTCCTTCTCCCCCCCCCACCCCCACTTCCTCCTCTTCTTCCTCTCTTTCTCCTTCCCCTCAGCCTCCTTCAGGGGCTATTCAGATATCATCGCTATTCTCTGGTATAAGCACCATGGCTCCCACATATCTGTCTCCAGGCCAGAAGATGGCAATGGCCATGACTCTGATGGCCTGGTCACTATCGCCATTAAACATTCTGCTGTTGGTGGGGTCGGGGCTTTTTCCAAGTGGGGTTAAGGACTACAAAAGTAACTCATGCCTGGGGTCTCCCCAGAGCTTTAACAGGACAGAGTGAGAGGGGCTACAGGCCTCTGCTGTGCTCTAGGCCAGGTGGGGAACTCGGTGCTAAATGTGGGAAACACCCCATCACGACGAGTTTTCCATGTTTGTAGAGTTTCCTTCATTTTTAAGCTTCCATGTCTTATCAAGGGGGAGACCCATTTTCAAAGCAAGTGACTAATAGCTACTTATATTTTCATAAATCCAGGTTAATATATTTTCATACACATGTATATATATGAAATCTATTTGTATGTATATATATGCATGTGGTATGAAATGGGCTTGACTGTTCACAATCATGTAGTATGAAATGGATACATGTGCATATGTGTGTGGCATTAACTAGGTATATGTGTGTACTATGAAATGAGTACGTGTGCATACATGTGTATTATATAAGAAGCAGTGTGTCCTCCTAACAAGAGAGCTGTCCTTGGAGTCAGGAAGGCCTGGCCTCCTGTCCTGCCCCTGACACATACTGGCCATGTGACTATAAACTAGCCACTTAACCTTTTAAGTAGCTCAGGCAACTCTGTAAGAATCTGTATTGAGAGATGAAATTTTCTTACCAAGAGCTCCCTACGTCAAAGAAATTACAAATAAAGAATATACTGATAAAAGGCAGAAGCAGATATGTGTATAAAAAGAAAACATACATATATGTGTATGTATATGTGTCTGCATACATGTATATACACATAAAATTATGTGTATATTTATATGCTGACTTGTGTGTGTGTGCATGTGTGCGTGTGTGTGAGTTTGTGTGTGTCTGTATGTGCACATGCATTCTTCACCACCTTGGCCGAGTCCCTCCTCCCACCTGGGCCTCAGTCTTATCTACAAACGGAGCAGAAGGACTAACTTGCTTCTAAAGCCCCCATCAGCTCTCAATCCAGGATCCCATACTGTGAGGAAACTCATAAATAACAGTCATTGTCATGATGACTAACACTGTGATAACAATACAAAGTCTGCAAAATGATTCACATAGTTTATCTCATTTGATGATTTCATGTCAACCTCTCTCAGTTTCCTCATCTGCCAAGTAGAGAAGTTGGACTGCGTGGCCCCTGTAGCAGTAAAGCTGCGATCTGTGCTCTGTTGCAGTTATTGACATTAATAACTAGCCTTTATAGGGCCCTTTAAGATTTACAAGGCAATTTACATATATTATCTCACTGGATCATCCTATGGCTGAATATCAACTTCCACAGAACTCAGTTTCTCCACCTATAAAATTATGAGGGAAGATAAGTTTGGAAGAAATGAGTTCTAGCTTCCAACTCTGAACCCTATAACCGGTCACAGGTTACTGCATTATCTGGCAGCTATGGGTCATTCATACAGACACAGACACAGACACACAGACACACAGACACACACACACACACACACACAGACACACACACACTAATAAACCACTCATAGCTGGAGGCAGGCCCCTGCACCCAGCAGCTCATTAGGGGATCATCTGTATACTGACTGGACAAAAGCATGCCTGGAGTTTGGCATTCAATCCCTACCTTCCCCATGCTTGTGAAAAGCCCAGAAGATGACATTTGGCTGCAGAGAAGTGGAAGGATAGAGAGTGAAATGAGCAGAACCAAGAGAACACTGTATACAGTAACAGCAAGATTGGATACAATGAGGCTGAACTGAGATCCTTCAGTCTTTTTGTTACATTCCCACTCACCCCCCATCTCCAAAATAATTTCAAAGAGCTTCCTCTCGCTCAGCAGAAGTGAGCATATCTCGTAGCTTCCCAGAGGGAAAGGGCCATTTTTACACTTGGCTTGGTAAGAAATCGCCTAAGTCTGGTTCCTTCCAAGCCAAGGGGTACCTTTGCCCCAGCCTGGCTTTTGGCATTTTCCCTCTGTTGTGGGGAGAAAGATTTGGGGATGAAGCTACTAAGTGAAAACACAAAATAAAGTTGGAATAATCTTCTAGGAAATTGGGACAGTAAGAAGTTGGAAGCAGAGAAAGGAAGGTGAAAACGAAGTCTACTGCCTGTGGACCTCCATCCACATGGAGAGGGAATGTGGGAAGCTTCCCTGAGAACAAGGTGAGACCTAGGAACCTGACAGACCACCTCCACACACCTGTAGCCTTTACCAAGCATGACTCTATTGAGGCTACTCACACAACTCGGGGTGGGGGAGGCATGGGCAACCCAATAACAAGTATGACCCTATACCAGTGGCATAAATGATCATCTTCCCCCTCCCCTCTACTCTGAATGGTAGGGGAGGGTTTGGCAGGCTATTTCCCACCCAAATTCCTCTCTTCTGTATTGAACAAGCAAGAAGAGGTCTTCGAATTCTATCAGCCAGATGGGACTGCCCAGGGAAGAAACACTGCTCATTTCCGTGGTACAGAAACACAGATTTGAGGGGAAGATGACTTGCAGGGGTAAAACTTGCTGCCCTAACAGTCTGGACTCTTCTAACCAGTAATAGGCACACACATATCAAATGAAGAAAGACAATGTGCTTTACAGGCTATGAAAATGATTCCATTTGTACAAAGCAGCTCAGGACTTAGAACATAGTGTGAGATCCTTGGACAAGAGGAGTAGGAGAGCCCAGTGGGCAGGACAGAAAGGAAAAGCCCAGAGGTGTCCCTCCCTGCTGATTGGGAGAACCTCAAAGTGTACCATGCTCAGGAGCCTGAAATTGCCCTCTGAAAGTACAAAGCTCTGTTCTCTGTTTCTTTTCCTTCATTTTTTCTCTTTCTTCCTCCCTCTTTTCTCTTTCTATCTTCTCTCTTTTTGCATCTTTTTGTCTCTCTTTTTCATTCTGTGTTTACTTCTATCATTCTCTCTATTTCTCTTTCCCTGCATTTTCCATTGGGTCTTTCTGCCTGTTTCTGTCCTCTTTATTTCTCTATCTCTGCCTGTATTTTTCCATTTCTTTCTGTCTTTATCTCTTCATCTTTGCCTTTATTTCTTTTACTCTTTCTGTCTTTGTCCCTTTTTTACTTCTATTTCTGTATTTCTCTTTGTCTTTATCTCTATCCTTTCTTTTCTCTTTTCCCTTTCGCTTTCATTATTTTTCTGATTTTTCTTTCCTCTTTTACCCCTTCTTTCCTGGTTTTTCTTGCCCCTCTTACTTCTTTTTTTTCCTCCCTCTTTCTTTCCTTTCCTTCTTCCTCTTCCTTTTTTTGTCTTTGCATAACTAAATGCCCATAAAGCTCAGTTCCCCCCAGTCACCTTTCCCTGGGGAAGGGATTTGGAAATCACCATTTCTTTCTCCAAGTCACACCCGCCCCCCAACAAAAGGCTAACATTGCCCCAACTCCCAATTCATCCAAATGCTTCAGCCATTAATAAGCAGAGGCCAGAGCCAGCTCCTTTTATTCCCTGAGGGGGCTGGCTCCAAAACAACAGCATCGTTTTTCAATCAACATGGCAAATCGGCACAGAGAAGGAAAAGGGAGAATTATTTTTTAAAAAATAAGAAGGGCCCCTGGTCTCCTAAGCCCAGCAGCCCCTCCCTTAGCAGGAAGACTGTTCTCTTAGGTCAGGGATCTCAAGGTCAGGCCCTGGAAAACACCCTTCTTCTGGACTCCTCTGAGACTGAAGGTCAAAGGGACCAGAGGGCAACAATCCCACCCAGGGTGGGGCTTGGGGAAGGGCAGCCAGAGCCTTCTCTTTGCAAGTCTGAATGAAGGAGCAGACAAGTGTCCTTCCCTAAAAAACTACTGGGTTAAATAGGGGCCTGGTAATGAGGGAATTCAAGGACTCTTCCCTGGTATTGTTTCGGAGCTATTCTGGGGAATGTCAACAGTGATTGATTACTGGTCAGACCCAGCTTGTGCCTCAGTAATTAGGCCTCGCTATATCAGGGAGAGAATCAGAAACTGAGAGTCTTTGGCTTCTTATAAGCCATCAGCAGAAGAGAGCAGGAGCCTTCCCCTGAGATGCAGAGCTCAGCCTTCTGGGCTACCCCTCTCCTGCCCACCGGAGAAGCCAGCCTCAGCCATCATCAACAAAACAAGGACTAGAACTGCATCTCGGAGAATGGATGAAGCCACAGTTCTGGAATGCAGAGGTTGCATTAAGGTCTCAAAGGCCCCTTCCCACCCGAAAATCTATTCCTCTGTCCCTAGCAAGGATGCCAATAGAAGAAGAAAAAGGGAAAATGAAGATAGATCAAACTTATACATATGCTGGTGGTCTAGGTCTATGATTTCATCTGTGTAGGAAACTTCTGGTACTGAAAGTCCCTCCCCTGGTAGGGTTGGCCACTCAGCAGCAGTTTCCAACCTTAGAAAGCTGGCCCCTCCTCCCCCTGGGGGGACAGGGGACCATGCAGTCTCTCTCCCGCCCTCCAACCATTTCACAAGTGCACCTCTGTACAAAGGGCCTTTCCCACTCCTCCCACCCCTGCAGGACTGAAGCAAGGACTGTGTCAACCAGGGCTCTGGATCCTCTGAGTCCAACACAATGTCTTGTAGGAGATAGCGGATTAATAAATGACTTTTAAATTGAAACAAATGATGAGGGCAGGGACCGTTTTTCTTTCTGCCTTTGTATCTCTTGCATAGTTGGTCTTTAATCCTTGTTGATTGATTGATGGGTTGATTCTGCTTCATACCAGGATTCCAAAGTGTGGAACAGCCCGAGCTCTGATGTAAGTTTGGTGTGGCCGCATCTTGCCTCACTCACTCCTTTAAAGGGTGACCAAATAAGTGGAAACTTTCCCAGATTGTGGAGTCATAGCATTTAAAGCTGAAAGGGACCTCCGATCTCTCACCCTTGCTTTTTCAGAGAGGAGACAGCCAATGCCTAGAGAGGACAGGTTGTCCATGGCTGCTGAGTAGCAGAACCCACGTTTGAGGGCCAGACTCCCAATTTTAAGACTGGGGTCCTTTCCATACCAGCATTTTAGTGTGAAACTCACCATGGAGTTTGTTTTTTAACCCCTAACGTATTGGGGTGACATCCTGACTTTTTTCTGAGATTTTTTTCTAGTCAGAGATGATCTTCTGGAAAGGCAGAACAATTTAAATCTTCTATTCCTCAAGACAGGATATTTCCATAAAACAGTCCTTAAATCAGAATGGGGAGAGTGAGAGAAGGAACTAGGGAGAGAGGTGGGGGGGGGGGGCAGAGTGGAGAAAGGTAGGAAGAGAAGACAGGAAGAGACAAAGAAAAATGGGTTGGGGGGAGGAGAAGAAAATTCATGTAATTTATAAAGGGGAAAAGTCCTTTTTGACAGACAAGGTGCTGGTGGGTTGGAATAAAGTCACTAAAAGGTTAGACAGACTCACTTTGCATACTACTAGAGTTACTTAAACTTAAAGGCACACACTAAGAAAAAGCAAATGGGTTTACTTGGGGAAGAAATTCCGATTTGGAAAAGTTTTCTGGAAAGTAATTTGGCAAAAAGGAGATTTATGCCAGTACCTTATACCATATATTACAATATGCTCAACACAGACATATGATCTGAATATTAGTGACCATGCAGATAGAGACTAGACCTGTGATTTCACTGGTATAGGAAAATCCCAGATGATGGAACTCCTTCAAATAATGCAGGTTATTCTCTGCAAGTTATAGGCTGGAATAGTTGCCTAGCCAAGAGTAACTTGTCCATGGTCACATAGCCAATATTTGTTGGAAGCAGGTAAATCAAATGATCATCATGGAAATAGCTGTTTTAAGTCTACCCCTTCTCGACGTGTCAGTTATTATTAACTTCAGACAATCACTATTCATCAAGACTGATGGATTTTAGAAGCTGTGGTCACACAGGGCCATGATCTATCTTCTGAACTAAGTGTCTCTCTCTGAAATAGAGGAAGGGAGTAGAGCAGAGGAGACATAGGACTATTTGCCATGGCAGGACTCCCAGTGCCCTCAACAGATCACTCTCTCTTGTCTGTTTTCCTTGCCAACGTATCTAAGAACCTACATCAAAGGCTTGGTCACAGACTAGAGTGATGGGCTCAAAGTTAGTATTTGTAAGGTGCTCCAATGACCTTGACCAGTAGGCACGGTAGGGTCATCCTGTCCTCTACTGTCACAAAGGACTAGTAACAACTGTTTTCTCCAAGTACACAGACAAAAACTCACTGGGTATCCGAGCCAACCAACGTCAACTGAACTCCCTTTTTCTAAAGACCAAACCACCAATCAGCCAGTCACCAGGCAAGCAGCTGAAAGGAAAACATGTTATTTTTCCGGGCAAGCCTTAACTTCACTGTGTATGAAACACGGCCCCATAGGGCACATCCCACACATGGTGAGGTTCAGCCTTCCATCTATCATTTGAAACCAATAGTTACCAGGGAACGCCCACAGAGACGAAGGCACAAATTGACTCGCCTTCATTTGCTCTCAGGCCCAGGCTTGGTTATTTTCAAAGGTGGCTGCATGGACCGAGACGGGCAACAGGCCTGGACCACAGAGGGGAGTGTCTGCTTATGGGATGGCAAGTCGTACAGGTGGGCTAAGCAGTGTTCCCTACAAAGCAGGCTCCCTCCAGATGAAGGAAGTCTACAGGCCTCAAGGCAGTGGCTCCCTCAGAAATCTGTCCTCCCCCCCAGGGAGAAAGGCCCATAGATGGATAGATCAGAGGTCTCCTTCAGAGTGGGTCAAAGAAAAGCAAAATCCACTAACAATAAACAAACAACAGACTTTGGATCGTCCCCACAAGGCCTGGAAGACGCCAGCCAAAGCCCACAAAAGCTGGACCTGAGACCACAAGATGGAAAACTCCAGAGGGCAAGTAAACGCCCCTAGTGCTAAGGGCCAGGAGCAGAAAACTTGGGGTATCAGTGAAGGACTCCCAGAAACATCTAGCAAATAAACCCAGCTTGGGGCCTTTCCAGGGCTGGCAGAGAATGGGCTGCCCTGTCCTTCCTTCGAGAGCCTGCCTCAGACTTGGGTCGCTTCATTTGTTCCAGGCCCACTGCTGTGTTTCAAAGAACATCCACCCCAGCCCTCTTTCCCAGGGTTAGTGTTTCAGAGGGAATTAATCCAACCTTCTACAGGATCCCCCTAATTCTAGTGCCCCTTCTGCTGATGAGCTCTGTAGGTAGCTTATTTTACATAGTTCCTGGTGGTCTTCCTAGCTTGCATCCCTAGCCTCAGTGTGTGGCATGGAGTAGGTGCTTAATGAATAAATGTTTACTGATGGACGGATTATTTGGTCTCCCACAGTGGTCACTGCCCTAGAGGTCCATGACAGACATTGGCTGAAGACTCTACTAACCTTCCCTTAGGATCTTCTTTGTAAAAGTAGCCTCCTTAAGGGACAAAAGTCCTAGCATTCACTGGGGGAGTCTTCCTGCTTTCCTATCTAACACACAAAAGATTCCCTTGAACTCCTAAGAGAGACCATACAAGACACAGGAGAACCTCCAAGCTGCAGAGAATGGGATCACCAGTCGCGAGTCAGGCAAGATCTCAGACACCATCGAGGCCAACTTTCCTCATTTTATAGACGAGGAAACTGAAGCCCACACAGTCACACAGGGAGTACGTAGCAGAGCTGGCATAGGACCTAACCAAGGCATTGCTTTCCCCCTTTGCCACACTGTCTCCAGAACTGAAATGCCTGTGGGGAGAACGTCTCCCGGTCCTTCCTACTTTATGAACAAAAGCCAGAACACAGGAATTTACCTCAACCAAGAATTCTAATACTTTTAGATTAAGAACTAAGGGAACATCACCAACCTCATACATAGTCAGGAGGAAAGGTATCCTAGGGTGGAGGGGTGACCACAACCACCAAAAAGGCCGGGGCCAGAAACCCCACCTCCATCACACCTGGGGGGCTCACGGAAATGCCACCCAGAGGAGATCCTTGGAACTAAGTGCTTCCAGATCACCATTAACATCCATATGGTGGAATATGATGAGAAAAGGACTAGACTTGTAGTGACAGGAAATGAGTTCAAAACTCAGCTCTGGATCAGCAGGACCCACGAGGTGTGCACTTTGTGGTCGTAAATGCCCATAGTGACCTGGGATTTGATAAACCCAAAGATCCTAGCTTTGGGGCAAGAGCTCACTATATGACAAAGATTGTTAGCAAAACTGGAAAGTAGTTTGGAAGAAACACACCCACGTGCACACACACATGTGTGCACATACACACACAGACATACATGAATAAGGACGGACAAAGGTTATTCTTGTGATTTCATTGGTAAAAGAAATTTCAGGCAAGAAAAATGTTCTTCGAAGTATCAGTACAGGTCAGCACCTTCTGTGTAATGTCTATTTTTAAGAGAATTACCTAAAGCACACGCCATCTTCCATCTCAGTGTTTGACTTGAATGTCCTCCATGCCTGGGAAGCATTTCCTACATACTACTACTTCACACAGCCCCCCCTCTTCCTCTAAGACCCAGCTCCACCACCATCATCCACAGGAAATCTTTCCCGTCCCCCCAGTGCCAGGCCCTTCCCTCCTAAAGCACCTTGCATTTAGACTCCCCTACTAGAATTATAGATATATTAGATTATATATGTATATGATATTACTATGTTATAGATATAATAGATGTATTAGAATTATAGATCTGTTAAATATATATTATTGTATTATAGATAATTGACATATTAGAATTATAGGGGGCAGCTAGGTGGTGCAGGGAATAGAGCACTGACCCTGAAGTCAGGAGAACCTGAACTCAAATCCAGCTTCAGACACTTAACACTTACTAGCTGTGTGACCTTGAACAAGTCACTTAATCCCAACTGCCCTACCCTCCCCCTTCCAAAAAAAAGAATTATAGTTCTATTAGATATTATATTATAGATATGTTAGAATCATAGAACTATTAGAACTAGGATAATAAGGATAAGAAAATTAATAATAGCTTGTATTTCTATAGCCCTTTAAGGTTTCCAAAGCACCCTGCAGACATTATCTCCCTTGACCCTCACAGCAGCCTTGGGAAGTAGGTCCTGCTATTGTCCCATTTTACAGGTGAGGAAACTGAAGTGAGATGTGGGGACTTGCTCCGATGCCCACTAGTCTGTGTCTGAGGCGGGTTTTGAGCTCAAATCTTCCTGACTCCAAGGCATTGTTGTATTCTTTGTACTTCTATCCCCAAAACATAGCACAGTGTCTGGCATACAGTGGGTGCTTAATAAATGCCCATGGACTGAGGTACTTGTCCCAGGTCATATGATCAATATAAGTCAAAGACAAGATTTTAACCCACGTCCTCCAGTCTTCCAGCCCAGAGCTCTGCCCACAGCTCCATGCTGCCTCTGACAATAAGTATTAGGGGAGCTAACTGGAATCAATACCAATATTTAAAACCAAAGCAGTGGGAGGGAGGGTGCCAGCCCCTGGGGGGGGGTGGGGGGAGCTCTCCTAGGGTTCCATAAGGAGCTTCGCTACTTTTCTTTCTACGTTTATAGAAAACTTCTGGCACCCGCTGAGCTGTGGAAGGAGACAAGGGGTCCTTGCCCAAGTTCCTCCTTCTCTGGCACCAGGAATGAAGAGCAGAGGCTGGGCCCTGTAGCCCATCTCCATCAGTTGGGGTCCGAGGCCGCCGCAGGCAAGGGGAGGAAAGAGCCACAGTTTTCTTTCAGACCCATGTGGGCTTGTGGCAGACTCCTAACTGTCCCCCGCTTGCTAACATTATTATGGGATCAGCACATTTATCATCCTTCTACCAGAGCTCACCAGGAGGCAGGAAACTTGGTGGAGTGGAGTGGGGGAGCAGAGAGAAGTGGGGAGGTGCAGGTATTTATTACAGAGCCAAAAAGAGGCCAGAGATCAGCTGGAGATGCAATGTGAGCAAGGCCAAGCAGACCTCTAGACCCCCTTCTAAAACACACATTTTACAGACTGAGAAAATCAGGATCCCCAGGAAAGTGAAATGACTTGCCCAAGGTCACACAGCCAGCACATAGCAAGGTCTGATTTGAACTGGAATCTCCTGACTTCAGATTCAGTCCTCTGGCCTCAGTGATGGGGTCTGTCCTATTTCCTTTTATGTCCTACCAACCCGGCCCCATCAGGCATCTTGCTTCTTCCTCCCCTCTAGTGGAATCTGAACTCAGGTCCTCTAACCCCAAATATAAAGCATGGGCCACCCAGCACAGTGAGCCCCCAGGGAGGGAGATCCCTGCAACTTCCTGTCCTGATCCATTTCAAACCTGGGTGCCCTGAACCTTTTCCTGAGAAGCACTTTGCCCAGCCAGTGCTGATCTGAGGAAACAATGTGAGCCATGATGTGAAGGGCTGATAAAAGCTGAGTAGGTTTTGTCTGGACCTGGGATGGCATTTTACCTGGTCATTAACTCCCACCACAATGCGTGTTGGCAGCTTGTCTGCAAATTTCTAGCCTTAGAGACTGGCTTGGGGCATTGAGAAGTTATGTGACATGTCCAGGGTGATAAAGACTGTTTGTGGCAGAGAAGAACTTGAACCCAGGTTTTCCTGATTCCCAAACTGGCCCTCTGACCACTAGGCAGTGCTGCTTCTCTGTCCCTGTCGACCATGTGCCTGGTGGTGCATCTCCAGCCGGCCTGGCTGGGCTTCTGGCCAAAAACATGGGCTAAGTAACTACCTCTACCTGAACTGTGTCTGCAAATGTGCTGTGGGTGGTCATAGGGCAGCAAGGGTCTTGGGAAACAAGCTCATTTCCTTCATTATATGGATGAAGAGACTGAGGCCAGAGATGACCTGCCCCACCACACATCACCCAGCAGAGCCCAGTACTCCAGCCAGGGACCTCTGCCTCCACTTGCAGGCCTCTCACTCCTTACTCTACCAAGAATTGGAGAACTGAAAACCCTCTGCAGACAGGCCAGGAGAAGAAAAAAATCTCCTTTCTAATTCTGGGGAGAAATGCAATCCTCCCAACAGACCCAGGTACTGACCTCATCTGTTTCGAGCTGACATCTTCAGGGCCTGGCTCTCTGCACTTAGAGGACAGAAGCTCCTCCGAGGGTCAGTCAGGCCAAACATCCAAGGAGAACCTGGCTAGTTTTTGCCCTTTGCCCTTTGCTCTCCCTCCTTCCCTTGACCCCACAGTACACGGTTTCTCCCACTGGGCTTGCTAATGCCATGGGATTCTTCACTGTGGAGTGACCAAAGCAAGAAGAAAGCCTGGCTGAGTCCTGGCCTCAGCTACTGGCAAGTGCTGGGTGACACTGGAGGGTTCCATCACCTCTGGGCCTCACTTTCCTCTTGTGAGGAATCTCAGCACACCCTGACGTCAGCAGCACTACAGGGGAGGAGACTCACAGATCCACAGCTTCCCTTCAATCAAACCAGCTGTTCAGAGGAGTTTCTGGCAAGTCCAAATTCTGATGTTTTCTGAAAGTATATCCATGAAAGCGCCAGGCTTTATTTATTTTGTGAATGCTAAACTTACCTGACAACGATTGATGGCTAGCAACATTTGTAGTAAACAAAACACTTTCAACTATTCTTTTTTTGCAATAACAGAAGATCCCATATTTTGCAGGATGCCTGGAAAAATACATGGGCTGGGGAGGTGGCCACTGGGATCCACTGTCCTTAGCCTCCAACAGCTCCTCTTCTGGGGGCCTTTCCCGCTGCTTTCCCAATAATTAGTGTTCTCTCTCTCTCTCTCTCTCTCTCTCTCTCTCTCTCTCTCAGTCTCTCTCTGTCTCAGTCTCTCTCCTGAAAACTTTTGTATTCTTTATATTCCCAGTACCTTAATTTTTTTTTCCTTTTTTAAAATTTATTTTTAGTTTTCAACATTTACTTTTATAGGATTTTGAGTTCCAAATTATTTTCACCACCTCCCTCCTCTCTCCCTCCCCAAGATAGCATGCAATCTGATATAGGCTCTACATGTACAATCATTTTAAGCATATTTCCACATTAGTCATATTGTGAAAGAAGAATCAGAACAAAAGGGAAAAACCATGAGAAAGATATTCCCAGCACCTTATACAGTGCCTCTCTGGCACACTCCTTGTAGGCACGTGATCACTATTTGTTGAGTTGTATTAAATGAGTGATCTGAATAGAGGGTCACATCAGAAAAGAATCTCAATTTCTAATACTACTTCACATATATGACATGTATATGCTGCTGAGAGAAGATGAGGAGAAGGAGTTTTTAACCTGGGGCCTATGACATTTTTTTATATATTTCAATATAATTAGCTTCCTTTATAATGCTGTGTATTTTATATATTTTAGAACCTTATTCTGAGGCAGAGCCCACAGCCTTCAGCAGCCTGTTCAAGGGGTTCACAACCCCAAAAAGGTTAAGAACACCCGAAGAAGAGGCCAGAGCAGCAGACACGGTAATGGAAAGCCAACCCTGAGGCCAGGAAGACTTGGGGTGCAAGTGCTGCCTCTGACACATAGGAGGCCCCTTGGGGCCACAGGGAGCTGAGACCTGCCACAGTAAAGGTCCTGACTGGCACTGTAGGCATTTCCACACTGGCTGGGTGCAACCCTTCCACCCCAGCACCATCCTCAGACACCCCCATGAAGAAGGTCATGGAAATACACAATTCATGCAGCTGAGATCGGGACTTGGGGAGTTCAGGGAGCCGTCCAACATCCCCCGCTAATTAAGGGCCAGGCCTAGGGCCAAAGGTCAGTTTTCCTGACTCCAGAACCAATCCTCTTTGAAGGCACCAAGCTGCTCTCCTCCTCATCTCCTCTCACCTTCCCCAAGCAATTCTCACATCCCAGACCCCAAATGAGGAAGCCAAAATCCCTTTAGTTTTCCAACACAGAAATGCCAGCCATGTTTTCTTTCATAACTGACTAGCACTTGCCCCTGATGAATAAGGAAAAAAAAATTCCCCTAGAGTCAGAGGAGGGAAAGCACCTTATTTTGCCTGAGAAGTCCAGACCAGAGTGCACACAGGAAGTGCCCAGTCCAAACCTTCAACCTGGGGAACGAATAAAAAAGCCTTCCTTTTTTCGTTGAGATGCATAGGGAGAGTAGTGAGTAGATGGTAACACCCAGGAGGCAATGGAATTCCCTAGAAATACGCACAGGAACACTCATGCACGCGCGTTTGTGCACACCCACACCCACACACCCACCCACCCACACACACACACCACACACACACACACACACACACACACACACACACATACACACATACACACACACTTTGGCACCAAGGGCAAGGTCTGTGGGAACAAGGGTGTGTAATTAACTCTAAGATCTGACTTTGGATGCAAAAACTGCCCTTCCCCAGATTCCGTCCACTGTCCTGCATCTGACTGGCCTGACACCCCTGTGTTACAGACCATTTCTAGCCCAGCAGGGGTCATGGATCCTATGAAATCACTTTTTATAGAGGCAGGAGAATCCACAGCCTCTGAGGATTTGAATGGGGAAGGGATCTTGGAGAAAGCAGAGTACATGTGGAGTTCTCTGATCTCAAGCCTAAGTCTGCCTCTGCCACACTACAACCCACTGCTCCTTGGGTTCTCTTCTGGGACCAAGCAAAACAAGGGAGATGCCTCTTGCATGTGACAGACTTCAGGGACCTGAAGGCCTCTCTCCTAGCCCCCTCAATTCTTCTCTGTGCCAGGCCACCCAGCCCTGGACTCTCCAATCCTTCCATAGGCATTTATTAAGTGCCTACTATGGGGCGTCAGGCTCAGTGCTAAGGGATCTGATCTTGAGTGTTTTGGTGACCTGGTGACATGCCCATAGTTGAGGGTCAGAGGGTTGTGCAACCTTCTCAGCTTAGAGATGAAGAAACAGAGATACCCCCCCAAAAAAGATAATAATAGCTTGCTTTTATGGGGAACTTTAAGGCTTGCAAAGTGTTTTACAAACATAATTTCCTTTTATTCTAGAAGAGTAGTGCTAGTACCCTGATTCTGAGGAATCTGAAGCAGAGAGAGAGGATGAATGACTTGCCCAAGGTGACACAGTCACTTAGTGTCTGAAGTTGGATTTGAACTCAGATCTTCCTGACTCCAGATCCCTGTGGAACCCTGGGCAAATCATTTCAACTCCATGAGTTTCCTCATGAGGGAGGGTTGAACCAGATAACCCACAATTTCCCCACTGGCTCTAAATCTAAGGTGCTTTGATCTAGGATTCATCTAAGGAAAATCAACCAGCAGTGTATATTCTACTCGACACCCATAGACCCCCACCCCCACCCCCAGAGAGCTTTACTCCAAGAAATGAATGACTATAGAGAATATCTGTAGAATATGGGACAGACACCACTGATGATATTTCTGGCTTGGGGGAGGGGGCAGCCACCACTGTAGAATTAACCAGGTAGCACAGAATCCCGGTGAATCCTGAAAATTCTGATTTTGTTGTTGTTTTATAATGATTATACCCACAGTAGTCAACACCCATGTCCAACCCCCAGTGGTCTACCTTGAAATTATAGGCACCAGGGCTGGAATGCTGAAGCAGCAGGAGGGTGGGGTGGGAGGAAGGAAGAAAAGGAGGAGATTGACAATGTATAGACTACTATCATGATTGTTTTTTTACAGAGATGGGGAAACAGTCATTATCAGTCAGTAACTAGCCCTAAGTTGTCTTTTTTTTTTTCTGGAGTACTAATAAAGTTTGGAATGTTTTCCCTTCTTCCAATATCTTCCTCTCCTTTTGATACCTTGGGAATTGGTTTCTCAACACCCTCATAATTGTGTATCATTAAGAAGGCAATAGAAATCCCTAGCGGGGGTGTGAACTGGTGCCTCCCATAAGAAAATAAAGAACTATGAAAATAAGAGTAAACTATATCATTAAAGACAGAAATATATGCTCAAAAAGGAAGATCGGTTGGTCAGGGGACAAGAACCACTATCCAGCATGAGTGTTCCATTGGTAGACAGACAACATCAAGAAAAAGGGAGGGAGGCCCCCATTGGCGGCGGCTTATCAGAAGACATGAGTGAGGTCACACAGAGGAGGCAGGCATGGACAGCATGGACAGGATGATGCCAGCTTATCAGAATACATGAGCTAAAGTCACATGCAAAGGGTAGAGTACAATTTATATCATTGGAGGAGGAAATTCCCAACTTGATGAGCTCACAAATCCCATTGGATCTTCACAACAATCCTGTGAGGTAGTGCTATTATTTCAATTTGAACGCTACTTAGAATATTCAGGATTCCGGTTTTAAACCTAGCAACTGGAGGGAGATTCAGGATCTCAGCCAGAGCCCGACTTACCACAATCTTGTCCCTATCTAAGCAGCAAGACATGAGAATATCCCAAGATGCTATTGTGCAAAGCACAGCCAAGAAGCAATGCAGTAGAGTGGATGGTGCACAGCACCAGGAGTCAGAAACACTTAGATTCAAAGCCTCCCTCAGCAGCAAACATTTCTGTAATGCTTTAAGGTATGAATAGCAATACACATCCACACATACACACATGTGATATCACTGGCAACATGTACACACACATATATGTACATATTTTATTCTAACACCAATCCTGTAAGGTAAGCAATATCCCCATATTACAGATTTGGAAACTGAGGCTTGGAGAGGGTAAAGGGACTTGCCAAGGTCACACAGCTAGTAAGAGTTTGAGGCAGGACTAGAATTCAGGGCTTCAGGTCCAGCTGTTTATCTACCGTACCTCCCAGCAGTCTCAAGGCACTTAATGCCTCCTGGCTTCAGTGTCTTCATCTATAAAATGAGGGAATTGCACAAGACAGTCTCCAAGTTCCCTTTCAGCTCTAAGTGTGGGATATTATGAACTAGAGAGAGACTGAGAAGAGAGAAAGAGATAGAAAAAAACAGAGAGAGAGGAAGAGGGAGGGAGGCGGGGGGGGGGGGTGGGAAGAGAAATCTACCCACCAAGACACGGTTCACTATTAGTTTAAGACGGACCACAGACCTTGAACCTGGAAACTCTCTTGGCAGCCAAATCCTGGCAATGACTGCATTCAAATAAAGGCTAAAACACAAATATGGGTTACCTGCCTCAATGCTGAAAAGGGGCATGATCTTTAAAGAAGTTTGTACCCATCCCAGAATTCCATCCAAGCTCCCATGCAGGGCCCCAGCTCAGCCACCTTCTCTGAAAGGATTACTCTTTTACCAGATGGATTTTTAAAAGCCAGTGGTGGCTGGCAGAACAGGCCCTCCATTAAGCAGGCAGTGCATCACCATGAAACCAACACTCAGCCAGGGAGGATCCACAAATCTCTGGCAGCAGCCAATCCATAGCTCTCAGCAAGAGCATTAGGAACAACACATAAAAGACTCATTTTCCCAAAGACGAAGGCAACCGCCCGGCGAGGAGACAATTCTCCCAAGGCTGCCCCTTCACAGCAGGCTAACGCCTGCTGGAAATTTATATGCTGGAAGCATAAAAGCAGTGAAATCCAATAATCTCCCAGACACAGATTTGTAACTTGCACTTATGTAAATATTTATGGATTCTTCCAAATCAATCTTCTGAACTTCTCAGCTGAAGTGTGACCCCTAAGGGCCTTCCCTGGGGGCCATGGGTGCAAGCTTTCCTTATTATTCAGCAAATGGAGCCTCCTATACACACTATGTGACCTTGGACAAGGCAACTCACCTATCTGGGTCTCAGTTTCCTGGTCTGGAAAATGAGGGCATTGGAGCCGATATGGCCTCTTCTATCTCCATCCAGGTCTACTATCCTCTCAAGGACTCTATCTATAAGAAGTCTCACCAAGGTCTATAGTTAGGGGTATAGGATCATAAATTTAGAATGGGAAGGGACTCTTGAAGTCAACTATTCCAAATGCCTCATTTTGTGGATGAACCAGTAAGTGTCAAAAGCAAGGTTCTTCCTGATTCCAAGTCTAGGGCTGTAACCACAATCTCACCCAGCCGCCAATAATAATCTGGGCATACCTTCCCCCCACCCCACCAAGGAAGACTGCAAACTCTCTGCAACTTGGGCAATGATCTTTGAAGGCTGTTGTGGCCAATTGGCTCATGATTACCTTGCAAACACCCTAGCTAGGATAGTCTTCTAGCAGCAGTCCTGGGGCTGGCATTCAAGGTCTTTCCAGTTTCTCAAAATCTTCCATGACTGGTGCTCCCCCATCATAGCACTAAAGAGCTCAGGTTCTCCTTGTGCCCTGGAGGATGCTTTAGCTCCCGTTTTATTAGTCTACTTGTACCTTCTTAAGAAGAAATGGAAAGGACAGTGGAACCAGAGCTTTACTAATCAAGGACAGTCCCATCATTTTACAGATAATATTGAGCATTCATTTTCAATAACTTTGGTCTCCTTTGTCATCCTATGTATTTTATTCTGTGCATTCTGGCTTCACCAGACTGTCCAAGAAACATAAGAAGGCATGAGAACCCAGGTTTCTCCTCTCCTATCTCTGGACAAGCATGTAGTGCACACACACTCTGAGCACACATGAGATGCCTAATGACAGAGCAAGGACCCAAAGGTTCCTATCTCCCTTTGCAAATGATCATCTGAGAAAAGTCATGCTGCAGCAACTGCTCTCTGAGCTGACACTCAACATCTCCTCATTGTCCATTTTCTTCACCAAGATCAGGAGCATATTTAATCATCCATCTTACCACTTCACATGAAAGGCAAACCAAAGAAATGAGGCAGCACCTTGGGACAGTGGGGACATGGTTGAAAATGGGGATTACACAGTTAGTAAGTGTCTGAGGCAGGATTTGAACTCAGGTCTTTGGTACTTCCAAATCCAGCACTCTGCATGATGGCACGATCTAGCTTCCAAAAAGTATGACTACCATCACTGCCAACCCAACAAAGTGCAAATAACAAAGAACTTTCATTTCCCTGATGTCTTCCATGGTCCATTTTTTCCATAGGGAAAGAACAGACATCAATACTGAAATTAAACAGCTCCAAAATAACGACAGCCTTCATGATCTCAGGAGATGTGTTTCCTTGAAGGGCAACGAAAAGCTCCATTGTCCATCTATCATCATGCTCAGTTAGGAAAGACCCCAAATCAGGGCAAAGCTCTCTTTAGAGGATGGGCTTCACAAGTCTGTTACTAGAGATGAGGGCAGTGGACAGAGGTAGGGTGGAGAACTGTTTCTCTAGAAGGGTGAGATAGAGCCGAGAATTCTGCCCAAAATAAGACACAAAGAAAGATGTTATGAGAAAAGAAAAAGAAAGATGTCTGAGGGATCCGCAAATGGTGCTTCACATCCCATAATTGCTTCAGTCAAGGAAAGGAACTTCAAGGACCAGGGTGTGAGCAATGGGTCTTTTATCCCAATGCAACAACAAAGTAGCTGTGTGGATACGGGGACGCCGATTCCCTCTCCGGTATCTAGGTTTCTTTATTTGTGAAGGGAGGGTGTTGAAATAGCTCATCTCTAAGGCTCATTCCCACTCTCTACTTCTGAAGCTCTGCGATCCCTCTCCAATACCACAAACCCTGCTGGCTTGTCTGTTCCCACCATGGCGCTGCTCAATCTATGAAAAGAGCCAAGACTCATACACCCTAGAAGACATAGTTTGGTGTCCTGCCAAACCAGATGGGATTTAGGTAAACGTCTCAGTTCAAGATGTAAAAAAATCCCCCGTGGACTTTCTGAATTTTGAGAAAGAATGAAGACAACTTTAAACAGCAATGACTATAACAACAAAAGTCACTGGCCAAATGCTCCTGCTCTATATCGCCAACACTGAATAATTCAAGACAAAACCCTGGGAACACGGCAGGGGAGCACGCCTCCTGGAGAATCAGCCATCATTGCCATCACTGACTAGGGATCCCATCAGTAGCAACCGCAGCCAAATAAAGTCAGAGGTATGCAGTTCTAAAGCACATGCTGAGAAAATGTTGGACACAATAAAAATGAAACCACGCACACACACACACTTCTCGGAGAAGAACTGTGAAGTCCACAGGAAGAAGTGGACCCTGTGCCTCACCTGAGCTCTGCTAGGAAGACAGGACAGACGTCTTAACAGAACTCATCTCATCCCCTCTGTGTCATAAGAACCAAAGCTTTGCCATTCTCCTACTGTCCCTCCCCTTAGCCCCAAGCACACATAAACGGAAGGGCCTGGCTTCAGATCCCATCTCTAATGCTATGACTTTGGCCAATTCACTTGCAATTCCTGGGCCTCAGTTTCCACATATGTAAAATACACAGATTAAACCTGGGCTCCATAAGCTTGTTATTTAACATTTTGATCACTATTTCTTTCTTTCTTTTTTTTTTTTTTGCTTTTTGGAGGGCAATTGGGGTTAAGTAATTTGCCCAAGGTCGCAGGGCTAGGTTTTGTTTGTGTGTGTTAAGTGTCTGAGGTCGGATCCGAACTCAGGTCCTTCTGAGTCCAGGGCCGACGCTCTACTCACTGCGCCACCTAGCCACCCCGATCACTATTTCAGTATAATTGTTTTCCTCCCGAATCCTGTTTATTTTGATTTACACATTTAAAAACATTATTCTGTAAAGGGTCTATAAGCTTCTCCAGCTGCCAAAAGGGACCAAGACACACAAAAAGGTGAATCTGAACTACTAGGATCCTGATAATGAAGTAAATGACTTCACTCAAGGAGGTTGTCAATGATGAGGCAATGGACAGAACCCTGAACTTAGAATCAGGAGGACCTGAGTTTGAATCCTGCCTCCTGACAATTACTAGTTGTGGGACCCTGGTCCAGTCACTTAGCCTTTGTTTGCCTTAGTTTCCTCATCTGTAAAATAGGGATAATAATACCTACTCCCCAGGGTTGTTTTAAGGATTAAATGAGATTATATTTATATGACATTTTGCAACCGTACAAGCATTATAAAAATGTTAACTGTGATGATGAGTTACTCAGAGGTCCTTCTTCAGACTTAGAGCCAGATCAGGTAGAACAGAATTTCGATAGAAATTAAGAAATTAAGGCATAGCAACTAGGGCTCTTCCCTAAGAAGTTAAAATTTAAGGGGGAGGTACTGATAGTCCCTGTGCTACCTTAACAGGCAGGTTTGATTTGGATTAGAAACTATTTAATCAGAATAATTCATTAAGAAAAGAATCACTAAAAAATATGTTTCATTCTCCCAATAGCCACATCCCAAGTAATTGCCTTCCAGTTCAACCTCACTTTGCCCTGCATAGTTTCCAAGGGTGTCTGTCTCTCCCTTCCCTGACAAGGACTAGTTTTCCAAATCTAATTATTCTCTCTCTCTCTCTCCATCTCTCTCTCTGTCTCTCTCTGTCTCTCTCTGTCTCTCTGTCTCTGTCTCTCTGTCTCTCTCTGTCTCTCTGTCTCTGTCTCTGTCTCTGTCTCTGTCTCTGTCTCTGTCTCTCTCTCTCTCTCTCTCTCTCTCTCTCTGTCTCTCTCTCTCTCTTCCTCTCTCTCTCCCTCCTTCCTTTGTCCCTTTCTCTACCTTCTTCTCTCTCACCCTCTTCTCTCCCTTTCAATCAACTGAATTTCCCTTCACATACTGATTAGCGGGTGCCCTTTGTGCAGCTGGCTCAGGTATCAGAACCGATGTGCTATAGCTCTGTCTCTAACCTTTCATGCCTCCCCAGCCTTTCCTACTAGATAAGTCCCTGTAAAACCCAAGGCCCAGTCTTAGCTCTTAAGATCCTAGGACCAAGGCTGAGGCAGACAGAGGATAGGTGATTATCTCAGCATCCCACATCTAGTCTGGGTCTGAGGCAGGATTCAAACTCAGGTCTTCCTGACTCCAAGCCCAGCACTCTGCCACCATGACCCCCAGCTGCCTAAATTAACCTGGCCTGTCACAGGAATGAAAAAACTTCCCTAGGAAAGCTGGAAAGAGAGAGTGAGAGGGCAGAGTGATGAGGACTTCACGTTCTAAGGAGAGTGGGGAACATTTGGTTCCTATTTCCTTTGGTGACATACTTTGGAAAGCTCTAAGTAGCTTCCTCATCCTGCCAAGTCAGCCCCAGAGTCTACCCTGATTGTGCATGAGCAGACAGCAGAGGATGGGGGCTCAGGAAAGGGGAGACAAGGCAAGCTGACTCCTCAGAGCCACAGGCCCATGGCTGCCAGAGTGAAGAGAACATGGGGTTAGACAGTGTCCTTCAGGGCCTCTGCCCGGCCAGCCCTTCAGTGACCGGTGGCTAGAGGGCCCCTGCCTGTGGTTACTCCAGGGAAGAGAAACAGAGACAGGCAGCTATTATAAAAGAGTCCACATCACACATCGTTTGCTTTCTCGGTCTGGGATGTTGCCAAATTTGTTTGGCCTCTGCCATAAGCACAGGCCTGGGATTTCTGGGGTGGCAATAGCCATCCATTCTTTGCCTTTATCGAGTCAATTGGGTAAAGGAGGGCCTATTCCTTCAGCACACCCTCCACCAGAAAATATCCACATTTTTTACAGAAAATTTGCTTTGCTGTTGGAAAGAGTACTGGCCTTAGAGGTAAGGGAGGCCTGGGTTCCAATCCAGGTTCTACTACCACATGGCTGCTCGGCCCTGGGCAAATTCATCTCAGGGAGTTTCATTCTCACATCCATGGAACGGGGCAATCATCACAAAGCTTTCCTTTATCCCCCTTCTCACCTTCCATACAGAGAACTTGAAAGCTATGATCTGGATCATCAATAAAGCCAAGTGCTCCAATGTACAGAGAACAGAGAAGAGCATCACACAGGACCCGTACAAGCACATACGGCATTTTAAAAGTCATCGTGAAATTGGTGGCTGTGTGTCCCCTACAGAATCCGGTTTGTTTTCTTTTATATATTTTTTAATGTTTTATATCTCTGGTGCCTAGAAGAGTGTCCAAGGAACATAATAAATATTTAGTGCATGCTCTTGGACTGAATCAGAGTCACTATTCAGGCACAGAGAAGAAGCTTTACTAATGGAATTGTCAGCCTTAATAGTAATATCTGGCATTCGGATATCAATCAATCCATAAGCATCTTGAGCCTAGATACAATCATTCACTCTCTCTCTCTCCTTTCTCCTCTCTATTTCTCTCTTTCCTTTCTGTCTCTTCTCCTCTTCCTCCTCCTCCACTGCATTACCAACACAAGAAACCTCTGCCTGGGGCACTCCTCTCCTCTTCTGTGACTCACTCCCTGGAACACAGCTTCAGGCAGGAGCCCACCTCCCTCACTCTGGAATCCTCCTTACCCCCTGCTCCTTTCCAACTCCCCTTTCTGCACTGTTTCCCCCATTAGAATGTAAACTCCTGGAGGGCAAGGACTATCTTGCTTGGATTTTCATTCTTGCTCCCTAGCAAGGCACCGGGCACACAGTAAGCACTTACTAAATGACCTGTCTTGCACCTCCTCTCTGCCTAACACCAGCCTCCATTCTGGAGATACAAAGACAACAACCAAACTTGGCCTGCCCACCAGCAGCTTCCATTCTCTGCTTTTGAAGCCCCAGCAGGTAACATAGCACCGGGAATACAGTAAGCACTTAATAAATGCTTGCAGCTTGTTTGATTAATGTACTTATCCCTTTCAATCTTGCATCTCCCCCCCCCCCAACTACTTATCCCCCACCCCAGACTGAGGCTTTCCCTGGTAACAAACTGAATAATCAAGCAGAATAAATGCATCCACCAGTGCTCTCTGGGCCCGTCCCCCTCTGCCAAGACGAATTAGCTTTACGCCGACTTTTGATTGGATCTTCGGCCCTTAGGTTATTGTCTGTGTCTCCTGTCCCCCTGATCCCATAGAAGGTAAGCTGTTTGAGGGCAGGCCCCAGTTTCTGTTTTGTGAACTGTGCTGTGCCTGGCACACAGGGATGGCAACACGGACCAAGCCTGTGACGGCACCTTCTCCTCCACTCAGAGTCTTAGAAAATGGCTTAGAATGACAGGTAGCATGGCCACCATGCGTCAGAGGCCTGACTCGAACCCATTCCTCGTGGTTTTGAGATCAGCTCTCTATCGACTCGATGGGGCATGTAAGAGATTTTTAATAAATATTTGTTGGGTGATACCCACACTACATCTCACACAGGACCACAGGGAGGACAGCCCTTTACAAACCCTACAGAACTGAGTTATTATTACTCTAAGCAATGGGATTTCCTCCCTCCCTGCCCTCTGGAGTCCTGGGAAAAAAAAGTAAAATAAATAAACCTTGGTGAGCATTCAGCTCACTAAGAGAAGATTTCTCATCGAAGACAACGGCCATCTCGTGGCCACTGATCATTCCTAGACAGGGCCTGGCTGGATTCATCTTTCTTCATTAACAATTTTTTTTGGAGGGCAATTAGGGTTAAGTGACTTCCCCAAGGTCACATGGCTAAGTGTCAAGTGTTTGATTCCAGATTTGAACTCAGGTCCTCCTTTCTCCAGGGCTGGTGCTCTATTCACTGCACCACCTAGTCACCCCATCTTCCTTAACAATTAAAGAGAAAGTACTGAGGATACCATTCCCTCAAGGAGTGCCCCAAATCCCACTTGTTCTGTGGCAGCCATGTTGGCCTGGCTTAGGTTTCCCGTGTGTAGAGGTATATCTTTTATCTAAGACCTGGATGATCCCTCTGCATTAACTTGATTTAGGTTTCTTTGGCCAGAGAAAGGCTGTGCTGGGGCCAGGACAAGGGGGCCTCCCTCTTGAAATACCCAGTCTGCCCTGATGTAGGTGAGGCCAGCTGGGGAGAGGGGGTCTCCTTAGAGAGAAACAGAGACATCTGGGGGAATGAGATGAGTCCTGCGCCCTTGTCACCAGAAGGTCCAGCTCTTCTCCTGCTAATGGGTTTTGTTGCCTTGATTTTACAGATGAGGAGAGTGAGGCTTGTTCAGAGTCACACAACTCATAAGGGTCAGAGACCAGATGGGAAAAGCTAGATGTGGGCAGAGGCTTCCTTCATCAGTGGTGATTAAGGATGATCCTGGGACCACAAACTTACTGCTGAAAGAACCCTCAAGGTCACTGAGTCCAATCCCTCCTCCTCATTTTAGATGTGAGGAACCTGGGACTCAGAGAAGCTCAGCCATTTGCCCAAAGCCAAGTAAGAAATATGCACCAGTTAGAACCTGAAGCCAGGTTTTCTAACTGAATCTGGTGGGGCCATGGTGTCTCCCACTCTCCTAACAGCATGAGGAGAGAGAAACAAGGATCTCTGTCATTATCCCCATTTTATGGATAAGGGAACTGAGGTTTGGGGAGATTTACTAACTAGCCCACAGTCAGACTGGAAAAGGCTGGAGTTGGGGACTTGAACTCAGGCCTTTAGACTCAAGCCCAGAGCTCTTCATGCCATAGGAGCTAACACAAGATAAGCTGTCAGCTTCCATATGCTTCCAGACATCTTTCAAATAACCATCCTTATTTCCCAGTTGGAGCCAGAGCTGTCACCATCATTAATCACTCCTGTTGCCCAAGGGGTGCAGGGGAAATCAAGGTTCTGAGGGAAAGGTGGGGAAGGGGGCAGGGGCTACGAAGGCGGAGGCCAAAGGAGAGAGGTCATCCAAGTTATCAGAAGGAGGTGATGGCGTATGGCTGGATTCTGCCCTGGTCAAAACACATGGTGAATATTAGGTTCAATTCTGGGCACCACACTTCAGGAAGGACGTGGATGACCTGGAAAGCATTCTGTGAACAATGACCAGGATGGGAAGGGGCCCCAAGATCTCTGTGAGAAGTGGACAAAGTACCACAGATCTTTAGGCTGGAGCAAAGGATTCTTCTTTTCCCCTGACTTGATAACTGTGTTCAATAATTTGGGGAAGGGGCTGGCCCACGGAACAGGGATTAGACCTGATCTAACTGGTGGGAATCTCCAATGGGCAAAATCAGATTTGTCAGGCAAAACTTCCTACCAAGGAGAGCTATCCTCAGGGTAAGTGGGGCTCTCTCAGGAGATGGCAGCCTCCCCTCACAGCAGAACTGAGATAACCACGTGTCTCATATGGTAGAGAAGAGATTCAAAGTTATTTTCAAGCGTCTGAAGGCCCTGAGACCCCTTTCCTTCTGCCACTTACTTTTGCTAGTCAGATTTTTAGCTCCTCCATTAAAAGCAACCAATACTGTTTCCAAAGGACAGCGATGGCAAGAAGGAAGCCCTAGGAGCCATGCCCATGAAGGAGCCCCATTTGTTCAGCTCCTTTCCACCTGGCTGTCCCCCAAACTCATGCCAAGGTAAAACCTTCCAGGGTCTCTTCAATAACAGTATTCCCCAGGCCTAGAGGATGGATTTGGCTGCACTCTGCAGACTTGTGGCTTTGGAGCTTCCAACCAAACTCCTACTCTGGTGTGTTCAGATTTTGCCAAGAGTAAATTACTTTCTATTTTTGAAATGAAAAAAGCGCTTTGAAAGGTTATTAAAAGAGAACTCTAACGTCTTCTTGGACATCAAATGGCTCTCAGAAATCAACATTTTGGTGAGTTAAGTGTAAATGAATCAGAAACATGTGGACTAAATTTCCCTTGAAATACACATGGGCTTAAAAATTAAGGGGAAAAATGTTCTGGTAAAACACGTTTCGGGATTTTATTGAAACCAAAACATTTAGAAAGTCATTTGATGAACCCAGAATACAACCAGATCTCACCCAGCCTTTCCCGTCCTGCTCTGATGCCTAATTTGGGAGCTTCTCAGTCCTCTGCAGTAATTTCCTGCCAAATCTCTTCTTTCTTACTGAAAAGGACTTGAATCTGTGCCTACCTGGGCACAGCCAGGGGGCTGGGCCAACCAGCCACCCCACACCCGGGATCCATGGGTTTTCTCAGGGAAACATCTCAGGAACAAGCAGCCTCTGGCCAACTTTGCTTCAGTGAACCTACAAGGGATCAGCTCCCACCCAATGGATCCTTCTTCTTCCCAAAGTCATTGCTTTATCATTGTGCAACTGGAAGAACATTACAAAGAAAAACCAAGAGACTGGTGCCACATGCCTTTCTACCATAAATCTGTTGAACTAGGTGAAATTAGAGCAATTATTATTATATACAGAATTATGCAATGCCTTTAGGTATACAAAGCCCTGTATACAGACAATTTGTTCTTCACAACATCCCTGGAGATAGGTGCTATTATTACCCCCAGTTTACAGAAGAGGAAACTGAGGCTAATAGGTTAAATGACTTGTCCGGGATCACACAGCTAGTAAGTATGGTCTGAGGCAAGATTTGAACTCAGGACTTCTTGATTCCAAGCACTGCACCATCTAGCTGCCTGTGATTTTTCAAAAATAGTAGTAGTAGTAGTAGTAGTAGTAGTAGTAGTAGTAGTAGTAGTAGTAGTAGTTCATATTTATTTCATTTATTTTCATTTTCTCATTTGATATTTGCAACAACTCTGCAAGGAAGACATTACTATGAGCTTCATTTTACAGAAACTGAGGCTTCTGTTTACCCAGCTCTGTTCAAAAACTCCATTCTAAGAACCAATTCCCTCCTCATAGCTCACAGGTATATAGATAGTCCTTTAAGATTGCAAAGCAATTTACACATATTATATCATTTGATTCTTGAAGGAAAACAAAATTAAGAGGAAGATGTTATTGCTCTCCATTTCCTCAATGAACAAACAGGCCTGGGGAGTTTGAAGTGATTTGGTAAGAACCGAAGCCTGGCGTGGGATTTGAAGGTGAGTCTTCCTGCCTCCATGTCCAGGGCTCTCCCCGTCTCCACCTACTCTTCAATGGTTTTCTAATTTGCTGTCAAATATATACTTCTATCGTCATTTCTCAGGCCTTCATGGATAGTCCACAAGACACATCAATGCCCTTGAATTATTAAAATGATCAGGGGAAGCCCCCCAAAAGGCTGTGGATAAGAAGGCTTGCTATCTGAACTACTGGAGGGAGTGGCCACACCAGGAAGCTCATGCAGCCTTATGAACCAGCAGGTGAAATCTCCAAGTTACGACCCTAACATAAGTAAGACAGAGGATCCATTTCTTATGTTCAAAGGGCAGAAATAGCAGTATGATCAATGGAAGTTAGAGAGTCGGAGCTCTGCATGATGTAAAGGAAAACTTTCCAGTGGGTCAATAGTGGAGTGGCCATTCCTCCGAGGAGACAGCCAGTCTCCAGATTCCAGGCATTTGTCCTGGTTGTGTCCCCTGCCTGGAAAGCACTTTCTCTTCATCTCTTTCTCCAGGCTTCTCTGGCTTCCTTCAGGTCCCACCTTCTACAAGGTTCCCCCTTAATGATCATGACGTCCCTCATGATTATCCCCCTTTTATCTGGTCTGCTTTTTGTTTGTACATAATCGTTTCAATGTTGTCGCCTCCATTAGACTGTGTGCCCCTGGAAATCAGGAACAGGGTCTTTTGTCTGTTAACTTGCTTTTTTTTTTTTTTTTGTATCCCCAGCCCTTGGCCTAGTGCTTGGCACACAGTAGGGGCTTCATAAATATATATAAAGCAAGTCACTTGAGCTCTCTTCACCTGCAAAATGTGGATAAAATTTGTATTACTTCACAGGGTTATTGTGAGCATCCAATGAGATTAATCCAACGACAAGCATTTATGAAGCCCCTACTATGCATCAGGCAGGAACTGTGTTAACCAATAAGAATGCAAAGATAAAAGATGCCTACTGTGACAAAGTAATGAAGTACTTTACAACCCCAAAGTTATGTAAATATGGCAGTCAATTGATGGCTTGTTTCAAAGCAAAATGGGGGTCTAGGGGAGGGACAGAAAGAGACAAAGGGCCTTAATAAATACAACACTGGCCATGGCTTCCTGCAAGATGGCGTCGGGGCTTTCCCAGCGCAGAGAATTGGTCTCTGAAACAACATGTGATATTAAGGGCACCCTGTCATTTAAGGAAACAAAATCAGCCAAGTAGTAATTAACAAATTATTCTTAAACAGCTCTCGCTTAAGAAATAAGACAAACGCAACCATTTTTCTATAACTCATCAGCAAAATGCTGACTTCTGTTCCAAGTAAATACAGCTTAAACAGACAGTAAGCTTTCGGAGGGTGCCCAACCTATACTTAAATAAATCAATGCTGTGAGCCTGGAAGCCCTGCACAGATACTCAGCGGAATTCGGGGCACATCCTCTGAAGATCCAGAAGTGATTCACTGTCCTGCTGAGTGGACAGCTCAGAGGTCTGAGCCTTCTTGATTCTGCTCTCCAGGAAAAGGCAAAGCCCACCTGCAAGGGGCTCCCAAGAGCCACCCTGCTTAAGCAGCACCTACTATGTGCCGGTCCCCGGGCTCAGAAAAGAAAAGATTATTGCCAACCCAAGCAATGCCAAGAACAAAAATAACCCAGAGCCTGGGCAGGAGAAATCAAAGCCCTGAGGCAGCAGGATAGGCCCATGCCATCTCATCCTGTCAGCTACTGGACAGTGCCAAGGATGCTTTCTGGGAGCCTGCAGAGGATGGAGCAATCTGCACCCTCATTCTTTTAGTTCAACCCCAAAAAGTAGTTATCTTTTCCACCTGTGAAGTAGTGTGTAGAACATTAAATATGTAGGAATAAAAGCGATTTCTTGTTCTTACTCAGTCATTTAGTAATTTCAAATTCTTCATCACTCCATATGGGGTTTTCTTGGCAAAGATACTAGAGGGGTTTGCTATTTCCTTCTCCAGTTCATCTGACAGATGAGGAAACTGAGGCAAACAGGGTGAAGTGACTTGCCCAGGGTCACACAGCTAGGAAGTGTCTGAGGACAGATTTGAACTCGGGAAGATGAATCTTCCTGACTCCAGGACTGGCGCTCTGTCCATTGAACAGAGTTTCAAAAAAAAAAAAAAAAGGTTTTAACAATAATAATAACTGATGTTTACATAGCACCTTAAAGTCTGTAAAATATTTTAGGCATTCTGTCTCATTTGAACCTACTAATAATCCAGCAAGGCAAGTGCATCATCAGCTTCATTTCATAGATGAGGAAAATGAACTTCAGGGACATGAAATCCCTTGCCCAGGGTCACACAGCAGAAACTCAGACTTGTATCTGCTCCCCCCAGTGACGGCTACAGTGAATGGGACATGTCTCTCTGGGTGCTCTCTTTAGGAAGCAAGTGAAACTCTGGAATCCGCTCCGTAGAACAGAAACTGTCCTAGACCCGGAACCAGGAGGTGAGCCAGAGGCCTGGCTCCAATCTCACTAGCCTGTGGGACTGTGGCAAAATACCTCTGGAAGCCTCGGTTTCCTCATCTGTAAAATGGAGGTGGGGCTCAACAACATCAGCCCTCCCTCCCTTCCAGAATTGTTATAAAGAAGCTTTAAAAACTACAAAGCACAGCAGAAATGCAGAAACTTAATGCAGTGAGCATTAAGAATGGAACAGCTTCTCTCTGGATGGCACGAGGCCCTGCACACAGTAGGCATTTAAAAAATGCTCCCGGAACCAAATCAAATTACTCACAGAAGACAGTCTAGACTAAACATAACTGCAAAGAGGAAGTTCTGATTTCCTATCAACACGAGAAAAGGGGTGTGCAGGGCTGTTTGCACACACACACACACACACACACACACACACACACAGCGCATGTTGACCTCTCCCCTCCCCACACCCATTTTTTTCCCTTTTGCCTGAATCAGAGCATCTCAGAGCTCAGAGGGACCACAGGGGGCCATCTGATCTAACCTGTACCTACACAAGAAGTGCCCCCCGCCCCATCCCCTCTCCAGCAAACAGCGTCCACAAGGGATCATCCAGGATGTGTTCAATCATATGCAACATGGGTTTCAACTGATAAAAAGAAATGTCTAACAATCTTCACCAGAAAGAATAATTGACCAGTCTATAACCATAGGACCATAAGATGGCAGGCTTTTAAGCTAAAAGAGACCCTTAAAATCATAAAGCCTGACCACCCCATTCCTACAAGGCCATGATTGCAGCTATATTGCTCTAATGGTCAGTTTTATGCTTTTCAATGGCATTGCAAAGACCCTGTCTGGGGGTGCCACTTGCAGCTAGGTGGTGCCGTGAATAGAGCACCAGTCCTAGAGTCAGGAAGGACCTGAGTTCAAATTTGACCTCAGACACTTGACACATTTACTAGCCGTGTGACCTTGGGCAAGCCACTTAACACCAATTGCTCTGCCCTCCCCCCTCAAAAAAACATATACATATACACCCATACATACATACATACATACATACATATACACACACAGAAATATGCGTACATATATATGTACATGTGCATATACACCCATTCATACATGCATATACACATAAATATGCATACACATATGTGTACATGTATACATGTGCATATACACACATATAGATACAGATAATTTTGGTTGATCCTCACAGTCCTAAAAAGTAGGTGCTGTTACTATCCCCATTTTATGTATGAGGAAACTGAGGCCCAGAGTCACACAGCACCCAAGACAGAATTTGAACTCACACCTTCCTGACTTCCAAGTACTGCACTCCATCCGATAAACAACCAAACTGCCTCCCTGGGCTGGCATAGGCTGCTGCTGCTGGCTATTTCTAAGAACTCAGGCATGCCTTCCCAGGCAGGGCTGTCTAACATAATATGGGAGATGCTGGCTCTCAGGTCTCATGAAGGGAATGAGTTAAAGATTATCTAAGCCTGGATGAAATTCTATTACATAACTGTAAATGTGTCTCCAGATACTTGGGGCTTTGGGCAGGGTTCTCATTTGTCTCACACACTCTCTGCCCAGCACACACTTAAGGCACGGCATAAATGATGTATCAACATATATTCCAGCCACAAATGGCTCACAAATGAAAGCCAGTGTGCTAAATAACTCGATAATTTCATGCAGGGACACGTGAGCCAGGTTTAGTAAATTCATCCCGAACTTTAACTATTTTTGTAAAAATGTACTAGTAATGTCCATTGCAATTCAGTTCTATTTAACAGGCTTTTACTAAATGCCTTTAAAGTAATAATATTAATCACTGACATTTATATAAGCCTTTAATGTTTGCAAAACCCTTCACATATAGCTTACATTTTATGGCAGGCTTACAAGCTATTGACAGATAAGGGAATACAGATAGAGACAAAGTAATTTAGGGAATGGGGGGATGCTCTAGAAATGGACTCTGGAACAGTACCTAACCTGACCCAGAAAGGGAGCTAAAGATTCCTAGAAACTCAGGTAAGAAGACAACAAATTCCAGCCTGTCCCAAGGTAAGGAGACAGGAGATGGAATGTGGTGTGTGGGGAATGGTTTGGAAACACCATCCTATGAACAATCAGGTCAGACTTGTAGTAAATCCTCACTCGTAGTCCTCAAATTCAAACCATTTCCATCTCCATCAGCTGTATGGAGAAAGAACTAAATAAATGTCATGCTCTCCTTATTTTAAGCTATGAAGAATCAAACACATGAACAAAAATAAATAAATAAATAAATGGACAGGTGGATGGATGGATGGATGAATGGATGGATGGACAGAGGGATGAGAGAGAGAGAGAGAGAGAGAGAGAGAGAGAGAGAGAGAGAGAGAGAGAGAGAGAGAGAGAAAGAGGAGGGGGGGGGGGAGAGAGGACATATTGTGCTCTGATTCCCCTTCCAAATACACCTGACTCACTAAATTTACTGAACAATAACTTAATCCTGCTTCTGTCTACTAAAGGAACAGGTATTCTTCTCTAACTTGGAACTTGTTTAAAAAAAAAAGAATCCCTAGGAGACTACAACATTAGGCATTGATGTCTGCATCTTAACGGTTTCTTAGTGAGGATTTTGGTGCACTGTGATGGGTCATTAGGAACCTTCGATTACTATGTCTTTAGATACATCTAACTAAGACAGCAGATGGAAAATTGACCATACAGTAAGGAAGACCTGGGTGCATGCCTCTGACACAATGACTGTGACCTTGCACAAGGGATATGACCTCCCTGCTCCTTAGTTTCCTCATCTATAAAGTGAGGAGATCGGACTACATGGTTTATAAGGTGTTTTCCAGCTCTAAATCTGAACCTACATAACCCCCAAAATACTAGAAATTCAGTACTGGATCTAACAAAACATTCAAGGAATATTGCAGGATTGGCCACACTGAACAATCCCTTGACGTTGGTGAAAGACAAAAAGAACCCTAATGATGGCCAATTTTAAAATATTTATTAACAGTTAAATAGATAGATAAATATATATTTATTTATTTATTTATTTATTTATTTCAATTAATCCTATAGTTTGCCCATAACTGTCCCATTTAAGCCTCACAACAACCATGGAAGGTAAGTGGAGATATTATTATAATTATTATTATTTTACTCATAAAACTGATATGTCATGAAGTGATGTGATTTCTTGAGGTTCACACAGCTAAGAAGGGGCCAGAGTCAGGATTCTGACATCAAGTCTCTGAAACCAAGGCCTACAACCAGAGAAATATAAAAGACCAGGACTCCAATGCCTTTCACTTTCCTCAAGGATGACAGAAACCTACATGAAGAATGTTTTTAGTAGGACATGGACTGATCAGCTTTGCTAGTAACAGCAGAAAGTCATCCTCCAGTAGGAGTACTCTGTCTCAGATAGACACCAGGTTACAAAAGTGACCCATGACTGTAAGGTCCCTTCTTTTCCTCCAGACATTTTAGTCCTACTGCCTCAAGAAATCACCTCAGGACCACGATCCGTTCCCTTTTCCCAAGTGGGGAGATTAGAATTGGGGCCCTCCGGCCTTCTCACTTGGCCCATGTAATCCCAGATTGAGACAATTCATCTCACCCATTAACAAAGGGGCCTGAAAAGGTCAGAGCACAGCCCTCTGGGAGATGCTGCTCTCCAGAAACTGGGGCAGAGTGCCAAAGTGGGAGGGAGAATGTTGATTGGATTTCCCCAGAACCAAAACTCACTCGCTCTGTGATCTCCTTAGAAACGGGGACTGGGGAGAGGAGAGGCTGGCAGTGAGAAAGACTAGAATCTATGGGCCAGTCATCCACTGCCACCAGGCTGCCACACTATCAAGTCTCCACCCTTTTATTAGGGCTGGATTCTCTTGTTTTCCAGGACAGACACGTGTCACCCTTCCCTCTGGCAATCTCGCCACTGGGGTCATCATCATTGTATAACTGGCAAGATTTGCACTCAGACTGTCTGTGTGAGCCTTGGTTTCCTCAGTTAGGAGGAGAGCATTCCAGCTATGTTGATGTCCATTTCACAGAAGAGGGAACTGAGGCAGAGATTAAATAACCTTCCCAGAGTCACGCAGTTAGCAAACGTCTTCCTGAGGCCAAACCCAGTCGTCTACCCATTTCAATGCTGCAACCCAATGAAGTACCTCATGGGAACGGCCTGGAATGATAGATTGTTTTTATATATTTCCCAGCTCAACTCCATTATGTTCCTTTTAGTCCCAAGTTGAAGTGTGAGCACCCACAGCAGACAGAGCAAGCCTGGGAAAAGTCTCTCTGTGAAGTTACATAAAAAAGGGGAAAAATTACTTGACTCACTCCCATCCAAATAAAAGTCAGTAAGAGGGCCAGCTTCAATGCATCTGCTCAGATCTAGAAGCATTTTAAGGGGCTAGGCACTCTCCAAAGATCAGACCCCCAAACGGTCCCTGCCCTCCAGGAGCAGACGTCAACCTGGAGGGGCTTACTGATGGCTGGACTCTAATGCCCAGAAAGGGCAGAGCTTTGCAAATGCTCATCCTCAGTTCCTCAGCCAGTCCTAGAGAGATGGCCTCCTAACCTGGCCCAGTCTTCTGCCAACTTCACCACACAAATACTGGCGAAGGGGTGGGGGAGAATCTTTCTCTCCTGTTGTCTCCCAAACACACAGGGTCACTGAACACAAACAGGCAGATTTAAGCATAGGTTGGGTGGGGATCCTGGCTATGTTTAAGATGAACAAATGCCAATGATACAGGACACACATACACACACACACGCACACATGATCTGCAATCTGGCTTCAGAAGATTAAGCAACAAGGACAAGAAACATTGATTTTTACTGGATAGGGTGTATCAGGTTACAGGAATGAAGGCATCTAATTTTTATGAGGCTGAGAGCTCCCAGAAGGGAGGTGGGGGCTGCAGGGGGAAGGAAAGCCACCTCTTTGTGACACATTAAGGCAGAACTGAAACCAGCTGAGGACCAAATCTCCAGTCTCCTCAGAAGAGAGGCTCCACAGAGTTGCTGAAAGGTCTCTAGGAGAGCCCCCCAACCCTCCCCTTGGGGGGCACAGGCTCTTCCTGTGTATGGGGCAGGTAACGGGCACAGCTCCTCCAAGCGGGGTGAGGGGGTGAGGCTTGGCTACTCACTGTCTCTGGGGCTCCTCGGGCCACCATCCCCAGCCCCTGAGCCCCAGCACCGGGGAGTGGGTGAGGGATGGAAACAGGAGTAATCTAGTTCAGTACCAGAGCATCTTCTCCCAGCCAAATGTAATTTTCTACTCAGCGCTCAGTGCATCTGTCACAGGAGAATTATACAGCCTGTCACTTATCTCAGAACAGAAACGCTCTGCACATTCCGTAAAGGCTCTCTTTGCAGGACGAAATGGAGTTCACTGGGGAAAAAAAAAAACAACTTTCCCTTTTCAGGAAAAATAAATTCAGGAGTATTTCTCCTAAGGAAGATGAGGGGCCCTGTGGAAGATGAAAGAAGACATGGCCCGGGTGGTTTCCATGAGCCACCACTGGCCAGACTAGGCTGTCACCTCCATTAAAACCGTCCCCATCCTTGACCAGGAGGCAAAATATACCAGGCAGAAAGGGGCAGGAGAGAGCCAGCCTCCACAGGCTGCTCCTCCATGCAGAGAGAGCTTGTAGCAGCCTCCTTCCTCCATGGCTGTCCCGGCAGGGACGTGACCCAAGCGTCCAGAGTTCCCTCTGCCTTCCCCAGATGTTGCTAAGCTTGCCCTGGACCAGGAGCAGAGGGAAGGTTCCTCTCCTGGCCCCACACAGGGGAGCACAGAGCCTTGTTTTTAAGCATTTTAGTTTTACAAAATACTTGACATGTTATTCTCATTAAAAAGCACCAACTATGTGTCAGGCTTTATGCGCCTACTATGTGCTAACTGCTTTTGTTGTCATTGTTTTCCAGTTGTGTCTGACTCTTTGTGACCCCATTTGGGGTTTTCTTGGCAAAGATACTAGAGCAGTTTGCCATTTTCCTCTCTAGCTCATTTTTTACAGATAAGGAAACTAAGGCTTAAGTGACTTGGCCAGGGTCACACAGCTAGTGAGTGTCTGAGGCTAAATTTGAAGTCAGGTCTTCCTGATATCGGGCCTAGTGCACTATCCACCTAGTTGCTGTGTGCTAACAAATCTATACCCCACCACAAGGGGAGAGGCACCATGTCTTCTAATAATAGCTCATAGTAGGCTCCATATTAGCACATGCTAGGGGCCATGTTTTCTTGCAGTAGCCACACAATTTGGAGCACAAAGGGCCCTCAGCGTCTATCTGTCCCACCACTTCATTTCAGAGATGATCTGAGGCCCAGGTGCTTCCAGACCTAAGGTCACAGAGGGAGGAAATTGGAGAGCCAAGATCTGAACCTGGGCTTTCTGATACCTGAGCCAGCCCTGCCACACTGCCCCTGTTCCATGGTGCCAAGTGCTTTACGGGTGTTGGATTTTTTTAAAGATGGTCCTCATTTTATCCTGCTTCTTTTCTACCTCCCATTCTCAAAGGCCGTCCGAACATCATTGAGCCTTTCATTGGACCTAGAATGACCATGTGTATCTTTCCTCCTTGATGACTTTCAAATGTCCAAGGAAGGTTTTGCTCTAGTAAGTGGAGCCTTCTCATTCTCCTGGCTAAGTGGGAGTGAGGGGAAAATGCTTTCCCTATTTAATAACATCAAGGGGATAGGAAACCCTGCAGTATCATTATCATTGGGAACTCCCTCTACTTATATAGGCTGGCAGCTTACAACCTTAGAGAGCCCTTGAGGATAAGAGTGAATGTCTTAATTCAGGGTCACACAGCCAAGTGAATGACTTGTCCAGGGCCACAAAGCTGATTGAATGACTTGTCCAGGGCCACACAGCCAGTATTTATCAGAGGCTGAATTTGAACCCACATTTTCCTGGCTCTGAAGCCAACTCTATCCACTGGTCTACACTGCCTCTCTTTAATTTAGCAATGAGATTAGTAAAACATATTACAGTTGTATTTCTCATCACATATACATGTATCTATATTCTCTCTCTTGATGTTACAACCTCCTCAGGTCAACCTTATTATCCCCATTTTGCAAATGAAGAGCCTGAAGGAGGGGGAGGACCACAGAATCAGAACAATTACACAGACCGCCTGAATAGAACATCATGGGATTTAGAATTGCTTTAGAGAGGACCAAGTCCAGAGGGAGGACCTGACTTCTCTGGGGAATTCAGAGCCAAGGGGCTGCCATATCCATCAAGACAGGAATCCCCTCTATAACTCACCTAGCCAGTAGTCATCTAGCTGGGTACTGGACAAAGCACTGGGCCAAGAATTAGGAAGACTCAAGTTCAAATTCAGCCTCAGGTACTTACTTTATTGTATGACCCTGGGTAAGTCACTTTAAAAAAAATATATATATATATATATATCTGCCTCGGTTTCCCCAAATGTAAAACAAACAGGGAAAGCAATCAAACCTCCTTCCCAGATTGTTGTAAGGATCAAATGAGATAATGTTTACAAGGCTCTCTGCACATAGTAGGCCCTTAATAAATGCTTGTTCCCATCCTCTCACTTCCCACTGTTGCTTGTAGTCTTCTAGTAAAACAGAGACCCCACCCTCTCAGGCAGCCCATCCTATCCCTCCTGGCTGGAAAGGTTTGTTTCCTCTCATCTTGAGGATGCCCTCATGGCCAGTTCTGCTTTCTGGGGCCAGCAGTACAGGCTGAATCCCTCTCTCAAGTAGCAAGGAAACTGGATTTGAACACAGGTTCTCCTGACTCCAAATAGAAGACTCTTTCCACTACACTGCTAGCTCATTCATTCATTCAGCCTGAAAAGGTATTGAGTTCCTCTGTGCTGGGCACCATGAGAGACACAAAAAAATGTCCAGCTCATGGTGCTTGCCCTCCAGAATTACTGCTTGAGGGCTAGCGAGGGACTCTAAAGTCCAACCCATCATTTAGAGATCAGGAAACTGAGGCATTGAAATGACGGCTGGTTTGCCACAGAGGTAATAAGAGGCTAGATTGAACCAATTCCAAATCTTGTCATCTGTAGATTTACCCCAAGTTAGCACTTCCTACCTCTTGTGATCTGGTTGTTAAGCTAACACACACACACACACACACTCACACACATGTGCACACACACGCGCACACACATGCATGCATGTGCATGCACACACACATACATGCACACACACACCCCTAACAATCTAAGGGTCAAATCAAAATATTGGAACAGTATAAGGCAGATCACAAGGCAATTCGTGATTGAGTGCAAAACACAGACTCCACTCAACAAGTCCTGTCATCCTTACAAGGACAGAGCTAATTCTTTCATTCAGAGATTTGCTGGAAAGACTTCCCAACTGTTTTACCCAAACTTTTTCCGAGGAGAAATAGTGCAACATTTTTGATCCATAGGAGTATCCTACTAATACAGTGGTAAAAACACAATAGTCCTATGTATAATTACTAACATTTCTCCCCACACTGTGCCTCCAGGCCAAAAGGCTCATATTACAGAAAAAGGAATTTAGCTTAAAAAAAAAATCAACATACTGTGCCCCAAGGTTCTCATCAACTGTGAATAACACCAAGAAAGTGGATAGCTATAAAGCTGTGCTAATATAATTGTGTGTGTGCTTGTGTGTATTCACAGGCGGGCAGACAGATAGATGATGGACAAAGATAGAAACAGATTTATGATGGATAGATGAATAGACAGATGGGATAGATGAATGGACATATAGATTAGGTAAATGGATAGATGGGTAGATAGATAGATATTCTTTGCCTGGACCTCTGTTCTCAGCGATGTCAGAAGCTTCCAGTGAGGAAACTCCCTCTTCTGATAAATACCAACACCGGCTCTCCCCTCTATAGCCTTAGAGAGCTGTTGCTTCAGGGAAGGAGGGGTTTAAGTGACTTTGCCAAAGGTAACAGTCAGTGCGATCCAGACATGGGACTTGATCTCATACCATCCTGACTCTAAGAGCTCCCTGTCCATTATGCCATGCACTATATGCCAAAGAATGCCTTTGGTCAAAAGAAAAGAGGCCCATTTTAATAGGCAGAGATATACAGACATGGGGCATGGGGTGTGGGGGTGTTCAGGACTAGCCCCTCTGGTGGGAGGGCTGCTGAACCCTTTCCAGGGCTGTTCATCCATCTTAGGCGTCCACCTGGTTCACCCAGCTCTCATATCTACAGAAGGGCTACAGCAGTTTGAGAAAAGCCCCCAAAAAGCTGTGGGTGAGTGAGCGGGATGTCTGCCCCAAGCATGTGAAGAATTCCTCTGGTGGAGTGGCCCAAGAAGAACAATTTGCTCCAACAGCCATGAACTAGCACTGTGGAGGGCTTAGAGCTTGACCTGCCACTGCATCCTGGGCCATCACCAGTCATCTTGACTTTTGTCCTGCCACTGGACTTCAGTCACTCCAGAAGAGAGAGTGAGGCTGACAATTTGAGGCAGCTTCACCTCACCTAAGTTAAGACATCACCCCATGATGGCAGGTCCTCTTGGAAAATGAAGGACAAATATGACAAGTATGTGTGTATGCATGTGTATATTATGTGCGTATGTACACATATGAACATTATACATACTCACGTATATGTATGTGTGTGTTTGTGAGAGTTTCTTCTGCTTTCAAGACCATGTTTTCAATATTTTCCCCAGAATCTTAGGAAGAGACATGGCACAACAGGAAAAGCATTGGCATTAGAGCCAGAGGGTACAGGTTCAAATCCTCCTTCTACCACTTATTACCTATGTGACAGTGGCTAAGTCACTTCCCCTCCTGACCTTGGTTTTCTTGCTTGTAAAACTAAGGGGCTGCCCTCTGAGGTCACTTCCTGTACTAAACCTATGAAGGATGTGCCCAACACCTAGCCAAGCAGTAGCCCTTCCTTACAGACGGACCTTCGGTGACAGGCAAAAACACTACCTCCTGAAACAGTACATTCCTTTTGAGATAGTGTTCATCCTTGTCCTCACTGTCTCCAGTAAGAACAGGGGCTGCTCCCCTTTTTGTATCACAGACCCCTCTGGTGGTCTGAGGAAGCCTCAGGACCCCTCCTCAGAATCATAATTGTAAATGCAAGAAATGTACAGAATTGCCAAAAAAACATTATTTTGAAGAGAAGCTATTAAAATATTTTTTAAAGCAAGTTTACAGAGCTCAGGCTAAGAACCATTGTTTGAACAGACATTCCCACCTGCCCTGAGGAAAGAAGCAAAGGCTAAGGGCCACCACGAGCCAAAAATATTGGGCAAGCAGAGGGACTGTCTTTGTTCTCTCCTGGCTTCACATTTTGGCATTTAGTCTCTGGGTCTATAAAAGGACTGAAGAAATTAATGATTTAATCCTTCTTATAATGATGAGCAATTATATTTTTCAAAGTGCCTTAGAATAATTAATTAGTTCATTGCATATACCTGGGAGGTGTTATTATCTTCATTCTAAATTGAGGAAGCCAGGAGGCAGGGGGGTGAGTGGTTTGCCTCAGGCCACCAGGAGAGTTGGAATTCCTGAACCCCCTGAGCTCTGTCAGACTCTGCCACCTTTGAGATGGAATTGGTTAATTCGTTCTCCAAATTGCATAACCAGTTACCTGCTCTTTTTCCTCTCTCACTGTATTGGCTTCACTCTCGGGGTTCCTGGAATTCCTCAAGTCTGATGTTCCCCAGGATTGCTCCAAGATCTCACAGTCTCTTAATGCCCACCTTCATGGAGACTGGGCATTTAAAGCAATCTCACAAGAGATTGTTTTTAGGACTGAAGATTATGTCCTCCTTGGCAGCTGGCCCCCTGGAAGACAGCTGAGTGAAGCAGTCTAAGGAGAAGCCTGGGTCCTTTAAAACTTTTATTGTATTAGGTGGAAGAGGGCAAGGAATAGGAGAAGCAAGAGGGAAAGGAGGAAAAAGACAATTCTTCTCCCTGGAGTGCTGCAGTGCAAAAGGGGGTTCGATCCGGAGGGGCAGGACCAGCGTTCACATCCTAGGCAGCTGACTGGTGCAGTAGAGGAAATGTTGGACTTAGAGTCAGGAGGATCTGAGTTCAGATCTAGCCTCAGACTCTTGTGAGCTCTGGGGCTCGGGCAAATTCCTCCCAGCTTCTGGCTCCCTATCTGTGAAATGGGGATAAAAATCACACCTGCCTCTGAGAGTTGGTATGAAAATAAAGAGAGATGAAAACAGTAAAGTGCTTCACAAACCTTAAATATAAATGCTTAGAAACATAGGCTTTCCTCCTTCCTTCCTCTGTGTCCTTGAGCAAGCCACTCCTCTCTGGGCTGCAATTTCCCCATTTGTAAAATGAGGTAGCTGGACTTTGAAGGTTCCTATGATCATATGAAAAAACAAAGGTTTCCTGCTTGGGAGATCTGGGTTCTACTCCTGCTCCCGTCCATACCAGCTGTGAAGCCTTGGGCAAGTCACAGCCTCTGAGCCTCAGTTTTCCCTTCTCTAAAATGAAAGGGTTGATCTCCCAGGCCCCTTCGCTAAATGTTTGATCTTAAGCAACAACTGTGTAAGACGTTTACATCGGATCTTCTAAAATCTCAAAAGCAACTCAAAACGCTTCTCCTCCCCACCCCCACCCCTCGAGGAAGATTAAGGACAAGACAGAGGTGGGGGCCTGTGGACGTGGAATACAGCATACACTTATCCATGTATTGGCTGGTTTTACTGAATTGCTTGATTTTTTTCCTTTCTTTATTCTTTGTTCCGAGAGATAGTTGTTTGGCTAAGGGAGGTGAAGGGTATTTTTAGAAATGAAGGATATGTAAAAACAAAAGATTGATGTCTTTTAAACTAAGGGCAAAAATGAAGGATTTACTAAAACTAAGATGTCCAGGTTTCAACCCTGCCCTTGACTGCCAGACAAAATCTTTTTTAGAAGGAATTTGAAGAGAGGAAAGAGGTGTGCACCCCCCCCCCCACACACACACACCTTGATTTCTACAGCAGAAACCCCCACCCACTTCTTTGGGGGTCAATCTTCTATGGAGTTTGCCTTCACTTAACACCACGGGTACCTGTGAAGAAGGGGAGACCAGAACCCCAGCTGTTTTCTTTTTGAAGCATCTGTCTTATAAGAGCAGATGTGATCTTAGAACAAACAGAAACTGTTACCAAGACTCGAAGACAAAAGAAAACCATCAACCAGACTGCCTGGGAAAAACAGCACAGCAGATTTCAGGTCCCAGCCCTGAATGACACAACCAAAAAGCAGTTTCTACCCATCTGGGGGGTCAGGGTAGGGGGAAGACCAGCACATTTAATTATTCAGGGAGGAAGCCAAAAGATTCCCGCTCACAAATGTTTCTGAATGGATGTTTGGGTAAGCTTGCTATTGCATTAGGCATCCCTTTAACGGGATGGATCTGCTCCAAATCTGTCCACATTTCATCTTTACCCTTGCTTGGCCAGCATGGAAGCCTCTTCTGGCTCTGAAAAAACCCAGAGCAAGCTTTTGGTCGTGGGAACACAAACTGAGTCCACAGGGTCTGGCACACACAGTAGGCATTTAAATGATTAATTGATTGGTTGATTCCTGGGACACTCTCTGAAAGCTTGGAGGGGAACGCTGATATGTCTCCCAACTACCAGATCAGGACATGGCAAAGCTCCCTAACCTCGTCGCCATAACTCCTGCACCATATTGCGTGGGTATTTCTGAGCTTCTTACAAAGTCTCTTAAATCAGCTCATGTAACACTCATCTCCTTTTCCTAAGGGAAGTGGGGCTTGGAATAAAGAGGCTGCGGGTCCCCTGTTGTGTGGGATGGAGTAGTTAGAGAGAAGAAATGGAAGGAAATAGAAGCAGGCTGACTGCTGCTGTTGTCATCCATTCCATAGCACAGACCTGACTAAAAATTCTGGGTCCCAGTGTGTGGGTGCAGGTGGCCGAGGAGGGATTTCTGGTCTCCCTTGAAGCTAGGACTGGGATTACGTGACTTCCTCTGTTTAAAGATGTCTGACCCTTGACTCCCTCCAGATATTGCCTGATTTCCAGTCTATCAGAGAGGGTAAAAGCATGAGCTGGAGCCAGGAGCCAATGAATGAATCAGCTTCTTTTCATCGCTGATGAAACCTCAGGCTCTCTAGAGGGCTCCCTTAGGCCTCCCAGCTCTCCTGTCTTGACTCTATATTTTGGTCTCCAAGGAATGCATTGCTCCCACCTCCTTTCAAGGCTGCCAATGAAGGCACATGACCCCAGGTGACTGCGGAGCCTTCATCGCTTTGGAATCAACGACGAGACTGCCAGCCACAATGGCTCCCTTCCTGTTTCTGGGGTCTTTGTGAAATGGCTTCCTTGGATAAATCTGGGCTGGGGCTCCAGCTCTTAACCTTTTGCCCCCCAGAGGTGGAAAACACAGGATGACAGATGGCAGGCTGGAAGGGACCTTTGGGGTCGCTTAGTCCATCTTGTTACAGATGAGGGTGGACAAGGGGGTGTAACTCACCCAAAGTCACCTTAGTAATGAGAAGCAGGGCCAGGACTCAAGCCCAGGTGTTCTGGCTCCAAATGAGTGAATGAGAATTATAAGCAATAGGAGTGATAGCCAAGCCACCATATTGTAGGAGCATTGATCTAAAGCTAGAATGTTACCCAGCTTGAAGAGCAGTCTATATAGCAAAGGGGATGCTGAGCTGGCCTAGGAGTCAGGAAGATCTGTGTTCATACTGTATGACACAGCCCATGACTCAGATTCTCACATATCTATTCAAGGATCCCAGGATAAGAATCCCGTAGAGCATTGAAAAGGGGTATGTGTGTTTACAGACACACACACACACACACATTAATATATGTATGTGTATGCATATATAGAATATAGGTATATAAGTATATAGAATGTGTGTCTATATCTCATACACATATAAACAGATAAATGCACATGTGTGTACATCGATGCATATGTGTTTAATATACACACATATATTATGTATATATTATATATACATATTGTATATTACATAGACACACACACACATATATGCATGCATGCATGCATATTTTAGGCCTAGAGAAGGAAGACTGAGGTTCAAATCCATGGTCAGATACTTACTAACTGTGTGATGCTGGGCAAGTCACTTAACCATGTTTGCCTCTGTTTCCTTATCTGCAAAATGAGCTGGAGAAGGACATGACAAGTATCCTTACCAAGATAACCCCAAATGGGATCACAGAGAGTCAGATATGACTGAGATGACTGAACAATTATATGTACAATTATATAGTAATCTCTTCCACATCAGGACTTTCCCCATCACAGTTTCAATATATCATGGGTTGGCATAAGATTTAATTAAATAAGAATTTGGGGGGAGATTTGCAGAAGCTGCAGATGATATGCAAAGGCCAGCAGATGACACAGAAAAACACATAACCCAAATTTGACAAGAAGGTACTGTAAACACCCCATAAAAGGAAAAGAAAAAATTCAGACTTCTTTTCTGGTACAAAGAGAGGGCCAAAAACTTTTACACAGATTTTCCAAACTGTGGGGGTGCTGTGCCCCGAGCCCCCACAATATGGAAGGGATAACTGTATTATGCATTATATATATATATATGTGTGTGTGTGTGTGTGTGTGTGTGTGTGTATACATACATGCGTATGCATGTGTACATTTCGATTCAAGATATCCCAAAAGTCTCCGTACGTTTTTAAGTTTGCATAATTGGTTTCCTTTGTATCATTATGGATTTTACACATTTAAACTGTTATTTGGAGGAGTAAGTAGACTGCCAGAGGGGGGCGCGATACAAAAACGGTTAAGAACTCTGTTCTAAACAACTCTAAGAATCTAGGTTGCAGAAAAGATGTCCTGCCCCACTGGGAGGAGACATTTTCTGACCCCAGTGACATCACCACTCTAGTCCCTTCTCCTACCTTCGAAGTCATCAATGAGCCCCCAAAGCCTCATTTTGAAGGTGAGGATTACAGAGGGGCAGGGACCTGTCCAGCTCTCCCGGCTGAGGAATCCCAGAGGCTCAAAACGGGACCCAAAGGGAACAATGGAGTCAAATAAACAAACAATGGAATCAAATAGCACCTCTTCCCCCCCACTACAGATGAGGAAACTGAGACCCAGAGTGGGAAGGGACTTGTCCAAGGTCCCACACTTGGTAAACAGAAACAAATAACAGACAGCTGAAAGGGACCATCTGGTCTCACCCCCTCACTAAAGAAGACTGGAATGAGGAGGGACTTTCTCAAAGACCCACACAGAGTCAGGAGATCAAGAATGGGAGCCCAGATCCTCTGGGTCTCCCCCTGGACCAGTCCATTCAGTGGATCAATGATCGCAATCTATTGAGTGGAGCTCCCCAGGATGCATCTGGGCCACAGGTGTGCTCTGGAGTCATCACCTGGGGCCTCAGATCAGGCAAGCTGGGTCTAAAGAAGAGTTTGATGATGATTCCTAGTTAACCATGTGCTGACCATCCTGTTCTACCCAGTCAGGAGACAAGCTCTGCGCAGACCACGGAGCCCCTTCAGAGTAAATTTTGTCTCTTCCTCTCATCTCCTATGATGAGTCTAGCCCCAGAGAGTAGCTGCTCTGAAGGTGGCCAGAAGAGAGAAGCCAACAATCCTAGCATTCCCCATGCCCCACACAATACCCCCCTCCTGGGCTGCCCTGACCTCTCTCACCCCGTTAAATGTGCTTAAGTGGCAAGTAATAAGCCTTGTCAAAGGCCACTCTGTCAAAGCACTTGGGGAGATGGGGGTCCGAGGAAATTCCAAAGCAGGGCTGATGAGCAAACAAGCAAAAAGCTGGGGCCATCATCAAGGAGCAGGAAGAAGCTCCAAGCTCCATTCTTCCGCCGGGGTCCGGTGGGCGGCCATTCGCTGCCCTGACCCCACAAATGTGCATCCAAGCACATTGCAGCAATCCAAGCAAATCCCATCTCTCTCTCTTAGGAACTGTGTGACTGTAAGCAAGTCACTTAATAACAGCTCATAATAATTACAACTAAGATCCCAACTCTATATGCCAGGTTAAGCACTACACTAAGCTCTTTACAATTATTATGCCATTTGAACCTTACAGCAACCCTGGGAGGTGGGTGATATTATCATCCCCATTTTACAAATGAGGAAACTGAGGTAAACAGGGTGAAGTGACTTGTCCAGGGTCACCCAGTTAGTAAGTGTCTGAGGTTGGATTTGAACTCATGAAGATGAGTCTTCCTGACTCCAGGCTGGGTGCTCTGTGCACTGTGGCGCCACCACAGTAGGTCCCATCTATATCATCTTGTCTCTTTAAGTCCCTTGTCCTCCCTGAGCCTCAGTTTCCTGTTTTGTAATAGGACGGGGTTGGCCCAAAGACGGCTGAGGTTTCCTCTCAGCTCTGACATTCCATGATCACTGACCTAGGGAAGACTTTGCAGAAGAAACCGGCCTTTAAAGCATCGGATTCTCCCAGATGTATCTGGGGGTGGGCACTTAGGAAGAGAAGGGCACAGTAGGAGGGAGGCTCTGGGAGGACATATGGAAGAATGAGCAGGAAGCCTTGTCTCTGACCCAGAGCTAATTTAGAGAAGCTCGATGTCATTGGATGGGAAGGTTAGCCTTAGAGGCAATGCAGAAGGGTCTTTCATCTTGTCCAATTTTCCCCTTTTGCAGGTGAAGAAACTGAGGCCCATGGAGGTCGAATTACTTGTGCAAGGTCACAAAGACAGTAACAGGCAGAGCCTAATTTGAACTCAGCTCTTGTAAGGCTGCAAAGGTAGCTTAGAGTCACATCACAAAGAGCTTCAAATAGTGCACTCAGGGCTTCAAATAGCTCTCTGGGGCTCTCCGAGATGCCAAGGAGCCAGGTCTGCAGCACAGAGGGAGAAGCTCACATCCCACATCAGCCGAGATGGAGCCAACTCTGGCACCAGGGCCATCCGTCATTGCAGGCAGCCGCTGTTCTGATTTTCTTTCAATGAAGACTTTCGTTTGCACATAAAACTGCCGAGTTCTAAGATGAAAGCTACAGGAATGTGAATTATTATATTGGTTTGGGATAAGTGCTGCAGCATTAAAATGAAAGGGGAAAATCTATGTGTGTACATAGAGAGAGGTGAGATAGCGAGAAAGAGAGAAAGAGGGAGGGGGAAGGAAAGAGAGAGGGAGGAAGAGAAAAAGAAAGGGAGAGAGAAAGGAAGAGAGAAAAAGAGGAAGAGAGAAAGAAGAGGAGGAAAGAGAGAGAGAGAGAGAGAGAGAGAGAGAGAGAGAGAGAGAGAGAGAGAGAGAGAAACAAGGGAGGGAGGGAAAGAAAGAAAAGGAGAGGGGTGAAGAGAGAGAGAGAGAAATAGGGAGAGAGAGAAAGAAAAGGAGAGAGAGGGGGAAATGAGAGAGAGACAGAGAAAGAGGAAGCAAGAGGGAGAAAGAGGACAAGAGATAGTTCATTTGGAAAATGAAGGGAACTCTTAGGTCCCTTCCAACTCCAAAGTTATGACTTAGGGCAGCTAGGTGGCAATGGATAGAGCACTAGCCCTGGAGTCCGGAGGACTTAAGTTTGAATCTGACCTCAGACACTTATTAGCTGTATGACCCTGAGTAAGTCACTTGGCCTCCTTTGCCTGAAAAACCAAAACCAAAACCAAAACTAAAACTAAAACAAAAACACAAACCCAATTAATTATTAGTATTTCACCCCTTTAAACATTAACTTGTTTTTTTCCCCAAAACGATGCTTTTTCAAAGTAAGCAATGAACTAGAAACCAAAACCTCAGTAGGTCTGCAGAGGCTTATCACTGGCTCAGCCAGAGCAGCTCTGAGGGACCAGACTCCAAACTGAAGAGAGGTGGAGGTCTGTGCCACAGCCAAGAGAACTCTCACAGATGAAGTCAGTAAAAACATGCCCTGGACAACTTGAATGTTTCTTTTGTCATCTCATAAGAACAAAACAAACGAGAAATAAAATATAATATTCGGGAAATGTCACCTGCCAGGATTCCTCAAGTTACCGAAGGACAGCAGCCTCCCCCAGCATTCCCCTGTCCCCGATCACAAGGGTGCACTGACAGACTTGCCAGCTGGAAACTTCAGTTTCAGCCACAGGGGAGGTCTAGGACCCAGAAGGGGCTAATCAAGGTGTCCAAACTGGGCCAAAGATATTGTTGACATTTTTATGAGATGAAAGACCACAAACTTGGTAGATGGCTTTCTCATGTCTCTGCCTAGATAACAGGGATGCAGTCTCTGACATTAGTGGTGGGCTTATTGTTCAGTCTGAGGAATGGGTTAATGTCTCATAAGACGCCTAAAGTTTGTGATGCATCCCCTGCAGCATCTCTTTGTCTCTGGCCCCCTTCCCTTCTCAACTCTGTGTGCCTCAAACAACTCCCAACGAGGAATACTGGAAGCCACAGAGACTGAGATCAGTGCTGGGCAAGGGAGTTCCCTGTCCTGCCTGGCACAATCATGTAGCTGGGATCTTCCACGCAGCCTAAGGTGTTCTTTCCTTAGCATCAGACCTTTCACATCCATCATCTTTCCAGCTCCTCCCCTGACCCATCCCCTGAATAGTCCCTGTCTCCTTGCCACCTCTGAGCCAGTGATTTCCTGCCATTCATATAAAGGGACCTTCCCAGGCTCATCTCAGGCACCATCTCCTTTCCAGGGACCTTTGATGATTTTTGATATCTGGTTTTTAGTACTTTCCCTGTCCACCATCACTAGACATACAAGTACACACCAAACCTACTTTGTATACACTCTGTATTTATCTGTGCCTGCTGTTCCCACCCAATCGAATGTAAGTTCCTCCAGAACAGGGCCTGTTTTGGCTTGGTTCTTGTTTCCCGGCCCCTTGACACAGTGCCTGGCACATTTGGGGGAGGGCGACAAGAGGGATTATACTTGTGCTTTCATTAGCAGAAAGAACTCCCAGTGAGGAAATTCCTTTTACCAAGCTGATCAATTGGCACTATGTAAGAGAATTACCTGAATCTCTAATAATTGACCTGCCTGGGACCACACCTGGCATATGAGATGCCTAGTGAGGGATCCAGTCATCACTAAGCCCACCTCCAAAATCAAATAGTTCACAAGTTGATAGCTTTTTAAGGCTTACAAACACTTTCCTTTCAAGCACCCTGTTAAGTTTGGCAAATTTTGTTATCCTCATTTACCCTTGAGGAAACTGAGGCTGGTCCAAGAGGTTGCCCAGCAAGGATTAGAGCTGTGATTGAACTCTTGATACAGAAGAGTCCCCATCTGCCTCCTTCAGGGAGTGTCCACCCTGAAAATTCTCCAGAACCACACAAACAACAAAGTGACCTGCAGCGGGATGGACAATAAGTTGACTCAGTCTACCAGTACGTGTAGCTTCTTGGACAAAGAAGATCAAAGAAGAGAGGACCAAAGAAGAGAGAGCTGTATCACCCTCGGGAAATTGTGCAGCATTCTCAAAGATCTCAGGCTAAACCCTGACGTCAAGACCCGTCTTTTTAACACATATTCTCTCAAGAATCCTGGACAGCTAAAATAATGGAACACCACCACCATCTCCCAAGAATCCAAATCACAGGAACCCAAAGAGCCTCAGTTTCCTCATTTATAAAATGACTGGACGAATTCTAAGTTTCTTCTATCCCTATAGTTCTAAACCTGTGATCAGTAACCTGTGATCAGTAATGACAAGTGCAGGCACCATCTGAAATAAAAACTATCTTAGAATCCACAAAATATCCGAATGGATTGTTGACCTCCTCAACTTGGGCGATCCCCTCCCTGATGCTGATGGCAGCTCATCCGTGCTGCCCATCCCATACACCTCTCATCTGGGTTGTCCTAAAAGTTTGCCACAGGAATCAGAGAATAATAGATTTAGAGCAAAGGGAGCTGTATAGACCATTGAGTCCACCTAACATGCTGGAGTCCTTCCTCAATGTCCCCAGCATCATCCAGGTCTGGCCACTGGCCATTTGTCACCTCTAGCTCAAGCCATGTGATGAGCTTATCCTCTCTTCTTGTCCTGTAATTTCCTGATAAAATCCTTTACTCCTGATTTTTTTGGCCAAAAAAATCCATAAATCCATATTGGTCCAAATATAAACCACATTCTTCCTGCCCCACATGTTGTGAATGCAACTTATAACCAATGTTGTTGTTCACTACCTACATATATATGCATATATGTGTGTATGTGTATATATACATATACATATACACATAAACACACATACACATACATAGGCATGCACATACATAATAGGCACACACACACCCTGTTTTCCTTTCAAAGACTGCATTTTAGGAGTTCAGCCCATTTTCAGAACAATACAACAATTTCCCTTTCTATTTTTCCATTTGAAGTCCTATGTATAAATGAATGTTTTCATTGAAAGAAAAAAAAATCCAATTGTGCTGCATGTTGAGAAAGTTCCTTCTAAAGGGGGCAATGCCAGGTAATTTTATGGCATCCCTCCCTCCCTCCCTCCCTCTCTCTCTCTCTCTCTCTCTCTCTCTCTCTCTCTCTCTCTCTTTTTCTCTTTCTCTGATTCTCGTTGCAATGTCAGAGGCGTGTAGAAGAACAACTGTGTGGCTCTACCCACATGGTCTCTCCCAACTTGGCAAATGCCACTGTTTGTCTGTGTTTGGAATGGCTTGGAGATTAGCGTAGGTATTTAGCATCAAACACAACAATTCCAGATGACAAGCTGCTTCCCCCTGCCAAAACAGCGCTGTTGGGGCCCCGCCATCTTGGATGGCGTCAACTCTACTACTCAACCACCAGGATGGCAGCTGCTCAACTCTCCAGACAAGAAGAGTCGGTAACATGGGTTCATATGGTATGTGAAAAGTGACTTTCATTCTTTAAATCTTAGCTAGGAAAAAAATGCTGGTGTATTATACCTGACTCCAAAATGGAGGCAGTTTGGTGCTGTGCTGGTAGAAAGTTGTGGGTGTCAGGAAGAACTAAATTTGAGAGGCAACTAAGGGTATCAGTACACAGAGCTCTGGGCCTGGAGAAAGGAAGACCTGAGTTCAAATCCAGCCTCAAACACTAGCTGTGTGACCCTGGGAAAGTCACTTAACCCTCTTTGCCTCAGTTTCCTCACTTGTAAAATGAGCCAGAGAAGGAAATGGCAAACCACTCTGACATCTTTGCCAAGGAAAACCCCAAGTGGGGTCCCAAAGAATGGGATATGACTGATGTGACTGAACCACTTCCCTTTCAGGATGGTAAGGATCAAACATGATCCCATTTGTAAAGTGCCAAGCACAGTGTGTGGCACACAGTAGGCACTGTATAAATGCTTCTGGTCTTCCATCTCCTTCCAGCTAGGACTCTGTGGACTCCGTGAGGGAGGTGATGCAGAGGTTATTATGCCGATATTTATAAAATGTTTATGGACAAGGAAGGTGAGGCTGAAGTGAGAGGTCCAGGGTCACACAACAAATAGGGATCAGAGAAAGGTTTGGAACCCAGATTCTCCTAGCACCATCTACATGCCAGGCTTCCTCCTGAACATTCATTCAATGGTCCTATGAAACCCAAATTCATGAGAGAGAAAAACAATTGAAAAGCTCAGGACCCAAACCCACTTAAATCCTCAGCCTTCCTATACATCTCTAACAAAGTCCAACAGCAAGAAAGAGAAATAGAAATTCCATTTAAAGTTACGTAGACATTATAAAATATTTGGGAATCTACCTGCCGAAACAAACCCAGGAACCATAGGAACACAATTACAAAACACTTTTCACAAAAATAAAGTCAGATTTAAATAATTGGGAAAATATCAGTTGCATGGCTAGGTTGAGTTAATATAATAAAAATGACAATTTTACCTAAATTAATTTATCTATTTAGTGCCATACCAATCAATGTACCAAAAATTATTTTCTAGAGCTAGAAAAAATAATAACAAAATTCATCTGGAAGAACAAAAATTTCAGAATATCAAGGGAATTAATTAAAAGAAATGCTAGGGAAAATGGCCTAGTCATAACAGATTTATAAACTTTATTATAGAAAAGCTCAGGGTCTACTGGCTTTGTAGGAAGGCAACACCTGGATATTCAAAGAATAAAAAGATCTCTTGGCAGAAAGTGAACTGCACAGCCATGTCTATGGGGGTCCAGACACCATGGCCAAAGTCAAGAATCTGTCTTCTCTTTGCGTGCCCTAGATAAAAGTCCTTTCCTCTGATTCCTGGAAGAGAGAGGGTTTTAATTTCAGTCTGTTCCTTTGTGTACTGTTGGCAAAGAATTATTCCTCACCCTGCTCTCTGAAAGTCTGGAAACGAGTCTCCCAGCATTCAATCCAACCCTGTGCAACAAGCACTAATTAAGAGCCACAAGGCACAGGGCTACGAAGTTCAAATGAAGAGTCACTGTCCTCAAAGAGTTTTCACTCTACTTGGCTGAAAGAGGGGTGTCCTTGGGGTGGCTAGTGTGGTGTAGTGAATAGAGCACTGGCCATGGAATCAGGAGGACCTGAGTTCAAATTCGGCCTTAGACACTTAACACAAATACTAGCCATGTAACCTTGGGCAAGTCACTTAACCCCAATTGCCCTCCAAAGAAGCCAAAAAAAATTTTTAAGAGAAAAAAATAAAGAGGGGTATCTATGACTCTCATAGTGCTGAGAACAAAAGATTACCTCTGACGTCTTGGTAGAAAGGTGGTGGGTTTCTGATGCAGAAAGAGACATTCAGATATGACCAATGTGAGAACTGGTTTTGCTCAACTACTTACTTGTTACAAGGGAAGGCTTATATGGGGATAAGAGAGAGGAACTAAGGAGATAGTCATAGAACTAGAGATGGAGAGGGAGAGAGGGAGAAACAGACAGAGACAGAGATGGAAAAAAAAGATGGAGAGAGAGACAGAAGAATATAAGAAGAAGAAAGAGGAGGAGGAAAAGGAGGAAGAGAACAAGGAGGAGGAGGAAGAAGAATATCAATGAAATCTTTTTTAAAATACACAGAAGAGAACAGAAAGTAAGTACATAAAGGGAGAGAGACAGAGAAGCAGGGGCAATGTGAGGACTGCCACTGTGAATTTAATATATTCTTTAAAAAAAAAAAGCTTTGTAGAGGTTTAAGGTTTCATATACAATCCTCTTTTTCTTTTTGCTTTAATATATAGAAATGTTTGTGGTTGCTGACATTTATCAAATCCATTATTTAGAAAAATTTGTCAAAAATAAGAAATTAATACCCCTACCAGAGAGCACTTCTCAGAGGTCCTTCTATTAGTTGGTCAGCAAGCATTTATTAAGCACCAACTATGTGACAGGCATTGTGCAAAATGCTGTGGATATAAAGGAAGACTAAACAGGCCCTCTTCTCAAGGAGCTTATAGACCACCACCACTATTACTACTACCATTTCTACTCCTAGTACTAGTACTACTACCATTACTAATAGTATTAATACTACTTCTACTAGTACTACTACTACTAAAGGTACTACTACTAATACTAATACTACTACAACTACTGCTATAGCACTAATAATATAGTACTAACAACAATTAGTTACTAACAAATATTAATTATTACTACTACTATTAACAGCTAGCATTTACATACTATGGTCCAGGCACTGTGCTAAGTAAGCACTTTACAATTATTATCTTATTTGCCCCTCACAACAAGCCTAGGGTGTTAAGTGCTGCTATTCACATTTTGTTGTTTAGTTGTTTCAGTCGTCTCTTACTCTCTGTGACCCATTTAGTGGCAGAGATACTGGAATGCTTTACCATTTCCTTCTCCAGCCCATTTTACAGATGAGGAAACTGAGGCAAACAGGGTGAAGTGACTTGCCCAGGGTCACACAGATAGTAGTGTCTGAGGCCAGATTTGAATTCAGGAAGATGAGTCTTCCCAACTTCAAGCCTGGCATTCTGTGCTCTCTGGCACCACCCAGTTGCCTCCAATTCTGTTTTCTATCCTGTAGCAGTTCGGAAACTCACATGAGACAGGGCCACAGGGCAATAAGAAAGTGCATGGAATGCCGTAACCATAAATACTAGCAGGAGTCACATTCTGTGCCAGGGCCTTCCCATTCCCTGCCCCTTCGGTAATCATTGGCAGGAAGAACTTTATCTGTGAACAGAAAGGACAAAAATTGAGTAGATGCAAATGGAAAGGCCCAGTCTGGATGTCACCAAGACATCAGTGCCTGTAGCACAAAGCATCAGCAATCTGGGCTTTCTGCTCACTTGGCCACTTGTTTAATCCAAGCCATTTAAGAGTAAGCCTCCAAAGGCATAATTCTGATGGGGCCATTTCTCTTCTCAAAGACCTTCAATGACTTCCCATTAAAGAAAAAAAAATACAATTTCATTACCCTGGCGTTTAAGGCCCACCATGATCTGGGTCCACTGGGTTCTTTTTGAGTCTTACTTTCCACTTTTCCATTTTTTCTAACATTTTTCTAATCAAACTGGACTGCTTGTCATTCCCTGAACCTGGATTGAGCTTTTATTCCTTCCACCTGGAATGCTTCCTCTTCAGCATGGTGCCATGGGACAAGCATGGAACTTGGAGCTGAGTTCAAATCCCAGCTCTGCCACTACCTACCTGTGTAGTCTGAAGTATTGCATAAACTCTTTGCACCTTAATTTCATCTGTGAAAGGAAGGAGTCAGACTAGCTAGATGGCCTCTAAAGCCCCTTCCAGCTCCAAAGCCAGGTTCCTCTGCCCTCCTTAACTGGCCTTCTCTGGATTAGAGTTATTTATTCACATCTCTCCTCTTCATGTTACAAGCTATCTGATATCAGGTCCTAGTGGCACATGCTCAGTGAAAATTTTCATAATTGGATTCTCAATTCCTCAGTTTTATTACTTGTAAAATGGGAATAATAATTACCTATCAATCACCAATCAATCAATGAGCATTTCTTAAGCTCCTAAGATGTCACTTCAGTGCTAGGGAATAAAAATATAATGATGACAATGCTGATGATGATGAGATAGCACTTATAGAACACCTACTATGTGCCAGGTTCTATGCTAAATGTTTTACAAATATTATCTCATTTGAGGAGTTTTCCTATCCAGGGGTGCTGTGTCTGAATCAAGTACAGAAGCCAATGGTCAGATGCATATATTGGGTTGGGTAGTGGATGGATGGCTGTGCAGCCATGGAGAGGGTCAGGGAGAAGTGACTCACCAGTGCGGGAATGCAGAGTCATTCACAACATGAAGTCACAAGGGGCTATTAGCAAAGTCTTTGCTCACTTGTGACAAACACTGCAGCTTGTTTGCTCTACAAAACAACCAGCAAGAGGTTTGAAAAGCCTCATCTTTCATGTTCATTGTTGGGGGGGTTCTGCAGGCTTGACAAATGCCCACACTAGGCAGCAGCTAGGCAAACATCACTGAGCCTGGGAAATAGATGGGCTAATGTCATCTTTTTAAGAATGCAGCCCGTGAATCTAGAGGTTTCCCATTGAGACAGGGAAAGGAAGCAAGTGCAGCCAGAGATAGAGAGTGATTTTAGACCCTGAAATGATACCTTAGGAATCATTCAAGTTCCTCATATTGTAAAGGAGGAGACTGAGGCCCACAGAGGGGGTGTGATTTGTCCAAGGCAAAGCAGGCTGTAGCATCTTAGGCTGGGAGCTGGACTGAGCCCCAGAAGGCCTCTGCTGCAACACTCTTATTTTGCAGTTTGAAGAAACTGAGGCCCGAAGAGAAGAAAAAACTTCAAGTGACAAGGTCCCCTGGGTGCTAAGCACCAAATCTAGGTCCATGAGCTCAAACTCCAGCTCTTTTCCCACCACAGTCAATGCCAAAGGGAAATCAAATTCTCTTTTCAGTGGCCCAAGGAAACACACGGCTAAAACCAACCCCAAGGAAACAATGAGTCCTTCCTTAAATTGTTCCCTCCATAAGCCTGGATAGATGTACAGCTGCCATGCATGCCTTGCCAATAGCTGAGCACAGCTGATGTGATCAGAGACAGGGCACATTTTTATCAGCCACTGAACAATGCATTTAAGTCAGAAGCAGCCTTTTAGAGCATCCAGATCCCACTTCTATGATTCTGCAAGGCCTGCCTATACCCCACCTGAAACCTGCCCCGCCTTCACTTCCCACAGAATCCCCTGGATTGTCAGCACCTTGCTGGCAGGGATTGGGGCAGGTAGGTCTTTGTATCCTCAATGCCTAGTGCTTGGTGATTTACAATGCACGCTGGACAGAAGCAAGCTGAACCTGAAGGCTCTTTGGGCATTGAACACTGGCATTGCTTGATTCCACAAACATTTAGTTTTTGTCTTTGGAGGTTCTCTCTAGAGTTTTTATTCTTGTGCCTCCCTTGGGAAAGAGAGAGACAGAAACAGAAAGAGAGCAACTGGGAGAGGAGAGAGAAAAGAGAGACAGAGTGAAGAGACAGACAGAGAAGAAACAGAGAGAGAAGAGAAACAGAGACAGAGAGAAACTGAGGAGAGACAGAGACAGAGAGAAGAGAGAAACAGAGAGAGGAGAAAGAGACAGAGACAGAGAAGATAGAAACAGAGAGGAGAGAGGGAGAGAGTGTGTTTGTGTGTGTGTGTGTGTGTGTGTGTGTGTGTGTGTGTGTGTGTGTTCCATCCCCATTTTGGAGTGAAATCCTAGAATCTTAGAGCTGAAAGGAATTCTAGATATTATCTACTTCCCAACCCTATCTTCACTCTACAAATGAGGAAACTGAGGCACAAAGTATTTAAGTGATTTGCCTGAGGTCCAACAGTCTGTTAGTGGGAGAGCCAGGACTCATACATGGGACCAAGGTCTCTGGACTCCCTTTCTATCACACTGTTGTATTAGTTTAAGTCACTTAAGTAAAGACCCTCTCAAGATCAGTCTCCACCTTCAGGAATGCTCTCTTTGGGACACAGTCTACACTGGTTTCATGCACCATTACCACATCCAGGATGGCTAGTCATTTCCACCAGACTACTGGGGAATGCTGAGCAGCTGGAGTGGGTGTTTTCAAAAGCAGATCCAGGGAAATGTTAGCATTGAAAAAACAGAAGGAAAGGACACAACGAACTTGAAAGCCGTTTTGGAGGGCACCGCTCCAACCCTGGCCCATTCCACTGTTACCACACTGGGCTTCAACGGGGGAGCCTCCTCTGCGGCCACGTCCAAGCAGAGGCCGAGTGTACTGCTGGATCCTGACTCAGTTCATGAGTTTCCTTGTGGAGAACGATTGGGAGGTTTTTGTTTTGTTTCAAGGAATCACTGTGGTCCTGCATCCTCTTGTTACTTCATGGGGGCCTCCCGGCTATTCCCATTCACACCTGAGTGTCCTAGTGAGACTGGACTTCAGAATCAGTGTCCAGTGCCCAGTGCCCTGTAAGCTATGCTTTAAATCATAGTCTATAGGACCTAGATAGAATCATGCATTTAGAACTGGAGGGAACCTTAGTGGTCATCTAGGCAAACCACTTATTCAACATATAGAGAAACTGAGGCACAGTCAAGGGATGAGCTCTTCCCTAATATCCAAACATTACCTCCATATAGGGCCCCACTATTTAAATAGGTAAAATGTTGTTTTGAGGATTAGTAAAGTGATAGAAAAGGGAAATATAAAATCATTGTGGATCACGGATTTAGCATACATAGCAGGTGCTTAATAAATGTTGATTGATTGATATTGATTCATTGATCAATTAATAAAGGGGTTCGACCCATTCTTTTTTTTTTTTGGAGGGCAATTGGGGTTAAGTAACTTGCCCAAGGTCACACGGCTAGGTTTTTGTTTGTGTGTGTGTTAAGTGTCTGAGGTCGGATCCGAACTCAGGTCCTTCTGACTCCAGGGCCAGCGCTCTATTCACTGCGCCACCTAGCCACCCCGACCCATTCTTTTTACAGATGAATGAAGAATTTATTAAGCCTGCTATGTGCAAAGATAAGGACACAGATTCAAGAGAGGAAAGGGGCTTGCGCAAGGTCACACAGCTCAAAAGTAGACGTCTGAGGCAGAACTGGAACACAGTTCTTTCTGAATACAAGTCCAAGCTCTGAGCCACATACATACAACATCCACACTTCCTCTTGATCAGTCATCTAATGAAATCTTCACTAGGAAAGTGAACGGGAATTCAGCAGAAACTTTATATTTCTCAAAGAATTCAGGACGAAATTAGTTTTTGTTTTGTTCTAAGAGGAGGGAGCTCCTGGGTAACTGTAATTGTGTACATTTGACTTAATTCAGTGCTGCAGACTGCTTAGTAAGGTTAACTGCCAGTTGTATCATATTGCAGCAGCAGACCACAAACCCTAGTTCTCCTGCTCAGCTGAAAGGCTCCACACTGACCCAGGGACATCCAAGGACCAGCCTAGCCAAGGGCCCTGAGGGTAAGTGACTGAGCTGAGACTTCATCAGTCTCTTAAGGTTTATCACCAGTTTGAGCACTGGGAGATGAGAAGATTAGAAATTATAAGAATCAGAGAATGGAAAGAGTACTCAGAATTTCTTGAAGACCCAGGTTTGCCATTTATCACTTGAGTGATTTCGAGCAAATCACTTGATCTCTCTGGACCTCAGTTTCCTCATCTGTAAAATCAAGGGCTTGGATAACCTCTGAGGGCCCTGCCAGCTCTAAATCTCTGAGCCTTTAGTATATGGTCAGTTAATCACAAATCATTCAAACACAGAAATAGCACAAATTTCTGTGTGTTCCAAAGTGAAGAATGAAAACATGCCCGGGCCTTAGCCAATTTTTTGAGAAAAGAATCACAAAGGAGATGATCCATCGAGTTAAAGGATTTGAGGACAAGCCAAGTCTAAGGATTCTTGGCTGTAGGGTTGTTGAATTGAGAGTGGCCTGTTCCAGATACTGGCCAGTCTGAACTTCAGCCTCCAGCACATTTATTGGAATTTGGAGTCTTCTGGGTTAAGGACTTTTAATTAATTGGGATGCATAAATGTTTGCCAGGCAGATCTCAGTGTGGAATCCTGGAACCTCCAAGCGCCATTCATTCCCCACATTAGTCAAATGGACTTCTAGACCCTTCTAAACAAGTCCTCAAGGTCAAGGCAGAAGTGGGGACTGGGGGAGAGGGGCAGTCCATCATTTAGGAGGAGGCCATCCCCACTATGGTCAAGAAGGAGAAAAATGGCTTTTTCTTTTATAAAATCACTAATGAAATAACATCTCTCCTTTGGAAGGAAAAGAAGATTGGTCCCTTAGCTTAGAAACTCTATTATCCCTGGTTAATCATCAGCCAAATTTTAGAGCTAGTAATTAGTGTAGTATAACCAAACAGGCAGTTGTATCTGGGGTCAGAAGGTCTGGGTTTTAAGCCCCAAGACCAAGTCTGCTAGTTTCAGTTCAGTTGTTTTTCAGTCCTGTCTGACTCTCTATGGTCCAATTTGAGGGATTTTCTTGGCAAAGATACTGGAATGGTTTGCCATTTCCTCCTCCAGTTCATTTGACAGATGAGGAAACTGAGGCAAATAGGATGAAGGAGTTGCCCAAGGTCACAAAAGTTAATACGTGTCTGAGATAAGATTTGAACTCAGTAAGATGAGTTGTCCTGACTCCAAGTCAGACACTCTATCCACTGTGCCACCTCGCTACCGAATAACAACACATTTGATGAGCCTTGGTTTCCTCATTTGTAAAATGGGGTTGCTAATACTGGACAATGCCTTATCTGCCAGCAAAACTGAGGGAGAAATGTTATGAGCCAAAGCCTAATGTAAAAGCGAGTTATTACTATCTTCATCTCACACATACATACACATAGACACACAAAATACAAGGAACAAGAGGAATTTTAAGGTGCAATCAAACGAGGAGGCCAACTTTGAAGAATCTACTGGAGTCATACAGAAATAAATACAAGTGGTCCTTACAGCTCAAGGAAAGGAGAAATAATCCAAATTACTTTCTGAGTACCATCTTTTACAGTCCAAAAGCCAAGAGATTTGGAAAGTACATGAAACCCCAGTAAGGTGGTTTTATTTGTGGTGACAAGCAGCAGACTTTAAAGCTGGTGACCAGAGTCTACTCTGGGCTCTGCTGCTAACCAGCTGTGTGGCCTTAAACCAGGTGCTCAACTTCTCAGGGCCTCAGTTTCCTCCTCTGTCAAATGAAGGGGTGAGCTGAGGTCATCTCTAAGGGTTCCTTCCAGAGGTGATATCTGATTCTGCTGACATGTGGATATGTGCTAAGGCATGGGTCTTCTGTAGCCATCTTGTGATCCTTCTGGTCTGGGAGAAGAATACTAGGCTTGGAAGGCAGAGGGCATCTTGATTCAAATCCTGGCATCACTAGGTGAAGTCACCTTGGGGAAAATACTCCAACCTATCTGGGACTTAATCTCCTCATCTGGAAAATGGGGAGATTTGGCTAGATTATCTACTCCCTTCTAACTCATAGATTTAGTGCCTTACAACAGCACCGTAGAGATCTGACTCCATGCCCTCATTGTGAAAAGGGCATAACTGAAGCCCAGAGAAGGTAAGAGGTCCACAGAAAGCGAGCAACAGAGTTAGGAATGGAACCCAGGCCCTCCGACTGCAAATCCAATGCTTCTCCCACTACACCTGGCCCCCTGATTCTGGAGAGGGGTTCTTCCTAACCCTTGCCATTACTTCAAGCAAAATAAAGACTCATTAATTCAAGGCTAGCAAGTAACAATGTGGAAATTAAGTAAATATATATAGAAAGGAACAATTTTCTAAAATATTAAAAAGTGTGTGAAATTTGTCTGAACTATTTTTTTTTAAGACAACAGAACTAAAAACCAAGTCTAACATCTTACAAGCTCAGGAAATTGTCCTAAGCTCCAGATGTTTTACTTTTCAAATCTTATAGCCCTCAACAAAATCCTCGGAAAATCTCTCGCTGTTTATAAAGCAGCGTTTGCATACGACTATCTCAAACCTCAAGTCCTTTCCATTCTCCATATGCTAAATTCATGATTTGGGCTTCCCAACAATAGACTAGCAATGGATCCAAAAAGAAATTAATTGCCAATTTCTTCCTAATTACAAAATGATATAACTCTTCAGTGAAAACATTACACATGATGTCATTTCCAAAAGTGCCAGTGTTCATGCATCAGGTCCTGCCACCCAAAAAAAAAAAATGGATAAACATGTTTCATGTACAAATAGCAAGACCAAAAAAATTATCCTTGGTAACTGTTGTCTGTCCACCAGATCCACAAGTGAGTCTTTTATACACTGGAAGGTCTGAGGCAAATGACCCTCAACAACAAGTTGACCTTGGTTCTATTATTGCCCAAAACACCATTCGGAGAAATAGTTTCCAATTTGCATTTTTAACTACTAACTTATGAAAGAATCCGTAGATTCTCATAATGTGGCTAGTCGTCAAACCAGACAAGATAATAAATTGACTGAGATCATTGTTCTATCTCCATCCAAGAAAGCAGCCTCTTAAAAGATCTTAAATTGATAGAGAAATCCAATTTGGAGGAAGAGAAAGGGGCAGAGAGCTAGGAGGCACTGGCCAGGATCACATTAATTTTGTGACTAAATACATCACTTTAAAGTGAAAAACAACAACAAAATCGATGACAAAAATAATAAAGCACCCTCTCACCCCCCATCGAGGCCATACTTTTAATCTAATGTCTCAAAGAAAAGAGTCCAAGCCAGGTCTAGTCAACATCCCTCGTCCGGGGAGACTGAGGGATTTATCAACCAAGATCGAATGTGTGCCTCAAATCAGATGTTGTGTTGAACAGAAGATGTAACGAAATTGTTGAAGAAATATTATGGGATGATGACATAAACTCAGTGAAAGAGAGAGCTCTAGGACTGGCAGAAGAGGAAACCAGGGACCGACTGAGGACAGTAAGAGACTGAGAAGGCCAATCCTTGATTGAATTTGACTCTTCAGATCTGGACAGCTGACAAACTATTTCAGTCTTCAAAAAAAGAAAAGAAATAGCTTGAAACTGGAAGAAGAAACAATCTGTACTGGAAAAATTGTCACAAAAACTGAGTCAATTAGCCTTAGCTAGAAAGTCATCACAACTTCATAAGGCCATCTGGGGAAATCAAAAGCAGACTGTTAGCCTGATTTTAGCCGACTAGACTCCAAGGAAGGCCTGGTCAGGTAAAATCTGAATATATATGCCATGGAGGCTGCGTTTACCAGGAAGTTATTTTACCAAGCCATTATTAATGACAACTAAAATAATAATAACAGCCGACATTTACATGGCATTTTAAAGTTTGCAAAGCAGTTTTGGTATATTTGATGGAAGGCTCGGCCCATCAGACATCAGGCATGGGACGAGGGTGGTTTTTCAATAGATGGGAACTTGAAAAGCTGCTTCAAGGAGAAGGTGCTAGTGAGCAAACACCCTTAGAATCTTAGTCTTAGAAGCTTTCCATTAAAGCTCTACAATGAAGAGTCAGGAAAATGCCCAGAATTACTCCTCTGGAATAAATGCAACAGGCTGTTAGGAGAAGCTGAAAGAGGACACATTCTTTTCTTAGTAAAAGCAGGAGAGATTTCTTTGTAAATTCTAAAACGGAAAAGAGAAACCTGAAGTCCCTTTACCTCACCCGCTCATTCCCAAAAGCACTCACTTATCTCAAGGAGTCCACAAAGTTCAATATACTCTTGGGATTTGGTGGATATTTTCTCCCCATTCCCGCATTTTTTAAAGAAGTTTTTTTTTTTTCTTTTAACAAAAAGTTCACCCAAGTGCTTCACGGAGATCTTCGGGCAAGGGCTTTCTCACGGAGCTCAAAGGCGGGCAGCTAGGCTCTAAGGCAGCCCCTACACAAGCGCACACACGTATACACCTCCTTTCGCACAAAGTACATGAAAAGCAGCAGGCAATTAATTACCTAAAGCAGCATCATTTCGCCTCGCCCCCCCCCCCAAGCAAAAACAAGCTTTACAGGTAACTGAACCAGAAATCATTCCCATTTCACCTGAAACTGACATCGAAGTCTTATTAGTCCCTTTCACAAAAGTCCAAATACCAAAGGAAATGGTTTCCTTACCATTATCTGGAGAATAATGTGAGCAAGGGAGGGTTTCCTTAAACCACCAGAGGAAGATTTTCTTTCTAAGCCACTTGTCTCTTTTTTTCGCCAACAACAGAGTGGGAGGAAAACCACAGATCGTGGGGGAGTCTTCTTTCTCTGAACTGCAGACCATGAGAAGCTCGAATTCACCTAAAAATCTGTTGCGCGAGAGATAGGTCTGGTCTCTCGCCGCTGCCCTAGGCAGGCGGGGCCAAATCCCAGATTGTGCGTGGGTACCTTTCTCTCTGACAGTTTCTCCTAGCAATGAGACGGATTTTTCCAGTAGTCTTTAACTCCCCAGATTTAACTGACATGGAAAATGTGACTAACAACTTGTGGAGCTGTCGAGCCTCCAGCCCAGCACAGAATCCACTTTGTCAGACGCGATGAAGGACCCCTAGCAAGCAGCTACTGGTACAGAGCCCGATCCGAGGGATAGGGAGCACACCAAAGAGCAGGGCGCCACCTAGTTAGCCGTCGGGGAGACTTCACCCTCTGCCCTGGCAAAGTGGGGAACACCTCTAGGCGCTGGGTCTGCTGCAAAACGCCTGTCAGGGCTCTGGGACTTTAACGTGTCCATTGTTTATTTAAATGAAAAGGGGGGAGGGGGGAAGTATCGCTACTGAGATAATCCATGTCCCGCGGATCTGGGAAAATTTAGGTTATAATAGCATCGGGGGAACTTCTGCACCTAACTTTGATTTACAAGATAAAAGCAAGTTTTAAATTAAAGGGGCTGTCCGCTAATAGAGCTTATTATTCCCAAAGACTGGGGGAATGATTTTCCTCGAAAGTTGTCCCTGTGTGCCCGCCTATTATCTCTGCTTTCCCCCTTCCACTAATGAGCATTCATCTAAAGAGCCTGTTAATCCTCTGATGTGTGCTTCTGGTCAGAGGTAACAGTTTGAATAAACCACTAATCACTTATCGCTAAATCAGTGATCATTAATCACACTTTCCTCCACTGCCTCGGATTCGGTGTTTTCCTTGGGTCTAAGGACCTGGGCTTTGCACGTACATTTTCTTTCTGATCCGTCTATATCCACAGTGCATGCACACATCTACATATGTATTCACACACACACACACACACACACACACACACACACACACACACACACAAACTTGTGAATGCTGACAATCTGACCCCAAGTGATTGCCTTTTTTCTTTTATATCCCCACCGACTAACACTAGCTGGGCACATAGTAAGTACTTAATATATACTCGAGCTTGGATTGAATGAATGTAAGCTCACAGAAACGTCTTCTCTACCGCACGTCCCCCCACCCCCGCAAAAGAAGCAGAGTTGCTGATATCGGATCATGTGTGTGCTTCCAGGAATTTCCACAAACAGGATATAAATTATTTTTTATTTAGCTTTCACCAACTTCGACTCCTCCAGAGCCCAAATCCCTTGCCCTCCCCACCACCCAGCTCTGTTGGTCCCGGACTTTTTAATACGTTGGTGGCGCTGAAATCGTATCTTCCACAACACCCCCCCCCCCCCACACACATATTTTTTTTTCTCCTTTTGTTCCTTGAACATTTCACATGCAGTATTTTATCTCCGTGACCAAACAGAATTCTCCTAGATTTCGGTGAGTGCGATAAACTTTTTTTAAGTGGAAAAACCTAAAGATTAGGGATACGCTCCTATTTCAGTCCCCTCCCCTCCAACTTCCACGGTATTGTACCGAGGGTTCAATGGCCTTTACTTTGGGATTGAAATAGTCTAATGTTGAAGCGTTCCAATTAAAAACTGAACCAACCAACACCCCCATCCCCCACCTCCTACGCCTAACTCTTGCAGAAAATGGTCCCAGGGAAGACTTTCTTTACAAATAAGGGGGGGAGAGTGTATTATGTATGTGATATATATCATATAATTTCACATACGTATACCTACATAGACAGTAAAAAATAGATAACACATGGGGTTATCACTGTTCATTCTTCGAAACAATTTCTGATTTCTGAGTGTACTCCATTTCCCCCGGCGCTAAATATTTTAATAAGCCCTAGAGATGAAAGCTCACTCCCGCCTCCCTTAAATAATGGAGGAGGGCAGATTGTGAGCTGATCAGGTAGTGTATTCCCCTAACACACACCCGAAGAGCTCTTAGCCACTCTTCAGGGACAGCCCTTTAGGCAGGGAAAGAATCATCGTGGGGAGTGTGGGCGGGGGAGAGCTATATTAACACGAGATGCTCAGGGACCTGGCGACTAGAACGATATGGGGGGGGGGTGCTTTGTCAGCATTTCAAATCCCCTGAACCCTTGAGTACCAGAGGCTGTTAATCAAACACACTTACTAGTCTGCAGAATGACGTAATGGCCCAGTATCCAGGCTCTATTCTCTGACACATGTCAGAGAAGGAAGGACGGAGAGAGGAGTAGAAAAACACAACAACACACAACCAAACCCAGAAAAGCAGACACCTAACAACGAAAGCGACCCCCAGCCGACACCAGGTATGGAGCCCCAAACAATAGGCTTCCTAGGGGGCAGCCCAGGGAGAGAAGTCGAAAGAGAGAGGGAGAGACAGTTATCCACCATCCTTTCCATCCTCCTTTGCCCCCAGTCCAGGGTACAGGTCCATGGTAAAGGAAGAAGGCGAGAAAACTTCTCCCACGCTCCCCCTCGCTTCGGGGTCCTTTGAGAAACTTCGTTCAAGTTTTCGCGATTCAGCATAACGGAACTTCTGCGGAACCGGGCTTCGGAGCCTCCGACTGCCGCCACTCTGCCGCCGGGTAACTGTCATCTCCGGCAGCTGTGGGAGGGATGGGAAAGATCGAGCCCTCAAGTGAGAACGGCGCGGGAGAGGGAAAGCTAGCTCGGCCGGGAGTCTCCAATGCCAGCCTGGAAATTGACAGCGAACTTACTAAGCAATAACTGAAAGCAACAGATCAGGAAACTCTTCGCAACAATGTTTGCGCGTGAAATCTACAAGCCCCTCATCATAAGAGCGTCAGCCGCCGCGGCCGGGGCCATTCTGGTAGACAGCCGAGGAGAGCTCCCAGCCTGCGCGCGGTAACCAGTCTGCCTGTTCGCAGGTGAGAGTCCCTTCCCTCTTCCCTCCTCCTCCTCTCCGCCATCCGCTCCCACCGCCGCCCCGAAGCTTCACTACGAAATTGGAAAACTTTCTCGTACGCTGATTCCCGGGGATCGTTGAGAAGTTGCCAAACTTGGGGCTCTCTCCTTGTTCACGTTAGCCGCCGCAGCGGCATTGGTGGGGGATCCAGCAATTTGTCAGGCTTCTGGAGGCAAGCGCAACCCCGATCCTTAACTGTCATTCGGGGAGATACACACGCACACAAGACCTAGCCAGACACACACACGCACACACACCTTCCCACTCAGCATCTCAGCGCAGCCGCTGAACCCATCTTCCAGGCGCGCAAGAAGTGAGCCAGGGTGAACTGGGTTGGACTGAGGTTTCAGCAGGATTCAACAAGGAACCAGAATAAGGTCCCAGGGGCCAGGCTTCTCCATTTTCGTCCAATTGTTTACAAACACAGATAACCCTCAGAAACACGCACACGCAGATCTTCCCAGAACCTTGCTCTGTGAGCTCTGTTTCCCTCAACTCCTCTCCCTGAGCCTGTGCGAACAAGGCAGGCGACTTGGTTTACCCGGGAGGCCAGTGCCACGAGAATATCGAAGTGCAAAAGACCCCAAAGTGACCGATCAGTATTTTTAGGAACTTACCAAACAAGTGTAGAGAAGGGAAGAGCGGAGCCTGGGTGAAGGAACCACGTTGGACTGAGAGAAGATTACAATACAGTCTATTTAGAGCGCATTACATCACCCCCCCCGGTGACGTCACGTGGGATTCCTGAACTTCTAAATCATTGCGGTCCGCTGGGGAGGGAGGGAGGCAGGCCTACAGGCAGAGAGAAGGAGGGGGCGTGGTCCTCCCAGACCCCGCCCCCATCCCCGCCCCTCCCAGGGAGGCAGCTGGGCTACCGAGCGGACCCCGGGACCCGGCGGAAAGCCGCGGCCGCCAGCCGCGCAAGCAACAGCTTGCAGGGCCCAGCGCAGTGTGACGCGACTCCCTGACATTAGCGGTGTGAGTCAGCTTGGAAACAGTCTTTATGATTTCAGAGGGTTCTGGGGGAGGCTAGGAGATAGACTCGTGGTGGCGTCGCCTCTTAGGCTTCAGCTGAGCAGAGTAGGGATGGATGGGACTGGGGGAGAGGGGGACGGCTCCTACGCCAGGACAGCTGTCCAGAGTGGGGGCTAGAAGAGGAGACCCCCCTCCTCCTTCGCTGGACTCCCAACCGACAGATGTCCTCTCCTTCAGTGACAGTGATGACCTGATTATGAGCAACCTGGCGGCCTGGCCCCTCCAAGAACCCAAACCTTGAGCCCTGCCAAGGGGCAGATTAGTTCTGAACTATTCGCAGAAAGCCTTGTAGCTCCCGTTCCTCTCCCTCTCCACCCGTGGTCCCGACTTCGTCGCACTAAGACAGTGAACCTCCTTAAATAGAGGAGCTGGCCTTAGGAGAAGAAACGCTACGAATGGGACCTCCGGTTCCTCTCGGAGAGGCTGCCTTGAGGAGCTTTAAAAAAAAACGCTTGTTCATGTTCAGCCGCAGCTCCTCAGGCATTACTGACCTCAATTTCTTTTCTGGAGTTAGCACTGGGGGTGGGGCTTACAGGGAAGTCAAGGGGCTAAATTTGGCTCTGCCCCTGGCTGAGCGAGCTCGCTCGCTGTCGGCCTGGTGATCTGAACCTGGGTCTGGGAAGGGCTTTGAGGGCCGGGGGGTTGGGAAGCTGAGGGTTGGGAAAGAGGCTGTGCCCTCCTGCAGACATCAACCCTCCTGGCTTCCTCTGACTCTCACCTATATTCAGCATCTTTCAGACCAGAACAGCCTGGAGAGGGACAAGTGGATGGAAGGGCATTGCTTTTGAGGCCTCTGCTTGCAGATTTGCACAGTTATTGGGCTGGGGGCAGCTTCTGGACTGCCACTTAGGCGGAAGTATTTTCTTCCTATTTCATTTGCGGTTATGAGAGCGATTCACCTTTTCTCCTTTATTTTCAACTTCGGAAACCATATTTTATCAGCTGTCAGTGTTCACAGAAGTTGCAAGCCCTCAGCTCCTCACCTTCTCACCTCCTCTTCTTATGCCACCTGAAGTCTGGGGGGAGGGGAAAGGAAGGGCCCCTGCGCTTCCCCCTGTCAGGTTCTGGTTCAGGCACCAGGAACGAAGTCCTCTTAAGCAAAACCCTTCCTGTGCACACCAAGTAAAGGCGTGAGCCAGACAAACAGCAGACTTAGAACCGAAGTTCCACTCAGGTCAGTGGGCAGCTCGGAAGCCAGTCCTGGTATCCCTCAACATGGAGCAGAGAGGGGAGAGTCAAAGGAAAAGGAGAGGGTGGAAGATAAGAAAAGCAAAGCCCTGCAGGGCACAGGGAACTGGGCAGTTTCCCTGGGTCCCAATGCTTTGGGTTGGCAGCTGAGCAGTGACAGGGCATGGGAAGGGAGGGGAAGATAAGAAGTAAAGAAGTAGCTGCTGACTTATCTTATGCCATTGCTCTATTAACCCTAAGCACAGACACACTATATCCAGGAAGAAGGCTCTGCCCCCTACCCCTCTCTACAGGGACCACTTTGTCTGCCCTTCGGTGCCTTTCTCCTTCAAGGCATCACCTTGATACCCAATTTAACTTTACTTCAGCAGTGTGCAAGTGTACACAAATGGGAGTGATGGTGGTGCATGCTTTCATTTGCCTGAGGCCCTGCACCCCCCAGGGGTGACCCCACCGAGAAATTCTCAAAGTGTCTTCATTATTCTGTTTGAAATTATGTTAATTCCCCAAACAGGAGATACAGCTATAGGAATACAAGTACAAAAGACATGATTTTTTTATGTGGGAGGGACTGGAATAGCAATGAGGGCCAGGGCAAAAGAAGAGGCATAGGGCACAAACCAGAGATTGGCACACATGTATGGGCAGAGAGGAAGGTTTGGAGCTTCAGGGTTCCTTCTAAGTCATTGGGTCTAGGCCCTTCATTCTAGAGATGAGGAAACCAAGGGTCACACAGCTAGTAAGTGTCTGAAATGAAATTTGGAAGTCTTCCTGATTCTCAGTCCAGAGCCCTACACATGATATATACCACAATGCCTTTAGCCTAGGGTTGAGGTCAAGGAGAAAAGCAGGGGTGGATAAATCCCGAGGGAAGAGGCACAGGCATGCCATACCTCCCACACCACCATCTGTCATTCCCCCCAACATACACACACCTACTCACACACGAACACATTCTATTTGATAGCAGAATTAGGCAGATTCGGGAAATGATTGAATAGACTGGATCCAGAGAATGGTGATTAATGAGTTGGTGTCAACTTGGAGGGAGGTGTTAGGAAACTGTGGCTCAGGTACCTTTGCCTATATCTTAACAACTGACACTTTCTTGCCTTCTAGCTATTTAAAATCACAGAAGGAGGTGGAGTACAATGATTTGCTCTGAACACTTGAATTCAGTCAAGAAAAGGTCCCAAATAATCAGACTGGATTGAAGACATGGTGTTATAGTAGGAATAAGACAGCAAGCTCTTGAATCAAAACTTACTCCTTCCTAGGAAAAAGAGGATTATATACATCAACTGACTTTCATATGGGGAAGAGCTTATAATGTACAAGATGGGGCCTTAGAGCTGAGCTGACTTGACCAGAAATCATAGGACAGACATAAAGGAAATGTTTTGGAGTCACTTGCACTCAGTTGTTTCTCTCTCTGTGTCTCTCTGTCTCTCTATCTCCTTCCCTCCCTCCTTCCTTCTCTCCTCACCTTTCCTCCTCCCTCATTCCTTCCCTTCCTCCCCTCCCCTCTTCTCTTTCTCTCCCCCCAAAAGTTCTCCTTGGTTTTTCCTTCTTAGGTGACCCTGAGAAGCCCAGGACGAGGCTTCACTACCTCCTTTTATCCAAATTAATGTTTATATCTTTTGTTTTTGTATCACTTATATCCCCCACTCCATCTCTCTCCCAATGAATCCTCCCTTAAAACAATACATAAAATACAGGGATCAGGGTGGGTAGATTGATTGAGCCTGGGAATTCCAAGATAGACTAGGGCTTAAGCTTACTGGATACCCATACAAGTCTGGCACCAATATGGTCAAACACATCCCCCTCCAGGAGTGGGACAAAACCACCATGCAGATCAGCATCAGGCCCCTGAGTGACCACTGTACCTCTAGCCTGGGGAAGATGGGGGAGACAGTCTCAGAAAGGGAGGGGGGACAAAAAAGAGGAAGAAACTTCCACAAAACTAAACAACACATCCCAAACCTCTGACTTCATATGCATTGTTCCACACTTGTGCGTCTCTACCTCTTCAAAGAAGAAAGGGCGGGTGTTTTCTCATTTTTCTTCTTTGAGGCATTATCTTAATTTCGAAAACAATTGGGCATTATGTTTTTTGAGAAGATTGTTAAAGATATATCATAAAGAAGTCATTTTTGATGGAGTTGGGTGTTTGTGAGTAGCTAGGGTTCCCCACCATCCCACCCCCGGCAGCCCAAGTGCTGGATAGCTCTGTCGGCATGTAGTGGGTTTACATGTCCATTAGTGAGCTGAACACTCTCTGATTCGTGTGCCCAGTTGTTATCATTGCCTGGAGGATCCCCAGGTGTTTAGCCGGGAGAAGAGAGGGTTCTGGGGATGTGACAGCTGTCTTAAAGTATTTGAAGAGCTGTCATATGAAAGAGGGATTAGCTTTGTCCTGTTCAGTCCCAGAGGGCAGAAGAAGGATCAATGGGTGTAAATTACAGGGAGGCAGGTTTGGGCTCCACATTAGGAGAAGCTTCCTAAAAATTAGAACTCTGGAAGTGGGATGGGTGGCCTCAGGAAGCAGTGATATCCCCTCCCTAGAGGTCTTTGAAGAAGGGCTGAATGGTCACTTATTGGTGATACTGTAGGCAGGGGTAGGGGGTGGGGATGATTTGGGGGGTACACTGATGGGCTCTGGGGGTCCCATCCATCTTGGAGATCCTGTCAGTCTGGATACCAGTCCATCCCCTCTCCTCTGAGAGGAGAGGCCCCTTGTACCAGGCCTGGAAACACCAAATGATTGTGAGGTTTGCCACTGCTTCTCTCCATGAGCCCTAGTGATCACGAGTTGACAGAGGCATTTTAAATCCTGTGGATTAATATACAGAAACCCTCTTTAAATCCAAACCCATTAGTTAAAGCCCATAATGTAAATGACTTCTGTTGTTTGAAGACATTTTTTACACTCTAGACATAAAGTGTCCACATAAGGTACCAGTGGCTGCTCGTACATACCATGGTAACTGCATTTGATCTGAGCACACTTTTTAAGGAGCAGGACACACCCTTATTTGCCTCAGTTTCCTCATTTGTAAAATGATTTGGAGAAGGAAATGGCAAGCCATTCCAGTATCCTTGCCAAGAAAACCCCCAGTGGGGTCAAGAATTGTTGTCTGGGAGCTCTAAGAAGTAAAATGACTTATCCAGAGTCATACCTCTTTTAAGAATTAGAAAGATAATTTGAATCCAAGTCTTTCTGAACCTGGTGAGCCCTCTATCCATCATGACAGGCTGTGGATAATAAACAGAGATGGGAGGGACCATAAAGTCCACCAAGTCCGAACTCCTTAATTTATAGACCAGGGAAGCCCAGAGAGGTTAAGTAATTTGCCAAAGGTCATACAGATCCTTAGCAACAGAGCTCAGACCTGAACCAAGGCCCTCTGATCCTAAAACCAGCACCTTGAACAGATCAGGCACTGAATAAATGATTGGAGAGTCAAATTCTAACCTCTAGGCAGGAGGTTTTATCAATTAGAGGTCAGAGTCAAAGGTCTTATCTATAGATCCTGTAGGCTTTGAATTTCCTTGACTTCCAGCTCAGATCCTGCCAGTGGTAACATCCCAAACTTTATCCCTTCCAGGTCTCCCTTGAAGAAGTATAAAAAATGACTCCCTTCAAAATTCAGGATCCAGACCATGATAGGACTCCAGGAGCTTTTGATTAGGCTCAGGGGGACTCACTTGAAACCCTTCTTTAATAGCCTGACCTCTCCCTATAAACGATTATCTTATTCACCACCTCATAAAAACTAATGGGTTTTTTTTTTTTTTCGGGACCTGGCTAAATATAAAAAAGCATTGTCTGTCCCAAAAGATGTTAGAATGTTAATATTCCTATAAAAGTAACATTTGTCTTAATGTGTTTCATACTTTCCTTAAAAATTTTATTAAAAGGCAAAAAATAGTCAGCCCAATTTTTACTCTGGAATTACCTGAGATTGGCACGTAGTCTGAGTCATTGACCCAAATGGTCCTGCTGTTTCAGCACCAGCACCACTACCCCAAATGGAGTCACATCAGAGAGATCAACAGTAAGTGGAAAGTAAAGGTATAACAATAATCAGGAGTGTTTTATGTAAGGATGGTTCATTTCAACTAAAAGATTGTTGGTGGGAGTGGCTAGGTGGCGCAATGAATAGAGCACCGGCCCTGGAGTCAGGAAGACCTGAGTTCAAATCCAACCTCAGATACTTAACATGAAAAACTAGCCATATGACCTTGGGCAAGTCACTTAGCCCCAATTGCCCCGGGAGTGGGGAACATTATTGGTGTCACATAAATTAAAATTTCGCTCAGTCTTACTCAGATTCACATTTGACAAACTAGCCATCTTCTATCCTCATTAACCACATGTTTAATTTAGGTGCAGAAGGTTATTCTCATCTCTTAAGCACCTTGTTTCAATGATTAAGAAACGTCTCAGTGGCTTTTAAACCGAATCTATCCCTAATTCCTTTTGTTTACGGACTCCTATTTATAACCTATAAATTAACTTTCATCTCCACTCAAAGAGTGACAATCAATCCACAAAAATGGTCAGAAACACATTGTTTCTGTCCATGAATTTTACATCCATACACACATGCTTCTTTTTGTTTCCCCAAATACACCACCTTCATCTTTAAGGAAGAAGTATACCCCCAATCTGGCAAATTATCTGTTTTCTTTGCATCTGTGGGTTTATGGCTCTTTTGTGCTATGACAATGATATCAGGAAAATAATCTCCAAATTCAACCTTTGATTCAAAATGGTCATTAACAATGTTTAACCTTCTTAACATTCTAACCCAATTATTCTGAGTACAAGCACTCTTTCAAAAACATTACAGGGGCATGACCAGACAGATCTCATGATCTCTTTGGAACTATATTCCTCAGTAAGTTGTGTATGCAGACAGGAAGAGGAAGAGTATGGGAGGTTTTGAAAAGGCTGGTAGAGATGTTCAAGGCATGAACACCTGAGGAGAATAAAAGAGGATACTTTGGGAAAAGGCTGGTAGCTAGGAGATCGCAGCCCATGGAAGCAGCTGCAGAGAAGATGTTGGGGAGCTAGCCGCAGAGAGCTGAGCATGTGGGACAGCTGAGGTTGCTGTTATCTGCAGACACTCCTGGATCTATGTGACCTCTTCCCATGGATCCTCTATCGTACTGTGCCAGTACATTTGTGCTAGTCAGCATCCAATAATTAAGAAAATAGATGAGGGAAAGCTACTAGGAATTCAGGATTTGTTTTAAAACAAATTTTCTTTTATGTAGCACCTGCTCTGAGATAACCCAATTCCCACTACCATTGATGAGCTCAAGCCCCCGAGCGTGGTTACTGCATTTTAGGTCTCTGGCCCTAACGGGTTATATATTTTTCTAGGGCTATATAGCTTATGAGGTCCCATCAATGTGCTTCCCACCATGATTGTCAGTTGATAACAATTAGTGAACCAGACCTCATTAGCTTTTAGAAAAGGGTATTTACTTAAGGTGATACATTAAGAACAGTTCACTTAAAACATTCCCCTCAAAAGTCTGTGACACACTCTCCCACAAGTACATACAGAGTCCAGGGTAAAGTGGGTTCATGCTTAGAGAGCATGTGTGGCAAAGGGATAAGTCCCAGACCCTGGAAGTCTTCAAGATGCTCCCTTTAGGCTTGGTGTCCAGCCCATAAGAGGCACTTAATAAAGGCCTGATGTTTTCTGCTGGACTCTTTGGGGAGCTGTGAAAATGTGTCCAGGCTGTGTGTGGGTCCCCATGCAGACACTGATGTCAGCTGTCCCAAGGATGTTTCTAGGACCTTCATGGAAAGATGGGAAACCCTCCAGACCTCTGAAGTTCCACAAGATCCTCTTCTAGTCAAGGGGAGGAGGGGGAGAGAAGAGACCAAGACCAAGACTGAGACCTAGAGATCTGCTCCTCTCTCTTCCCCTCCCCAACCCTTCCTCAAAGGTTTAGCTGGAATAAATTGTTTCTACTTGCTCCAATGGTTCTGGTTCTGAGCAGCTCTCTGCCTTTATACAAGCTTCACCAGGTGTTACCAAGTCCTTCACACACATAGAAGAGACTTCCTTGCAACATCACTACAGATCATCCAGTGGTTTTCAAGTATTTTTTGCACTTAGTCTGAAATCTATTGACTGAGACGTATTCTCACCTACTAATGTGTTGGGACTAAATGGGGTGAGGCTATTTTGATCCAGCACATAGCTTTATCACAATAGCATCTGCACATATATGAAAATTGAGAGACTGAGAAGGATAAAGGTGGGGAAACAGTCATTGTATCTGACAATTAAAAGAAGGTCACTGATCACCTCGGAAAGAGCTGGATCTGTAAGAGGTAGACGGAAGTCCTTTATATACCTAGGAGACATTTTATTTATTCAGTCCATAGAGCATGTATTTGCCTATTTATTGTACTGAGTGATTTAATGAGATGGGTAAAATGCACAGGGCTTCACAAAGCTGGGTCCCCTTCCCAGCCTTGGGTCCATGGTTCGTGGGTTGGTAGTTCATTTGGAGGAGACTGCCTATACTCCACGCCTTCCCTTCTGTATCACCTACTCCCTCCCCAACTTCTTCCAGTAAGGCTTGTACCCCTATGAACAATGTTCTCTAAAAGATCATCAATGACATCCTCCTTGTCAAATCCAATACCTTTTTATTGATTATGCCATACTTTTGGATGTCTCTTTTTCCTTGGCTTCTAAAACACTTTCTTGGTTCTCTCTATCTCTTATCCAACATTCTCTACTTCCTTCATTGTTGTCTAGTCAACTTTCTGACCTTTAAAGTGGGAGTGAGTTTTTAAATCTGAGAACTGGTTTCAAGTTGGGCATAATACTCCTATTACCTGCCTCACAGCATTGTGGTGAGGAAAGTGCTTTATAAACCTTAAAATTCTATGTAAGGGGAAAGTATTTTTTTTTACTATGATTTTGCTCAGTCCATTCTGATATGGATTACAGGAGTTAGGGCTGCAAGGGCTGGCCCTTGGAGGCAGCCTAGTCCAATTCCTTCATTTTACAGCTGAGGAACTGAGACCTGGACAAATTACCATGTAGGAGACATTATTGGAAGCTAGTTCTTCCTGACTCCAAATCCTATTCCCTGTGCTTTGCTGCCCCAAATCCCCCAGCCAGAATGGAACTTTCTTGAGGGCAGAGACGGCGTCTTATCTAAATTCGGTATCTCCATAGAGCCTAGCACAGTAAGTACTTAATCAAGAATCCCTGGATTTGTTGTCCCGGGATCTAGAATGTGGCTCAGGAATGTCTGTCTCTCACCAAGAGGATCATTTCTGAAGAATTCTAAATCTAGAACAAACCTGAAGGTGCCACCACTTGGTACTATGTGTACGATCACCCGTATTGTCAGTGACTTAAAACACACCTTATTAGCATGGCCTTCTACACTATCATCACGGCTTGGAGAGGGGAAGGCGGAATATTAGGGAAGGGTTAGGAAGTGTCCATTCAAAAACTAAGATCAAATGGACAATCAGCAAAGTTGGGGGGGGGGATGCAGTGTGATGAGGAGAGCGTTGAAAGGGTCTCTGACTATTGCTATGACATGAACAAATCAATCTCATCAGAAATAATAATAATAAATATAATGATAATAGCATTTATAGGGCCAACTATGTGCCAAGCACTTTACAAATGTTATGTGATGCTCAAACAACCCTGGGAGGTAAGTGCTCTTATTATGTCCATTTTACAGTTGAAGAAACTGAGGCATACAGGGGTTAAGTGACTTGCCCAGGGTCACCCAGGTGTTAAGTGTCTTGGGTTACATTTGAATTCACGTCTTCCTGTGTGCACTGTGGCACCCCCTAGCAACAGCAGTTTCATGGTTTACTTCCAATTGGCAGCCTTGAACTTCTAGTGTCTCTTTCATCTCCTATATCCAATTAATTGCCATTTCTCGAATTTTCTGTCTTCTCTCCATATTTCCAAACACCAGTCAGGTTCAGAGCCCCATTCCCTCTCATCTGTAGCCTTCTGATCAGTCTCTCTGCTTCCAATCTCTCCCTTTTCCAGTTCCTCCTCCACTGAGCCACCAAAGGGGTATCCATCCCTGAAGCATAGATTTGGCCACATCACTACCCTGCTCAATAAACCCCATGGGTTCCCCATTATCTCCAGAATCAAATACAAATTCTTGTATTTGACACTTACATCTCTCTATAGTCTGGTCCCCTCCCACGTTTCCTGACTTTGTACACCTATTCATTCCTTCACACATTCTGTGCTCTTGTTAGATGTCACAAACAGGATTCTATCTCCTGCCTCCATGCCTATGCCTGGATTCTCCCCCATGCCTCCTCACTGCCTTCTCTTCACTCAAAGCTCAGCTCAATCACTGTCTTCAGCCTCAAGCCTTCGCCCTACAGCCACCACCAAAGTTCCCTGGCATTTGCCTTCCTTATGCTATGAATGTATAGAAATACATTCTATAAGTGGTGGTGCATCTCTCCTGATACAATGTAATCTCTATGCAGGGGTGGGGGGGGACTGTTATATCCTCAGTATGTGGCACAGTATCTGACATGCCTGCTCATTGATTGGTCCATACAATCCCCTTGGCTGATTGACTAGTCCCCTATCCCATTTCCCAGGAGTTTTAATTACCCTTTGAAGGATGGAATACCTGAAGCAGAGAAGGGGGGGAAATGAGGGGGAGTAACTGGTGAGGTGGGCATAGAATCACAGAATGAGCACAAAACAAGCTCATAGACCCCAAGTTAGGAACCTACTAGAACTGGAAAGAGCTAGAACACAGAGCTAGAACTGGAAAGGACCTTAGAGGCTTCTCAGTTCAGGCTTTTCCTTTTACAGGTAAGGAAACTGAGAGAAGTTTAGGTGGTTGCCCAAGGTCACACAGGTGGTCCAAGTGATAGCACAGAAACCATCTATGTCTGAAGGAGGAGATGAATTGGGGAGTTGGTAGGGAAACAAAAGAGAGTTGCTGGATGGGGCTTCTTTCATTTCAGTGGCTGTCTCTGGGCGTTCTGTCTGGTGGGAGTTATTTACTTAAGACAATGGGAGCAGAAACCCAGAGGAGCTGAGTGCAGGAGTCAGGATTAAGTTTCTTTCTTACCACTGGGGTTTCTTCTTGGCTGTGTGGGTCCTTCTGTGCTTAGTACTGTAGCAGTAAGCACACTGGCATCCCTGGGATGGCTGCTAGCACAGGTTCTTAGATCTGCTTTACTAAGAAAGATACCTGTGTATCTTTTTGGCCTGGATGACCATCTCTTAGACTCTGTGATCATAGCTGTTTCTGGGTCCAGCACGTGGTCTATCACCAGATTGTACAACAATCTTCATTGCATTCATTAGTTCAGGACAAAAGTTAGCACCCTGACCTTCAGAGAAAATCCAAACAAATAAAATAGAGAAAATACAAGCAAAGAAATAAAGACCAACAGACAGGGCTTCTAACTGTCTGAGAAATTAGCACAGTTCAACAAACATATCCAATTGTCCAACCAAAGCAATACATACATAGTTACCAGAGAGAGAAGCATCAACATCTGAGTTTTTCAAAGCCAGGGGGCTCCTTAACAGCTACCCAGAGTCTCATCTGGTCAAATCACAGGGCCCCAAAAGAAAATGCTAACCTCAGAGTATATATATATATATATATACCCTTTTTAAAGCCAGAGTGCATCACAACCCTCTGGACTCAGTGCCTAATTAGAAATTTACAAAAGGTGCGAAAGCCTTCCTACAAGTAAGCCTGCTCTAAGCAAGCTTCCCTTAATGGGCTCCAGGTGAGGTCTATTAATGGGTGGGGAAGATCTCATACCCCATTAACATTACAGATACACAAAGGAACAACAGAACCAAAATAAGTCCATCATCCTGCACTTGCAGAACAGTTATGTTTTGTTCTAGTTTCCTGAGAGAGAATTTTTTCATAGTAAGGCATAACAGTGGCACTGATCATTCAGAAGATACTGACAAGTCATTAATTGTGACTTATCAGCTCTTGGGTGCTATTATTTTTTTAATTGCTTGTCTACTAGCTATAAAGCTGGCTGAATACCATCCTGGATGACTTCTAAATTTGTGGGATGTTTTTTTGGATGCATGATGATCCTGGCATGATAGACCACATGCTGGGCTCAGAAACAACTATGATCACAGCATTCTGAGAGATGGCCATCCAGGCCAAAGGACTAATAATAATCCTTTCTACAATATACCCAGCAAGTGGGCATCCAGATATTCTTGAAGACCCTCCAGTTTCAGGTGCTCCATTCATCCCACTTCAGGTTACCTTCCTTAAGAAGCAGAGCTGGCCCTGGGGGCAAGTTCAGTTGAGTCAGCATAGCATTGTGGGAGGATCTAAGGTAGGAAGGAGCACTCTTGTTCGTGGGAATTGAAAAGGTCAGGGAATTGGGAGGCTGAGGTGTTCCTAGGGGCAGAGGCTCTGGTGAAGAAGCAGACCGTGAGCCAGGTACTGAACTCATTGCAAGAGAGTGATGTGAAGTCAGCAACACTATGGACAAGAGGTTTGAACTTTAAAGGAGAAATGGTGGCTAAGTGATGGGGGTGGTTAGAAGGAGGGTCCAAAAATAGTGGGCAGCAAGGAAGATGGCAACTCATCTTCCGGGCTCTGTGTTTGGGGATGGGAGAGGACAGTCCACCCTGGAGAGGGGGCCAAGAGAGACGGTGCCTTTAGGGAAAAGAGTTGGATTTCGAGGAGTACCATAACTGGGAAAGAGCCTGATTGGAAGAGATCCAGCAGCACAGGTCCAGAGCTTTTAGGGAGGCCAAGCTGGTCTTTGAGTAAGGACAAGCTTTCTTTCTAATAATGAGAGTGTTGAAACAGGGGCTTGAGCTGCCTCAAGTGTATGTATGTGTGTGTGTATGTATATGTATATATATATATATATATGTGTGTGTGTGTGTGTGTGTGTGTGTGTGTGTATATCTATATGTATATATGTGTGTATATGTATGTGTATGTGTATACACACACACACATATACACATGTTTGTTTACTGACTGACTCACTGGTAGGTTCCCCCGCCCTGGAGGACTTCAGTGGACACTGGATGACTACATTGTTGTCCAGCTTGGGTCAGCTGGCCACTGAGGCACCTTCCAGTTCTGTGGATTCCTTGCACAGTGGCCAGCACAATGCACATGGAGGCATTCATGGAGGCCAGAGACAATGATGAAAGATTACTAATTTTTACTCATTCTTTCACAGGGAGCTTAGCAGTGGACTTTCTGCACCAAGTCTAGCTCTCGCCACAGAAAAGCTCCATCCATCTTCCAGCCAAGAACAAAAGAGAAAAGAGCTTTGTCCTCTTGGTGCTGGCTCTAATGTGAGAGGCCCATCCATAGGGGAGCCTGGCGTTTCTTTATCTTTTCATGTTGGAGGCACCAGATCCTCCTGAGCCGTGTTCTCACCAGCCTCTTCTTCTGGACTACAGCTGCCATCACTCACTCCTCCGTCACCAGGGTGAATGACGACCTCTTTGGAGACGGGGACCACTTTGTAAATCAGCCACCAGGAGCTGTTTATACAACTGAAGGATGGCTCACAGCCACACATATGGAGGCCAAACCCCAGTCTTGAATGTGCTTTTCCTATCTCTTTTTTTAACCCACAGATGAAATTTACCCATGTCTCTCTGAACTGATAGAGCATGAGCAAGGGGAAAGAGTCCTGGTCTTGACATCAGGGGACTTGGCTTCTAATCCCAACTGAGTCATTCACTACCTATAAATGACGATGGAGAAATCCCTCTACTCCACTTGGCCTCTGTTTTCTCATCTGTAAATCAAGGGGTTTGGATCAGCTGGTCCCTAATTTTTTCTAGAGCACTAAGCCCTATGCATCCTATGACTTTTACACTGTTCAATACCTATGCTACCAAGTGGTACAGTGGTTAGAGTGCTGAACCTGGAGTGTGAAAGACCCGAGTTCAAATCTAGATTCGGATATTTCCTGACTGTGTGACCCTGAGCAAGTCATTTAACCTTCTATTTACCTCAGTTTCCTCATCTGTAAAATGGGGATAATAATAGGACCCACCTCCTAAAATCACTGTGAAGCTCAAATGAGATAATTGCACAGTGCTGGCATACAGTAAGTGATGCATAAATGCTAGTTATCATTGGTGTCGCCATCATCACCATCATCACCATCACCCTCATCCTCATCATCATTATTGCTGTTTTTGTTACATTATCCTAGCTGTGCAACCCTACTTGAATTGCTTAACCTATTTCAGCCTTAGTTTCTTCATTTGCGAATAACAGTAGCCCTGACCTCCCAGGGTTGTCTGAGGATCAAATGAGAAAACATATGTAAAGTTCACTGGGAACTTTAAAACACTGTATCATTGCCAGCTATTATTATTAAAATGTATGATTCAGCCAGGTTTTTGAGTCATCAATTATCACACATCAATTAACCACTTAACCTTCTTATCCAAGGCATTCCACTGAACAAGGAAATATCTCCAGGGAGAATTAGGTCCCAAGAATATAAGGATGACTCTTGAGGATAAATCCAAAGGAAATGTGGGTTAAAGAAAAAATCAATATGATCTTCTGTTTGTTTGCTTTTAAAAGAAAAGCCCTTTGGGACTGAAAGACAAGTTTCTGTGGTAAAGGGAAAATAAATCCACAGTGACTAAAAAGAGAGACAACACATTATGGCTTCATTCCTTCAGTGGTACCTGACATCTCCACCCCGTTATATTATTCCTCTGCCTGCCAAAAAGAAAAAAGATACAATAGCTGCCTGCGAGTTATAGTCTTGTTTTAAAAAATAAAAAAGAAACTGCAATTAAAATGATTAAACTTGGTAAAACAGACACAGGAAATATATAGAAAAAAATATTTCCTGTGTGCTAAGCCTCTGATCCCATTAAGTACTTAAATAATGTCTTCCTGACATCATGACTATATAAATAACATGTTACTTTCATATTTATGACATCAGGAGATTATATTACTAGTTTTGTGGAAAAAATGTTTAATTTGCAATTTTTAAATGACACTGATGCAGATTGGTATATATTATGGAATTAGATGCATATGCCACACTGGTTAGCTTTGCATTTTATTATAAACACCCACCAACAGGTGCAAAAACACCCGCAAAAGCAAAACAAAAGATAAACTATCTTATAACAGTAAAAGCATATCTGCACTTCATCCAAAAAGAAAAAAAAAAGCCTCTGTATGTATTGCCTTACCACATCCTACTTTCTAAAGCTTTATCTAACTCTTGTTGGGCGCTGAGCCATGTATCTATAAGCCTTTGTATCTTCTGATTAAAAGGAAATAAGTGTGGAATCATGCTTGCTGCAGTGGGCTGCCAAAAAACCATGTCCATAATCCATCATTAAAATGTGACAGTATCTGGCTAAAAAAGGAGGTGGGGGTGGGGAGAGATGCTGATCCAGAATAGTGTACCTTATTTGCAAATAGGTTCAGGCAATCCTGTCATGTGGAGGTTCTTTATAGAACCCTAACACTCATCCCAATTTAATTAAGCAGATGGTGGCTTTGTGTCTACAATAGACCTCTACTTTGTCTATTTTCCACAGCTGATATTGGGTTGTGCTGTGGGGCAAAGGGCAAATGGCCCTAATTCCAGTGATCCAGTCTAACCCATGTTCATTCTTATTGACATGAATGAATGAATGAGCATGTATTAAGTCCTTACTAGGTGTCAAGCATGGCATTAAGTAGCGTATAGACAAATTCAAGATAGCAAGATGGCCACTGCCCTCCTGTTCTCATGGGGAGAAGACAATACCTACAGCAGACTAGAGGCCAGGGAAGAGTCTTTCAAAAAAGAAGTCATAAGGATGTCCATAGGCCATAGTGTAGTTGATTAGCAAGCCTTTTCCAGCAATGGCAGTGGTAACTTGATTACTGTTCTCAGATGTAGGGTTGGACAAGGAGAGAAAGGAAGAATATTGGATCAATTCATTGCTTGAAAATGTCAAGGAACAAGCACAGTGGGTCTGGGTCCAGGACAGTGAATGCTGGTCAATCAAAAGCCAATCAGGGTCTGAGGTGAGGAGGTAGAAGGAACTTGAGTTCCACAGGTCAGAGGTGGAGGCTGGTACACAGACTGAAGACAGCCCAGGACGTAGCATGGCAGGGCTAGGTTCTGATGAGAAAATACGATTCAGGAAAGGCTACAGGTAAATAGAAAAACTTCCTTTTTAAAAAAAATATTTTTTTAAATTTTTTATTCATTTTGAACTTAAATGTAAAAAGAAGAAGAAATAATATTTCCATGGATATAGCACAACACAAAAGAGGATTAAGCATAAAACCATGAATTTTCATAGCATAGTTTCCTTTAAAAAAAAAAACTATGCTTAATTTTCAAGGCTACCCTTATTTTCTATGCTTCCTTTTAAGTTTCCTTTTGTTCTCTGCTGTGCACAGTTTTTTCCTCCCTCTCTCCCCACCTGCCCTAGAGAAGGCCACCCATTAGACACAAATGTGTGTCTGTGTGTTTGTGTGTGTGTGCAGTAAAACCATACTGTACATACTTCTATTTATGAGTTCTTTTGCTGGAGGCAGATGACGTATTCCTTCATAGCTCCTTTGTAGTTGATTTGAGTATGTATAATACTCAAAGCTGTGCAGGTAGGCTTCTTTAGGACAGGGACTATTGAAGTCTTGTCTTTCTGTTCCTAGCACCTACACAGCCCCTGGCACAGAGTAGAATTTCGAGGTTGCTAGGTAGCACAGTGGGTAGAGGGCTGGTGTGAGACCCATAAAACCAGAATTCGAATCCTGCCTGAGATATTCCCCATCTGTGTGACTTGGGGCAAATCAATTAACTACTCTCAGCCTCAGTTTCCAGCACCTACTTTAAGGGTGGTTTTGAAAATTGAATGATTAATATGTAAAGTGTTTTTACAAACCTTAGGATTAGTTATTAATATTCCATCCATACTTAATAAATACTTTCTGACTGAGTTACCCTAATCCATCAGAGGAAAATGTAAAACACTAACACATCACTCTACTTCCCAGACAATTTCATAGAACCCAGACTGACTTCTAAAGCCAGGAAGACAGATGCATTTGGTTACTTTTAGGGAAAATGGAGGGCTGATGACACTATTTCCTGTGATGAAGAGCCTGCCTGGTAGCCCATGTTGACTGGGTAAAGTAATCTGCAGAGCTTTATCGAAAATGAATTTTGTTGTACAAAGGGAGTGGTTGAAAAATGAGGCCTCAGGTAACCCAATGACTTGAATTACCACCACACAACCCCAGTCCTCTCCATGAAGGAGAACCTACAAAGGATCCACCAAGGATAGCCAAGGTGCCTCCTTCCTGTCTTTGTTGCAAATAGCCTTTCTTCTTTGCCCACCCCAGATCATATCACTGAAGACTATTGGAAAGCCCAGGAAAATGGCAAAGAGATTTCAACCCTTAGGAAAGTTGTTTCAGTGAGTTTCAGTGAGGTACTTACCGCCCTTTGAGGTGAGGCTGAATTAAGTGACCTAAGTATCTGATGAGATACAAAGATATTATTATGGAAGGCATGGAGATTTTCTTCTCTAAGAAACCCAAAGAGTACCTTTTCAATCACTCTATCAATCAACATTTATTCAGTGACTTCTGTGTACAACAACAACTACGTACCAGGTACTATTCTGGGTACTGGGGATACAAAATTAAAAATACAGAACACACTCTGCCCTTATGGAGGTTTATAGAGCTTAAGCACTATCTGGGAGGGCATCACATCCACACATAGATATAAAATACGTGCCAAGTAAATACAAGGGAATTGGGGGTGAGCTTACCAGAGGCTGAATGAACCAGGAAAGGCTGCATGTAAGAAGGGGCACATAAATAGAGCACAAAGGGAAACCACGGATGCTGCAGCAAGGAGGTAGGGTTGGCACATATTCCCAGTGCAATAAATACTCTGTGCAGACGCATACTATGAATGAATGAAGCATTGCTTATGCACTTACTGAGTACAAAACACTGTACTGAGAGCCGGGGATATGAATAAATGAGTTAGCCAGTCTCTGGGCTCAAAAAGGATGCTCTACAAGAAGAGTAAAGCATCCAGGTGGCCTGGAGCTGGGGAGGAGGAAAGGAGAACAGTGGGAGACAAGCCTGGAGAGGGAAGTTAGAGGGAGGCTGGGAAGAGCTCTAAAAAGACAAAAACCTTTATGAACCCAGAGGCTTTCACATAAAAGATTTTACAAAAATAAATTAATAGAGAGTGTGCGAGCATGTGTGCGTTTCTGGTTTTGTAGCTAAGAGGGAAAAAAGACAAATAGCAAAATTATTAATAGAAAAAAGACTAGCCTTTCCAAGTGTTAATAATAAGAGGCAGCTTGGTATTTGGAGTACTGCTTTTGGCATCAGAAAGACCTGAATTCAAATCCTGTTGTCAACACATAACTGTGTCACCATGAGTAAGGCTTCTCTAAGCCTCGGTCAAGTCCCTAGAATTTAGCTACTGTGTCACAGATGAGGTGAGATCTGCAGTGGTGAAGGGAATTCTCACACCAGGGAGTTCCTGGGCAAAGGAAATCGCAGCTCCTTTGATTATTCATGTAAATGACAACAACAAAAAAGCCATTTGTAAAACCCTTTCAAGTCTGTAAAGAACTTTACATAATGTGTCTCATAGCATGCTTTTCTGGTAAGTGCTACAAATATTGTCTATTTATCAGGTGAAACCAACACTGAGCAAGTTTTAGTGATTTGTCCATGGTCAGTCAATCAAGCATTTATTAAGCACTTACTACATACCAATCAGGGTCTGCTAGGTCCATAGTGCTCACTGTCTGGGTGACCTGGGGCAAATCACTTCACCCTGTTTGCCTCAGTTTCCTCATTTGTAAAAATGATCTTCAGAAGGAAATCACAAACCAGTTTAGTATCTATGCCAAGAAAACCCCAAATGGGGTCACAAGAAGTCTGACACAATCAAACAATAGCAACAACAACAGAGTTTAATTGAGTAGAGGGTGACTCACTCAGACCTGGGCTTTAGGAAGGAATCTTCCTATTTTACAGCCAAATGAAAGATGGAGTGGAGTGGGCAGAGCCTTGAGGCAGGGAAGCCAACCCCCAGACTATTGCTATGGTCCAGAGGTGAAGTGCTGAGGACCTGAACCAGGCCAGTGCCAAGTGTTGGAGGAGAGAAGGGGGCACAGATCACAGATGTGAAAGTAAAATTAAGCAGCCCTGACAGCAGACTGGATGTGGATCGTGAGGAAGTGAGGAGTCCAGATAACACCTACATCCTGAGCCTGGCAGTTGGGAGGCTGACAGTACTTGACAGAAGAAGAGAAACCAGGAAAGAAGGTTTAGAGAGAAAGATAATGGATTCAAGGTTTGGGCAGGTTGTATTTAAGACGTCTACTGCCTACCAGGCTGATTGGAGATTCTTAGGAGAGGTTAGGGCTCCATGAGAAGATCTGAGAATCATCTGCATGGATTGTTCATTAAATCCATGGGAGCTGATGAGATCACCAAGAGAAATCATCTCAAGGGAGAAGAGAAGACTAACAATCCAGCAAAGGAGACTAAAAAAGAATGGCCAGACAGGAAGGTCACATAGTCAGTAAGCATCTCAGGTGATATTGGAAATCAGGTTTTTCTGACTCTAGGAAAAGAAACTGAGGCCAACAAAGATGAAAGATTCTCCAAGGTCACCCAGGTGCTAAGCCACAGACAACAAGTTCAAACCCAGGTTCTCTGACTCCAGATCCATCAATCTTTCCACCACCCCCACGTTGCTTCTCAGATTCAGAGCAGTCACTCACATTCAGTAACCTGGGGCAAAATTGGAAAATTAGGAGTCTTCACTTTTTCCCACAAAGACAGCCCTTCAAAAATGTGAAGACAAGTATCATGTCTCCCCGGAGCCTTCTCTTGAAGTCTGATAAATGAAGAAGGGGAAGTTTAGACCTCAATCTCCAAAACATAAAGGAAAGAAGAAAACATCATGAGGAGAGATAAGTCGGCATAAAGGAAAAGAGGAAAAATGAGAGGGAAGGTGGAGGCTTAGACAGCCATCAGCTTTGGTCTGATTCCTTTTTCTCCCACAAATACCTAACACAGTACATTGATGTTTGCAGATCACTGGGGCTCAGGGGCTGCTCCAGAACCGGGAGGGAGACAGAGCTGGTCAACTAAAGGAGGCTGGCTTTCTAGGGGGAACGGGCACCCTTTGAGATGCCTACATTATCCAGGTGAAGACAGATTAAAAGGAACCAGAGGAAGGAAAAGAAATTCTGAAGCTTTTGTTGTTTGGGTTTATTGTTGTTGTTTTAAGATTAAGTAATAGTTCCTTACATTTGTTAAGGGCTTTAGAATATACAGCCTTTCCTAGTTTCCTTCTAGGTGCAGATGCTCTCTCCCTTGCTCAATTTGCCATATATAAAAGCCAGCTTCTAGGTGCAGGGGTGGAGAACCTGTGGCCTAGAAGCCACATGTGGCTCTCTAGGTCCTCAAGTGTGGCCCTTTGACTGAATTCAAAATTCACAGAACAAATCCTCTTAATAAAAGGATTTGTGCCAGGAATAGGAATAGAAATGGCCAGGCAGACACTCTTGGGCATAATTAGTCCTCTCAACCATAAAGGAGGGGATGGGCAATGTGATGAAGAGGGCTAAGGAGGAAGGAATACCTTGCCATTTGGTAGTCTCATAATTGTAGTGGTGGTGGTGGTGAGTAGTAGTAGTAGTAGTAGTAGTAGTAGTAGTAGTAGTAGTAGTAATTGTGGCAGTAGAAGTAGGAGTAATAGCTGTGGTAGTAGTAGCAGCTGCAGTTGTACTAGTAATAGATAGCATTCATACAATAGTTCAAAATTAGCATAACATAATACATTTGTTGTCTAGGTTGATTTTCACAATATTCCTTTGTTGTTATTGTTCAGTGGTTTCAGGCATGTCCAACTCTTTGCAAGCCCATTTAGGGTTTTCTGGGCAAAGGTACTGGAGCAGTTTGCCATTTCCTTCTCCAGCTTATTTTTATAGATGAGGAACTGAGGCAAACAGGTTAAATGACTTGCCCAGGGTCACACAACTATAAGTGTCTGAGTCTATATTTGAACTCGGGTCTTCCTGACTTCAGGCTGTGTATTCTATCTATTACCTGTCCCATTCCTTTGAAGTAGGTACTATTATTGTCCCTATTTTATAGTTCAGGAAAATAAGGCTGAGATGAGTGGCCCAGGACTTGTCTAAGGACAAGTGATAGATAGATAATTATTCTTGCTAACTAGTTGCTAAATTAAATGGTTCCTATGTTATTGTCAATGTGTTGCTGTTGTCAGCATCCTTAAAATTGTGTCAGCCTAGTGTAAGGCACATGTGCACTGCCTTAGTTATGACTGGCTCAGCAGAATGTAAGTCCTTTAAGGCCAAGAGCTGGGGTTTTTTTTCCTCTGTGTCTCTGGTGTCCAGCCTAGCGCCTTGCACACAATAATACTTAAGAAATGTTTGTTGCATTGAGTTGGATCCCATTTGATCCCTGTGAAGGAAGGAAGAAATCTGTCTTCCCAGTTTTACAGATGACTAAATGAAGACCCAGGCAGATAGTCAACACACATTTATTAAGCATCTACTGTGTTCCCGTCACTGTACTAAGAACTGGGAGGCAGTCCCTGCTTGTAAGGAGTTCCTATTCTCATGTCTGAATGACTTGCCCAAGGTCTTCTGGCTGTTCAATCCTGGCTCAGGGTCACAGGTCAGAGGATTTAACTAGAGGGACATTAGCAAGGCTGTAGTCCAGCCTTTCACAGACTAGGAAATGAAAGCCCCTAGAGAACCAATGAGTTGCCCAAGGTTACACAGTGAGTCACCGCTCGAATTTGCTCCCAGGTTCTTGGACCCCAAGTATGAGACAATTCCAATATTCTAATGGGACCAAAGGAAGAAAAAGACAGAAATATAATGATAATAATAATATCCAGCATTTACATAGGACTGTAAGGTTTGCAATGTGCTTTACAAATATCTTACTTTATCCTCACAATAATCTTGGGAGGGAAACGCTATTATTATCCCCATTTTACAGATGAGGAAACTGAGGCTGACTTGCCCAGGATCACATAGCTAGGAAATATCTAAGGTCATATTTGAACTCAGGGTTTCCTCATTCCAAGCCCCATAGTCTTATCTATGCACTGTGCCCATACATACCAAAATACTTGTAGCCACACTTCTTGTGATTAAAACAAAAAACTTGAAGACAAATGGAGTGCACATCTCTTAATGTCTGTCTTAGACACCTTGTGGTCTATTGATACAATGTTATTGTGACACAAAAATACCAACTATGAGGGACACAGGAAACCAAGGGAAGGAAGAGTTGATGAACTGATGCAGAGAACCAGGAAACAGTATACACAACAATGGCAACAATGTAAATGTAAAGGATATAAATTCACTGAACGTTCCAGTGAATCATCTTGGTGATAGAGGAGAGAGGAGGAAATTCTTGTCCCTCTTCTGGAGGTGCTAACTCCCCTTGGGGAGGGCTCCCACAGGGCAGGCACTGCTTTTTCTCTTTCTTTACATAGTGTCCCCCTGGGGACGACGACTACTACTATCACTCCTATTGCTACTTCTACCACTCAGCATGACCTTCCCACATCAGAGAAAGTGCTCTGCTCTATGAGCAAAGCTGAATTGAAACAGCTCAAAGGAATTGCAGGATGCTCACAGAGTATCTACCCTGAATGTTCACACAGACTATTTGTGCACGACCTGTATTGGTCTGATCAGACACACTGAAACTTGTCTCTAGCATAGTCATTTAACAACAGCTTCTACTATTTCTACTCCTCCTCCTACCTCCACCTCCACCACCACTACTACTACTGATGCTGCTGCTGCTACTTCTTTTTTTTTGGATGCTACTTCTAATTAACCAATATTTACTAAGGACTGTGAGCCTTGGAGACACAAAGACAAAAGGATTAGAGCCCCTGCCCTCAAAAATCTTGAATTCTAATAGGGAACAGAAAAGTGCATGGATTCCATAGAAAGGAGAGAGTTCCTAGGAATTCTGGAATACTTTGGATGGGGGGTGGGGGTGGGGAGAGGGGAGAATTAGTGCTCTGATTCAAAATATCTAGCTCCAGGCTATCTTTCCAGACTTATCCCACATTACTACCTATCAAGTGTAATACATTATTCTGACCAAACTGGTCTGCTTTGAGTTCGCCATACATATTACATCTCCCATCTCTATGCTTCTGCATAGGCTGTGCCTCATGTTTGGAATTCACTCTCTTTCCACCTCAGCCTCTTAGAATCTGTAGCTTTTTTCTAAGCATGTTGCAGGTGTTAACCTGTTTTCTAGATCCTGCAAAAGTTAAGGCTCTCTCCCTCTTGAAATTGCCTTGCATAACTTTGCATGTTTTACATTTCCTTATCTGTGTACTAGTTGTATCCCCCAATAGAATGTAAGTTCTTTGAAGGCAGGAACAGTTTTGTTTTTGTCATTCAGCACTGGGCTTGGTGCACAGTAGGCTCTTGCTTATTTAATTTAATTGAGCAGACCAAAATTTCCCTAAAGAAGAGAAGGATGAGGTATTTGTTAAGCTATGTTCAGTTGATGCAAATGTCCCTTAAGAACATCCTGGTTCTTAACTATTATTCTGGGCTTACTGCTGATTTTTAAAATTTTGATTTCCATCTCTCCAGAGGGAGATCCTCTTACAGAAGACTGAAACCCATTTTTGTGCTAGGTGTGTCTCTAGTTTCAAATTGATTAATTGGCATTCTAATTGATAAGTGGGTCTCCATTGGTCAGCACAAATCAGTAACAGTAGAATCTTATCAGCTCCAGGAAGCCTGATAAAAATTGAATTTTTGGGCCTGCGGAGCTGAAGGTCAGATGCTGGATGCTAGGTGTCTCCACCCAGGTAGCTAATCTAGTCTAAAAAGCATTTATTAAGTCTTTGCTTTTGTGATGCTTTTAAAGTTAGCAAACTTCATTACATATATTGTCTCATATGTTCAAGGCCCCCAGCTAGGTGCTAGAGCATCCCCCCAGTAAAACAGGTCTGGACCTTCAAGTACCTTCTATCCCATGGTTATCCTCTCTGATCAATCAACTGGGTTCTTTTCACCATGCTCTCACCTGCAACTGGGACCTTCTAAATATTTCAGAATGCTTAAGGAAAGACAAGGTCGGTGTCTAGGCAATAAAACTTAACTTGAACTCTGCTGTCTACTGCCTGAAGAGCCCTTCTAGGCTCAGAGTATCTGTTTGATTTGTTTTTTTTTCTCCTTTGTGGCCTCAAGAAAATGCTTCTTGGATAGCCAATTTTAAAGGTCAGTCATCAGGGGAAAATTCCAAGTCTACCTGTGTGCCTAGCTGTTTCCCATCCTCCACACAGACTTACCAAGTACAGGAAGGGGTTCTTTTGAGCTGAGTTTCAGCAGACTGAAGCAGAGGAGAAAAAGAAAACCTGGAGATCAAAGGCAAGAAGGAGAAAAAGAAAGGCAGCTTTCAGAATCCAGAAGAGTTTTATAAACAAGGGATGCTAGAAATTGGGACCTCAAAGAGGAAGCCTTCTTTTAGGGGGCCATTTTTTAGAGAACGATCATTAATTTGTTTCATTCCCTGTTTAGTACAGTTATTAATGTATAGAATTAGAGACAAATGCAGACTGTTGATTACTACCGGTGCTGGAGAGGACCCCTTTGGGGGAGAGGCCACCGATGTCAGGAGTCAAATGCTATCTTCCTGCACTTTCATACTGCTGAACAATTAATTAAGTTATCAGGGAGAATATTGTTCTCACTGAAACTTATTAACAGTCTGATTCATCCACAAAGCCCCCAGGCTATCATCAATTGCCTCGTAATCATACTGAAGAAAAATAGGCTAAGTGTGCATTCTTGCTTAATACCCCAAAGAAGATACTCTTTGCCCTGTGCCTTTGTTCAAAAATATCTCTATTGAGAGTTTTAAAAAAATTCCCTCCCACTTGACATGAAATATGGCACATCGAGGAACCAGTGGGAGTAAATTACAGAGACTCCAGGATCCCCAGATTAAGGAGAGAAGCTGGACTTTCTCAGAAACACACAAATCTTTCAGCTGTAGCACAAGAGTGCAGCCAGTGGCTTATCAAGGCAAGCCTCCAAGTGCCCTGGGTAATATAGACCAGAGAAGAGACCCTTCCCTAAATGAGAAAGGGGGTGGGGGCAGCCTTCCAGCCCTAAAGAAACCAGCAGAAAGAGGTTTGTTACATCAACAATACCAGTTTTGCAGGTATTAAGTGTGTCGGGGGCTTTAGGGTGGAGAGAGAATTGCAAGCCAAGACCTCCCCCCACCCCCCAAAAAATACCACCTTAGAGAGATGTTTCTTCATCCAAAGACAAAGTACATTTTCATCTGATTTTAAAAATATCAATAGCGCCCTCTGCAGGAAGCCTCAGCCCAAGGAATTGGTTTAGGATGGTTTTCGATTAATGTCCCCAAACCAAGGGGGCAAGCTCAGAAATTACTACCAGAGAGGCATTAAAAATGCCAATCCTTTTCTGTTTCTGATGTCTACAATGTTATGCTTTGGACCAGGATACACCAACAACAAATCATTTTTCTTTTTGTGGCAAATTCACGGCACTAGATGAGAAAGATGGAGAGCCAATGTTTCAAAAAACCACCATTTTGATTTACCTGCAGAGGGAAGTCTCAAAAATCTAGAGGATTTCCCTTGTATTATTGTTTGTTGATTGCCTGATTAGACAGCTTTCTTTTTTTTTTGTCCTGGGCCCTTTGGAGGAGGGAATGAAGCTTACTTTTCCAGCAATGCCTGAACTTCTGTAGAGTGAAGAGCACCATTTAAGACACTTGCAGGAACCTGAATTGGATTCCTGGTTCTGTTCTTCTTATCCTGTGACCTGGGACAAGTTGGCTCACTTCTCTGGATCTCAGATTTGTAATCTGTAAGATGAGATGAGCTCAGAAGTCACTTCTGGTTGCAAATAGGACCCTAGAAACAAAGGAGGTCCATGATTGTTTAAAAAAACAACAACAGACATATCTTACCATGATAGGAGCTAAGAGGAAGGGAGGCAGTGTTTCCCTTGTCAGTGTGCTCGGGTTTAGTAGGTGGATATGGCTTTGGAACTCAGAGGGCTCATCCATCCTATCGGCTTGCCATTGCATCTGGTGACTTCAAATTGAAACCCTGGCACCGGAGCTCAAAGAATAGAGGATGCTGCTACTAAATTTTCTACGTGTCTGATCCCAGGCCTTGGAAGTCACAAATCCTGAATCCTTAGCTCAGAGCTACAACGGTTGAGTGACCTTGCCTGGATGATCTAATCTCTTTGTCCCAGAAACTTAGTCAGCTGTGGTCAGTTTTACTTCTAGATGCTAAAAAGATATTTCAGAAAGTTTTAAAAAAATAATGTATATTGAGATCTGCACATGACAGATACTACATTTAAGTGCCAAGCGTCCAGTCCAAACCAGCAAGCCTTTACTAAGCATGCATATGTGTATATACACATATGTGCACATACATGTATGCATACACATATATGCATGTGTACATATATATAGATGTGTGTACATGTATATATTCAACCTAGAAGAGGATATGGCAAACTACTCCAGTATCTTTGCCAAGAAAACCCCACAGACAAAAATCCATAGGGTCACATAGAGTCACATGCAACTAAATAAGAGCTCTGTAACTGTGGAAACTAGGAGAGACTTTGGACAGTAGAGTCTTAACTGGCACTGGGGACCAAGAGACAAAGGTAAAAAGGGAGAGCTTTCCAGAAATAACAGAAGACTGTGCAGGGGTCTGGAGGCAAGAGATGGAAGGGAGCAGCAATTAGGCCAATGTGACTGCTCTGTAGAGTGCAAGACGGATAGTAAGATGGAAATAAGTCTGGAAAGATGGATTAGATCCAGATTGTGAAAAGCTATAAATGCCCACAAAAGGGTTCTTGTTTTATCCTAGAGATAAGAGGGACCCTTAGAAATTTTCAAGAAGGGAAGTGTCACATTAGATCTGTGCTTTAAAGACATGAATTTAGCAACTATATGGAGAGAAGATGGAAGAAGGAAGAGAATGAAAGCCAGTAGACCTTTTTTTTTTTTGCAATTGTGAAGAAGACAGTTAATAAGGGCATAAGCTTAGGCTAGTGACTGTGTGTGTGGAGAGATATACACATTTATATGTGACGCAGGGCTCAAGTCCATTTGCATAAGACCCAAGTTCTGACCACCTCCTTACAGAGTTTCAAGTAATCGATCTCTACTGATTAGAAGAGTCTCATGGAAGTAGCCTTGAGCCCCAGGCATGTGTGTGTGTGTGTGTGTGTGTGTGTGTGTGCGCGCACGCACAACTGATCTAAAAAACACTAGGGGGCCTGGGCTTTAGTCCCTGCTTTGCCATTAAGAAGTTCTGTTGCCTCCTTGGCCAAGTCACTTAATTCTCCGGACCTTAATTTCCTCATTTACAAAATCAAGTTAGAATAGATGTGGAGAGAAATACTCTCTTGACTCTCCTCCTTCTGCACACAAACTTCAAAGAGGAATACTACAGGCAGGTAAGTGGCATACTGGATACAAAACTTATGATTCAGGAAGACCTGAGTTCAAATCCTGACTTAGACACTTATTAGCTTTATGACTCTTTGAAAGTCATTTAATGTCTCTCAATCTCCCTTTTCTCATCTGTAAATGAGGATAACAATAGCACTTCCCACCCAGGGTTTTTGTGAGGATCAAATGGAATAACATAGGTAAAGGACCGTCATTGTTCTTAATATTGCCATTATACTCAGGACAAAAGCTATGTAGAGTAGGCAACAGCACCACGGACTCTCTGAGGATGAAGAGTCACCATGTGTCCTGGCTTATAGTGAGGGGGATACCCAGATGCTGCCAGGTCAAAGGCCCTCCAATAAGACCATCAAAAAGTAATGAGTAGCAGTGACTGGAGACTCCTTGAAGAATGGCACAGAAGCAGCTGTTGGTCAACCTGATAACAATAACTGAAATTTTTGCTGTCTTCCTGGATCAAGTGTCCAAGATGAGAGAAGACACTCCAATAAGTTGATTAGTGCCCTTTGCTGGTGATCCACATGGGTATAAATGATACTGCATCTAGAAAGTATTGTCAAAGTTTATGATGTCTTGGACTATAAACTGAAGATCTGAGTGGCATAGGTGGAATTGTTACTGCTGTTGATAGAAGGCAAGGATTTAAGAAGGAAAAAAGACTTTAAATTGAACAGCTGATTAAGAACTTGGTGTCTGATAATGGGACTTTGAGGGACTTCTAGACCACTATTTGAATGATAGAGATGATTGGCTTTTGGTGGGGATGGAGTGCCACTAGCAAGGGCTTTTGAAAATATATTTGACTGGAGTCTTATAACTCTGATTGTCTAAATCAGCTTTAAAGTGAGAGGGAGAGAGAAAACTGCCTAAGCAAATTGGTCTAGCAGGAAACCATTGAAAGGAGCTAAAATGGCAGAAAAATATAATAATCTCACTCCAAGCTCAGGTGCCACTTCCTATGGAGACCTTAATTAGTCCTGTCAACTGTTGTTGACCTCCACATTCAAGAAAAGTATATTGTCTGTATGTTGTGTGTACTTAGCTAGACTCACGCTGTTTCTCCAAAAATAATTTAAAATGAATGAATAAAAAAAATACTTAAGTACTTCCTATGTGCCAAGACCATTGAGGGCAGGGACTGATTTATTTTTGTCTTTACATTCTTAGCCCCTATCACTGTGCCAGACACATAGTAGGTGCTTACTTAACACTTGAATTAAATTAGATTGAATTGAATGGTGAGCACCTAGTTGGCCTTTTTTTTTTAAATCGTAACTGAAGGAAAGAAATACTGCTTTTTTCATTTTTTGGTTCATTCTGAATTCACTGTTCATTTTTTATTTTGGTAATTTGATCCACCTTCCTTTTTGTGGGGTTACTTCAACATTTGCTGGTTTTGTTATGCTTTTAAGAAATAACACTTGTTCATCAATTCTAGTCTTTTTGTTGACCTTTTTATTTCTTTTCTAATTTTCAATATTTCTTCTTTGAGTTTTCTAATTCAATGACTTTTTAAAGTATCACACTCAGTTCATTAATCTTTTCTTTTCTCTTTTGCTAATGTACATTGTCAGAGATAGGATTTTTCCTCTAAAGACTGGTTTTAGCGGAATCTCAAAAATTTTGGTATGTTATCTCCTTGTTATCATTCTCTCTTACAGTTATTAGCTGTTTCTCTGATTTGTTCTTTGACCCATTCATTATTCAAAATGTCGTTACTTCGACTCCTTTCAGGCCCTATTTTTTGCCTGTATTTAATTACCATTTTATTGAAACCTAGTCTGTAGAGGATGTGTTTAATATTTCTACTTTTCCACACTAATTTATACTTCTCGCAGTAATGGATAGCACATTTTTGTAAAGGTGCTGTCCAATGATAAGAATGCATATGTTCTTTAATGCTCACATTCAGAAGAGACTGTAAATCTTTCAGATCTAATATTCCCAACAGTCAGTTCATTTCTATAACCTTTTTATTTTTTTTGTTGGATTTATGCAGCTCAGAGAGAGGGACATTAATAACTGCTACAGTTCGTGCATTGCCATATATATCTTCCTTCCATTTTAGTTGATATTTACTCCATAAGTTTGTTATACAATTTGGTGCATAAGAGTTTAATAATATGGTTCTTTCATTATCTATGGTACCTTTAGGCTTAAATATCATTTCCCTGTTTATCTTTCTGGACTATGGGAATTTTTATTTTTGCCTTGTTTCACTAAGGAAAATAGGAATTAAATGCCAAGTTGAATAAAATGGAGTCAGTCCAACTTCTCAAATTTTGATATTTTAGAAGCTATTTTCAATGATTCCATGCTTTTTGATGCCACAAAAGTCCTATTTTAATACCATTATTGTTCTGGTACTACACGGTACTGTTTGGCTGTAAGTTATAGGATAGTATAATCTTAAAAAGAATTGAAGTGTAGACACCCCAAAGATTAATAGAGATACACAAAATGGGCAGAAGTAGAATATGGCATCTTAGAAAGATGACTTGTGCATGAGAATTGATGTAAAATACATAATCAAGATCATATAAGACTAGAAAAAGAGATGAGATATCCTAAGAACAAGATCAAGGAGTAAAAAGTAGATTGATCAAGTGTTGTATCCACAAAAATATTTTGGTATTCCTAAAATATTTTAAAAACAAAGGAACATTACCAATGACTTAGACTACTCTTTAATGGAGACTATGGAAATATATGAATAGGGATGGCTTGAGATCTACTGCTGGAGGAAGAACCAGTGCAATACAATCACAAATCAGCTGAAGTCTTGAGGTCTTATTAAAAATGACTTTTCCTTAGTCCTAGTATTCAAATGCATCAGACTTCACACTAGCTCCATAAAAGATCCCTTTGAACAAAAGCACTAAGAAATGTGCTCTCTGCTGTCATTTTTTCATTATCATTTTTATTATTATTAGAGCAGTTAGAATGATTCTACATAAAAAGAGGGTGCAGGAATGAGTCAATTATGTTGAGATGATATAAAAAAAAATGTCTAGGTGAGTAAGAGGGATTCCCTGGGAGAAGGGGGAAGGGAGAGAAAGAATAAGGGACATTATGTTACATAAAAGAGATGCACAAGGAAGAGCTTTTACAGTGAAGGGAAAATGGTAGGGTGTGGGCAATGGTTGAACTTCACTCATATCTAAATTGGTTAAAAAATGAAAAATATATATACATATTCAATTAGTATTAGAAATCTATCTAACCCAACAGGAAAGTAGGAGGTGAAGGGGATGAGAAAAAGTAGAGGTGATAAAAGAGAGGACAAATAAGGCAGTAGTCAGAAGCAAAACAGTCTTTAGAGGAAGGACAGAATAAAAAGAGAAAGATAAATAGAAGAAAATAGGATAGAAAGAAATGTAGGTTGCAATCATAACTGTGAATGTGAATTGGATGAATTCACCCATAAAATGGAAGTGGATAGTAGAATTGATTAGAAACCAGAATCCAACAGTTATGTTGTTTACAAGAAACACCCTTGAAACAGAGACACACACAGAGTTAAAATAAGTGACTGGAGTAGAAACTATTATGCTTAAGCTAAAGTAAAAAAGTCAGAGGTAGGGTGCCACCATGGGGAGAGGGGAGAGGAGAGGGAGTGGAAGAAAATTTGGAACTCAAGGGATTGAGGAACTGAATGTTGTAAACTAAAAGTAAATAAATAAATTAAAATAAAAAAAAATCAGAGGTAGCAATTATGATCTCAGACGAAGTAAAATAAAAAATAAACCTAATTAAAAGAGATAAGCAGGAAAACTACATCTTGCTAAAAGGTGCCATAGACAATGAGATAATATCAATACTAATCATCTATGCACAAAATGGCATAGCATCCAGATTCTTAAAGGAAAAATTAAATGACTTAAAGGAAGAAATAGACAGTAAGACAAAATAATGGGGGACTTCACCCTTCCTTTCTCAGAGCTAGATAAATCTAACCATAAAATAAACAAGAATCAAGTCAAAGAGATGAATAGAATCTTTAAAAAGTTACATATGATAGACCTCTGGAAAAAACTGAATGGGAATAGAAAAGAGCATATCTTTTTTTTTTTAAATTAAACAAATGCTTTATTAACTTCTGGTTTACATCATTCATTTCCACCAGATTATGAGTTACATTTTCCCCCCATTTTTTCCTTACCCACCACCCCAGAATAGCAGTCCCACTAGATATCCCCTCATTCAATCTGCTCTCTCCCATATCTTCTCCCATACCCCCTTGGACTTTGCCATTGGGGCAAGGTCAATCTCTGAGCCCCAATGCCTGGACATCTTATGAAACAATTAATTTTAAAACTATAATTTTCAGATCCATTCCCTTCCTCCCTTGTCACACACTCCCTCTGAGAAGATAAGCAATTCAGTATGTGTTGTACATGTATAGCTATGCAAAACATTGCCATAGTAGATATATTGTAAAAGACTGCTTATATTTCCCTCCCTCCGGTGTCACCTCCCACCTGGTCCATTCCCTACTTTGATCCTGTCCCTCTTTGATAGTGGGTACTTCCAACCTCCCCTCCCCCCAGAATGCCCTCCCCTCCATCATCCCCCCTCTCATCCCCCTTTCCCCTTCTCTCCTGCAGGGTGAGATATCCCATTTAGTATGTATTTGATTCTCTCCCTGAGCCAAATTCAATGAGAATATGGCTATACATTTTTGCCTTCCTGTTCTTCCCCTCCCCTGCAACTACTTCCCCTTGCCTCTTCTACATGAGATAGTTTACCCTACCCTGTCTCTCCCCATCTCCTCTTGCCACTTTCCTCTCTCACCTCTTAACTTCGCCCCTTAAGAATCATCCCTTCCCATCAAATTCAACCTGTGCCCTCTATCCATTTATACCTGTAAACATATGCCCATATACCCTTCTTCAATTATTTTCATAATGAGAAAGGTTTCATCAGACACAGTTATTGTTTTTCCATGTAGGAATGTAAATAGTTCAACTTTGATAAGTTCCTTTTGATTTCTTTTCCTTGATTATCTTCTCAAGAATCTCTTGTTTCTTGTGTTTGAATGTCAAATTTTCTATTAAACTCTGGTTTTTTCCTCAAGAATGCTTGAAAGTCCTCTATTCCACTGAATGACCATATTTTCCCCTGAAACAAGATACTCAGTTTTGCTGGGTGGGTGATCCTTGGCTTCAATCCCAGCTCTTTTGCCCTCTGGAATATCATATTCCATGCCCTTGAATCCCTCAGTGTAGAAGCTGCCAGGTCCTGGGCTATTCTGATTGTGTTTCCACAGTATTGAAATTGTTTCTTCCTGGCTGCTTGTAGTATTTTCTCCTTGATCTGGGAGTTCTGGAACCTGCCTATAATATTCCTGGGAGTTTTCTTTTTGGGATCTTTTTCAGGAGGCAATTGATGGATTCTTTCAACCTCTATTTCCCCCTCTGGGTCTAAAACATCAGGGCAATTTTCCTTGAGAATTTCTTTAAGGATGATTTCTAGGTTCTTTCTTTGATCATGGCTTTCAGGTAGTCCAATAATTTTTAAATTATCTCTCCTGGATCTATTTTCCAGATCAGTGGTTTTTCCCATGAGATACCTCACATTGTCTTCTATTCTTTCATTTGTTTGGATCTGCTTAACAGCATCTTGATTTCTCATAAATTCACTAGCTTCCATTCACTCCAGTCTAACTCTGAAGGAATGAATCTCCTCAGTGAGCTTTTGAGATTCTTTTTCCATCTGGCAAATTCGGCTTTTTAAGGCATTCTTCTCCTCATTGCCTTTCTGAGCCTCTTTTGCCATTTGAGTTAGTGTATTTTTTAAGGTGTTATTTTCCTCAGTCAGGCTGTTGACTGTCATTTCATACTTTTCTTGCATCTTTTTCATTTCTCTTCCCAAAATTTCCCCCACTTCTCTTATCTGCTTCTTAAGGTCCTCTATGGCCTGCAGCCAGCTTGTATTTTCATTTGGAGCTTTTGGTGCAGGAGTTCTGACCTCACAGTCCTCCTCCATGCTTTGATCTTCTTTGCCCCTAAAATAGGAGTCCAATGTTGAATTTTTCTGTTTATTTTGTTTCTTTTGCGTAGGCATGTTGCCACTTAATTACTTGATTTTGGGGCTTGTTGCCACAGTAGGACTCTGCCACCAGACAGTAGAGCTTCCTTCCAGAACGTTGGGGTCTTCACAACTTCCACCAGTTGGGTGGCCTCTGTAAAGCCTCCACCCACTCTGGCAAATTGGATACCCACACCAAACTTCCCCCCCAGACCACAATCCAGGTCCAAGCAGGTTAAAGCAAGAGTGATTAACCCCCCAGACTGATTGCTGGATCTCCCTACAATTCGCAGACCAGGAGCTAGAGCCGCTACTGACGCTGCAAAATGGCTTCTGTGCTGCATTTCTTCAGCAGCTTTTCACCCCCAGGGGAGTTGGGGTGTTCCCCAAATACTGCTCCCAAAGTCCATAGGGCACTAACCTCTCACTTTGTCCTAGGCATATCTGTGCTGAAAATTCTGGAATCGCCACAGCTGCTGGTGTTCTGGGGTCCCTCCAGCCGGCTGCTGGCCCAGCTGCCCTAGGGCTAAAACTATGGCTCACAAGGGTCTGGGCTCAGCTCCCAGAGCACTTCGCTATGGGTTCCCAGCCCGCTGTGCTACCTGCTCTCAGAGCACTGCACTTGCCATTCCCTGCAGGGCTGCTGGGTTCTCCTCAGCGGGAGGTTAGCTTCTCTGTGTAGTTCTGTGGGTGCTGGGGCTCCAGAAACTGTTCAGAGTCCCCTTTTACATTGTCTGGAAGTTGTGTGGGGGAGAGCACCTTGGAAGTGCTGTTTCTACTCCGCCATCTTGGCTCTGCCCCGCCCCCCCCCCCAGCATATCTTTTTCTTAGCTATACATGGCACCTTCACAAAAACTGACCATGTGTTAGCATAAAAACCTCACAACCAAATGAAGAAAAACACAAATATTAAATGCATCCTTTTCATACCATAATATAATAAAATTATATTTAGTAAAGGGAATGGAAGCATAGATTAAAAATTAATTTGAAACCAAATAATTTAATCCCAAAGAATGAGTGGGTCAAAGAACAAATCATATAAACAATCAATAATTTCATTAAAGATAAGGACAACAATGAGACAATATTCCAAAATTTGTGAGATGTAGCCAAAGCAGTACTCAAGGGAAAATTCATATCTCTAAATGCATACATACATCAACAAAAGAGAGAAAGAGCAGATTAATGAGTTGGGCATAAAACTAAAAAAACTTGAAAAAAAACAAATTTGAAAATTAGCAATCAAACACCAAAATGGAAATCCTGAAAATCAAAGAAGAGATTAATAAACTTGAAAGCAAAAAAGTCCATTGAACTAATAAATAAAAGTAGGAGTTGGTTCTATGAAAAAAATAATAAAATAGATAAGCCATTTGTTAATGTAATTTTAAGAAAGAAAACTGAATTACTTGTATCAAAGAGTGAATGCACCACCAGTGAAGATGAAATTAAAGCAATTATTAGGAGTTACTTTACCGAATTATGTGCCAGGCAAATTGACTAAGTGAAATGGATGAATATTTACATATAAACTGCCCAGATTAACAGAAGAGGAAATTGAATACTTAAATAATCCTGTCTTAGAAAAAGAAATTGAGCAAGCCATTAATGAGCTCCCTAAGAAAAAATTCCCAGGACCAGATGGATTCACAAGTGGATTCTACCAAACATTTAAGGAACAATTAATCCCAATACTAAGTAAAATATTTGGGGGGGGGGAATAGGTAAAGAAAAGGTCCCACAAAATTCTTTTTATGTCATAAATATGCTTTTGATACTTAAAACAGGGAGAACAAAAACAAAGAAAGAAAATCATAGACCAATTTCCTCAATGAATATCAAGGCAAAGTTTTGAAATAAAATGTTGTTGCTGTTCAGTTGTTCAGTCATCTCTGATTCTCTGTGACTCTATGGACCACAACACGCCAGGTCCTTCTAGCCTCCCCTCTCTCCCAAAGTCTGTCCAAGTTCATGTTCACTGTTCCTATGATCTTATCTGTTTCATTCTCTGCCATTCCCTCCTCCTTTTGCCTTCCATCTTTGTCAATATCAGGGTCTTTTATAGTGAGTCCTGTCTTTTCATCCAGTAGCCAAAGTATTTAAGCTTTAGTGTAAGTATTTGGATAAAATACCTGTAAGGAGATTACAGCAAAACATCGCAAAAATCATACACTATGATCAAGTAGGATTTATACCAGGAAGTCAGAGTTGGATCCATATTAGGAAAACTATGAGCATAAACCATATCAATAACAATAAAAAATCATATGATTATATCAATAGATGTAGAAAAAAAAAGCCTTGACAAAATATAACACCCATTCTTATTTAAAAAAAAAAACACTAGAAAGTATAGGAATCCAAGGGGCGGCTAGGTGGCGCAGTGAGTAGAGCGTCAGCCCTGGAGTCAGAAGGACCTGAGCTCGGTTCCGGCCTCAGACACTTAACTCACACAAACAAAAACCTAGCCGTGTGACCTTGGGCAAGTTACTTAACCCCAATTGCCCTCCAAAAAGAAAAAAAAAGTATAGGAATCCAGGGAATCTTTCTTAAAATGATAAATAGGATCTAAAACCAAGAGCAAGCATTAGCTGTTTTTGTTGGGTTGTTTCAGTTGTGTCCGCCTCATGACTCCTTTGGGGGGTTTTCTTGGAAAAGAAATTGGAGTGGTTTGCCAATTCATATCTTTCCCAACAGTTTCCATTAAAGAGTAGTCCAAGTCCTAGATGTACAAAAATATTTATAGCAGCTCTTTTTGTGGTGGCAAGAAATTGGAAATTGAGGGAATGCCCATCAATTGGGGAATGGATGAACAAGTTATATATGGTTGTGAATATATATACATTTACTGTGTTATAAGAAATGATGAGCAGGATTGGTTTCAGAAAAACCAAGGAAGATTAATATGAACTCATGTAAAATAAAGTGGGCAGAACCAGGAAAACACTATACACAATAGCAGCAATATTGTAAAGATGATCAACAGTGAAAGACTTAGCTATTCTGATTGAGACAATGATCCAAGACAATTCCAAAAGACCCATGATGAAAAATTCTGGAGAGAAGAAAAAAATGCAGGAGAAAACCAGGTCCCCAAACATGTCTCTGATTTATAGCTTGCCTCACTAGAGACTTCTAGAAATTCATAATGACTGAGTTTGGGGACTCTTGATGATGGTTGAGGTGAAATATCTCACTTCTAATAGAAAGGCTTATTTACTTTGTCTCCTGCCTGATATATTGGAATCTGTTCAATTCCCTTGATTTCAGTTGCATATCTGCTTGGATAAATGGGTTTATATGCCATTCACTATTTATGATAGTCCTTTTTGTAACTAGCATTTGGTGGGTAGGAGTCAAACCTTTGGATATTAGCTGCAACCCTTCCTCTTTAAGGGATAGAAACCATAGATAGAAACCTAAAATTCATTTCCCCTAGATAAGCAATATTTTAAGGGGGCAGATAGATATAATTCCTATATAACACCACCTCTCTGAAGAAAGCAGAACAACCAGTATAGTGACCCAAACTCCTTCTCCCCTCCAAGCAAGAATCAATCTTCCTTGGAGAGGAGTTGGTGAGATTCCAGAGATATCTATCACTGCCTCCCTGAAGGCTATATTTAGACAACCTATGTGAATGTACATAAGCTTCATAGGCAACATACACACACACACACACACACACACACACACACACACACACACACACAAGATAGAGAAGGAACCATGCACTTATTCTCAAATAATCATGAAAGAATATCACTCCTGGGGCGGCTAGGTGGCGCAGTGAGTAGAGTGTTGGCCCTGAAGTCAGAAGGACCTGAGTTCGGATCCAGCCTCAGACACAATGCACACACAAACAAAAACCTAGCCGTGTGACCTTGGGCAAGTTACTTAACCCCAATTGCCCTCCAAAAAGCAAAAAAACAAAAACAAAAAAGATATCACTCCTTTTTCAGCCTATTTCTAGTTTGAAAGAGATTCTTAATTAAATTATCTGCTTTTATCAGATAAAGAATCTTTTTGCTTTTTTCTTTTTCTTTTTTTTTTTGGAGGGCAATTGGGGTTAAGTAACTTGCCCAAGGTTACACAGCTAGATTTTTGTTTGTGTGCGCATTAAGTGTCTGAGGTCGGATCCGAACTCAGGTCCTTCTGACTCCAGGGCCGACGCTCTACTCACTGCGCCATATAGCCACCCCCAGATAAAGAATCTTGCCCCGTGGTTTCTTGTCTACACTACTTGGTCATACAATCCTCAGAACAGAACAGGAAACTCTAAGAAGGGACATGGGGATGTGATGGGTTTCAACAGAACATTCTCAAACCCTCTCAGAATGGGCTCTTGAGCAGGTTTGCTTCTCTTTCCTTTTCTTTTTTATGAGGCCACAAACTCATTCTCTACTGGCTATAAGGCACTGAACTTTTCATTGTTGCTGAGCAATTGTACAGTTAAAGCCACTTGACTGGCCTTTGACCTCTTTTTTCATGCCCATGAGATCCAATTGTAAGACAATAGGGCATGCCTTGTAAGGTCTCCCAGCTAACCTTAAACTGTGCTTCATTTATCTGAAGGCGGACATGCCACCATGAACATCCCTCTAGAGACCAGTGAGGATATTCATCCTCCAAAAAGAAATAAAGCTACATCAACAGCATATAAAGCATGGGTTATTTAGAGTAGAAAGCAGCAGAAAGGTTATTGCTTCCCCTTTAATTACTGGTGCTTTCTGAATAAGGAAAAATTGGAATATCAGAAAACCAATAAGCAAGAACATGGTCAAAGGTTTTAAAAACAGTTCGTCAAAAGTGTGGACTGAGTGACTACTGGGTGTGGTTCCTTCATGGAAAGGAACTGAAATTGCCCAGTTCCCCTCATCCTCATTGAGTCGAGTTAGTGGTGCCACTTCCAAACCTCCCACAAGACTCATTTTCCAAGGCTGTCAGAAGACATTCACATAGGTCTATACTGACAGTGCAATCACCACTGGATTGCTGTTGGGGCAAGAATGGCTGGATCAGCAGTGGCAATGCCACAGGAGTCAAGAATTAGGAGCCCAGGCAATCCTTTGGAAACTCTGGCATGCCCTCCTATTTCACCTTCACCTCAAGCACCATCTTCTATAGTAGTCTTTCTTATTCCTCCAGTTTCCAGGGTCCTCCTTCCCCAAACCACTTTGTGTAAGGGTAGGTGCTTGATCGAACTAATCAATCATTCAATTTATTTCACTTAGCCTTGAGAGCTTCATAAAATAAGAAGTCTCCATTGAATCAAACAAGGGCATTAGAAAATGTAGGAAGTCATTGAAAGTCATTTGATGAAATGAATTGATGCTCCACAAGAGACATCTTGTCCATAAGCTAAGGAAACTTGGTCATGCCTAGTAAGTCTTCTAAAATGAGCAGATCAGTCAGGACCTGGGCAGGGGAGATTTGAGCATTTAGCTGCTTAGCAGTAAAGACTTAGACTTCAGTTTCCTCCCTTCCTCCCTTAGCCAAAAGAGGACCCTCTTAGCAGCATCTCCACAAACAGCTGGCAGTAGTACATGCTTTATGAGCCCAGAACAGACTGAATAAGATGAAGAAAAGCATATTCAAAGCTTTATGATAGGGCTTCTTTACCTTTGGATCTGTCTTGGACCTTTTGGTAAAACCTCATAAAACCTATGGACTCCTCAGAAGAATGTTTTTTAATACATAAAATTATACATATATATGTGTATATATATATATAATATTACAAGGGAAACCAATTGTTCTGAAATACAGATATATGTATATATACACGAGTATATATACACATATACATATACATGTGCACATGTACACATACTTGTGTGTTCATATATATACACACATATATATGTTTATATACAAGGAGTCCAATAGAAAAGTTCCATCATACATAAGGGGAACATCATGAAGACAAAAGGTCTTGCAGTAACTGTGAGTTCCCCCCCCCCCCACTTTGCCCCACATGCTCTAAAGTTGACTTTCCTCTGACCTCTGTATATACTTGTGAGAGAGTATCGGTGACCTTGTGGGGAGGAGCAGAGGGGCCATTTTGTACCAACTATATGCCACAGCAGTAAGTGCTCAATTCTAAAAGCAAATTGTCTGGCTGGCTAATTAATATCAAATGAAAATCATAAGGCAAGAGGAAGGAGAAGTTCACCAGTGAAAACTTGTGATCTATAGCATTAGAAAGATGCTCCCAGCTCCTCAGGGGCACCCCTAGTCTCTGAGAGCTGCCCTCTGGGGACCTGACTACTCTGGAGTTTTGTTTAAGATTGGCCAGATGGCATCAAGTCTAAAACCTTCTGCACTCAGGCTGGGATTTGTCTTTGTATTTCCAGGTCCCAACACAGAGCCTGGCACCTGCTTAATAAAAGTTCTTGGATTGAACCAAATCACTGCTTCATCAGGTGGTTATAGGGCCAACAGGGGGTATGCATTGCGGCAGAGGGTGGACAAAAAGCTCAGCATTAAACCTTTTGGTTATTGGTTAGAGACCATTCAATTTGACCTTTTAGATCGTCATGGAAATAACAAAGGTGGATTTTCTGGAGACCCTCCCAAGGAGTAGCAGAAATCAGGAAGGTTTATGCATCACTTGCTCTCCCACTGAACTGTGTGGTCAGTGGTGCTCTACTTCAAGGCATCTGCTTAGAGATCTCCATAGAAGTACACTGGCCAAAGAGGCTAAAGGCAAGAGAAAAAGAATGCTGGGGTGCTTTATCTCAGGCCAAGAAAGAAGGGAGACAGTTTAGCAGTGTCTTCTAGGAGAAAATTCCATCTCAGACAGGAGAGTGCCTGAGGGGGTGGATAGAAAGGAAAGGAGCAGTCAGGGTCAATCAATAAGCATTTGTTAAGTTCCTCCTTCATGCCAGGCACTATGCTAAGGGCAGAGGAGATAAGGAAGGGCAAAAGAAGGATGGGACAGACAGGATGGTGGCTCTAAATACAGTGACCTTCAGACTTGGGGACAGGACATGACTGTTGTCTTTATGTACTTGAAAAACAGTCATGTAGAAGAGGGATTAAATTGTTAGGACCCAGAGCAGAACCAGAAGGAAAGAAGTACAGTGGGAAGGAAGGAAGGAAGGAAGGAAGGAAGGAAGGAAGGAAGGAAGGAAGGAAGGAAGGAAGGGAGGGAGGAAAGAAGTAAGGAAAAAAGAAGGGAAGGAGGGAGAAATGAAGGGAAGAAATAAGGAAGGAAGGAGGGAGAGAGGGAAGAAAGGAGGAAGCAAGGAAGGAAAGAAGGAAGGAAGAAAAGAAAGAAGGAAAGAAGAAAAAGGAACAAAGAAGGAAAGGAAGGAGAGAAGAAAGAAGGGAAGGAGGGAGGGAGGAAGGAAGGAAGGAAAGAAGGAAGGAAGGAAGGAAGGAAGAAAGGAAGAATGGAGGAAGGGAAGGAAAGAGGAAGGAAGGAAAGAAACCCTTTAAATTCTAAAACTATGAATCAATTAAGTTGCAGAGGAATACATTTAAGCTTAGTGTAAAGAAAAACTTCCTAACAATTAGAACTCCTCCAAAGTGGAATGGGTTACCTGAGGAGGTCATGGGTTCTTCCCTCCCCCTAACTTCCTATACACACATATATACATACCCCAAAAGGATAAGAACCCCTGCTTCAAAGGATCCCCTTTTTTTTTAGAAGAACAAAGCACCCATTCAGGGACAATACGTTTCTCTGAGAAGAGAGGGGCGACAGGAATTTGTCAAGTTGAAACTGGCTTAGGGGAAGCTAGAACTTCTTAAATCTGGGTATAAAATGTACACGTGCCAAGTGCTTGAATCAAATTTATAAGAATAAAAATCATTCCCCAAATGGTTAAAGGACATGAACAGGCAGTTTTCAGATGAATAAATCAAAATTACCTATTGTCACATTTAAAAAAATGCTCTAAATTGCTATTGATTAGAGAAATACAAATTAAAACAACTTTGAGATACCACTTCACATCTATCAGATTGGCTAATATGGAAAAAAAAAGAAAATGATAAATGTTGGAGGAGATGTGGGAAAATTGGGGCACTAATGCACTGTTGGTGGAGTTGTGAACTGATCCAACCATTCTGGAGAGCAATTTAGAATTATGACCAATAAAACTATCAAATTGTGTGTACTCTTTGACCCAGCAATACCACTGCTAGGTCTGTATCTCAAAGAGATTTTTTTTTAATGGGAAAGGACCTATATGTATTAAAATACTTATAGCAACTCTTTTTTGTCATTGCAAAGAATTGGAAATTTAGAGGATGCCCACCAAATATGGAATGATTGAACAAGTTGTGGTATATGATTATTATGGAATATTATTTTTCTATAAGAAATGATGAGCAGGATGGTTTCAGAAGAATCTGGAAAGGCTCACAAGAACTGATGAAAAGTGAAGCGAACAGAACCAGGGATATATTATGTGCAGTAACAACACTGAATGACTTACCTGTTCTCAGCAATACAGTGATCTAAGACAATCCCAAAAGACTCATGATGAAAAATGCTATTCACCTTCAGAGAAAGAACTGGTGGAGTGTGAAAGCAGATCGAAGCAGAGATTTTGGTGTTTTTTTTACTTTATTTTTCTTCGTGTTTTTTTTGGGGGGGGTGGGGAGTGGAAGGTCTATGTTTTCTTTTACAACATGACTAGTATGCAAATATGTTTTGCATGACTGCACATGTATAACCTTTATCAAATTGCTTATCTTCTCTATGAGGGGGAAGGGAGGGAAGAAGAGAAATTGAAACTCAAATTTTTAAAGACATGCTAAAATTGTTTTTACATGTAATTGGGAAAAAAGATCAAGTGGGGAGAAGACACTGAGTGCTATAAATTTTGTCAGTCTCTTTGTGAAACTCAACCATGCCTTTTTTCCCTGTCACCTGAACTCTCTGCTTAACCCAGACCATGTCTCTTCAAGTGGATTCTTGAAAAAAGGGACTGCATCATTTTGGTCTTTGTCTCCCCCGCTCCCAGAACACAGTAGGTGCTTAATAAATGCTTCTTGTTTGATTGCTGGGCCTTCAAACACTGTGTTCCTCTGGTCCCAAGGCATGTAGCTGGTGTAGTGCTTGCTGAGTCCTTCTGATCTCTTTTGTTGTTCACCTTCTATGTGAGGTCACCTAATTGTGTTTCTACATGACCAAGCCATTGTCTCTGGACCTTCCTGGAGCAGGGTCCTCTCAGCTGTAGCCTTTCCCATTTCCTTACCTTGGAAAAGCCCAGTCTGTGCCATTGTGGTAAGAGGGAGGTGTTCCTAGACCATGGCAGGCCTGGGAGAAACATTACACAAGAGAATCTAAAGGAACATGACTTCTGTCCTCCCCAATCATCCTCTGAGAGTGAACCAGGGAATTATTTCTCCCTTTCCCTGCAGAAAAAAAGAACATTTCTACTGCTGTTAGCGGAGAACCATTAGCTGATGTTTGCCACTGAAATCTAGTCTAAATTTTTAAAAATAAATGAATGCTCTAAAAGATAATGGCTCCTAGAGCCATAAACAATATCAAGGGTTGACAAAGGACAAAGCACCAGGTGAACCAGATTGCTTTTGGGGAGCAAATTGCCTAAATGGATTGACAAAACATTTTTAAGCAGCTGATACTATGTCTGCTGCAGGCTTGGCTGAAATTGTAATTCCCTTTGGTTTGGGTGGGAGCATCCTCACAGACATTTAAATTGGCTGAGCACTGTAGTCAAGAGGTGTTTATGGATGGCAATGCACCAAATGAAGACAAGACAGTGGTGGATGCCAAAAGACAAGAGATGGGCAACGGCTGCCCTGACTTCTGAAAGGGGAAGAGAGATCAATTCCGGAAACCACAGCCCAGGGAACTAGACATTAATTCCCAGCAAAACACTAAAAGGGATTCTTAAACAGAAGGCTTGTAAACACGCAGAAAAGGAAGACGTCACTGGTGGCTACCAAGATCACTAAGGGATAGCTCTCATCAAACCAGACTTATTTTCTATATTTGTAGAATCACAAGATTAGTCCCTTCTTCTTCCAATGACTCTTCAGACTTGGATATAGGGGATCTCTGATACATTTTACCAGGTTGAAAAAGGCTTTGTGGATGGATGGGTTTGCTAAGGCCTCCTGTCTCAGCTTTAGCTTGACAAAAATTCAGTGCATGACCAAAAGCATATGTCCCCAAAAGAAGGGGTTTTTCATCATAGAAGCTTATTGAGGTGTGAAATGGCCAAAATCTGCTTTGGTGAAAGGAGACTCCACATTAATGAAACCAGAAGGCTATAGATTTAGAACTAGAAAAGACCCTAAGGTCTAGGCAATCCTTAATTCTCATGTTGCATTTGAGAAAATTGAGGAACAGAGAGGTTAATTGGCTTGCCTGTGGTCACAGAGCTAGTATCTGAGGTGGGATTTGAACTGGTTCCAAATCTAGTTCACTGTCCAGGCAACCATGCTATCTCATCTATCTTTTGAAACAATCAACTGCTTCCCCCGGCCATTGTTCCCTATGTGGGCTATTTTTCCCTATTAGAAGTCAAGTTCCTTGATGACTCCGGCTATTTGTATCCCTAGTACTGAGCACAGTGCCTAGCACATAGTAAGTACCTAATAAATGCTTTTTTGTTCATTCATTCATTAATTCATTGAAATATACCAAACTAGCAGATGACCCAAAGGTCTTTCATAGGATTTAGAGGTAGAAGGGACTTCATAGGTCAATTTATCCAATCCCCTCATTTTACAGATAGGGAAACTGAGGCCCATGGAGGTTGAAGGATGCCTTCTCTTGATTTCAGTCTAACAAATAACAAAGCTTCTCTTGGAGCTCCCAGCACACAATGGGGAACTATCAATGAGTAGAGCTAATTTAGAAAAGGATACTTAGCTTCCTTGAACCTGCATACAGAATGAATGCTGATACCTCCATTGTTCCTAACCCAGAGAGAAGATCTATAAATTTAGATCAGGAAGAAACTTTCAAGCTTATCTATTCCAACTCCCTCAATTTCTAGATGAGGAAATCAGATCCCAGAGACAGTAAGAGATTTCTCCATTCCTCCCCAGGACCCCCTGCTCAGACAGAAGATGACTGAAATCTTCTAGTTTATATAACAAGAGAAGGTTATTCCCCAGGAAATCAAGAATGCCTCCATTGTTCATCTCTATAAAGGAAAAGGAAACAGGCTGTCCTATGGGGTTTATCTCTTAGTCATTGCTGGTGAGATTCTTGCCAGAGGTCTCCTTAATCAGCTGACAATCATCTTGCCTTGGAGACAGTGCTTTTGTTGAATGTGAGTGTTTGGCTTGAAGGGGATAAGTCTATGATCGATCCAGCGCTTTGCACCATACATTGCCTTTGTCACTCTCACACCCTGTCTGTCTCTTCTTCTTACAATGACATAGTCTATTAAATGCCAATGTTTACCGTAAGGGTGTATCCACAAAGTTTTGTGGATACAGTGTTGGTGATGAGAAGGTTGTGAGATGCACAAGTAGTAAGTGACCACTGCTGTTGCTGTTTCTGACTCCATTCCTCCTAAGGACTCCCTGCAATGTCTGATAGTCTGTGCCTACTCTGGTGTCACTCCAAATTATAAACTTGTCCTCTTTTGACACATTGATGATGAGGGTCTCTAAGTCTTCATAAATTTTTTCTTGCCTTCATTAGGGTTCATCATGATGGGAACACATGCAGTGATGATGGTGGCATGGAGCTTTCCTGCAAGTGGCAATCACATTGTCATTAGCCTGCCTGCACTTCATTTCTTTGGGGAGGCATACAAGCTTGTTGACTAGATTAGTTTTGATTTTGAAACCTACACCAGCTTCATGGTGCTCCCCTTCACTGTGGCCACTCCAGAAAAAACATGTATCCAGCTCCAACTTCAGTAAGCTGGCCTTCGTTTGCCAGCCTTGTTTCATTCAGGGCTGCTATTCATATGTGAGTTCTCTCACATGAGCTGTCCATGTTCAGTCCACCAGATTTTGTATTGTCCATGAGTGTGTGCACATCCCATGTACGGATGGTAAGTGGAATCATCTTCACAAAAGTTTTTGTCCATATTTTAAATTTGGGATCCCTGCCTGCCATGGTTATCAGGCCAGGGTTGGACGAAGAAGATAATTTTTAGGGCACCTTTTCTATGCTCTTTCTCATGTCTAAAGGTGAGCAGCAGAGTCTTAAAAAAAACAACACCTGGGGACTGCGAAATTGCACTGCTGATTTCAGTTCAGTGAGAAGACTATCCCATTGCCCTGGGTGTGACTACAGCCCCCAGTGTATACACACCTGCTGCTTCATCACACCTATCACCACAGGACTTCAAGGAAGGTACATTAGTAAAATAAAAAGACAGTAAAATAATTAAATAATAAAAGAGTGGATGATAGGTGATGTCTTGACTTGTTTGTGGATTGACTTTAAGTAAGACAGAATTACACAAAGTGGTCAGCCTCACTCTTTCTTCCAGCGTCATCAAAACCCAGTGGCAGGACAGATGTCAAGACGGTGTCTTCGATGTTTAGCCAAGCTCTAAGCACTCCACGGCACCTGCTTCTATCACCTCAATGGCCCTGGGAACAAATTGTTCCCCACTCATTCTGCTGAGGAAAATCTTCACATGTTAGAGGTAGACACCCCCAACTCACCAATGGATTTGAGGCTCATCAGCTACCCAAAGCCTGGTTTAACTCATCCACTGAGATGGTTTTACTGGAGAGCAGTCAGGGACCCCAGATTCATTGAATCCAACTTCGTCTTAAAGATGAGGCAAGTTATGTGGCTTGTCCACAGTCACACAGGAAGTAAATGGCAGAGCAACATTTGAACCGAGACCCTCTAACTTGGAGGCAAGCTAAAGAGGGCATTTTATACTTGGGAGAGTGGCATTGGTTTCCTTTCTCTGAGGTCACAGGGTGCCCCCAAGTGGTCCTGATCTTGGAGCTGGCTTGTGCTGGGAGTGAAGATGGAGCCAGGAGTCCTTTTACCAATCCAGGACACTTCTCGTTCTGGAGTGGCCTCCACCTTGCTCTGGACCATGTTGGGTAGCTCTGTCAGCCCCATTATGCCCAAGGCATCACGGCACCAGCCCTAAGCATAGCCTTTTTCCCCCTGACTCCAACCAAACTGGACTGGGCTTCAATGTTCCTCCTACAAAACACTTCATTTCCCACATCAGTGAAAAAAATAAGCATTTCTATAGTGCTTACTGTCTGCCAGGCATCGTGCTAAGTAAGCACTGTACAAACCTTCTCTCTTCAGAGGCTCACAACAACAGTGAACATTTACATAGAGCCTAGTCTATGCCAGGTGTGATAAGTACTGTGTAATTATCTGTCATTCCATTCTCACACCCTGAGAGGTAGGTGTGTTATCACCTCCCATTGTACAGATGAAGAAACTGAAGCAAACAAAAGGTAAGTGACTTGCTCAGGGTCCCACAGCAAGTAAGTGTCTGTTGTTGGATTTGAACCCGGGTCTTCCTGATTCCAGACTCAGTGCCACCTGACTAGTTATGGCTGCCCACGACCTTTGCACCAGCTGTACCCAATGCCTGAGATGCATTCTTTCCTCACCTCCTGATCACAGGATCGCTCTCCCACATTGCTCAGGCACTGCTTTCTCTAGGAATCTTTTCCAGATCCCCTGAACTGCCAAAGATCCCCTCCCCTTGCAGCTAGCTTATACCTAACTTCCCTGTATTTATTTGCATATCTTTGTATACTGTTTACACTTGTATCTGGACATGCTGCTTAGCCCACTCCCAGCCCAATAGGATGTAAGCTCCTCAAGGGTACAGATCTTTCCATTCTTTGTCTTTGAATCCCTAGTATCTAGGACAGTGCCTGGCAGAGTATGTACTTAATAAATGCTTCCTGATTCTCTACCCTTTCCTGTCCCACTTTGGAGATTTGCTCTTGGTCCCAAGGTAGGGCTAAGTGAGCTTAGAGGTGTCAGGTGCTTCCTGTAAGATCCTTCCCCTTGTTACCCCTAACTTCCCCTCCAGGTTCCCTTGGCTGTCTCCAGCTAAGCTATATTTTGAGGTCTATTTTTCAGGTCTATTTTGAGGTTCTAGAATGTGGAACTGGCTCCCCCTAAAGCAGCTGCCCTGCTTACCCATGATCCCTCTACTCTTACAAGTGGACATATTTTACTTCTTGTTTAGCTACAGAGAGTTTGGGAGGGCTGAGGTTTCCTAGGTTTGATATCCTGGGAGAAAGCCAAACAAATACATTTGAAGGAGAAAAGTGATGAAAGGAGAGTTTTTGCCCATGCCCCATGCTGTGATGTCTTCAGGCCCTGGTGGACAGCCAGCCGAGTGATTGGCATCAGTGATCAGCCCCTCTAAACAAGAGCTGAGCAGGCAGCCCTGGATGCGCCAACTCTGCTTTTGAAGTATATCCACAGTATACTCACAGCTCCAGTTTGGAGAAGCTGTAAAGGTAATTGGGTTGTTTTTGTGTATTACAAGAAGGTATTTCTGCCTGAGTTGGCAATCAGAACCTAGGGTTCTGTGAATTTTTGCAGTCCACGTTGTCCCTCTCCTCCCCCCACCCCTTGTATAATTCTGTTTAAGACAACAAGTATTTATTAAACACCTACTGTCTTCACAGTGCCGTACTGAAGGGGGGGATCCTGAAATGCCTGCTACATAGGCCCGCAGAGCCAAAAATGATCATCTAATCTAAACTCCAATCCTTCTCCCCTTTTACAGAGACAGAAATTAAGGCTTGGAAAGATGGAAAGAGTAGACTGAGACTTTTTTTTTTTTAATTTATGGACTAAAACAAGCATTTCCATAATGTAGAACAATACATTCTGATGATAGTTATTCAAATTCAGAACCTCTTACTTCAAACCCAGGGGTAGATCCTTTCCCTACTCCATGTCAATACACTGCATGTACTCTTTACAAAGGCTCTCTTGGATGGAGAATCAGAAACTGTTTATAATGGAAATACAACCAAATCTGTGCTTCCAGAACTCAATTGATCCCTGCCGTCCTGAAGCACCCAAGCTTGTGGGTTGGATGCCTATTAAAGTCACACTCAGGAGGGACATCAGCACTGGGGAAAGTCTGGCTACCAGGTGTACACCTCACCAATGCTATTGGATTTTTCCCATTTTGCTGGTGCTTTTTAATATTTATACAACTTTACTTTTTACTGACTCCTTGCCCTGCCTCAAAGAGGAGTCTCCTAACAAAGAAAACCAGTTAAGTAAAACAAACCAGGCAAAATCTGACAGCCCTTGCAATATACCATGGCCTCAGTCCACCCCCTGTCTCCTTGGGGAGGGAAATGTGCTTCATCATCACTTCTCTGGAACCAAGATTAAACGCTGAATTCTGGGGGCTTTTTATGTTGCTTACCTTTCAGGAAAGGAAAGACCCATCTTTTCAATAATAACATTTTACTGGTGTTGCTGAATAGCAGTGACCCTTCGGAACAGTGCTGCCTCTGATGAAGTGAAATGAGAATCAGGGTGGGCAGGAGCACATGGCAACATCTATCCAAGCAGAGGCACTAAAGGAGAACAGAAGTCACAGAGGTCATTGAGTAGTTGTACTACAGGAAGAAAAGACAAGCTGGTCCCTTGGTGGACAGCCAGAGGGCACCACTGCTATTCTCAAAATATCAAAAGAAAGTAAGGAAGGTCTCCAGCAAGTTGGGTAGATCCCAGGGGTGACTGTTTAGAAGGAAACAGACAAGAAGTACTGAATCCCCAGAGCATCGCTGACCACTTACACCCTCAGGGTTCTGGGGGTTATCCCGAGGGACTGAGTGTGGAAGCCCCCACTGGGGCACTTCCCATTTAAATCAGCCATTAGACGTTAACTAGCTTTTCAGCAAAGGGCATTGATTTAGCTGGCAGAATAACAATGATTAGTACAGGACATCTTCCCAAAATCTAAGGCATACTTTCTCACAAGTACATACAGGTCCATGGGAGAATGGGTTCTAATCGTAGACGATGGGCAGTGTAAATGCAAAACTCCTAGTTACTTTCTTGAGTCCAGAACTAGTATTCTGGTGTAAGGGGTCATAGTCCTTGTAATTGCTTCCTCCCTTGGATGATTCTCTTTCTGTATCTATGTTGTCTTAATGTGTTTTGGCTGGTCCTGGCCAGATGGGATGTCTGCAACTGATGTAATCTCTTTAGTAACATGGGCAATGGGGAAAACTCATTTAGGCTAATTTCCTACCACCCTTGCTGCCCTCTGGTTTAGGTGCAAGGATGTTACTCCTCAAGGTATGTGCAAACCTAGAATGTTCCACTACTTGACTGTGGTACTACTGAACTGAGGACCCTCTGAAATTTCATCCACTACTTAAAATCCCCAGGGACATAGCTTATTCAGTTGGGCAATCATGCTATTTTACTCTTGACCCAACTGAAGAGGAGTTTCAGCTTGATAAAGGATTCAAAGGAGGTTGACAAACAAATATACATACTTAAAACCTAATCATATCTGTTGATTGGTTGAATAATTGATTAAGCATAGGATGTCAAATTGCTTTGCTCTGCATCAATTCATGCAAATCTTCCCATGTTTCACTAAATTCCTCATGTTCCTCATTTCTTATGATACATACAGTAATATTCCATTATAATTTTTTTACCACAATTTGGTCATTCATTCCCTGCTCAGTACCACCTTATTTCCAGATTTTTGCTACTAAAAATGAGCTGCTATGAATATTTGAGTATATATGAGGCCTTTGTGTATTGACCTCTTTGGTATATGTTTCCATGGGGGTTAAATGGCATGGACAGCTTAGTCAGCTTTCTTACATAATTTCAAATTGTTTTGCAAAATGGTTGAATTAATTCAAAATGTTCTTTTAGCAGCAGTCTTCCTGACTTCCCAAAACCCATCAAGTACTGGACATTTCATCTTTTGTCAACTCTGATCATTTGGTATGAAATGAAATCTCAACACAGTTTTAATGTACATTTTTCTTACTCTTAGTGATGTGTAGTATTTTATGTAGTTGTTAATCAGTTCTATTTTTTCTTCTGAAAGCTGACTGTTCAAGTCCTTTGTCTGCTGATCCACCAAGAAATATCCAACATACTTTAAAAAATTTTTTTTGGAGCAGGAAGGCAAGGCAATTGGGGTTAAATGACTTGCCCAAGGTCACACAGCTAGTAAGTGTGCTAAGTGTCTGAGATTGGATTTGAACTCAGGTCCTCCTGACTCCAGGGCCAGTATTCTATTCACTTCACCACCTAGCTGCCCCCTCAACATACTTCTAAATAACAAGCTGCCACTACCACACATTAACAAAATTCCCTTCACAGTTGAGCTGAAATTGGTCATTTGAGGCCGTAAACCTGTTTTTTATTTCAATGGGGGAGGATGGCGCGATGCCAGAGCTCTCTTCTAAAGCCCTCCAAACACCTTTTTAAAACGACTCTGAACAAATTCTAGAGCAGCAGTATCCAGAAAGAGACAGAGTGGGACAAACTCCCAGCCCAAGACAACTCAGGGCAGCAGGAAAGGCCTGTGGCTGCAGGCTGGGCCCAGGCAGCCCGGAGCAGGGCTCCAATGGCTGAATGGCTGGCAGCTGGGCCCTTCCCAGCCTCTCAGCCCACAGACACCAGGGCCACCTGAGGAGGCCAGCGGGAAAGCTGTCCCTCCAGGCTGGAAGCGGAGCACTCCAGCGCAGGCCCCGCCCACCCAGCCAGGCCCCAGCCCCAGCCCTGGTCACAGCCACAGCCCTAGGCCCAGCCCCGGCTGCAGTCCCAGACGCAGCAGTGGCTGCTTCTGGGGCTCCCAGCCCACAGACAGTAAGGGGATCGAACAGCTGGCCAGAAGGAGATCACAGGGGGCTCTTTGCTAGCACAGAGGCAGCGGGACTCTGTGGCTTTGCCCCACACTCAGATCCAGGCCCAGTCCTGGGTGGCAGCCCCAGGGCAAGGAGGAGCACTAGCAGGCCAGAGCTTGTGGGCACAGCAAAGGGAGGTCCCCCATAACCGTGCCAGGGCAGAAAAGAGTGTGGCCACTCACAGACCAGAGCACAGGCCTGAAAGGAGTAAACGTTTCTTGGATCAGACCTCTTTGGAAGAACTGAAAACTTAGAGGTTCCCAAATTTATCTTTGAAAACAGCTGCACGAAACCCCTGAAGCCTGGGAACGTGGGCCCTCCACATTGGAGGCAGAACCTCACTTTAACCAGTTGTTAAAAGTCAAGTATTAGGCTGGGAACATAGCAAACAAGAGGAAAAATGACTGTAGAAAATTATTACAGTGACAAGGGAAACCCAAAGGCACCCAGAAGGAGATCGCTAAGTCAAAGCTCCTATTTCACTGGAAGAAGCAGCAGGATGCAGTCCTGGTGAGTTCTACTCCCTACTAGGAGAAAATACACTTGTTTATCACTATCTTTGCATGGATCATGCAAAATCAAATTAAGCTCAATCGAAATTCATTCTCAATCAATATTACACCTTTAAGCACAACACAATTTTTTAAAGAAAGCTTCTTAGTGCTCTGTTTGACAAAAGGTAGCTTTTTTATGAGGTGAGCAATTACTGTATAAAAATTATGACAGTCTATCAAAGATATCATGTGACATTAATTTCTTAAGAAAGAAAACTCAAGGTTCCTCAGAATATCGATAATAAGAAAGCATCAACGCAATTTTCATTATTATTAGGGCACATTATTATATGATTAAATGAATCTGTGATCTCATTGATAAGTATATTCTGGCCAATATTGTAGACTAGGATCCATCCATACCCTCCCATCTGGTGCCACTCTCATTCCCATACTCCCATAACTTCCTCACACGTGCCAAGGTCCACTCGTTGTCTGGGGACCTTTCTTGGTTTTTCTTGACATTGAGTGGATATCAAAGCACCAGTTATCATTTGTTCTTACTATGTGGTCAGCCCAACTTTTCCCAGTCACATATTTCTCTGATGACATCCTTTACAACATTTCTTCTATATAATCATTCATTTGTAATAGGTTGAAGTTCCACTTAGGAGCACCACACACTTCCTTATCACCCTTCGGATGCCTCTCAGTTTTGTTCCTTCAGAGATTATGTTGTTTTGTTACCTCCAGAGGGAAGGGACTGCCTTTTACCTCTTTTTTTTATCTCCAGCTCATAACTCGGTGCTTGACACATAGTAGATGTGTAATAAATATTTATCAGATCAGACTATATCACCAGAAAAATTTAGGTGTTGAAAAACTGGGTCTTTGTTTCTTGAAGAAGGTTTAGGTATCTTGAACTTATCAGTTTCTTCTCTTCTCTCTACTCTGCCTCTTCCTGTTGGAATGCCTGCCACTCACTATCCCTTTCTCTTAGTTCTAATCCCCCCTACTTAGGGCAGGATGGTAGAGTAGTAGAGAGTCTTGGGTTCAGCTCTTGGTTGGACATTTAGTCACTAACTGTGTCAGAGGTTCAGCGTGCAAATTCCAGCTATGTGACATTGAGCAAATATGTTCTAATCCAGGTCTTAGTTTCCCCATTTGTAACATGAGGTCCCTTGGGTTCTACATTGCTGATCTTATGATCCTTCCCCTCTTCTCTGGATGTTTTCTTTCTTCCTTCTCTCTTCTGTAAGAACACTGACCCTGTATTCAGCACATGCATTAGAGTTTTGGGCTCTTCCCATGCTTACCACAGTGCCTGGTGCACAGTAGGTACTTAATAAATGCTTATTGACTGACTAGCACTCATCATCTGTGTGACCTAGGGCAAGTGTTTTCCTCCCTATGAGCCTCAGTTTCCATCTCCTAAAATAAGGGTAATTGGACCATATGAGCTCTAAGATTCTTTCTGGTTCCAAATCTCCCATGTCCTCTGACCTTTTCAGGGAGTTTGATACTGGCTCATTACAGACAACACCAGCCAATCAGAAGTTCATTTTCCTTAGGTGGCTAAAGCCCCCAGTCACAGCCCCCCAAGCTGTCACCTTGGGCTCTTCTTAACTGTTTGCTACTGGCTTCTTAATGTGTCTTTCTTCCTCACCAAGTGTGTTTTCTTGCCACACCTCCTCTTCGTTTAACAGTCTTGGCACCATTCCAGCTGTTGGGGGGTGCTGGAAGTCTGGTCTCCAGATAATTGACCCAGGACTGTATATGGGCAGCCATCAATGACTTTTACTGTCCAATGAACTTAATGAAAGTGTTTCCATTGAACCATCCACCAGAGTACTTGGGTACCACTGATCCTTCACTGCCTCTAATTCTTGGCTGCTAGACAAGACTCCTTTGCAAATACCCCTTCTATGTGCCTCTTTTCTTGGGAAGGCAAAACTGTCATTCTAACATATTGCTTATGAATCAAACCTAATTATTACTATTGTAATGACCATGAATCAAGCCTAATTGTCCCATTGTAAAATATGACCAACTGATATTTTTTGGGGGGATTATGGGAAATTCCTGCCTTTCATAAAAGTCGCTTGTATCATTCAAGCCTTCAATGTAACAGTGACAGGAGTTATCTGAGAGGCTGCCATTTTGCAGATGAGAGAAGAAAGAGGCAATGAAAGTGGAACTCTAGAATGAATGGAGCCTTTTCCCATGTTCCTCTTATGTAAAAAAACTGTGACCTAACACTTCACATTGTTCTATTACTTTATGCCTTATACTATCATGAGATTTAGAGGAACTTCAGGGGTCATTTAATTCAACCTATTGAATTTACTTATTAGGTTAAATGATGATCCAAGGACACATGGTTCATGGAGAATTGATCTAGAGGCAGAATTGGCCTCGGAGGACTTCTGATGAAGACACCAGAGAAATGACTTGCCCATGTTCTCACAACAGGAAGGATTTGAACCCAAGTCCTTCCCTCCCTGTTAAACTTCACTTTCTACAAAGTCTCACCTTCCATTAGGTTTTAGTCTTGATACAGTTGGCATGGCCTCCCAATGATACACTCTTGACTTGAGGAAGCAGCATTGATTACTGTTCAGGGACATAATGAAGGCAGGACAACAAGAACTTTGTCCCAGACTGCTCAATTTAGGGGGGGGCATTTGACAGTATTTTTAACTCTCCAGCAGCATAAGACCAACAGAGTTTAAGACTTACTTGAGAATATATAATTAGAATAATTAGAGTTTTGTTGTGTTTTTTTTAAGGAAGTTATCAGCTCATGGACTGGGTGAGTTGTTCCCTTCTCCCATTCCAGTTGTGGCAGCAACCACCCTAGCATACCCAGGGTGACTGCCAACACAGGTTCTTAGATATGCTTTTCTAAAGAAAAGCCAGTCAAAATGCGTTAACAATCTTGTTTTAATCAAACATATGTCATTTACCTAGTTCAGGGGGGAAAGGTCAACACCCCAAACTTCAGAGAATAAACAAGTTACAAGCAGACAACAAATACAGAGAAACAGCAGACAGGTTTCCAACTGTCTGACCATTACATCCATACCTAGTCAGTTACCAGAGAGGGAAGCACCAATATCTGGGTTTTCAAAGCCAAATCATAAACTCTTCTCAAAGTGAGTCCCAAAACAAAACCTCACATCAGGGTATATATAGCCTTCTCCTTGGTCAGAGAATGTCAAAGCCCTTTTGACCCACTGCACAATCACAAAGTGACAAGGTGTGGGCATTCCTGAAAAACAAGCCTCCTGCCACAGGCTCCATGTGACCACATTCAGCCTATTAAGAGGCAGAGCATATTTTCAAATCAAGGAAGGTTCTCAGAGTTACTTAAGCCTATCAAATGGCCTGGGGGCAGGAAAGATCTTCAGATTCCCATTCCCATAACACCACTTCACATCTTCTACAGAGAATGCCCCTAGCATTGCTTGTCCTGGGCACAACTGATAGTACTTACCCTGCATGTAGAAAAATCCTAGTTACAGTTCTGTTAAAACATCAAGCTCTTCTTTAGAGCTTGGATATTACAGTATTAGAACTTGAACATAACAACCCCATGAAGTGAGTCCATTTTTCAGGTGAGAAAACTGGGGATCAGTGGCTTGCCCACAGCCATGTAGGACTCCTTCCCTAAGGTCTAGTTCTCTGTTCAACATGCCATCCTGCCTGCCATTTCTTTCTCTTTTCATTTCCCCCACCTACCCACCTATTGGGCTGTGGTTGCTCCTAATTTACATGATTAAACTAAGGCCTCCTCTAAATGTGACTATTAATGTGAACATAAAAATGTGAACTATCAGACTCAGCATTAGCAGCTACATGGTAAAAAGCAGCCTGAAGAATGCCCGAAGCATTTCCTCCCAGAAGGCAGAATGGCTGCTAACCCTCTGGGCTCCTCTCTCTACCTCATCCCCCACATCTGATCAGTTCTGAGGTCAGTCAGTGCTGTGTCAGACCCACAGCATCTCTGCACCCATCCCTTTCTCTCCACTCACATGGGAACAAGTGCCTCTTCCCTGGACTGCTGTCAAGCCTGTTCTGATAGATCCCTCTGTTTCCAGTCTCTCCATTCCCCAATCCACCCTCCACTACTCTTAGCTGACAATGTCATGTCCCTATTCTAAAATCTTCTATAGCTTACTATTACCTCTAGGGTATAATATAAGCTTCTAAGACTGCTGTTGAAAGCCCTCCAAAACCTGGCTCCAATCTGCCTCTCCAGACTTACTGTTACTGCCCTTTACACACTCTCTGTTCCAGCCAAACCCAAGTATGAGCTGTTCACCTGACCCAGATTGCCCCTCCAGGTACGAGCTAGCACACATGGTGTGAACACTCAGCTGTCCTCACTGCACTCAGGAGCTACCTTCTAAGCCAAGGCTTTTGTTTGTTTGTTTCCCCTATTGTTAGAGATCTTTCCTTATGCCATTTGATGAGGAAGAAAAGTCCCAGTGAGATGGTACCATGGATGGAGTGTTGGACCTAGAGTTAGGAAGACCTGAGTTCAGATACAGTCTGACACTTATTCGCTGTATGACCATAGAGAAGTCATTTAACCTCTGTCTGAAAAAATGTTGGTTTTTGTAATTTTATTATTTAAGTGACTCTGTCTCTTTTCCACCCTTTCTCTCCCTGTCTCCCTCTCCCTCCCTGTCTCTTTCTCCCACCTTCTCCCATCTCTCTCCTCCATGCTCTCTTTCTCAAGTCTCTTTTTCCTTCCTCTTCCTCTTCTCCTCCCCTCCCCTCCTCCCCTCCTCCTCCTCCCTCCTCCTCCTCCCTCCTCCTTCTCCTTCTTCTTCTTCTTCTTCTTCTTCTTCTTTCTTCTTCTTCTTTCTTCTTCTTTCTTTCTTCTTCTTCTTCTTCTTTCTCTCTCTCTCTCTCTCTCTCTCTCTCTCTCTCTCTCCCTTCTCTTTCCTTCCCTTCCTCCCTCTCTCTAAGGGTATGCTGCCCCCAGGTGGCGCCTTAATTATCTCATCTGACCCACAATATATTGATATAGTGATGTCTATCTGACTGCCCAGATATGCACCTTACTTATTAGATACAGAACTGTTAAGCCACATAAAAAGGGGCATAGTGGGCAGAGCCCTAGATTTGGAGTCAGAGGACCTGGGTCCAGCCTCTGCTGTCTTGCATGACTGTGGGTCATTCAACCACTCTAGGACTCTGGTCACCTAGGATGAAACAGCCTCTAAGGCCCCTTCTTGGTCTAAATCTATGATCTTTTGAACTACATGTTTCAAGCAATATGATATATAAAAAATCATACTTAGATTTGGGGGGTTTGTCTGGACCTGATTTTATCAGACTAAGGACGTCTTTGGTAAAGAAGGTGAAGCATGCTCTGTCTGTCTCTGTCTCTCTGTCTCTGTCTCTGTCTCTCTGTGTCTGTCTCTCTGTCTCTGTCTCTGTATCTCTGTCTCTCTGTCTCTCTGCCTCTCTGTTTCTCTCTCATCTTCTCTCAATCAGAGGTTTGCTTACATCTTACCTAGTCTGAGAGATTTGCCCAGGACTGAAAAGTTAAGTGACTTGCCCAGGGCCACACAGCTAACCGGTGTCAGCATTTATGTGTTAAGCACTTAGAGCTCAGCAGTCCATTATCCCAGCCTGCCTCTCAATAAGCAAATATGTGAAGGAAGAAAGCATTTATTAAGCACCTACTATGACCTTTGTGCTTGTGGCATCATAGGTAACGCTAATGTTTTAGTGTAAATTTTAGAACAATCCACTCCTAGGGTACAATTCTTTGCCTTTCCCCCTTCGGCTGTTTGTTCTTCTCTACCTTTAATCTCATGCCTGACTGCCTAGGCTGTGCTTTCCCAATTGAACAAGTGCCTCCTGTAAGGAGGCAGATCCCTCTGGGCTTGGCCGCCAAACACTTTGTCTCTTCAGTGAACTAGGTCCTCCAGCACCTTCTGAGGTCATCCAAGGGAAGGAAGGTGGCAGCTTTTCTTCTGGAGCATTTGCCTCCTTCCTCCCATTAATAGAAGCAGGAGGAGTTGGGAGGAGGTTATGCCACGTCATGAAGCCACTAAGGGTCAGAAAGCTCCCAGACTCCTTCCACTCCTAGGAAGTCATTCTCCCACCTTTTATATTCCATCTCTGAAGTTCAAGTTAGTGTCAGTTTTTTTAAAGTAGCCCCTGCTGCCAGCCACAGGGATCCTGGGATGTCTGTCATCTGTATACAGTGGAGCCTATGCGTATCTATTAGCAGAATTTACCTTTAAGTAACTGGGTAAAAGTAAGGTATTTTGGTGTTCTTGAGGCTATAAAAT